>VDFB02281492.1:297284021-297934707 GCA_007258455.2 Sequoia sempervirens
TCCAAAGGCATGTCATCAGCTGTCGGCTCTTGAAGAACTTTTTATAGTTATTTTTTTTTTTAAAACTCACTTTCCATAATGGGTTATAACTTCACAACTAAGAGTTGGTGTGAAGTCCTCCACTTATGCAGAATATACTCACTCTCCCTCAAAATCTTGGTTGGGATATGATAGTGCCTTGAATTTTCTTGAAGAGAGGAAGAAGGATAAGAAGCTAAAATATTTGTTTGAGAAGATAAAAGACTGGCAACAAGTAGGGTTTTGTTAGACTAAGGTTTGCTCACCTCTTTGGAGGATTCCCTTAGTTGTTTGGAGATAATAATCTCCTTTGAATTTTCAAGAGGATTTTAAACCAAAGAACTAATAGTATTTTTCATATACCACCATTAGAAGATGGCCCTTTCATCATATTGGTTTGATTATTCTTGTGGTTTCTCACTACAATCCATCTTTCTCAATTTTTTGGAGGAAGTCAAGGTATTGACACTTACAAAAAGTATTTGACATATTAATATGAATGACTCTTTAGTTATGCACAATTAGCTAATCTAATGTCAATAAAACACTTGAGGCTTTTTGAAAGATAAACCTAAACACAAACATATTTTTGAGGATGAGCCCAGAAAAACTTATTAAGCTCAAGATAGACAACATTTCCTAAATAGGTAGAAATATAATTTAAGAAATTCCAATAAAACAAGACCAAACCAAGAAACTTAATTGAAACTAAGATCCAAAGAGATTTATTTTTAGAGACAAAAAATTCATAGGTCCAAGGAGTGGAACAAATAAATAAATATGAACATACCATGAAACACATCTAATAATATTGTTTGCATGGTTTGCTTCCATAAAGAAGAAAAGGAAAAACTCATTAGTGAAGTTTTTATAGCATCTAGTTGGACTCCTCAAGGGAACTATATAATATTGAACCACCCATAAAGCATGCTTTTAAAGAAGATACATCCAACAAAATAACCAATCAAGCAAAAAATCCATTTTTAGGCATTTTCAAATTCAAGAAAAGGAAAAACCAAATTAGGTATGGCTTCCAAAGACTTACCTCATGGAACTCCTTTGGTGTAAATTTTTTTGGTCTCTTTGCTAGAGAGGCCACTCTCTTACATGTCCAAGCCACCAAATCTAACATCAACAACTGGATTGCTAAGCCTATAAGCCTTTTAAAGGAAAACATCACTCAAAGATGAGAAAATTATAAATTTAGAAGAAATATATAAACTATTTCTTAAAAAGGAAATAATATGACTAATTCTACTATTAAAAATATAGATAATTGTGATCCAAGCCAAGCTCAAACACTCATAACACAAGATTTACCTTGAGAAACCTTTTTAGAAAAATCCAAAAAATAATAGCACCACTTTGATTAGTATCACAGTAAGTTTTTTTTTTTTTATATTGATAATTGTTTATAATTATTTTTTTCTCATTCAAGCATCAACATGAGATCAAAACAAGTTCATTGTAAGCATGAAACTAATACTAGTCACTTTCAAGTAACCACACTAGAAACAACGAATGGAAGACCAAGAGTCACAACATAGAAATCCACTTATTTAGAAACCCCTTCCACATTTGAAGTCAACTATGGAAGACCAAGAGTTAGAACTTAGAATTCCATCTTAGATGTCCTTTTTGGATTCAAACTTGGGTCTCCACATTGAGAATTCAATGCTTTTACCAAATAAGCTCAACTCCTTGGACATCACGGTAAGAATATTACAATCCAATGAGATAATTTTACTATGATACCAAGGAGATCTTCAAATCACTCCTTGAAGCTATTTTAGTAACACATACATGTCTCTAAACAACCATACTACATCTCATACCAATAAATCTATATATAGGTAAGATAGAAAAATGAAATCTAAGCAAGTTTTCTAGCTAATACACCTAAGTGGTATTTCCCAAGGTGGGTTACCCAAGTTGGATTCTACACTACACCCAGAAGTCATTACAACCTCCAAGATAAACCCAATTTCTCTCCCAATCCTAGTGCTTAAAATGGCTTCCTTCATATGATCCATCATTAAATTATTTTTTACATGACCTCCAAAATTAAATTCATTTCTAATGTTACATACAACAACTTAACTACTAATATTTATGTTATGCAAGATGTTCCTCAAAAATGACAAAGGGAGACTATACAAGAGGGTTTGATTTAGAGAATTAGGGCCAAGTTTGCAGCTCAAAGTGGAAAAATTAGTGCTATTGAAGATGACCCCTTGAGTTTTTTTTTTACTGATCAAATTAAATTTCTCATCAAAGAATGGTAGGTTGCTAGTGGGCTTCAAAATTTGGCTGATAATAATTAATTACTTTTCCTCCTATATTATTGTTGTTCCTATGCTTTTTGTCTATTCCTATTATCTTATCTATTTTCCTAGTCTCATATCTCATGGTACTCATTCCATTTTCCTAATGGTTTTTAATTTTGTAAAAGGGTCTAGGCCCTTTCAAAATCCATTTTTATCTTTATTAAAAATAACTCATGAACAAAAAAGTGGCTGAGCGAAAATAGCTTCCCAATGGTCGTTTTTTAGGAAAAGACAAGAATTTTTCTTGTTCTGCAAACAATGGCTACATGAATTAGGATTATTCTACACAGGGTCCCACGGGCTATACAAAAAGATATCATGCAAGACATGGGGAACCTATGATCAAGCATAGATTCTCTAGACCTAATTGGGTGTCGTTTCCTTATAGCCAACATCTAAACAAGCAGAAGCAGGCTATTTTTGACATATATGAAAATGATAGACCACCATTACCCTCGGAAGAGTTTCAAGGGAAACAAAGAGAGGAAAATCCAAGGTTTCTTAATCGATTGTATAGAGAAAGTGAAGTTGACTATAGGATCAATCAAAGAAAGGAAGCATAAGGGGCTAGGGTTTCAATGGAGAATCATACTCAAGGGAAAAAGTGCATGCATGCAACCAATGTTTCAAATAATTCAAAAGATCCCTTCAATCCAGGAGATAAGGCACATGCAGATCGAGGTAATAAATAGAATTCATCGGCTCAGGCACAACATGCAAGCACATATGCAAGCAAAGATTTTTTTGGGTTAAAAAATCAACAACCATAGTTACAGAGTGCAAAATCAAATGATTGTAATCCTAAAGTCCCTTCAAAAACGACTTTGCAACATGCAAAAGCAAGCAATAATGGTTCTATGATACAAATTGCCCAGATGAAGAAGAAGGAAAGGATCTGAAAGATTTGGGTTAAAAAGCAACAACTAAATAAACAAGCAGTGGAAACTAAAACCAACAAGAAAAATAAAAAGGTGAATAAGAAAAAGAATAAGAAGAAGGGCATATGAAACATGGAAAATGGAAACATGCAGAAAGCCATCCAAGCTTCACCTACCAAAAGACTAAATACAATGGAGCAAAAGGTTGTTGTCAATGTCATATTTTCAGAGGACTTATTATAAGATCAAATTAAGGATCTTTGTCATCGGGCCTTAATATGTAAGTTTTGGGACCTTATTCTTGATATACACACTCTGAAAGATTTTCTATTTGATGAATGGGAAGGGGTATCAAAAGTATTTTATTTGGATCAGAAGGAAGGGATTTTTATTGTACTTTTTCATTCAAAAGAAGAAAGGGATGTTTATAAAGTGAAATCCTAGATATATGAAGGATTTGGTTTATGCATGAATCCTTGGATTCCTAATTTTAAATCAGATCAATTTATGTCAAAATTTGTGCCAGCATGGATTCAATTAAAATCCTTACCTCATGAGTATAGGGAGTTTAAGTTAATAGAAATTTTGGCAAATCATATTGGTATCTTCCTTCAGCATGACAAAGCTTTTTATGATAATCCCACACAGCCTGTTAGGGTTTTTGTATTGCTTGATACTACAAAACCATTCCCTGATGAAGTGCAGATAAACTCTAAGTTTGGAACATAGTTTTAAGAAATTGCAATAGAAAGTAATCAAAATACATGTTATTTGTGTCATTCTATGGAACATTTTAAAGCGGAATGCCCTAATATGGATAGTTGTTAGCTCTTTACAATGTCCTCGTAGTAAATTTTTGTCCCCAATGTCTGAAAAGAAATCAGAAGTGATTGTGCCAATAGATTTGACTAATGGGAGCATTCAGAAAAGAGATAGTTTAGCTTCAACTTATCAAGCTAGTTCAGAAATGGAAAGCTTAAACATGGCCAAATCAAAAGATTCTAGCACTCCCTTGTTGAATAATGTTCCGGTTAGGCCAGTATATTAGTATAACAACGTTGGTAGTGGAAGGGGTTTGTATTCTAAAGTAACATTCTTAGTTGATCAATTGCTTGCACTAGCTCGCCAATTTCAGTTTAATGGTTTTCCAATTTAAATTTTATGCGCTTCATTGGAAAAGAAGTTACCCATTCAGATCACATATAATTTTTTGAAGAAGAGGCATGATATTTCTCAGAAGGAAGGTCTTCTAGTTCTTAATCAGGATCAAAGCTCTCTTTAGTTGGAGACTCAAAGTTCATCTCAATTGGAGGACCAAAGATCCCTTCATTTGGAGAATCAAAGCTCATCTTAATGGGAAGATCACAGCTACCCGCAGTTAGTGGGTCAAATCCCTCCTCAATTGGAGGATCCAATTTCCCTCCAATTGGAGACTCTTGTACAAAAAATACTCACTTCAATAGCCTCAGAATTATTTGATGAGATTGCAGAAGAAATTCAAAATGAATCAAGTTTGGAGGTAGAGGAAAGGTTGAATCCTTTCGAAGATGTTATTGACCCAATAATCTTGAAGGAATATTTGCTAACTAAGAGTTGCATGGAAGATAAAATGGAATTGGATACAATTTTGGAGCCTGAGTTTGACTATTATCAAACCTTATCCTTAGCACAAATGACTATCCATCAGTTGCCAATTAAGAAATCTCTAGGTAAAAGAGGAAAAAATTCAAAAGCAAAAAAAACTAAGGGAGGAAATTGAGTCAAGGATGCAAGCTACACTAGATGGAAGATGCTCAATTAACAAAAGGTCGAGGAGAGCATGTTTCTCCCCTCATATACAATGAAAATATTATTGTGGAATGTCAGGGGCATTAATTCCCTTGGCAAGAGAGCCCACATCAAACACCAAATTGATTCTTTAGAGGCAGATGTGGCAATTTCGCAAGAAACAAAATTATCAACAAGCTCCTATCAAACCATTGTAATGAAATGGGGTAAATGGAAATCTCTGCATATCCTAGCACAAGGAGCATCAAGAGGATTTATTTCCTTATGGAACCTGAAATCAGTGATAGTAGAAGTTATGGGAGGAGATACTAATTGGCAATTAATGAAAGTTGAGTCTTTTGATTTATGCTTCAAACTCATTAATGTCTATGGTCCAACAACAACTCAGGATAATAAAAGGTTGTGGGACAATTTAACAAACATTATTCAAAGTTTTGGGACTGAAAAAGTGGCAGTGGCAGGGGATTTTAATGCTATAGTATATCTCAAGGAGAAGCATGGAGGTATTTGTCCACCCCAGAAAACTATGGAAGATTTTGAGAATTTTATTGTGGATAATTCTTTAAGGGATGTGCTACCAGAAAAAGGTAGTTTCACTTGGACGAATAGGAGAAGAGATTTTTCACAAATAGTTGTTCAGTTAGATAGATTCTTGATTTCACCAAATTGGGTTCTCGAACCTTTTCTCCTATCCTCACAAATTTTTCCATTTGTATGTTCAGATCATTATGCTATCTCCTTATTGATAAAGAATAGGAACATGCCCCCTCAGCACAAGCCTTCCTTCAAATTTGAGAAAATGTAGTTTAGGAATCCACTATTCTTGCTCTTGCTTAGAAAATGGTGGGTGAGTGCACCACATTTTAGGGGCACCCAAATTTTTCAATTATTTAAGAAATTGTAATTCATCAAGGGGCAGATTAAAAATTGGATGTGCAAGTCTTTAAAAATGTTTTTGAATAAAAAGATATAGTAGCAAAAAAACTAGAAGAAGTCCATGAACATATTATTCAAAATGGAATGGATTCCAATCCATACGTAAAACAAAAAAATCTGCAATTAATTTGGGAAGAAATGGGGAAAAGAGAGGAAATTTATTGGCGTTAGAAGTCAAGAGAATTATGGTTGAGAGAAGGAGATCGTAATACACTTTTTTTTCATGCATCAACACAACAAAAAAGAGTAGCACAAACCATTTTCTACATTCAGGAGATAGGAACAGGTAAACAATTGACAAGTGCAAATGAGATCTAGGAAGAAGGTGTAAAGTTTTTTAAGAATTTGCTCTCTCCTATTAAACCTGATTCTACACAACGAAGGCAAGATGATCAGGAGTTGCTGGCAGTAATACTGAACCTTATCTCCCAAGTAGACAATGTTGAACTAATGAAGCCTTTTTCATTGGATGAATTGAGAAAGGTGGTTTTTTCTCTTGCTCCAGAAAAGGCCCCAAATCATTAGAATAATATTGGAGAACTAATAAGAAAAGATGGAAAGATAAGTTTAATTATGCACTATACATTGATAGAGTAACCTACAAAGTAGTTATTGATAAGATCCCATTTGAATTAATGTATGGATTAGATGTTAATATGGCAATCAAATTGGAATTCTCATTGTACAAATTGTTGAATAGTGTTGAAGGAGAAGAATTGATGAAATCTCTCAAAGAATACTAGAGCCAACTTAATTGGATGAAAATATAAGGATTGCACATGATAAGATCTTGTCACACAACCAAAAAATTAGGTATCTATTTGACAAGAGGGAACTTTAAATAAATTTCCATGTTGGTGATATGGTCCTCTTATGGAATGAAAAATAATAGGATAAAAGAAATGATGGTAAGCTTGATCCCTTATATGGCTTAGGTCATATAAAGCTACAGAGGAGTATGGTCTTAGTTTATATCACCTCAAAATTTTAACAAGAGATCTAATGGAGCTACTTGTTCATGGCTAGTATCTTAAGCATTCATTCTCATAAGAAATTATGTTCTTCCTTGTACTTAGTGTGTTTTATATTGGTGAGATCATGATCCCTATTTTTTATGATGATTTTTAATTGTCTTGGTCCCCTCTTTATTGTCCCTTTTGTGGCCTACTCCCAAATATCTAAATTTTCTTGAGTCCTAGCTCTCTTATGCTTTAGGCATCATTTTACCCATCACCTAGATAACTGATTTGAGAAATATTTTAATGGGTCCCCCTTTTTAAAATTTTCTTAATTTTTTTCTTTTCATCCTCCATGTCCTTAAGATCAAGTGTTGGGAATTAAGAAAATCCAAGAAATTTCTATGTTTAGGAATGATTCGATCATTTTTTAAGTTGTTTATGTGGAGATACAATCTTTCTATGGACTACCAAATATATTTTTCTAATCCATATCATTTCCTAACTACCAATCCTACATGTATAAAATCTCTACAAGGTCTCTTGATTCCATCTCCCTTTTCATTTCCTTCATTTCCTCATTTTGTAGGTTTTCAAGAGACATTTAGACTTTCATTACCCATTCCTAATTCCCAACCTCCTTTCCCTTCCTACACCCCTACAATATTGATTTTCCTCTCCTTTGTTGACTTTTGTAGTTCATCAAGGCATCTTCCTTTTCCCTTTCATTTCCCCCACTTTTAACCACTAGTTTCACATAATTTCATTTTCGTCCTCATTTTTCTCATTCTCAACTAGTTTTAGATTTTTGTTGGACTTTTGGACTTTTATCCTCATGTCTAATTTCCATTTCTAGTCCTATAGTGAAACTCCAAACTTCCCATCCTTCCATATTTGTATGCATTCCCTCCAAGATTTTCATGAGAACTTTTAGTGGACCTACAAAATTACATTCAAATGACCTTTTTGATGTCTAGTTTTACATCAAATTCCCATAGCGTTTCCCAATGATTCTTCCATTAAGTTACTTTTCATATGGACTTTCAACAATCTTCTAGACATCTAATTTCTACCTAGATATCATATCCTTATATCTAGTTCTACATGTTTTCTTATATTTATTTATTTTTCTTCCTTTGATCACTTCACCCCTTATGTATGTTCAAATTTCTATTGTTATTTCCAATCCAACAACAAAACCATATGTCTCCTATTCTAACCTCTCAACTTGCATCAAACTTTTGTATTTCTTCTTGTTCATCTCAACCTATTGTTAGATCTTCCTAGAATACCATCAAGTCCTAGATTTGACCCTACAACTACAATAGAAGGATTTTCCTACCTAAAACCTATGTCCATACCAAAGGCATAGATTGTCTTGCAAAATTACTAGTAGATGGCAAGAATGACCATGCTACCATTAATGAGATCATATTAATGCTCGTGCAAGATTTAAAACATCCTTATAGTATTTTTTTGGGATTTTGGCTTGTTTCGCATGCCACATTTATGATGTTCTATTCTCAATCAAATTATTGTAAGTGAATTGATGGTTGAATAAAGGATCAATCATTTATACATATCCACATGATTGCAAATGCTAAGGATTGTCTAGGGTTTCGACCTACAAGTCCAATTGCTTATAGGAGCAATACATTTTATAAATCACAAAGTAGCAAATTTATAACGAAATGTCTCCTTGACCATTTATAGATATTTAGGGGAAATTTTAAGTGACATATTATGACAGGGTTTTCTAGCTCAAAGTTTCCTCTTCCCACTTTTTGTTGGCATGATTGTAATATAGATTTGATAATTATTGCAACATTTTAATTCATTAAAAACATTATTTGTAATGATCTCTTCTTTATTGCATATGGATTTTTGGAGTTTAGAGAGATTATTAAAAATGTTCAATTATTTGATATTATACCTCATTATTATTTTATAATTTTTTTCCTTTGGTAAATTGTGATTTTGTAAGTCACTAGATAAGCATCAGTCTTGGAAGTTCATGACCAACCATACACCCAAAATGAAACACATCTTTCACCAATAATTTAGGAATAAGAGTAGCAATTTGAATAAAATTTAAGATTCAATGATCCATCCAAGAAAGCATCTATAACGAACCATAATAGCTTTTATCTTCAAGAGTCATACGTTGCATACCTACATCATGCAATTGTACATTAATATCTTTATAATCTTAATAGAGGTTTTATGTATAGTAGGTTAATCTTTCATTTAGTGATAATTTTTTAGGCCAAAGTACAATGGATACTACAGCTACATTTTCAATTTAACTATTTTTAGTTGTGATTAATCTTGTTAAAGATTCCTCCAAGAATGTGAGAAATGATTTTGAGATCCAAGAACAACCATCTACAAAATTGTTAGTTAATAAGTTACTAGAAGTAATACATACAATCTATTTTATTTTGAAAAAATGAAGGAAACAAAGTGAACTTCAAACATTAAACTCTATATAATAATCAAGATTTAATTAAATTATATATATATAATATTTAACATTTATATTTAAGATTTAAAATAATTAATTTGAATGATCTAATATAATTAATGATTAAAAATATATATATTTTTAAAAATTACAATAAATATTACAAATTTATCATAATTAATGTTAAAAAAAAAAACCTCTTCAAACATATTATATATACATATCTTTAACTTCTCTTCAATTTTACCTATAAAATATAACTCAAATTTCTTACATTCCAAGCTCCTTGAATGAATTTATGCTACACATCAAAAAATTTAAACTATTTTAATTAATTCCTGAAACAACGTATTGGCTATCCAAAATAGTGCCAAAATTAGAATAAATAGCCCACACACTGCCAACATTTTGAGTGCCAAGTGGTCCTTTAAAGTACTCTCCTGGGCGATCACTCTGTACTCACCATGTATGTGTCATGCATTTGGTTGGGCTTAAAGATCGCATCACGCTAAGTTTGACCTTGTACGTGAGTAAAAAAATCCATTTCTATTTTTGTTTTCTCATATCACTGTCACGGCTTAGCTTTCTTTCCATTGTTCATTGTCCACGTTTGTTCGCATTTAATTCATAAATAGAGTTTTTGATGGTAACAAATTCTTCTGCAATATTTTGTGAATTGTTTATTAATGGCGTTGAAGTTAAGATTTGTTCCTCATGAAAGAATTTTTTGTTTTGGCTGGAGTTACTTAGATATTTTTATTTATTTATGTTAAGGTTAGTTAATGTACTTTTAAAATACATTATAGATATAAACAATATCTAAGATAAGCTAAATAATGAAATGAATTAAATAAAATATTAAAATAATTGATATATATTTTAAATATTTTATAAAATATATATAGTATATATATTTTAATATTATATATTATATTTATATATAATATAAAATATAAATATAGATATAATGATTTTTTTTTTTTGTTAATATGTAGCAACAAATTTTATATAAATAGGTTTGAATTCATTTTATCTATAGAAATATCATATTTCTAGAGCATTTATCAATTTAATTAATTACTCTTAATTAAAAGTAATCATTCTTTTGTCAATGAGTTAAGTAACTTTATCCCTTGCATTTACTTTTCTAAAATAGTTGTTACATAAAATGATTTACTAGTCTCAACTATCATTATCTAATAAGTGTTGATTTTTATTTAAAATTTTAGTTATATTTATTCAATTACCTTATATTTGTTGAACCTCTTTGATCTTATACAAAACTAAGGTTTCTTACCCATATTAGGGTTTTCCATATCAACATATTTATGACATATACATCTCACTTTTAGATAATTTTTTTTTTTACATTCATTTTGGTTCATTACTCTTATGTTGTTACCATCTCTTTTACTAGAGGTTTAAGCTCTATTTTATATCTTTTTTCACCCACCCTTAGCAATCATATTAGGATTTCATTTTAGATCTAATATACTACTAATATTTCTATTATTTTTTAACTTTTCACATTTTTATCTTTTCACTTTTTAATCTAAATCTAAACTTTTAATCTTTATTTTTTCAATCTTTTTTATTCCATGAGCTACTAGAGATCCTATTCTTCCATTACAAATGAGTTCTCATTTAAACCCTACCATGGCTACCACATCTAATCAAACTAAGATATATTATGATGCTCATATTGAAAATAAGAGGACTATGATCAGAATGCTCATGGGAATTGTTGTAGGTTTTCCTATATTTTCTCTTCTAGGTGTGTCTAGATTTTTTTTAGATGAGTTTATTGCTATTTATTTTGATTGGAGGAGGCATTTATTTATATATCAATTCCCAACGCTCATGCATCATTGATCTCTTTTATCTAATGGCCTATAATATTATATTTTAGTATAGTGTCTTTATTCCTTAGGATCCCAATGCCTATCCATCTCGTAGTCTAACATTTGGTGGGGAGTTACAAGATTTTTTTCTCTTAGGCCCTTAGAACCCACTATTATTTCATTTTTCCAAGGTGGGGCTCAATCCCAATAGATATTTAGTCCAAATTCATATACCAAAGATACCATTTGATTGACATTTCCATTTGTCAATGAGAAAAAAGTATATACAAATATGAATTTAAGAAAGCTACCCATTCTTAATAGATGATTTGTAGTTTGGAACTCCAAGGTAGCCATGGTTAGCTAACTACCAAAGTAGATATAGTATGCCCATTATTCAATGTTTTAGGATTATGAAGTTCATGTGAGGAAAACCATAATCAAGGACAAGCAAGTCTAATATTGCCCATAAATATCTTCAAAGCATTAATAACCTATCTACTTCTCTATTTGCTAAGGAAAAAGAGGGAATTTTGGATGTCAAGGAGACAACTTGTTGGTGACACAAGAAAAAAAATAATTACTCCCTCTACAAACCAAAATTGTGGCAATTTTACTGTAAAATTATGGTGGTTATATCCCTGCATGGTAAGTGGCATGGGTTTTTGCTAGTGGTTTTGGTATCTCTTGTTTAATTTTACCACTATGTTTTACCTCCCAAAAGTTTTATAAATTGGATCCTTAAATGGTAGTATTATCTTGTGTTATTTGTAGGTGTATGGGAGCATCCAAGTTGTAGGAGATTAGAAAGGAATTTTATTTTGGTATATATCTCTAGTGAAGATAAGTAATATACTTGCCCTCTTTTCTCATGTGGATTTTTTTTGAAAGGGTTTCTCCACATAAATTTGGTGTCATATTTATTTGCTGATTTTTCTGTTATGGAAAATGTGCAATCACATAAATATAATCAAATTTGCTAATCTTATTTTTAGATTTGAACTCACATACATGAGTTAATATTGTAGCTTATTTCCACCTTTTTTTTAACAAGAACTCCCTCCAAATCTAATTCTATTATCTCTAGATCAAGTGGTAGAAATAGAAAGTATGAAACATGTGGCTATCACACTCGATAAATGGATAAATTATTTTATCACTAAGGGTGAAGAAATAATAAAATCTTTCATAAGAAAATATAAGAAATATCTCAATGGGATAAAAAGGTGGAGAAATTCAATAAAGGTTGTGAAGATTGCTTGCTTTAAAATGATATAAAGCTTGTGAGGATAAAGGAAGTAGAAAATATTGACAACTTGAACAATATGAAAAATGGAAGATGCTTTATGTCCTAGGTCATAGGAGACCTCTATTCTCCTATTGTCACTCAATTATGTCCTAGGATTCCTAATTGGATTGACTATCAACCTCACAAGGTGAGTAAATTCTCACCAAGGAAGACCTAGGAAGGGGTTCTTTAAGATTTTAGGGGTTCACCACCAAGCAAATGCTTGGAAAAGACAAATAAACATTCGACTCAAAAAACCTAGTAATGCAAGCTAAATGATGAAATAATACAAGTTAGGGTTTGTGTACCTAGGAAGTATGGAAATGCAATGAGGATTCTAGAAATGCAAAGAAGCTATCAAAAAGTGCTATGGAGGAAAAAGATGCCCTTACTACATTGTCTTAGTCTTGCTGTTGTTTTTGAGGGGACATACAAAATTCTTTGGATGCCGAAACCAGATATGGAAGAATTTTTGAAAAATACCCTCAGGAGGACTTCAAATGCAACTTTGCAACTTGACAACTTTGCACTTCAAATGATCTTCAAGTCTCCAACCTAAATCTACAATCACAAATATGCAAGAGAGGAAAAACTTGTTGGTTGTTAGTGAATGGGGGTTTTCCTTGGTAAAACCCCTTGTTGGTAATTAAACCTTGAAATGAAATAGAATAATGAAGGGAAATGATGAATGAACAACATACAATGCTGCAACTCACCAAATCCTTGTAATAAGGTTCTGCAAATATGCTTGAAATTGTTGCAATGGATGTGGTTCTTGACTCTTGCTTGAATGATGTTGATCTTGGATGAAACACTTGCTTGAATCATAAACACTACATCACAAATGTTAGCACAATAACAAACATGATGCAACAATATCCTTGATATGATGCTTGAATCTTGATGATGACTCCAAATGCTTGATGAATTGCTCTTGATCTCATAAAATTTCCTTAGGAATGAATACTTGAATGCTTTCTTATCTTTCTTATTATGAAAGTGAGTGAGGGAACCTTGTATTTATGCTTATCCATGCTTAATATCTGGGTGCTGGCAAGAAGTTGAGTCCACTTTTTGGCCAAAAAGTGGAAGTGTTTTCCCTGATTTTCAAAATTTGACACATTTGACCTTAACATTTGAAGAACTTAGAGATGAAATCTTTAAAAAAGTCACTAATCATAAAATTTAGTACTCTCAGTCTAGTTTCCAAATATGTAATTTATTTCAATACCTAGATGGTACAAATTGAGTTTCAATAGGCATTTATAAAGGCCACTGTTTAAAAGTCACTTTTTTTTACCATACCATGCACGTGTACATCATCCATATTTTGACCTAAATTATCATATTTTTCTAAATCCTTTTGTGAAAAGATTTGTGACTCATTGAAGCACGTTTTTGATATATTTTGTAATTTTTTATTGAATTTTTTTTTGTTAAATTTTTATTAGCCATATTTGTCATTTTGAAAAATCATCGTGTATGTCATGCATAAGATGACCTAAACTTATCATTTTTTTATTTTTATTTTTAAATTGAAAATAATTTTTTGAAGTACATTCTCATGCAATCCATTTTCCAAAATGCTATGTTGATAAAAAGTTATTAAAATAGTAAAATACCCTGATATATTTAAAGTTAAAGGACCAGTTTCATCAGAAATTAATTAAAAAATAGAAAATATAATCCAATTGTAAAAAAATTTACATATTTGTAATCTGCACTGTCTCATCTATAATGGGTTTTAATTTTTTCAAAAGATTCTGTAAAAAAAAGTCATCAGCCATATGTCCAAACTTGGTATTTTTCTTTGACATTGTTAGGACCTTTAACTTGTAGGTCAAACTAGGTTGAAGGCCTAGGTTTGGATTCCCAATTCTTTTATCGAACCAAAATACAAGCCAAAAACCCGACCATAAAGCAAATCCAATTTCAAATTTTTAGAAATGGGATCCCGTTTTGTAAATTGGGATCTCATTTCTTAATATTAAATGCAATGAGTGTTGACAGGGAAATAGGATCCTGCTTTATAAACGGGATCCCATTCCTTTGTCAATGGTCCCCACATTTAATATTGGGGAATGAAATCCCGATTGTAAAATGGGATCCCATTTTTAATAAACTAGATCCCATTTTTTTTTAACCATTTTTTTAAAAATTTACTGGAAAAGTTTACTGTGAAGTCTGCAACTTTACATGTACAGCCAAGTGCAACATATTGGGCTATTTTTCATCAACTTTTATCTTTATAGGTGGTGAACTTTCATTTTTGATTGATTTTTTCAAAGGAGGCATCATGCAAACCATTTTTGAAGTGGAATTGTGTTAGTTTTGTACTCGTTTGGAGGAACAAAAGGTCTTCAACTTGCAATATGGATTGAATTTTTCAAAGGAGGCATGAAGAAAATAGTTTTTTAAGTGGAATTGTGCTAGTTTTCTACTTGTTTTGAGGAACACAAGAGAAATAATTTTTTCCTTATAGGTCTTCAACTTCCAATTTGGATTGAATTTTTTGAAGAATTTCACTATTTACATTCATTTGTGCTTGAGAATTTTGTAATCATGGGTTCACAAGCTCGTAATAAGAGGAAAGATAGGAAGACATTGATTCCTAAAGAAATTGAAGCAAAGAGAGAGAAGGAGAAACAAAGACAGAGAAAAAATAATGAAAATTAAATCAATGAATGATGGTGGAGCATCCAATTCCACAACTATTGAAGATTAAAACATTGAGGAAACCATGGTTGTAGACGAAGCTAATTTGCAAGAAGTCAATTTGGAAAAGAATATGATTATACAAGCAAGTCCTACTATGTCTTCAAATCCCTCTTTCAATGCTATGGAGAATGTTTCAATATGCACAAATCTAGGCATGTCTTCAAATCTACATGTTAGTGAAATGGTAAATTCATATGTAGAAGTTTTACAAGATGCTAGACTTAACGATGTTGACATTGATAATATTCTGAGAGATGAAACTTTTATAGAATTTGTTGAAAATGAAAAAGAAAAATATTTTGTTGAAAATGAAAAATAAAAATATTTTGTTGAAAATGAAAAAGAAAAATATTTTGTTGAAAAGAAAAATAAAAATATTTTGTTGAAAATGAAATGAAAAATATTTTGTTGAAAATGAAAATGAGAATGATCTTTTTGGAAAATGAAAATGAAAACTATTTTTTTGATGAAAATGAAAATGAAAATGAAAACTGTTTTGTTGATGAAAATGAAGATTAAAATGTAAATCATTTTGAATTTTAAAATGAAAAGGTATGTGCAGGATCATGATGGGCCAAAAAGTGGCAATATTATGGGTATTTAAAGTTATGTGGTGAGGACTTTTTTTTTACTCAAAATTGATGAAACGAAAAGGGTTTTTAGAGGAGATTCTCAGCTTTCCACCAATATAATTATGGTTTAATTTTGAATTTAATAGATAATTATTATATTTATTTTCTATTAGAATTATGACTAAAAGTACCGATCGATAGGCTAATTGAAAAAATCTATAACTTTTAAATGGTATCACATTTTTGAATCAGAAACATGTGTACATTCTATGCTTCACATACTATAGGATTAAAAAAGAAAAATTAAATTTCATGAAGTTTGACCAA
Source organism: Sequoia sempervirens (assembly GCA_007258455.2). Lineage (NCBI taxonomy): Eukaryota > Viridiplantae > Streptophyta > Pinopsida > Cupressales > Cupressaceae > Sequoia > Sequoia sempervirens. The sequence continues at coordinate 297,300,135 of VDFB02281492.1, forward strand.
GTTAAAGGTGGTGAGACATACAATTTTATATTTTTTAAAAGTTGTAATAAAAAATTCATAATTAATTATTTACTTGCAAAAAAATTACAAAAAAATATGCATCACATCCAGACATGAGTCCTCTACTTATATATAAAATATTATAAAAATATATTATCATTTTATTATGGTTAGGGTGGTCAGACAGACACCTACTTCTTATTTTTTCCCTGAAATTTAAGTACTACTTGTGTGTATGAAAATTAGATGCGTAAACGAATTAAAATAACTGTTCAAACACACCAATATGACATTATATCAAAGCAAAATATAAAGAGTAAAGAAATGAAAACTCAGTATCCTGCTTCCATTGTCGTCCTATTGTCCTCTATCTTTAGTGTTTTTGCCGATTCTAGCTTTGTGTTCTCAGATTGTAGGCTAGGTTCAACAAACTGTCTTCCTAAAGAACGAGATTTTGATATGATGTAGATGCAAGATTAAACTATGATAATGATTTGAACTAAAAAGCTTGAAATAAACATGATTCTATGATAAATGAACTCTAAATGAATTAAGTACATGAACTCTAAATGAATTAAGTGCATGAACTCTAATTAATTGCCTATTACCAATGCTTGGATTCACATAAGTATTTATAGAGTTTTTCAAATGATTTTGATTGGCTGTCTTGATTGACAGTTGTAATAATTCCTAGGAGATCGAATGGTTGAAGAAAAATGAAATTGAAGAAGAAAATAGAAGAAACCTAAAAACAAGATTTTTCTATTTTTATGAAAGAGGAAAAGAAGAGAAGATTAGAAAATCATCTTTCTTTAAAAGAATAGAAGAAAGTTTAAAAGCTGATAAATAATTAATTAAAAAAATCAATTATTTATTTGTGGAGGACATTCAGCTTTTCTTAATTAAATAAAATATTTAATTAAGTTTTTAAAAGCAGAAGAAAGCTTGTGATAAGAAGAGAGCTTTAATCATGTTTTTTTGAAGAAAGCAGAAGATCTCATAATTTATTTTGATATGAGAAGATTGCACAATTAGGTTAAAATACCTAATTTTGATTTAGAAAGAAAGTATAAGATATTTTTAATTAAATAAGATCTATTTAATTAAATCACTTTTATGAAATTAATTAAATGAAACATTTAATTAATTTAGAAGAAGAAAATTAAATAGAAGAAAAGGAGATATTTAAATTTAATTAAATCAAAAGATTTAACTTTAAATTCAAACAATGATAATTAATTTAAATAAATAGAATATATTTATTTAAATAATTAAGTGGACATATGAAAATAATTAAATAAAATAAATTTATTTAATTATGGAAGAGAAATAAGATGAATGAACAATATAATTAAATTAATTAAATTTAATCATATGTAGAGGACTTTAGAAAAGAAAATTAAATAATAAATATTTAATTAATTTAGAGATTATAGACATGACCATTTTATTTTGCCCACTGATATGTTTCTGATTTTTGATATTGATGATGCCCCCTCAGGAGGTAAATCATGGAAGAAGAAGTTGATAGTGATAGGGAAATAGTGATTTAGCTCCCGATAGATGATGTGGTCGATGCCCCAGTGAAAAAGAGGATGAAAAAATGGAAAATGCCATTAATGCCCATCCTAAAAAGACCCTTATAAGGTAAAAGGGGTAAAATGAAGTGTCATTTTCACCCTGCTGCTACAGTAAAATTTGAGCTCCGAGAGTGACTTGGCGAGATGGTGATCCCCATGCACAGACATAGGTTCGAGCGAGCGCGGCGATATTAGAGACCAGCGGCGTATGGACCACCGGTGAGTGATTCGAACCATTTATGTTGTCAATTTTTGCATGTTAGATCAAATTTGGATTGTTTTGAGATCGGATTATAATTTTTCTGCACGTTTTAGCACATTTAGGGATAGTTTTAGCGCATTTGACAAATCTTTTAGCGCATTTAGGAAATTGCGTAGCGCATCTAGGAATAAATTAAAAACTGATCCTTTAGCGCATCCGATAGATAGAATTGCGCATCTAGGGCGAAATCGGCTAGGTAGGTGTTTTAGCGCATCTAGGGCACAGAACTGCGCATTTAGGGTTTGGTCCAAAAATGCTAGAGTTGCACATAGTGTAGTTAGAGTAGCGCAACCGAGAGACAGAGTAGCGCATACGGAGTTTTAGCGCATCTAGGAAACAGTGTAGCACAATTGAGAAAAACTTTAGCGCATATGGGCGATAGAATTGCGCATTTAGGAAATTTTCACCAAAATGCATGTGTGATGAAAAATGATGATTAAAATTGCTTCCTTAGTCAATAGATAGATAAATTGTAGGGCCATCATGCGGATATGATAGAAAATGTGATAGAGAACTGATAACGTTGCTTTCAAAATAGAAAACAAAGAGTAGATAGCTGATAACTTTGTGACGAACGACAAAGAGTAAACTGAATGATTGAGTGATGTGAGTTTGATAACTTTGCTTCTTGCGATTGAAAAACAAAGAGTAGATGTGTGATAAATTTGCATTCTGCGATAGAAAACAAATAGTAAAAATGGAGATAAAAATTTGTATTCATGTTTGAAATACAAATAGAAAATTATATGTGTGTTGATAAATTTGCTTTCCTGAAAAGAAAAACAAATAGTAAATGATTATAGAGTAGATTGATTTGACATGCTGATAGATTGATGTAGCTCATGATATGGGTCATTGATATGTTATGTTGGGTAGATAGATCATGTGATATGGGTCTGATTTGATGGATTTGTTGTGATGGTTGAACAAAATAGGAGGCTTTCAAAAGCCTCCAGATCAGAGAGCGGTTCCCATTATGTTGGGAACGGATAGGAGAGCTGACTCCTGCAGAGTTACAGGTGATAGCAGACTGTGGATTGGGACCATTGTTGACCATGCCGCGAGGCATTCAGGCCAACAGGGGGCTATTGACGGCCTTGGCTGAGAGATGGCATTCTGAGCATAACACCTTCCACCTGCCGACGGGTGAGATGAGTGTGATGTCAGAGGATGTGTATCGGATTCTGGGGATTCTAGTTGTTGGTGCCCTTGTGGTTTATGACCACAAGGAGATTGGTGGGACCGAGGCATTGCAGCGGATATGTGGCGATCTCGGTATATATGGTTACTGGATAGACTGGGATGATTTCAGTAGGTATCCTGCTCTGGTAGCGGTGTTGGCTGCATTTGTTGGAGGTTTCCTTGGACCGGACCATCAGTCCAAGGGATTCGCCGTGAGTTGGGGGAGGATGCTGGAGTGGATGATCACTCAGCCACGGAGATTTTCCTGGGGTAGCTGTGTCCTAGCGGACATGTACCATGATCTACATCGGATTGTGTACAGAGGATCAACGAGCCTGGCGAGTGGAGTTACATTGTTACAGATCTGGGCGTGGGAGCACATTGCTATCACGAGACCACTTTGCACTAGAGCGAGACCAGCAGGGAGGCCGTATGTGTATGCATATTCTGGCGCAGTTGTCCAGCAGAGGCTAGGCAAGGTAGAGTACTGGCGGCGAGTTTTGGATGATGTTGATGCGGTGATATGGAGGCCCTACACAGGCTACGAGGCATGGGCAACCGATCACCTAGAGATGCCGTTTGTTTGCCAACCACGATGATATATGAGAAGGATGATGATAATGAGAATGATAATAAATGATATGGGAATGATAAAGATAAATATGATAAAATGAATGATAAAATGAGAATGAATGATGAAATGATAAATGAACCATGAATGGATGCAATGAATCAAATGTCCAAATGTCCTCCAAAAAGACTCAAAACGATAGGACAACTGTTAATGCATTCATTCAGCCTTGCAAAATACTGATGTGAATCCAATATGCAGATATATGCAATGATCTAATGAATATGCAACTATATATAACTAACCAGTTTGTTGAGCCTGTTTAGAAGCCTTCTTGAATCATCATAGAACGTTTTGAAATGTTGGAAGTATGTACAAGCATCAAAGGGGAAATTAGCGCCAATGATGACCAGAGTACAACTTTCATGAATTTTGATATAGCAAGTGAACACAAGCATCGAGGTATAATTGAACCAAGATGACCTGAGCATTTCTTGCATAAACAGACAAAGATTAACCACCGTTCTGATGCAAATGTGGAGCTGTCATCATTGATATTGCTTTGATCGTCATGTCCTGTGACATATTTGCATCAGATTGACTGTTAACCTCAAGACAACAGACAAAGAAAAATCATTCTCGTTCCTTGCCACTCTAGTTCAGTACATCATTGAGTGTGCTCCAGAGTAATGATATCGAAAATCAAACAACTTTTGGTCAAACATGTAATACTGTTATTTCATACATTATTCAGATATTTGGATCATCCAATAGACAATGATATGATATCTTGCTGAAAAGTGTGTCATGATCGGATAAAGTTGTATGAGTTTGTTGTTTGTTTGCATGCTTAGATTTTATGTCATGGTCTAGCTGTTTTGGTATGCTCTAAAAGTTAAGTGCCCCTAGTTGAGTTTTTGCCCCATTTATTGACACAACTTTCGGAAAGGAATATGTACAAACGATCAAGCCATGGTAAGGTGTTTTAACCCTCTAGGTAGATGGCGACAGGATGATGCGATTAATGACCCTAAGATGTGAAAAAGATGTGAAAAAAGGGAAGCTTTGAAAAGACAAAGTGCAAAACAGGAACTAATAGATGGAAAGGTACGGATAGCGTCTGTTTGCCAGATTTTCACTATCCGTATTTATTGCATGATTTTTTTGATTTTTTTTGATTTTTTTATTTTTTGTCAATAGACTGCCTGTTTGCCAGGTTTTCACCCTATGACATTGTTTTAATTTTTTGTATTTCTTCAGGACTTTTTCTGCTGTTTTTGGATTTCTTCAGGACTTTTTCTGCTATTTTTGGATTTCTTCAAGACTTTTTTTGCTGTTTTTGGATTTCTTCAGGACTTTTTCTGCTGTTTTTGGATTTCTTCAAGACTTTTCTGCTTTTTTTGGATTTCTTCAGGACTTTTTCTACTGTTTTTGGATTTCTTTAGGACTTTTTCTGCTATTTTTGGATTTCTTTAGGACTTTTTCTGCTTTAAACATAATAATTCTTAAGATGTATACTGTTGATGGGTTCATCAAATAGGTCTCCTTCTGGCGTTGATAACTTGTACGCTCCTAAACCATAGACTGCAATAACCACATAAGGGCCTAGCCAATTTGGTTCAAATTTTCCTTTTTTTTTCGGTCTTGTTGATTTCGTGGGTTCTCTTTCAGAACTAGATCCCCCACCTGGAAGGTATGTGGCTTTACCTTGTGATTATAGATGTGAGACATCATCTGCTGGTATGCCTTCAAATGGTCAGCTGCTCTTTGTCACTTTTTATCGAGAAGTTCTAACTCTTGTAGTCGGGAAACTTTGTATTCATCCTCTGTTATGAGACCTTTCAGTGATACTCTTAATGAAGGTATTTCTACCTCTAAAGGCAATATGGCTTCTGCTCCATAGACAAGGGCAAAAGGTGTTGCTCCTGTTGGCGTTCGAACACTAGTTCTGTAAGCCCACAAGGCCGGATTGAGTTGAATATGCCAATCCTTCCCTGAGTCATTGATAGTCTTCTTCAAAATCTTTAGTATAGTTTTGTTTGAGGCCTCTGCTTGGCCATTCCCTTGTGGATAATAAGGTGTGGAATATCTGTGCTGAATATGGAATCTTTCACAAAGGTCATCGACATCCTGATTCTTGAAAAGACGACCATTATCGTAATAATGGCATTAGGAATACCATATCGACAAATAATGTAGTTGAGTATGAAGGATGAAATCTGTTTTCTAGTGACTTTAGAGAGAGGTACTGCCTCAATCCACTTAGTGAAATATTTAGTTGCTGTGATAATGAATTTATGCCCATTTGAAGAAGAAGGATGAATTTTTCCCACTAGATCTAACCCCCATTGAGAGAATGGCCAAGTTGGTGTGAATGAGTGAAGTACTTGTGCAGGAGCATGAATAAGATTCCCATGAATCTGACATTTTGAGCATGTTTTAACAAAAGTGAATGATTCCCTCTCCATTGTAGGCCAATAATAACCCATTCTAATCAATTTCTTGGATAAGGTTAGTCCACTCGAATGAGTACCACAAATTCCCCCATGAACTTCTTGTAAAGCTTTGTCGAATTCGTCATGTTCAAGACATCGAAGTAAAGTACCATCAAGACCACGGCGATAAAGGGTATCAGCGATAAGGGTATATCGAGAAGATTGTCGAATAAAGTTATGTTTTTGGTTGCGGGATAAGTCAGGTGGTAAAATGTCATCTTTTAGGTAGGTATAAATTTTACCATACCAGGGTGAATCGGATCCTACCAAGTGGCAGATAATTTGGCTTTTAGGTGTGTCATAGGCAGGTGTAAATAATTGTTCCACTAGAAATTCGTAGCGATTCTATTGTTCTGGGAGTTGTACCAATGAGGCGATCGTAGCCATAGCATTAGCCGCTTTGTTGTCAATCCTTGGAATTTGTGTGAACTGAATGTCCACAAAGTACTTTTTGAAGTCATCAATCATCTTCTTGTATGGCAAAAACTTGTCATCTTTAGTCTGATAGTCATCATTGATTTGATTAATAACTAGTTGTGAGTCACCATAAACTTATAGCTCGGTAATCCTCCATTCCAATGCTATTTTTAGTCCAATGATTAGTGCTTCATATTCGGCTATGTTATTGGTGCACGGAAACATTAGCTTGTATGACCAAGGAATGGTATGTCCTTGAGGGGTGACGAAGAGAATGCCTGCCCCCGATCCATGTTGAGCAAAAGAACCATCAAAGTATAAGGACCATAACTGCTTAGAGTCTGTTGTGAAAACATTAGCGTCTGGGAACTCAATGTGTAAGGGGTGCTCTGTTTGTAGAGGAGCGTCTGCTAGTTGATTCGCAATAACTTGTCCTTTGATTGCTTTGCGATCAACATAGTGAATGTCAAACTCACTCAAAATCATGACCCATTTTGCTAACCTTCCTGTTAGCGATGCTTACTTAGTAGATACTTGAGTGGATCAATTTTTGAAACAAGATTGATTGTATGAGTTAGCATGTAATGTCAAAATTTCTATGAAGCAAAGACTACTGCTAAACAAGCCTTCTCAATAAAAGTGTAGTTAAGCTCGTGACTTGTCAGTGTTCTGCTAATGTAATAGATTGCACGTTCTTTCCCTTCATGATCTTCTTGTGCTAATAATGCCCCCAAGGATGTCTCGGTTGCAACAATGTATAGGATCAATGGTTTTTCTGGATTTGGTGGTACTAGAACTGGTGGGTTCATCAAGTACTACTTGATTTGTTGAAATGCCATTTCACATTTGTCATCCCATCTAAAAGGAACATTCTCATGTAGGAGATGTGTGAACGGTAAACTTTTGTCGGCCAATTGTGCGATGAATCTTCTGATGGACTGAAGTTGCCCTTGTAATGATCTCAATTGAATAATATTCTTTGGAGGAGGCATCTTCATGATTGCCTGAAATTTTGCAGGATCTACTTCAATTCCCTTTTCTGAGACAATATATCCTAACAGCTTTCCGGATGTGACCCCAAAAACACATTTCTTAGGATTTAGGCGAACTTTGAATTTCTCCAATCTGGTAAATATTTTGGACAGTATTTCCAGGTGTCCTTCTCTGGTACATGATTTTGCCAATATGTCATCTACATAATCTTCCATGAATGTGTGCATCATATCATGAAAGATTGTAGTCATAGCTCTTTGATAAGTAGCCCCAGCATTCTTTAAGCCGAAAGGCATGACATTCCAACAGTATGTTCCCCACGGACAAGTGAAAGCTGTTTTCTCTTGGTCTTCTGGTGCAATCTTGATTTGATTGTAACCAGAGAAACCATCCATTAATGAATACATGGCATGGCCAGCTGTCAAATCAACTATAGTGTCAATGCTCGGAAGTGGAAAGTCATCCTTTGGACAAGCTTTGTTAAGGTCTCTGAAATCAGTGCATACTCTTACACGTTTGTCTGGTTTTGCTACTGGTACAATGTTGGAGATCCATTCTGCATAGGCAATTGATCTTATAAAGCCTGCATCGAGGAGCTTCTTGAGTTCTTCCTTAACCATTAATGCTACATGAGGATTCATCTTTCTGAGTTTTTGTTTTACTGGTTTAGCTCCTGGTTTGATAGACAAATGATGCATTATGAGATTGGGATCAAGGCCTGGCATGTCTGCATATGACCAAGCAAAATTAACTTGATTTTCTTTGAGAAAGTTCATGAACTCTGGGATTTCTTTATCTGTCATTGATTCAGCTAGCTGTAAAATCCTTGGATTATCTGTAGTTGCAATATTGATTTCCTTTGTAGGCTCGATCAAGATGGGCGATCGCTCATGATAGTGCTCTGGGAGAGTGTCAAGAGTCCCATCAGCTGGTGCCTTAAAAAGGTTTTCACCATCTGATACACTCTTTATTTTATCCTTTGTTTGATTTAGCACTGCCAGATTATGGTTTTCACCACTAGATCATTTTTCTTTATTTTCATTTTTGCAGCTAGGAGACTTGACACTCTCCTGATTAAAGACTTCATACCGAAAATCACTGGTGGAACAATTATCGACACCTTCAGCGAAAAGGAAGTTTATGATAGCTTCCTCATTGGGAAAAATAGGTATATCAATAGATTCGGTCAGATCCCAGTCAATGAGATCAGGGTGGATTAAAAGTAACATGTCATTTGGTCGTGTGAAATCAGCGATGGTTAGGGTCAAGACAGAGTTATCTATAGGATCCGAGGTATGAGGTAGGTCAATGATGGTACTATTCTCCTGATAATCTTGTTCGTTAAAATCCAACTCAGTATCACTAGACTCATAGTTGCGTTGTGGTTCAGATTCTTGTGGTTGGGATCCTGAACCTTCTCCTTTGATTAAAGTGGGAGTATACTTGTGTATGATATCTACCTCTTTGTCCCTCCAAAATTCATCATTGTGGATGGTATCCCATTCATATTCAGCAGAATCTATATCAGAAGTATTTTCTATGACATTCAGGATTGATGCCAAACCTGTCTCATTCTTATCGGAACCTTCTTGTAGTGTAAAAGCATTACCTTGTAATCGTTTAGATGAGGTAGCATCGTATCCTATTCCAGTTTTATCATATGCAGCAAGCCCTAGAAGATGGATAGGCTCAACTACGCCCTCTTTTCTTTTTTCTAGAGGACCATTGTCATATCCCATCTTCTGCATGATGGAATATCCTTTCCTGTATTGAGCTATTGGTAAGGTGACATTCAGAACTGTTTCTTCTTCATCCTTATAGAGCCAATCCAGAATTGTTGTATCCTCAGAATCTCCCATGGGAAACTTTTCTTTGAAAAATTTTCCATTGAACTTGGTAGTTGGCTCTGTTTGTATTTGTGCTAATGTTGATGCTGCTGATATATGTTGTTGTGTAATAGAAGGTTTGCCATATGATCGAGGAGACGTAGGTAGATTAGCGAGACAAAGGGAATATTCCCCAACTCCACTTTCCTTGAACTGTAGTTTCTTGTCAAAGCTTTTGGCTAATTGGCTGATTTGTGTATCATGCTTAGGAGAAGTATTAGCAAGTGCTTCTCGATTATTCGGAACCAAAGTATCCTGATGAGCTTTGACATTGGCACATGTTTGGGTGTTTGAATTATCAGCTGGTATAGTGATTTCCTGTCCATCATATGGAAACTTAAGACATTGATGGTAAGTGGACGGAACAGCTTGCATTTCATGGATCCACGGATGACCCAACAAGATGTTGTATGCAAGATCTCGATCTAAAACTTGACAGAAGGTGTTTTTGATAATAGGTCCCACTCTGATTGGTAGCATGATTAGACCTTTAGATGTTCTCTCCTCATCATCATAGGATTTTATAGTAATCTTCCTTCTAGGATCAATGGAGTCTTCTGCAAATCCTAATGCTTGAATTACCTTCAAGGTACATATATTTAGACCAACCCCTCCATCTATTAGAACACATTTAACACGGAATTTATGGATAATGACCTCTAAGTATAAAGATGAATTGTGGGGATGAGTCATGGAAACATCATCTTTGTCTGAAAATGAGAGACACGTAGGTGAGGACAAATGTCCTACCATGGCTTGAAATCGGTTCACATCCAAATCCGTGGATATAGTCGTCTCAAAAAGGGATTTTTCTAAAATTTCCTTGTGTGCAGGGGAAATCTTCAGAGTTCTAAAATGGAGATTTGAGCCGGAGTTTTTCGAAGTTGGTTAACTAAGTCATATTGATGTTGAGGGAAGGTCTCAGTGGATTTTGAAGATGTACCCTTTAAGATAACTTTTGCTTGGGCTCTCGTTGTGACATTCACTTGTCCATTGTCTACTTTCTCTTTGATTTTTATAACATTGACTCGCTCATTGTTTGTATAGAGATGACGGATTACATTGTCATCAATTTGGTTCACATTTTTGTTAGAAAACTCTCCCTTTTGATAATTTGGTAGAGGATTTCGAAATGCTTGGTGATCTTCATTGGATTTCTGTTGTCCTTCTACTGTGATAATGCCCTTGTCAATTAGATCTTGAATAGCATGTTTCAAACCTTGATAGTTGTTTGTATGATGACCCTTTACACCTATGGTAGTCATAAAAATAGGCCTCATTCCATGATGGAGGTTTTACACTAGGTTCATAATTGCATTGTGGTGGTAACATAAGGACATTCTTTTCCATAACCTCTTTGAAAGTAGATTCTAAGGATTGTCCTAGTGGAGTGAAAGTTCTTCTATTGGAGAAGAATGGGAAGCGTTGTGGTTTCGCAATTGAGGTATTCCCTAAAGTGTTGTTGTTGTTGTTTCCCCAGTAGTTTTGGTTACTGACAGTCCCCTGATTGTTGTTCGTTGAAGGGGGATGATTGTTTCCTAGATTCACGACTGAATTGACATTATTATTACGAATAGTGTTTGGGGTGCTCAGAACAAATGGCCTAGTCGTGATATGATTTGCATCTACAACACTATCATTTACAATGTTCTTGTTGCAGGTCCAAAATTTAGACTTGTCTTGATTGTTGTAATGGTTAGATGAGCTAGGGTTGTCCCTATCAAGTTTTATTGTCCCTCTTTTAACCAAAGCACTTTCGATGGTGATGGAATCCTCAATCAATTTCTCAAAGGAAGGTGGACAATGTAGATTTAAACGATAGCTCATTTCTGAGTTGAGGCTATTGATGAAAGTAACCATTTTCTCCTTTTCAGGAACATGTCGTGGGTACCTAGCGAACATTCTCCTCCATCTTTGAAGAAAGGTAGTGAAAGATTCACCGGGTTTTTGCGCAACTTTGCAAAGATCAATCATGGTGATTTGGTGTTGAATGTTGTAGGCGTATTATGTTATGAACAAATTGATCAATTCCTCTAATGTTCAAACAGGAGGTGTAATCTTAGATAACCATTCCATAGATTTGACTCCAAGGCTTCGAGGAAATAATCACAATAAATATGTATCCTCGTGGGAAAATTCCAATGTCATGTTTTGAAAGTCTCTAACATGGTCAATTGGGTCTGATTTCCCATTATAACGATCAAATTTGGGAATTTCACAGTGTTTAGGAAATGGAATCATGTTGAGACTTCTATCAAAAGGATAAGGACATATGTCATCCAAAGTGTATTTATTGGTTGTGGTTCCTCCTCATAATTCTTTGATTGTTCCCTGCATTTCTTTAAACTCTTTTTTAAAAAAGGCTAAATCAGATAGGGATGGCTCTTCTTCTTTGCTTTTTAATTTCTCAGTATCAAAGTCTTTAGGCAATTTAGCTCCTTGATCTGCCAAGAAAAGAAAGTACTTCTCTTTGTCACGTTGTATAAACTGTTCAAGGATCTTAAGAAATTTGGGGTTTTGTTCCGCCTCTCTAAGTTGAAGTTCTTCCTCTTGCTCATCATCACTATCTACGGGATTTTTTGTTCATGTTTTTGTTCTTAAGCAATGAATTTTCCTCTCCATCAGCCATATTGTTGTCACTGAAAAGGGGATTGCGACTCACACTAAAAAGAGGACTATCACGTTCACCTTCTTCTTGAATGTTGTGTGTGGAAGTTTCTTGTTGAGATGTTTCTCCTAGCTTGTTGTGTTGAGATCTTGTAAAAACAGGCATATGTAAGAAATCCTCAGATATGATCAAAGGTCACTGAAGGATTTGATTAGGACGCGTTGAATATTCAATTGAAGGTTGTGGTATATTCTCAAACTCAAGAGGTTGATTAAGATTGTGACGTTGAGACAATGCTAATCTTTGATAATAAGCTTGGGTAGCCAAAGGTTCTACAACATAATCGTCGGTGAATCTCCTAATGTAGTCTTGGTATCTATGGAGGAATGTGCGATAATGGAGCAAGACGTCTCGACTCTTATACAAGAATTCTCTGCGATCTAAAGTCTTTTTGTAACTTAAGTTTGTTTTGGGCTTTTTGATCCTATTGAAAACTGATTTCTTGGTGAACTTGGTTGATTTCCACTTTCTCAACATGGGAGTAAAATCTCGGAGATTCGGGTCTGTGTACAAATTTTGATAGAAACCTAAAAGCACTATTCTATTTCCTAAATGCGCTACAGAAAAAGGTAAATGCGCTGGAGAAAGAGTCAAATGCGCTGCAGAATACCTTAGATGTGCAGAAACAGAGTACATTTGTGCAACAGAATATCCTAAATGTGCCGAAATAGAACACAGATGCGTCAAAACAGAGTTTAAATGCGCTGCAGTTTTTCCTAGATGCGCTAAAACAGTTTTTCTAGGGACAGTTTTGACCAGTTTTCAGCTGAAATTTTTCATGTTCATTTTTGGATGATCCTTTATCTGAATTAATGTTTTTGAAAGCACAACAAACAATCTGATTTAAGTTGATTCATAACCAAGCATAGAATAAGACAAGCACAACCTAGGTTAGGCTAGGACAATATCCGCTAGACTCCACGTGGGTTTTCCCAACCGCATATCAGTAGCGTGTGAATCCAGAAGCTTGGCTGCACAGGCTCCCCCTTACAGTGCACTCTCTTCTCAGGCCAACCAAGCTTCCAACCCCCATGAAACTCCCATGGCGAGCTGATCACCTCTACTACTGACTGCGAAAGTGTGGAAGGCTTCACACCGACCGGTGCTGGACTAGCAGATAGAAGGTTTTTGGCTTTCTAAACAATGGTATTTAGTTTGGGACCCCCATTCGAGTGGCCATACATGGGGCAAGATATTAATCACCATTAAGGTGGCACTCCAGCCTGAAGAGGTTAAGCTCAACAGGGTTTAAGGGAGTACAACTTCATCCGTATGACACATCCGCACAAGCAACCTTAGGTTTTCCCTTAAGATTTACATTTATATACCGGTTGGGGGTAGCTTGGCCTTAGCTTCGTTGCCAGTTTGAGTCATCCCTTAAGGTGAGTACTTTTTCCCTTAAGGCAGGCCCAATTTCTAGAGTCAATAACCATTTCTCTTACACCTAGGATCACACAAGTGCACAAGGGGAGAGGATACTTCAATTATTGAGTTAGGGTTACACAAGGAAAAGTGGGTTTGGTTTTCTGATCACCTAGTTTGCATAGGGTGAGAGCATAATCACCTACCACTTTCAAGCATAGTCAAGAAGAGTAGACAAGTTCATTTTAAAGGCACTAAAATCAAAAGTGATTTAATCTAAGTGAAGATTTTGCTTCACAACAGACATGGGGTTCGTTTTAACTACATGATAAAGGTGTGGTGGCTACCCTAGATTGATTCATTTTAAATTCAACAAGAAAATGAAAGAAATTCTGTCTGCGGAAGGCGTCAGACTCAGAATCTCGGTTACAATTCAGATGTGAAACTCTGTCCCCCAGATGTGCAGAAACAGAGACCAGATGCACAACTTTGTTACCCAAATGCACTAAAAAAGAATACAAATGCGTCGCTCTGTTACCCAGATGCGCGAAAACAGAACATATATGCGCTATTCTAAATGCAAATTTTATTTTTTTAGATTTTTTGAAGCATATTTAAATGTGTTAAAGAAAGTCCTATATGCGCTAACTAAATTCCTATATGCGCTGCAGAAATACACATATGCGCCACTCTGTTTCTCAGATGCGCCGTAGAAATGCCCAGATGCACCGAAAAAGTCTTCGGCTGCGTTGAAATACCTGCAAAATAAAAATTTCTGGATCTTCCAGATGCGCTGCCGAATGCCAGAAAACCTACAAGGGAAACCTGCAAGAAAACCTGCAAGAAAGAAGTCTAAAATAGGGGCATAGGCCCCACGGTGGGCGCTAGTTAATGTGTGTATGAAAATTAGATGCGTAAACGAATTAAAATAACTGTTCAAACACACCAATAGGACATTATATCAAAGCAAAATATAAAGAGTAAAGAAGTGAAAACTCAGTATCCTGCTTCCATTGTCATCCTATTGTCCTCTATCTTTAGTGTTTTTGCTGATTCTAGCTTTGTGTTCTCAGATTGTAGGCTAGGTTCAACAAATTGTCTTCCTAAAGAACGAGATTTTGATATGATGTAGATGCAAGATTAAACTATGATAATGATTTGAACTAAAAAGCTTGATATAAACATGATGCTATGATAAATGAACTCTAAATGAATTAAGTACATGAACTCTAAATGAATTAAGTGCATGAACTCTAATTAATTGCCTATTACCAATGCTTGGATTCACACAGGTATTTATAGAGTTTTTTGAATGATTTTGATTGGCTGTCTTGATTGACGGTTGTGATAATTCCTGGCAGATTGAATGGTTGAAAAAAGATGAAACTGAAGAAGAAAATAGAAGAACCCTAAAAACAAGATTTTTCTATTTTTATGAAAGAGGAAAAGAAGAGAAGATTAGAAAATCATCTTTCTTTAAAAGAATAGAAGAAAGATTAAAAGCTGATAAATAATTAATTAAAAAAATAATTATTTATTTGTGGAGGACATTCAACTTTTCTTAATTAAATAAAATATTTAATTAAGTTTTTAAAAGCAGAAGAAAGCTTGTGATAAGAAGAGAGCTTTAATCATTTTTTTTGAAGAAAGCAGAAGATCTCATAATTAAATAAAATATTTAATTATGATATGAGAAGATTGCACAATTAGGTTAAAATACCTAATTTTGATTTAGAAAGAAAGCATAAGATATTTTTAATTAAATAAGATCTATTTAATTAAATCACTTTTATGAAATTAATTAAATGAAACATTTAATTAATTTAGAAGAAGAAAATTAAATAGAAGAAAAGGAGATATTTAAATTTAATTAAATCAAAAGATTTAACTTTAAATTCAAACAATGATAATTAATTTAAATAAATAGAATATATTTATTTAAATAATTAAGTGGACATATGAAAATAATTAAATAAAATAAATTTATTTAATTATGGAAGAGAAATAAGATGAATGAACAATATAATTAAATTAATTAAATTTAATCATATGTAGAGGACTTTAGAAAAATTAATTAAATAATAAATATTTAATGAATTGCCGGATTATAGACATGACCATTTTTATGTGTATACACTCTGCATTGAAATTTCAAATTTTCACCAAATAGATTTTATTTAATTTTAAATAAACCTAGTAGTTTAGAAACTATATTCAATTTTCTACAGATTCTATTCTTACATATTTTTGAAATAATATAGATAACTTATTCAAATTTTTAAGTCAAGTTACCTAACATTGATTTTTTTTTTTTTGGCCACTTAAGGGGCTGTTTTTTCCATAATGATCCTGCACATACCCAAAAATGAAAAGGAAAAGGAAAAGGAAAATGAAAATCTAGGATGTGATGCTGAATTTAATGAAAATACTTTTTTTAAAAATTGAAAGTGATGTTTTGGATAATCTTCCTAGTCAAATTTCTTGGAGTAAAATAAGAACACATGCGAATAAAATATACAAAAAAATATTTTGTCATAAAAAAATTGCATTTCAATGTCAACTAATGATGCAATTGATGATAATACAAAAATTGAGGAAAATAATGAAAACGTTAGGCTTTCTTGTTAAACCAAAAAGAAAAGATCAATCATTAAAACATGTTATGTCTATTGTTGCTAGTGCCTTTCAATCTATTGGAAGAAATAGTCGTTCTAAAGATAAAAATTTAGCAAGAGCTATAACAACTGCTATAGTTAATAAAGCAACTTTGAATAAAAGAATGGTAAGCAATATTAGTGAAGTTTTAAAAATACATCCTAAAACATTGCTAAGAGCGACAAAAAGAAGAGAAAGTATAGAAAATGATCCTATCAACCAATGTTGGAGTTTCAGTAGTCAACTCCCAAGGTCTAATATGAAATTGAGTGTTAAAATTAAATCTTTGATTGAAAATATTGGCATGATAATACTAGGGTTTCATCTAATGCTAGAGATGTTTTAAAATTAAGGGTGGTGTTCGAAAATCACGATCCTCACCCAAAACACCTATTAGATACAACACAAACTGAATTTTATGGAAAATTTTGTGGTGATTTAGTGTTACCTAATAATATTAAAATAAGTCAAAGGTCATTTGAAAAATGTAAACCCTAGTATGTAAAAATTAATAAGCAACGAATATCTTGTTGTTGTAAAACACATGTTCAATTTCATTATTTTTATGATTTTTTTCGATATATACATTGTACCTTGCATACTAACATGATTATAAAGGAATGTGGTATTAATATGCCATCTGAAGAAATAAGGGAGTTTATATTAGGTTTGTTTTGTGAAAGATCTAATGGTAAATTGTTTTAGTTAAGTTCTTGTATTTCTGGACAATGCATTAGTTGTGGAAATCTTTCATTCTTAAGAATTTGTATGCATGGAAGTGTTGATAATGATTTTGGACAACAATTAGTAGATGTTAAAAGATTTAAGAATGTTCACTATTCTTTAAAAGATGATAAAATAGGAAAGCATTGTGATTTAGTTACAAAAAAAGTTAGTGTACATGCATTCATGAGTGAATTTAAGAATAAGATTGTACCAAAATATGTCATGCACTCTCAACATGTTTGATGGCTTGATGTCCAATTTCACGCATGTAGAAGCACATTTCCAATTGTTTTTATACTTTTAGCAGTTGATTTTATGGGAAATTATACTCTAGCTCCGCAAGAGGAAATTCAATCACAGTATTATAATTCAGTGCAAGTAGCTATGTTTGTCCATATTGTTTATAGACATGTAGATGATAGCATTTAGGATGATAGAAATTTTTTGAGGGAGTATCATTTTTATGAGTGACAATCGGTTACACTCGTCAAAGTTTGTTCAATACTGTTTCAATATATTTTATAGAAATTTAGGAGATAGAGGAATCCAGATGATAGAACACCTCATATGGTCAGATAATTGTACGAGGCAGTTCAAGAATGCTCGAATGTTCTATTGGTTAAGTAGGGTTCACAAGGAACGTAATGTTTAACATATATGGAGTTTTTTTGAAGTTGGGCATGGTAAAGGAGAACATGATGAAGCTAGTGCATGTGTCAAAATAATTCTTGCTAGAGAACAATTAAAATTTGAGGATGCAGTAAAATTTAAAGATGCACATGGGATTGTGGATTGGTGTAATACAAGATTATCTACACCTGATTCAAGTGAGTACTCTATAGTTCATTGATTCTTTTGGTTGGTTGAAGAAGAGAACATTGTACCTAGAGTCGATTGTGACACAATCAGTGGATCTACTAAATGGCATGCATTTAGGAGTTCCACAACAAGCACATGGACTATCCGGACAAGGGAGCTTGCATATTTTTTTTAGTTTGGTATCTTAGGAGATTGGGAAGAATGTGAAAATATAGAATGGGTTGAACAGTGGGAACAAAGATCATTGACACCTACACAAGCACACGATCAATATGAAAGAACTATTGAAGAAAATGATCAAGTGTTTGCATCTGAAGACTATGACCGTGTTTTAGACCTTGTATAAGAAGGTAATTTAATTAAATTTATTTTAATTTATTTCACTTTATTAAGTTATTTTGTAATACTAAATTATTTAAATGGATATGCGCAAGTTATTAAATCAAATTTTGTTTGTAGGACATGTGTATCTTGTTGTTTCACCTGAGGGGAATGAAAAGGAAAAAAATATTGGTTGGCTTATTGTGTGGAGACTAAACATAAGTTAATAGTACCTCGAGAAGATGATGATAGCTATCATTATCCAACAGGTACGTGTTGATGGGTGTTTTATGCACTTCTCAACACAGGCAATGCATATGTGCACTACCTCTCTTGAAAGGAAATCTCCAATTGCAAGCTGATGAAAATCTCCCCAAGGTCTCTCGGGTGTCAAGTCACAACTTGCACGAAATTGCTCAGTTGATGTTTGATGTGATTTTGTTGCTAATCATAGGGTAGACTTACGTAGCTGGATGCGAGATAGATCTTCAAATCCGAAGTTTTTTAAGATGGGAATCAAAGTGTACTTCATTGTAGGTTTGACCAACAATCTAAAACTTCAGTGTTTTCTTCAAGTTTAGCTTTACAATGTCCAATGAACCTTACCACATGCCATTTTTTTTTTAAAAGGAAAAGAGCAGGGAAGAGGAAAAGTTCCTAGATCTGCAACTAATTGTGAACAGTGATCATGGAGGTTCTGCTCTAGACAACTCCCTTCAAACAAAGTTCCACTTAACCAAGAAATCTATAGTATCATGAAATATGTGCTATCTTCAAGGTCTGGAAATATTTTACCATTCATCCACCATTCTCATGCATGAATAAAGATAAAGATTCAAAGAGTAGCTTCAAATTTCAGCCCAAGTTAACTTTGCAAGGCCATTTACTACCAGCAAACAGCAAAAAAGTATGGGCTGGAAGGTATCAACACAAAAAAAAATTCTATAATCACAAAACAACATGACTAAAATCTATCAAAGCAAGGACATAGCTAACTAAAACAACAATGTGAATCTAACTAAAGCATCTAACAAAGGAGATTGAACCATAAAACATGTGGAGAAATAAAAAAATACACCAAGTCAATATATTTTCATTATAAATTTCAGTAGCATGTCTTTACAACAACTCAACTCCCTTTGCAAATGAGAGGAAACCGCTATTTATAGTGCCCAAAAAGTTAAATCAATGGCCAAGATTCATTACAAAATAGGGTTTCACCTACCCCCAATATATTACAATATAAAAATACATTCTTGTCCTTTCCCTATTTTTTCCTTTAGTGATGACACTGTAGCATTTTGTCTTTTACTGACTGCTCTTTTGCTATAGCTACTCCTTCAAGAGCTCTTCATTGATAATAGGGTTGTCCTCCTACTGCTTCGAAGCTGCATATTCCATGAATTTTAGAATAATTGGCTGGAGATTGTCTACCTCAATGATCTCATACTGCAGCATATGGTAACTCCATTATTTTGCATTATCTTCAAGCTTCTTCTAGTCTTCATCATACTTTATGCTGTAATCCCTAAACAACTCCGATTGGTCAAAGGCACGGGCGGTGAAACTCATGAATTCCATTGTTATTTCATTGGACATCCCGTCCTCCATCTTCTTCTGAAACTAAGGCTTTATCTTCTCTGGATCCATCTATACTGCAGGCATGTCAAAGTCTGTCATCAACATCAGATATCAGGCACATTCTGCCCTAATTTCCTTTACCCATTGGATGTCTGGATCCACCTTATTCATTATCTATTATCAAAATCCCGCCTCCACACATCCATTAGCCAGTGGTCATCTATTTTGAATGCGAGATCCTTTTCCCATGTGGCCTTTGGTAACTGTAGGATGGCCTCAATCTTTGGATAGGCGGAGTCATACATTGTAGGGAAGTCAGTGCAGAGCTTCCTCGTGCTCTCCAGAGATTGTTGCAGATCCAAGAACTTGTTGGTTGTTCGAACAGCCTGGATAATACCCATGTTCCCGACGTACATGACCTTTTAGAACCAGCTCTCTATAGTCTTGTCCAATTTCTTTCTTTTCTCCAATTTATCACTTTTCTCTTTGGACAACAGTTGGGGTGGAGCTGCAGATGTGGTAGGAATTTCATCCATTGAAGACCATTTTTGGATGTAATCCGTCAAGGTGGCCACCTGTACTTTAATTTCGTCCTTCGAGACCTTGCCTTGCTTTATCAAGTGCACCACTATAGCCACTCACTCCTCAAAATGTCCCACCTCCTGCTCTCTGGTAGAGTCCCCAAGTTGATAGTTGAAATTTTGTAGCTTATACCAACCTGGACTACCACGGGTGTTGCTATCTGTGTGGTTCAAGACCCAAAAGCGTCCATCGTTATTTTGGATCTCACTTTAGACTTTTACTCTTTTCTGGTTGAGCTTTGTGCTTTGGCTAGGATAGCCTCTAGCCTTGCTCTTGGATCCTTAGGAGTGGGAGTCTTCTTCTCAAGCTACCTTTGCAACCACTCGGGCATGGCAGATTCTTCTTTTTATGGCTCTTGATCACCTTCACCCTTCTCTGTTAGGCCTTCCATTTGTGCACCTTTCATCTTGGTATTGTCCCCCTCTTCCTCACTAGAATCTAAGATGAATGTAAGGTGTTTGACAGGAGGTTTATTAATCAATTTCCCTCAGGGACTTTCTCCTACCACAGTTTCCTTCTCCTTTGTGTCTTTGATCTATTCACCCTTGTTTATGTATTCCTTGGGATGGTCTTCTTCTCTGTCCTTTTCTTCTATAGGAGGTGGCACAATCTCCAGTTGTTTTTCCTCTGCATGGGTTTCTACAATTTTTGCTTTCCTGTCGCCTTCCTTCCCTTCTCTAAGAGGTGACCTTTCTGCCTCTTCTTCATCATGTTTCAGCTATCGGGCCATCTCTTCTTCAAGATCGTCATCGAAGGTTTGTATGATGACCTTACCACCGACATCCTCCTCCTCATCTCTACTCTTTGAAGATCCTATTCTTTCCTCCTCATAAGCCACCCTGTCAATTTGTCAATGCTCATACTCAGGGGGTTCATAATATTCATCAGCTTCCTCCTTAATTGACTTCAAGGCTTCTTTCTCCCACCTCTCCAATTCTTTAGAGATCAGCATCGTGGCCTCCATTGTTGGTGGTCCCGTGGGAGGTTGCTAGGGTGTGATAGAAGAGAGGACCTGCGCTAAGGAAGCTTGAAGGGTAGGGTCCATAAATATTTGGGAGAGCTCGGAAGGGAGATTTTGCATGTGTTTCGAAAAAGCCTCAGGAAATACGAGAATGGGCATTGGAGCTACTATTGTGGCTAATGGGAGTGATGTAGGTGACATGGCAGCGGGGGAATGAGTGGTAGCTATAGTGGAGGAAGATTCAATCACTATTATTGGCCTAGTTGGAGGTGAAGGGGCAAGATGGACTGAGATGTCCACTACCGGTGGGGATGTGGTGACCATGGCTAGGGAGAAAAATGATGGGGCAGTTAAGACCAGGAGAGCTGGAAGAGGTTGTAGTGGATCTATCCTTTCTTCCTCAGCTTCTTGGATTGCGGGTAGCTCCATGGTGCCCCATGTTTGCTGGGCGTCTTGGAAGATGAGCCTTCTGAGTCCTTCCTTGTGTATACCCTAGGATCCAAAGATTGCTCTATTTTTGTTCCTTTCCTCTTCTTTCATTTGGTGATAGAAGGAGACTTGGATGTTTTGCCTGTTGAAGTTGTGGTAGCGACATCCTCGGTGGCACTAGGCTCACTCTTTATCCCTTCATAGGTTAAGACCACTCCTTGTTGCTTTAGCTGACTCACTTGTGTTTTAACCCATTCTTCGGTTCAGGCCATGATAGGTTTAGTCACAATATCAAGTTCATCAACCTCCTTTTCATCCCAGTCAATTGTGGGAAATGGTAAGTTGTTAACTGCATTATACCGGGGATCCATGATAGTACTTTCATCTTCCTCTACTTGATCCAGTATGGGGAACAGTTGCACCCTTCTTACGAAGTATGCAGTCATCGTCATGTAGTGCCTGACACGTACCTCCTTGTCGTCTTGCCAATTTTCCTAGAAATCCTCAACATGATGTAAATGGGCATACTCTTGTCCCAATGCTTTCCTCATGTGCCCATACGGGTCCATCAGTGGGAGAGCAGTGTGTAGTTGGAAGTGGTATTCTGCTAGTTCCTTTTTTGAGTTCCAAGCACACTAGGAGATTTACAATTTATACTTGCCTTGCCCAAAGGTGAAGGGATAAGATATCCCTGCCAAATGCTTGTTGCTAAGGATGGTGTGCACATGTTGCAGCTGCCGAGAGAGTTCCAATAGTAATATGCGGTCATTGGGGTACCGGGGCAGCTTGTTCAGCCTCTCAGTGAAACCTTGGGCGTGAATGTAGGTGAACTTGGGGAATTGTAGGTATAAGAAAGCGTACTACTTTAGGAATGCCCGTGTGCTGTGAGAGACTCTCCTTTCAAAATCTCCTCCAAGTAATCGGATGATGTGACACATAAAGGCATCGTTCACTCTGCAATATTCCTTCTTAAAGTTTCTAAATTGGAGCTAGGGATATCGATCATAGGCCTTCGGTTTTTGGCCTTGCTCCTCCTCAGGCGCAACAAATAGTCCACTATACTGCCTCTACTCTGCTAGTGAATAGACCAGATAGGATGTCATGTAGAATTTAGAGCTCTTTTTTATATTCATAAACTACTCATGGAAGCAGTTACTAATAATACCTCCCCAGTAGAATGAGGCCTTGGTGGTGACATCTTCGTTCCCATGGATAATTTTCTTAATGAAGTACACCATCCATTCCTGACAAAATGCAGAAGAAGGAAGGCCTATCACCTGACTCAACATGGTACTAAGTCTTGATAGTCCTCATGGAAATCACTGCGAAAGAGTTCGTGAGGGACATTTGCAGCATTGCCTCTTTTCTCCTTGAGCCAGAACTGGTTTATCAATCTTTTGCAACCCATCGGGTCCTTCCAACTTTCATTTCCCTCTTCCATTGTGGGCACTTCCATTTCCTCAAAGGTAGGAATGTGGAAGGTCTTTGTGATTCCCTCGGCTGACATGTCAGTGAGAATATTCCCATCTCTATCAATGATGGTCCTTTTTTTAGGTTGGTAGGCCTACCGACAGGCCATGACAAGCTTAGGGGCAATAAGGGATGGGGGAAACCTGCAACTTTTGCAATTCTGCTCTCCCTGATTAGTCTCACATTATCAGTCCTTGGGTGAATTCTGACCCTTCGCTTAAATTCATCAATATCAACCTGGTCGATATTGGTTTCTAATATTTCTTTCCATTCTGTGGTGATTTTTTATCGTAGAGGTTCACCCTAGAACTGAAACTTCATCTGGTCTTTATCCTTCTTCTCACGAGCAGTCTTGCCTAATTTCTTTCCTTTGTCTTTTTTTGCAGTTCCCCCTGAGGGTCTTGCGCTTGATTCCATATATCCTGCAAGCATGGACACAATGAGTATGACCAATTATAAAGGAATGAGCATTAGTCAAAAGCCAATTTAGACAAAGTATGATTGATGAAATAAATGTTTACTTCAAGATATCGTTAGTCATTTACTGGAGGAACCTCAGACAATTTGGGCCTGGAGGGTTGGACTTCCTTGGCAGAAATGTTGTTTTGGGGAGGTGAATAGGGTAGTGTGATCTAGGTGATTTCTTGATTTCAAATCTTGGTGGTTTGAGGGGCTCATGTTGAAGAGGGCCAAATTTGAGCATGTGGGTCGAGGTTAGTTTTCCAATTTGAGGTCGTTTAGGTCACTTTTGGGGCTCCCAGAAGTTCAGGTTCGAAAAGCTGTCAAAGGTTCGTTGTTTCAAACAACCAGCCAGAAACGGAGTTCCAAGGACAAAATTTCGGAGCCCAGGACCGGAAAGGCTAAAGGATGGATGGCTGTTTGGATCCAGAGGGGCGAAAAACTATTGATGTTATTCCGCTATGGGATGGAAATCTGGGAACGAAAACTTGGAGGGAACGGCTCGGCGGACCAGACCCAGAGTAAGGTTTGGATGTCTAAATTTCATGCAAAGTTTCTCTCGGCCAATAGGAGGGTGGGCCTCGAAGGTCGGAAAGGCGGTCATGCTTTTCCATTTCGAATCAGGGAAGGTGTCACAGAATTCTGGATGTTGGAGCCTGGCGAGGGCGAGGAAATTTAAAGTTCAATGATTAGTCTTTCGCGGCGAACGAGGGCTTGGGGTCCGAGTGGTGGAAGTTCGTCGTTAGATGGTCATTTCAACTGAGTGAAGCTACAATGGAATTCTGTGGATGGAAGTCCACGGATCGGGACCCAGGGTCATGACAAAAGGTTCATTTTTGAGTGAATAACACCAGACGGTGAGATGCAAGGCAGGCTCCGGGGGTCGGGTAGATGGGGTCATTACACCGTTTGGTGAATAGTGAACGCTTAGCATAATTCCAGACACAAAAGTCTAGGTTGTCAAGCCCAGGGAGGCAAAGCGGATGTTGGTTTCCAAGGTTTCAAATCAACAAACTCAAATGGCGAACGAATGATGGAGGCCCGAGGGTTCGGGCCCAAAAGGGCAATCCGTCACCTTAAAAAAGTTTATTTTCATAAGTTTTACTGGCGGTAGAAGGGCTTGGGCCCGAAGGGTTTGAATTCCCTGTATGAAGAATGACGGCGATGAAGGAAAGTTTCATATGCGGATTCAAGGGTGTTTTGGAGGTTCTCTAAAGATTCCAAGACATGGGTTTTTTAGGCGTTGCTTTTATTTATCAATCTAATGCATTTTTAATCCATGTTATTCAATTTTAGGTGCTTAAAACTACGAAAAATCCTCGGGAGGGTAGATGGAAAATCTACCTGGGAAGCCTGATGAAGGAAACTAAAAAATCCACTAAGGATTGGCTAATGAAGGTAATGGGTGTGAGGGCATCGATCGACGAAAGTAGTGGATTCCATAGGAAAACGCTCTTACCTCTTTTGAAATCCTGACAAATGAAAATGACAGGTTGGGGTCTGATATTTATACCCCCTCCTACCATTAATGGCTTCATTAAATTCCCGTATGACTGACTTGTTGGTTGGTGGATTTGAAAATTGTAGATGGCAGCGGGATGTCCGAGGTCCGGAAGGACGTGCTCAAACAGCTGTTCAGAATCTGCCTTTCAATACTGGTGGGAGGGACCCGAACTCCAGAGGGCGAAGCGCGAGTGAGGTTTCGCTGCTGGAAAAGGCAAAAGGCAAAGGGAATTCCAGGAATGGAGGCCCTATCATCCGGGCCTGGAGGACACAAACACAGTTTGAGACTTCGCACAAATTGAAACCTGATGACAGCTGACGAACCAGGGCCCGAGGATTGGGAAGGTGGACACGTTCTACCATTTGCTAATGACGAGCCCCTAGAGGAAGCTCGAAGGCGGAAACCCAGTGGGATGGGTCTGGAAGGGCCTAGAGCCGCTGGAAGAGGGAAACTACCAAGGAAATCCCGAAAAGCCTCAAGGCTTAGCCAAAGATGAGTGGGCAAAGCATGATCACTTTAAGATGGGCTTCAGAGGTATGCTAAACATTAGGGATGCCAAAATGGGGGCACGCAAAATGAGGTGATGATAAAAATTACTTAGCAAGATGAAAGAAAAGAGGGTCCCTGTTCTAAACGGGGTGTGTGTGCTGAGGGCACAACAAATGGTGACTCTACTGGGGAACGCTCCCAAGTCTTCTAGGGATAAGTGTTCATTTAGAACCCAGAATTTCTAGTTTCATAGACTAGGAGTAGACTTTCAAGGGTGAACTAGGAGAAGAAGAACCTTAGTTGGGTCAGTGTATAAGACATCTTAGAACTGTGTGTGTAGTGAACTCATTCCTTTCCTTGGGACTGCACCAAGTGACTACTAATCCAACCGAGCAAGCTACATAGATCGTCCAACACCAAAAGTAACCTGGACATTGACCCGCTGCCAGTCAAGCATCCATAGCCCTTACGAAGTTGTTGCTATGACCCTAGGGATATTGCTCTACTGCCAGCTGGGCATCCATAGCCCCGATAGAGTTATCCACACACCCATACGGTCGCTTAATTTTAGAATGTTCTTTCTTTTGATTTCTTTTGATATTTCTTTCAACTTGTATTATTTTCTTATCTTTTGCTCGACCGTGTAAGTGCTAAAGCCTACATAGGGTTTGGGAGTTGCAGTGGTCACTGGAGAGGACTTTGGATTTTTCACTTACTAAGGTATCATAGTAGCCATTGTACAATCCTTATGAATAATTATCATGTTTTTTGTGCTAGATCTGAGATATGCATAAAGGGAGCCAACCAAGGGTCAAGTTCTAAAATAAAGTTCAGACAAGGAAATCATTCTTAGGTGGACTTCAGGGACCAATAGTTAGGAATGAATGCTTATCTGAAGAATAATAAGGATGAACAACAAAGCGGGCCATTCATTGAATTAGCACGGCCACCATAAAGGGATGAAGAACATCCTTTCAAAATGAAACAACTAGAAATGAGCAAAACAAAAAGCAACAACGCAACAAAACACAAGCAAGCCAAAGGACAACCTATTCTAAGCTATATATAGGTATTTACAGGAAAGAGGCTGCAGGAGCTGAAGCTTGAGAGTAATGGTTCAGATGATGCCTGTTGACTGGCAATGGGACATCTTCACCAGTTAAGGTCTTTAGGTGGAAAGTATTGTCTCCCAAAATTTTAGCTATTCGAAAGGAGCCAAGCCAAAGCTTGTCGAATTTGTTGTGTCCCCCTTTCCTTTCATGGGCCTTGTCCCAGTACAAGACTAAATCCGCAATTCTAAAGGCCTTAATTTTGGCTCGGTGATCAAACCATCTCTTAACCATGCCCTGATGTTTGGCAAAATTTTCTATTGCACGGTCTCAGACTTCTTCTAAATGCAAAAGCTCAGCTAACCGAACTTCTCTACGATCCCCTCTTTCATAAAATTCATTGATAAATTGGAGAGTAGGAATCTTCAGGTGGATAGGAAATATGGGCTCTAGGCCGTAAACAATATGGAATGGGGAATCACCAAGGGCGGCCTTGTGGTGGGTGTGGTCTGCCCAAAGGGTGAAACGAAGCTAGGTATGCTAATCTTTCAGATTCCTATCTAGCAACTTTTTTATTACCGTGATCAGGTTCTTGTTTGTGGACTTAGCAAGGCCATTGCCTTGAGGGTAGTAATTAGATGAAAATTTAAGGGAAATCCCGTAGTTGAAAGCCCAACCAGAAAATTTTAATGAAGCAAAAATAGGTCCATTATCACACACCAATGCATAAAGACAACCAAAGCGATTTAAAATGAAACTTTCCTAAAAATTTATAACTACCTCAATTGTCCATTGCTTACATACAATTGCTTCTGTCCATCTAGTACAGTAATCAGTAGTGGTAAGAATGTACCTATGTCCCGCAGATGATGGAGGGCTTACCAGACTGATGAAATCAAGACCCCATTGCATAAACGGCCTTACCTCTAGTACATGCTATAGTGGGACAACAACATTCTTCTCCTTGGTGGCGGCTATTTGACACTTGTGATAGGAACGAACATGATAGTGAGCATCTTTGAAGATAGTTGGCCAATAATATCTTGCTCTTAATATCTGATAAGTGGTGGAGGGCCTAGATCCATGACCAATGCTAAACTTATCTTGAAACTCCCTTAGGACTCAGTTTGCTTCTTCCTTACCAATGCATCTCAAGTAAATGCCTTCATGATTTTTCTTATAAAAAATGGAACCTTACAACATATAACTATTGCTTTTCAATCTAAGAGCATGCTTTTGGACTCCCTGTAGGTGAGGTAGACACTTGTGGTTCAACAAATAATAGACGACGTTCTTGTACCATTCCCCCAGGGAAACATCCTCGAGCTGGTATTGTTGCACAGTGAGTTCGGGTCCAGCCTTTGCTGCTACTTCAAGAATCGTGCGGGTAAGCGCTTGTCCTCTCACCAACCTCATTAGTTGGATTTCCATATCATATTCCTAGAGCAGGGTGACCCATTTGGCTCTTCGTTCACCTAATTCATTATGCATGAGTAGTGTTTTCACTATTAGGTCGAGGACAATGGTGAACACTTTGTTACGCAAGATATAATGTTGAAATTTATTTACTCCTTGCACGAGGGAATATGCTTGATTTTCTATGTTGTGGTATCGCAATTCAACATCCTTCAGGGGACTACTCATGAAGGCAATCGAGTACTCACTTCTTTCATCATCTTTCTGAGTCAAAATGTTAGCACAGGAATGCTCTGAAGCAAATGAATAGATGTAGAACAGCTTTAGATAGTTCAGACTGATGAGCATAGGCACCTCAGGAATGGCCTGTTTGATTTCTTCGAAAGATTGTTTGGATTCGGGAGCCTACTCTACTTTGGCATCCTGTTTTAACATGGCATTGAGCGGTTCAACAATTTCAAAAAAACCTGCGATGATTTTCCTGACAAAATTGATCTTTCCAAAGAAGGATTTTAATTCTTTCTTGCTACCCAGTGGTGGGATCTTTAGTAAGGACTGGATATGTTTAGGGTCTATAGAGATTCCCTGCTTTGAAATGACATGTCCAAGCAATCTACCTTCAATCACACCGAAAATACACTTTTTTGGGTTAAGGGAAACTCCAAACTCCCTACACCTCTAAATTTTTTTACATAAATCGGAGACGTGATCACCCCGCCTTTTAGAGAACACAGTTAAGTCATCCATGTAGATGATTATGCATTTTCCAATCAGATCTTTTAAGATGATATCCATGGCACGTTGGAAGGTAGTGACAATGTTGATTAGACCAAATGGCATTCTTCTATAAGCGAATTTCCCCCACTTAGTGGTGAATGCTATTTTATAACGATCTTCATACTGTACCATCACCTGGTTGTATCTGGAATACCCATCAAGGAAAGACATCATTTGGGAGTTGTTGACGATCTACAACACCTCTACCATAATAGATAATTTTCCTTTTCTGACACTATGTTCAGGCTGTGGAACTCCACACAAAATCTGATTTCTCCATTCTTTTTTTTGACCGAGACTAAGTTGGCTACCCATGTGGAATGCCTGACTAGGAAAATTGTTGAAAGAAACTTTTGTACCTCTTTGTAAATGATGGGCTCTAACAAGGCATTAATAGGATGGTGTCATTGGTGGAATGGCCTCACTTCTATCTTGAGAGGGATGGTGTGCATGATGATGGAGGTGTCATAAGTCTTGAGATCGTCATAGCTCCATGCCACTAAGTCATGATACCTTTGAAGAGCATCAATGATTCCCTTCTTTTCTTTGGGCGTGCACACCTTTCCAATAAACACATTTTTGGTCTCCTTGGTTGTCCCAAGGTTGTGAGCATCGCATCGGTTGCTTATAGCTTCCTTCTTTGTCTTCCAGTCCTAGTCTCTGATCTGGTCCAAATCAAATATGCGTTCAAGCTGAACCATGCCTCTGGGAATCATGTTAGTTTTGAGGTTGATAACCCCCTCTATGTCCAATTCGGCCTCTTCCAGATCAGCTTCATCAATTATTTGGGTGGCAAAGACATCAAAACTCGTGATGAATTCAAGGATGTGCTTATCATCATTAAAGACCTGAAAGTGAGTGACATTTTCTGGGACAGATGGTGTAGATGTCAACTCCACTATAAACTTCTTAAGCCTGGACAAGGAAAGGGGCTGCAGAGTGCTAGCTGCTTGAGCCAAGGCATCGGCTATATGATTCTAAGCACGAGGGATCAACTATATATTAAATTCATCTAAACCTTCTAAGAGATCCTAGACCCTATGGCTATAGTTTGCAAGTCTTCTATCATGGCAGGAATAATTTTCTAACTTGTTTAACTACAAGTTCAGAGTCCCTGAATACTTGTAACATTTTAACATTTTTTTTAAGGCCATAAGAAGAAGACCATGCACTAATTCCTCATATTCTGCTACATTATTAGTGCAATAAAACTGTAACCTATGGGCAACAAGAAAGGTCTTACCTATTGGACTGATGAGCTCAAACCTGACACCGACTCCTTGTTTTGATTTAAATCCATCGAATCAGAGCATCCAAAATCTTGAAGGCTCTTTGACTTCAGGTCTGAATTGGCTCTGACTTTCTTTTGGCTAGGTGGTTGCTCGCGTAATCTTTTAGGGATCCTATAGCCTGATGCATTGAATAGTAGGTGGTTCTGCTAATACCTCCTTTGGTGATCCCTTCTAAGGGACAGTTGATTTTTTGACATGCTCTATTGTTGTTTGGCACAAGTAGCAATCAAACTTGGAGTGGGAAGCATTGTGAATCCTGCACCAGTTTGGCAGTAAGAGATCCTAGAAATTCATTTGGGCACCCAAGTTGAGTTGATCCCTTGCACACTTTTCCATGAATTCTTGGAAATCATTGAGTAATCTCTAGTTGTCACCTTCATCGATTTTATCGTCTAATTCTACCAGCATTTCTGTACTCAGGGGAATTTGAGTAAGGTCGGTTGGAGGGCTGCACTGTACTAAGAGTACTTCTGTGGCATATTCCTCTTGGGGTTGGAATTCGTCTTGACAGGTGAAGGGACAGTAATTTCTCAATTTTGTCTCAATAAATAGCACCTCATTTAGGTTGTTGTGCCCTGTGATCATATACTTCATACGAGGCTCGAGATCTACACGAATTTGATTTAGTAGCCCTTTCCATGGTAGCCACATGTGAGAATGGTCCGTGGTAGCATATCCATTTAATGTTTTGGTGAATTCTCTTCCCAGGATGATCCCATATGCATCAAGAATGTCAACCACTTGAATATCAATGACTTGTATCCTTGGATCTACAACAATTTGCATTGAGATCCGATTCATTTCTCCCACAATGTTAATCTCTGTTTTGTCCAGCTAGGTCACCTTCCTCCTAGAGGGTGTGGAAGTAATCCCAAGAGCCTTACATACTGTCAAAGGCATAACATTGGCAGACGCTCCTGAATCAAGTAAGCAGTTATGCAAGTTTTTCCTGAATATCTGAATGGTGGTAAGGAAAGGGGGAGTTTCCAATCTTCCTTGGAAGAGGCCCATGGGTGTGTTTACCTGAACTACTTGAGCTTTGTTCTTATTGTTGGTTTTATCTTTAATCTACCTAGATGGTTGATCCTTAGAAATCTTCCTATTGTCTTGGTCTTGTTCCTTCTCCAACTGTTTACCTGTAGACTTGTTTAAGGGAACATCCTTCCTTTTCTCGGTATTATCCTGTATCACAGGTTCTTGCCTAAGTTCTTCAAAGGTGACTCTTTTGGCTGAGGCCTCCTGTGCCATCCTAGAGGATGGGGTCCCATTGAGTACCCTAAAGAAGGTGTGCCTTACAATAGGGACTTTGAGTAGTTTGAAGGCAGATATACTAATTTTTACTTTCTTGAACTCTTCTGCCACATATTCACCCATCTATTCAATCTCAAAGCCAAAGGTCTGAGCTATTGCATAGCTAGAAGGTTGGACTTCCTTTTGACTTGGCTGATTTTGGGGTTGACCTTGAGGCTGATTTTATGCCTAATTTTGAGGCCTATCATTGTCGAGATATTGGGTGGGTATATGAGGAAGCCTAGGGTTATTGCTGGTGTTAGGGTCAGGCAAGGTAGTAAAATTGTTTGGTGGAGTAGAAGTTGTAAAGGTCCACTTGCCTGCCTATTTTTGAGGAAGTAAGGGGTTTTTCTCTGGTGAAACATGTGAATTTCATCTACATATGGCTCTTCCTCATCTACTGGACCATTAACTACTGAATAAAAAAGATGAGCAAAGGTTTGCTCATTACTTACCTCTTGCACTTTTCTTTTAATGAGAGTAGGGTCGACTTTGGGCTGATTGTGGTCACTTTGTAGAAATGTTGCTTAGTTTACCACAAGACAAGAGGAGCCATTAGGCTCAGACAGAATGATGTCTTTGCAACCGGTACTATCAACAACATTTTGGACCTCAATTTGGAAAATTTTTGCAACTATCTGGAATTCAGGACAATCCAACTCAGAGTGTCTACTGGTCTTGTGAATTTGGCACCATCTGGACAAGGCTGCCTCGGTGAGGTACACCCCACTGGCCATTCTCTCATTGTTGGCCAGTTGATCAAGAGTAGGGATACCTCCATTATTGGGCTTCATATTCCATGTGTGGTTCTACCTCTGAGAAGGTCTCCTCTCGGAACTTTGATTCAGATTTTGTCCTCTATCATAATTCTGCCCAGAAGAGGTGCTTGTTTCCTAGTTGTCTCTACTATCCCGATTAAGATTGGCCTGGAGGTTATGCTGGGATGCTTGCAACTGATTATTCTGATTCTTTAAGTGCGTCATTTCCGTGGACATTTTCTTTATCATCTCTGTCAGCTCTTCCAATTTTTCTTTCTCAGTAGTGCTGCTTGGCTGCGGTGCCAGATTTTGAAGAAAGACAGGCGGGGCTATCGGTTGATTTTGATGCACTGGAGGGAATTTCGGTCCTGGAAAAAATAGGGGTTCTTGTGGTTGTTAAGAATACAACTTTTGTTGTTGGGGATCTTGAGGGTAACTTTGATGTTGTTGTGGCTGCAAATACGAAGGCACATGAGGTGCGTAATTCATTGCTTGTCCAGGGTGCAGAATGATGGGCAGTTGAGGCACGTGGTTCATAAGAGGGGTCTAGTTAGTGAATGCTTGATTATGCCCTTGAACCTGCATCGGATGAGCTAGTGCTCCCAAAGAAGGCAGTGGGCCAAAGATATTCTGCCCCAAATCTGGACTAGCAATAACAGCCTCTGTATAGGTAGTCACTAATGAGGTGAGTGGCAGACACATCCTCTTTACCAAGGCCGACGTAAGGTTGTCTAATGCCACATAATAGACTGGGAGGCTACAAAATCATTATGAAGGAATGGTTCCTGAAGCCTTATGAAGGCATGATGAAATTGATCATTAAAGGATCCAATGGGTTCATTGACTTCCCTCCTGATGGACATAAACCACCTATATAACTCTGAGGGGATGATTGGGATCTTATATTTTTATAGGAAAGCATTCTTCATGAGGTCCCATGAGGTAACGAACCCCCTCAGTAGATTGATGTACCAATAGAAGGCCTCCTCACCCAACGAATGTGGAAAAAGGTGGCATGCAACATCCTCATGATTGACTTGTATTTTAGTGACTGTTGTTTCAAATATTTTGATGTGCTCTTCAGCTATTCTTTGCGGGTCACAAGGATTGAACTTTGAGCAAAAGCCTTCCATATTCTTGGGCATATCATGGTAAGTGGTCAAGTGTATCAGCGAAGGATCTTGTGCCAACCAAGCCATGGTAGGAAGCAGAGGTGGTATCTACTGTTGAGGAACAACAATCTGCAGTTGCACCTGTAGTAGGACAACAGCTTGGGCTGCGGCTGCCTAGACTGTTCCTTGAGCTTGAAAGGTTGAGAGAGAGGCAACTTCCTGGTTGCCCGAGATGGGGGGTGGAAATGTAGTTTCAGATAGTTGGGTGGAAGATGAACACAAGCCGAGTGAGGGTGAAGGTGGAAGGGAAGTGGGTGGAATGGAGGAAGAGAAAGAAGTAGTGTTTCTTCCCTTAGTTCATTTTTCCCTTGTAGGAGGCTACAACTCTTGAAATTCTCCCTTATTCAGTGTTGACCATAAAACTCTTTGAAATCTCTCTGAGGAGAATGATCCAATTCGATCCAGCTTCACAAGGCCCTCCTTCTAGTGCCAGTTCTATTGATGGGTGTTTTATGCACTTCTCAACATAGGTAATGCATATGTGCACTACCTCTCTTGAAAGGAAATATCCAATTGCAAGCTGATGAAAATCTCCCCAAGGTCTCTCGGGTGTTAAGTCATGACTTGCACAGAATTTCTTAGTTGATGTTTGATGTGATTTTGTTGGTAATCACAGGGCGAACTTACATAACTAGATGCGAGATAAATCTTCAACTTCAATTTTTTTTAAGATGGGAATCAAACTGTACTTCACTATAGGTTCGAACAACAATTGAAAACTTCATATTTTTCTTCAAGTTTGGCTTTACAATGTGCAATGAACCTTAGCACAGGTCATTTCTAAAAAAAAAGGAAAAGAGTAGGGAAGAGGAAAATTTCCTGGATCTACAACTAGCTGTGAACAGTGATCATGGAGGTTTTGCTCTGGACAACTCCCTTCTAACAGAGTTCCACTTAACCAAGAAATCTATAGTATCATGAAATATGTGCTATCTTCAAAGGTTTGCAAATATTTTACCATTCATCCACCATTCTCATGCATGAATAAAGATAAATATTCAATGAGCAACTTCAAATTTCAGCCTAGGCTAACTTTGTAAGCTCATTTACCAGCAGCAAACAACAAAAAAGTATGGGCTGGAAGGTATCAACACAGTAGAAATTTCTATAATCACTTAACAACATGACTAAAATATATCAAAGCAAGGACATAGCTAACTAAAACAGTAATGTGAATCTAACTAAAGCATCTAACAATGGAGATTGAACCATGAAACATGTGGAGAAATTAGAAAATACACCAAGTCAATATATTTTCATTATAAATTTCAGCAGCATGTCTTTATAACAACTCAACTCCCTTTGCAAATGAGAGGAGACCACTATTTATAGTGCCCAAAAAGTTAAATGAATGGCCAAGATTGATTTTCATTGTGTGGCCAAGATTGATTTTCATTGTGTGGCCAAGATTCATTATAAAATAGGGTTTCACCTACCTCCAATATATTACAATTTAAAAATACATTCCTGTCATTTCCCTATTTTGTCCTTTAGTGACGACACTGTAGCATTTTATCTTTTGCTGACTGCTCTTTTGTTGTAGCTACTCCTTCGGGAGCTCTAGATTGATAAAAGGGTTGTACTCCTGCTTCTTCGAAGTTGCATATTCCATGAATTTTAGAATAACTAGCAGAAGCTTGTCTACCTCAATGATCTCATACCGCAGCATTTGGTAACTCCAATCTTTTTCATTATCTTCAAGATTTTTTTAGTCTTCATCATACTTTACACCCTAATCCCTAAACAACTCTGTTTGGTCGAAGGCATGGGCGGTTAAACTCATGAATTCCATTGTTATTTCATTGGAAATCCCGTCCTCCATCTTCTTCTCAAAGTAAGGCTTTATCTTCTCTGGATCCATCTGCACTGCGGGCATGTCATACTCCGTCATCAACATCAGATATCAGGTAAATTCTGCCCTAATTTCCTTGACCCATTCGATGTCTGGATCCACCTTATTCATTATCTATTCCAACCTTCCCTTTCTGTTATCAAAATCCTGCCTCCACATGTCCATTAGCTAGTGGCCATCTCTTTTGAATGTGAGCTTCTTTTCCCTTGTGGCCTTTGGTAACTAGAGGATGGCCTCAATCTTTGGATAGGTGGAGTCATACATTGTAGGGAAGTTGGTGCAAAGCTTCTTCGTGCTCTCCAAAGATTGCTTTATATCCAAGAACTTGTTGGCTATTTGAACAACCTGACTAATACCCATGTTCCCGACATATAGGACCTGTCAGAACCAGCTCTCTATAATCTTGTCCAAGTTCTTTCTTTTCTCCAATTTGTCAATTTTCTCTTTGGACAGTAGTTGGGGTGGAGCCATGGATGTGGTAGGCATGTCATCCATTGAAGACCAATGTTGGATGTAATCCGTCAAGGAAGCCACCTATGCTTTAAGTTCGTCCTTCGAGACCTTTTCCTACTTTATCAGGTGCACCATTGTAGCCACTGACTCCTCAAGATGTCCCACCTTCTGCTCTCTGGTAGCGGTCCCCAAGTTGATAGTGGAAATGTTGTAGCTTATACTAGCCTAGCCTACCACAGGTGTTGCTATTTGTGCGGTTCGGGACCCATAAGCATCCATCGTTATTTTGGATCTCACTTTAGGCTTTTTCTCTTTTCTGGTTGAGCTTTGTGCTCAGGCTAGGATAGCCTCTAGCCTTGCTCTTGGATCCTTAAGAGTGGGAGTCTTCTCCTGAAGCTACCTTTCCAACCACTCAGGCATAGTAGATTCTTCTTTTGATGGCTCTTGATTGCCTTCACCCTTCCTTGTTAGGCCTTCCATTTGTGTACCTTACATCTTGGTGTTGTCCCCCTCTTCCTCATCACAATCTAAGATGAATGTAAGGAATTTGAGGGGAGGTTTAGTAATCAATTTCCCTAGGGGACTTCCTTCTACCTCAGTTTCCTTTTCCTTTGTGTCTTAGATCTATTCACCCTTATATATGTATTCCTCGAGTTGGTCTTCTTCTCTGTCTTTTTCTTCTGTAGGAGGTGGCACAATCTCCAGTTGTTTTTCCTCTGTAGGGGTCTCTACAATTTTTGTCATCATGTCGCTCTCCTGCCCTTCTCTAAGAGGTGACCTTTTTACCTCTTCTTCATCGTGTTTCATCTATCGAGCCATCTCTTCTTCAAGATTGTCATCGAAGGTTTATATGATGACCTTGCCGCTAACATCCTCCTCCTCATCTCTGCTCTTGAAAGAGCCTGTTCCTTCCTCCTCATAAGCCACCCTATCAATTTGTTGATGTTTATACTCAGGGTGTTCATAATATTCATCAACTTCCTCCTCAATTGACTTCGAGGCTTCTTGCTCCCGCCTCTCCAATTCTTCAGAGATCAGCATGGTGGCCTCCATTGCTGGTGGTCCTGAGAGAGGTTGTGAGGGTGTGGCAGAAGATAGGACCTACATTAAGGCAGCCTAAAGGGTAGGGTCCATAAAGATTTGGGAGAGCTCAAAAGGGAGATTTTGCATGTTTTTCAAGAAAGCCTCAGGCAATGCAGGAGCGGGCATTGGTGCTACTATTGTGGCTAATGGGAGCGATGTAGGTGACATGGAAGTGGAGGAAGAGTCAATCACTCTTAAGAGCCCAGCCTGAGGTGAAGGGGCAAGATGGACTGAGATGTCCCCTATTGGTGAGGATGTAGCAACCATGGCTAGGGAGACAGATGATGGGGTAGTTGAGACTAGGAGAGCTCGAATAGGTTGTAGAAGATCTGTCCTTTCTTCCTCACCTTCTTGGATTGCAGGTGGCTCCATGGTGCCCCCTATTTTCCTGGGCTTCTTGGAAGGTGAGCCTCTTGAGTCCTTCCTTGTGCATACCTTGGGATTCAGAGATTTCTCTATTTTCGTTCCTTTCCTCTTCTTTGATTTGGTGATAGAAGGAGACTTGGATGTCCCACCCGTTGAAGTTGTGGCGGTGACATCCTCAGTGGCACTGGGCTCACTCTTTAGCCCTTCATAGGTTAGGACCACTCCTTGTTGCTTTAGCTGGCTCACTTTCCTTTTAACCCATTCTTCAGTTCAGTCCATGATGGGTTTACTCACGATATCAAGGTCATAAACCTCCTATTCATCCTAGTCAATTGCGGGAAACGATAGGTTGGCGACTGCATTATACTGAGGATCCATGAAAATGCTTTCATCTTCCTCTACTTGATACGGTATGGGGAATAATTGCACCCTTCTTACAAAGTATGCAGTCATCCTCATGTAGTGCCTGGCACATACCTCCTTTTCATCCTGAGAGTTTTCCCAAAAATCCTCAGCATGATGTAAATGGGTGTACTTTGGTCCCAGTGCTTTCCTCATGTTCCCATATGGGTCCATCCGCGGGCGAGCAGTTTGTAGTTGGAAGTGGTATTCTGCCAGTTCCTTTTTTGAGTTCCTCGCACACTAAGAGGTTTGCAGTTGACACATTCCCTACCTAAAGGTTAAGGGATAAGAGATCTCTGCCAAATGCTTGTTGCTAAGGATGGTGTGCACATGCTATAGCTGTCGAGAGAGTTCCAATAGTATTATCCGTTCATTGGGGTACTTGGCCAGCTTGTTCAGCCTCTCAGTGAAACCTTGGGCATGAATGTAGGTGAACTTAGGGAATTGCAGGTATAAGAAAGTGTAATACTTTAGGAAATCATGTGTACTATGAGAGACTTTCCTCTCAAAATCTCCTCTAGGTAATCAGATGATGTGACCCATAAAGGCGTCATTCACCCTATAGTATTCCTTCTTGAAGTTCCTGAATTAGAGTTGGGGATATCGGTCATAGGCTTTCAATTTTTGGTCTGGCTCCTCCTTGAGCACAACAAATAGTCCTCTATACTACCTCTGCTCTGCTAGTGAATAGACCAGATAGGATGTCATGTATAATTTGGAGCTCTTTTTTATATTCATAAACTGCTCATGGAAGCAATTGCTAATAATACCTCACCAGTAGAATGAGGCCTTCGTGGTGAAATCTTCATTCCCACAGATAATTTTCTCAATGAAGTACACCAGCCATTCCTTAAAAAATGTGGCAGAAGGAAGGCCCATCACCCAGCTCAGCATGGTCACTAAGTCATGATATTCCTCATGGAAATCACTACGAAAGAGTTCGTGAGGGACCTTTGCAGCACTGCCTCTTTTCTCCTTGAGCCAGAACTGGTTTATAAATCTTCTGCAACCCATCGGGTCCTCATTCCAAGTCGCCTTTCCCTCTTCCATTATGGGCACTTCTGTTTCCTCAAAGGTAGGAATGTGGAAGGTCTTTGTGATTCCCTCGACTAGAATGTCAGCTAGAATATTCCCAGCTCTGTCAATTATGGTCTTTGTTTCAAGTTGGTAGGCCTACCGGTAGGCCATGATGAGCTCAAGGGCAATAAGGGATGGGGGAAAACCTGCAGCTTTTGCAATTCCACTCTGCTTGATTAGTCTGGCATTATCGGTCCTTGGGTGAATTGTGACCCTTCGCTTAAATTCATCAATATCGACCTGGCCGATATTGGTGTCTGAGATTTCTTTCTAGTTCATGATGATTTTTCATCATAGAGGTTCACCCTAGAATTGGAACTTCATCTGGTCTTTATCCTCCTTCCCACGAGGAGTCTTGACTGATTTCTTTCCTTTGTCTTTCTCTGAAATTTCCCCCGAGGATCCTGCGCTCGATTCCATATATCTTGCAAGCATGGACACAATGAGTATGACCGATTATAAAGGAAGGAGCATTAGTAGAAATCCAATTTAGACAAAGTATGATTAATGGAATAAAATTTTTACTTCAAGATATCGTTAGTCATTTATTGGAGGAACTTCAGACAATCCGGGCCTAGAGGGTCGGACTTCCCTAGAAGAAATTTTGTTTTGGGGAGGCGAATAGGGTAGTGTGATCCAGGTGATTTCCTAACTTCAAATATTGGTGGTTTGAGGGGCTCATTTTGAAGAGGGCAAAATTTGAGCACATGGGTCGAGGTTAGTTTTCCAATTTGAGGTCGTTTAGGTCACTTTTGGGGCTCCCAGAAGCTCAGGCTCAGAAAGTTGTCAAAGGTTCACTGTTTGAAACAGCCAGCCAAAAACCGAGTTCTAGGGATGAAACTCCAGAGGCCTGGACCTAGAAGGCTAAAGGATGAATGGAAGTTCAGGCCTGGAGGGGCGAAAAGTCGTTGATGTTATGGAGCTATGGGACGGAAATCTGGGAACATAAACCTGGATGGAGTGACCCGACGAATCAGACCCAGAGTCAGGCTTGGACATCTGACTTTCACATGAAGCTTCTCTCAGCAAACAGGAGGGTGGGGCCCAGAGGTCAGAAAGGTGGTCGTGCTTTTCCCTTTTGAACCGATGAAGGCAGGACTGAATCTCGGATGCTGGAGCTCGACGAGGGCGAGGAAATTTAAAGTTCAATGATTAGTCTTTAGTGGCAAACGAGGGCTCGGGGTCCGAGTGGTGGAAGGTCGTCGTTAGATGGTCGTTTTGATCGGGCGAAGCTACAATGAAATTCCACGAACGGGGATCCGGGGTCATGACAGAATGTTCATTTCTAGGCGAGGCGAGATGCAAGGTGAGCTTTAGAGGCTGGGTAGACCAGGTCATTCCACCATTTGGTGAATGACGAATGCTTAGTGAAATTTTGGACACAGAAGTCTGGAGTGTTGGGCCTAGGAAGGCAAAGCAGATGCTGGTATCCGAGGTTTCAAATAAACAAACTCAAATGATGAACAAAGGACAAAGGCCCAAGGGTTCGGGCCCGAAAGCGCAATCCGTCACCTTAAAATTTTTTATTTTCATAAGTTTTATCAGCGGCGGAAGGGCCTAGGCTTGGAGGGTTTGAATTCCCTATATGAAGAATGGCAGAGGTGAAGGAAAGTTTAGATGCAGATTTGAGGGTGTTTTGGAGGTTCTTCAAAGATTCCAAGACATTGGTTTTTTAGGCATTGCTTTTATTTATCAATCTAATGCATTTTTATTCAAGTGATTCAATTTTAGGCATTTAAAACTACGAAAAAATCCTTGGGAGGGTGGATGGAAAACCTACCTAGGAAGCCTAATGAAGGAGACTATGAAATCCACTAAGGATCAGTGGATGAAGGCTACAGGCACAATGGCGGTGATTGACGAAAGCAGTGGATTCCTTAGGCAAGCACTCTGACCTCTTCTCCAATCCTGAAAAATGAAAATGACAGGTTGGGGTCTGATATTTATACCCCCTCCTGCCATTAATGGCTTCATTAAATGCTCGTACAATCGACCTGTTGGTTGGTGGATTTTAAAATCACAGATGGTGGCGAGAGGTTTGGGGTCCGAGGTCTAGAAGGATGTGCTCAAATGGTTGTTTAGAAACTTCTTTTCAATACCGACGGTGAGGAGGGACCCATACTATGGAGGGCAGAGTGCCAGTGAGGTTTCACCGCTAGAAACGGTGAAAGGAAAAGGGAATTCCAGGAATGGAGGCCCGACTGTCTGGGCCCAGAGGACACAGACGTAGTTCGGGATTTCACGCAAATTGAAACCTGGCGGTAGGCTATGAACTGGGGCTTGGGGTTCAAGAAGGTGGACGCCTTATTTCATTTGCTAACAACGAGCCCCTAGAGGAAGCCGAAGTTGGAAACCTGGTGGGCTAGGTCCGGAAGGGCCTAGATCCGTTGGTAGAGGGAAACTACCAAGGAAAACCCGAAAAGCCTCAAGGCTTAACCAAAGATGAGTGGGCAAAACATGATCACTTTAAGATAGGCTTCAGGGGTACATTGACCATTAGGTACGCCAAAACGGGGGCACGCAAAATGAGGAACTGACAAAAATGACCCTGAAAGGCGAAAGAAAAGAGGGTCCTAGTTCTGAACAGGGCGTGTGTGCTGAGGGCACAATAGTATGGTGATCCCCTTAAGATAAATCCCTTTAAGAAAATTTTGATAACAATATTTTGATCCCCTTAAGCAAATTTTTAGAACAAGTCTTTGATCCCCTTAAGAAAATTTTGAGAACTTATTTGATGATGGTTTTCATGTTTTTCAATAGGATCGGTGGTGGTTGTTGGCACTTGGCTATGAAAATACCTGGCAAGGAAGAATGGTCTACCTACATTTGAAGATTATGAAATGCATAAAAAGATTATACATTATTCACATTTGGTGATGGCAACAAATATAAAACTAGATCGGTATCATGGAATCTACCTACAAATTAAGTGTTATGGACAATTTCTAAGGAAGAGCATGAGACAATCATAGATCCATTGCAAAAAAGAGAGGATGCAAATGGTACAATGGAATAAGTAAATATAGGTAAATATAGTTTTAGTTTTATATTGTCCTTTTAAATAGATTAAGTACATGTTTCGATATTGGTCAAGTGTGTTAGTAGTTGAAATTGATTTAAATTTCCTTTTATAGATTCTTAAGCCATAATCACAAAAAGTATCTAGTCCATGCAGATTCAACC
Source organism: Sequoia sempervirens (assembly GCA_007258455.2). Taxonomy (NCBI): domain Eukaryota; kingdom Viridiplantae; phylum Streptophyta; class Pinopsida; order Cupressales; family Cupressaceae; genus Sequoia; species Sequoia sempervirens. The sequence goes on from VDFB02281492.1 coordinate 297,341,717, forward strand.
TAGAAAACATGGAATACTTGGTAAAAATAGCTAATTATTAGTTAAATTATATTTAACTACATGTTTTGATTACATATTGATATTGCTTGTACATTAATAGTTAAAATTGATTTATTATTCTTTTTTGTATCCTTAAGCCATCATTTCATTGATATCATACTTTGAAACAAAAAGGAGAGGATGCCTGGATTCAACCTACACACACATGTGGAATACTTTTAAATGCAGGTACTTGAGTTGTGTACATATAGATAGTTTTATATAAATTAAAATATGTATGTTTTTATGATTTCATTGATATTGCTTGTACCATTTTGATATCAGGTGGTGTGAATACCTACTACATTTTGGGTACAAGTTTGAGATGTTCTTGAGTTTTGAGATGACATATATGTACATACACACACAATTAAACATTTTGTACAAATTACAAATACATGTACATACACAATTATGTACTCTATGTACTTCTATGTATCAAAATCAATATTCTATATATTTTGTTTGTTAAATGTGCAATTTTTCCTACTTTGAAACTTTATATTTGATTGTGTAATCACTAAATATCATGCATAAATTATTTTTAAATCAATTATATACTTAAGACGTAAATGACGACCCCTTAAGACATCCCCTTAAGACATCGTATTTGTTATGATGACTTACCCTAAAACTTATAATACTTGTTTCTATCTCTTAATATTTATACTTAATTATACTCTTCTTTGATCCCCTTAAGATGTCATATTAGGACCCCTAAAGACATCCCCTTAAGACATGTCGTATTAACACATATCCTAAATATTATACTTAATTATACCATTTGTTATGATGACTCACCCTAAAACTTATAATACTTGTTTATATCACTTAATATTTATACTCAACTATACTCTTCTTTGATCCCCTTAAGACGTGTCGTATTAGCACATATCCTAAATATTATATTTAATTATATCATTTTTTATGATGAGTCACCCTAAAGTATAATACTTGTTTATATCAGTTTATATTTATACTTAATTATACTCTCCTTTGCTCCCTTAAGACAACCTATAAATTAGTGTTGGATGCTATTATTTTTTTTGACAACTTATAAATTAGTATTGGATGTTATTATTTGTTTTGACAACCTATAAATTAGTATTGGATGCCATTATTTATTTTGACAACTTTTAAATTAGTATTGGATGTCATTATTTGTTTTGACAGCTTATAAATTAGTATCGGATGCTATTATTTGTTTGGATAGCTCTTATAAATTAGTGTTGGATGCTATTATTTATAAAATTTATTAATGCTTTTGTTCTCTAATCTTGTATGGTATTGTTTATTTCTTAAAATTTTATCCTTTGTGGTGTATAAATAGATTGCTTTTGTTTGTAAATTATGATTTATTGACTAATTATTGATTGACATGAATTGAATAAGTTCATTGACTAATTATCACTAATTATTGAATGTACATATCATGTATGAGATCACTAAATTTGTAAAGTACAAATATTAAATCATGTATGAGATCACTAATTTCACATTAATGTCCTATATTAATGTTTTGACTATGAACATAAAATGCATAAATGTACATGTGTAAATTAAAATTTCAAGCAATAATAAAGTCCTTAATTTACAACATATTAAGTGCATGAAACCAATATATTAAGCGCATGAAATAAAGTCCATCAGAGTACAACCCATGAACTAAAGTCCAACTAAGTACTTGAGCCATGAAATATAAAGTCCAACAGAATACATGAGAAACCAAAAATGTAGTCCATGAAATAAATAAATATAACCCATAAAATCATGTTTCTAGGTCATGTATTATCTCTATAATCAAGAGACCTCTTTACACCATGCAGACTATGTAGATGACCTGAAACAATTTGTACAAGAGAAAGATGAAACCAAATGTACATAAGAAAATGAAAAATGATTTAATGACAATTTAATTTATAATTCATCATAAAATTAAATTACCATCATATCTGGGTTTGGATGCTCTGGTGCACCTGAAGCAACCTCCAAACTCTCTGAATCAATCTACATAAACGAGACAAAGAAATTTGAAATTAGATGTAAGTCTACAATTAAAAAATATTTAATTCAATTTAATTTATAATTTATCATATTTTAATTGTAATATATCTTGAGGCTATGCACTATCTTCTCCAGGACCTATTTGTACATGCTCAACTACAAGATGTGTCTCATGCTATAAAAGAAAAAAAATTTAAAACATGTATTAGATCATATTATATATATATATATATTGTAACATCATGAAAACAACAAAGGTTAAAAGAAAACACTCAATGCAATCAAGCTCTAATGTAATCTAAAGTCAAACAAAAAAGAACAAAGGAAATAAGCTAAAACATAAAACAATCTCACCAAAGATTGATGCAACTCCATGGATAACCTTTGTTGTCCTTCTCCATTTCATTTTCTATAGTGTAGTTGCCCTCAAATTTTCAATTGATTGTGCAAGCATAGCCTAAGAATTGTGATAATAATGAAACATCGAAGATTTAAGATAATTGCTCCAAAAGTCACAATATTTCAGGAGAAATTGAAATGATGAAAGACATATCAATTTATAGAAAATTGATCATTCAAATGACAGGTCAGGATTGAAAAATCGACAAATGGTTGAGATTGAAGGATTGGACATGCATTATGATGAATATTAGTAATGACATGAGTGATAAAAACTAGAAATAGAAATAAGGATTAAATAAATGATTTAATCTTCAACTTTTGGTATTAAAAAAAAAAGAATAGTCTTTGCATGACAAAGATAAAGATATAATAAAAGCAACGTTATGTTTGAACACATGCAAAAGATTTAATTAATTAAATAAAGATATTTAATTAATACACATGTACACACAAATGAGTTAGAACTAGATGATTAACTGATATGACAAAGAGATTACTCGTGAAAGCCACTCAAACACTAAATCCAGAGTTAACTGACCGATTTAAATAGATCTCGAGTCAATTCAGAGTGAATACTTAGATAACTTACACAATTATCTAAATATAGAGGAATGCATAAAAATAGATTTTTACAAATTAAATGATTTATTTAATTCAAGATTCGATATTTGAAGAATAATTAAATAAATTAAAATTGTTTAATTAAGTGATTAAGGGATTAAATGAATAATTAAATAAATAAAGAATTTATTTAATTATAGTTGAAATACGATAAAGGGAAAATAAAATAAGAATTTATTTAATTTGAAAAGAAGGATAAGGTTAATTAGTAACATAATTAAATAAAAAGCATTTATTTAATTAATCAGATAGAATAAAGAAAATGAGAATTAATTAAATAATTTTAAGATTATTTAATTAATAGAATAATTAAGGTCAAAGTGAATTAATTAAATAATTAGATTTATTTAATTAATAAAGAAATGAAGAACTTTAGAGAATAATTAAATAGTTAACATTATTTAATCGTGACTATGTGAATACAAATTATGAAGAAATTGCAGTCACAGGCTTAGATCAGATTTCATGTCTACATTCGCCCCTCTTTGATACAATGTCATTTCGGCATTGTGTCAAAGAAAATCTTTCAAAAATATGCCCTAGTCATGCCACAATGTAAAACAGGTGAAGGTATGCCCACTCGAGAAAATTGACAAATTTTTGAAAATTTTAAAAAAATTTGGAAATAGTCTCGATTAGTCAATTTGATAGGTAGAAGAAATGTTAGTGCAGAAAGAAAGATGAATGATAAAATACATGGTTGTTAGTATTAGCAATCTTTAATATTTTCCATAATCACAAAAGGCTTTGCACTTTATCATCATTGGGCATTAACTAATACAAATGGAGAAAAACACCATGATATAACATAGATCAAGGCGTGCAAGGTCATCCACTTGCTAACAATAGACAATCACAGACAAGGATTGTCCTAACTCATACTAAGGGCACAGTTGCCCCAATCTTTTTGTCAATACAAACCATAGACAACAAACACATAAAATATGGGTCATGAGATATCATCGCTCCTCTAAATCCATCATGGGACATCCTTGAGGAAACTAGTAACATGACTCAAAATTCATATGTTAAAAGATAGTTGACAAACAACAGTCAAAGAAAAGACAAGTCATGAGATGTCATTGCTCCTCTAAATCCTTCATGGGACATCTGTGAGGAAACTAGTAACATGACTCAAAATTCATATGGTAAATGATAGTCGACAAACATCAGTCAAAGAAAATAGAATTTTGACACATCGTTGCTTCTCTAAATCCTTCATGGGACATCCTTGAGAAATCTAGTAACAAGATTCCAATCATAAAGTCAATAAAATGATAAGATAAACAAGCCATAAATTCACAAAGCCAATAAAATATTTTCCAAAACTTGATTTGTTTGTTTGTTTGATAAGACCTGGTTTCAGGAGAGACTCATATCGGATAAGACGTTGAGTCTAGTTTCGATGTTATGAATATCTGTATAAGGAATGACAAAAGCTTGGTTTCAGAAAGACACATATCGTATAAGATGTTGAGTCTGATGCCGTTGATGTGATAACCTATATGAGGCCTTGTTGACTATTTGACAGTGTCTGTATGTAGGAAGGACTCATCCTGTATAAGACATAGATTGATTGTTTCGCTGATATTTGTATTCAGGAAGGAAACATCCTGAATAAGACATAGGTTGATTGCTTTGATGATGTCTATTTTCAGGAAGGACACATCTTGTAGCAGACATAAGTTGTAGCTTTGGCAATTTTTTTGATCTGGAATGCATAAAAATAGATTTTTATGAATTAAATGATTTATTTAATTCAAGATTCAATATTTGAAGAATAATTAAATAAATAAAATTTTATTTTTAAGTGATGAAGGGATTAAATGAATAATTTAATAAATAAATAATTTATTTAATTATAGTTGAAATACGATAAAGGGAAAATCAAATAAGAATTTATTTAATTTGAAAAGAAGGATAAGGTTAATTAGTAACATAATTAAATAAAAAGTGTTTATTTAATTAATCAGATAGAATTAAGAAAATGAGAATTAATTAAATAATTAAGATTATTTAATTAATAGAAGAATTAAGGTCAAAGTGAATTAATTAAATAATTAGATTTATTTAATTAATAAAGAAATGAAGAACTTTAGAGAATAATTAAATAGTTAACACTATTTAATCATGACTATGGGAATACAAATTATGAAGAAATTGCAGTCGCAGGCTTAGACCAAATTTCGTGTCTACATTCACCCCTCTTTAATAGAATGTCATTTCGGCATTGTGTCAAAGAAAATCATTCAAAAATATGCCCTAGTCATGCCCCATTGTAAAACAGGTGAAGGTATGCCCTCTCAGGAAAATTGACAAATTTTTGAAAAATTTCAAAAAATTTTGGAAATAGTCTCGATTAGTCAATTTGATAGGTAGAAGAAATGTTAGTGCAGATAGAAAGATGAATGATAAAAGACATGGTTGATAGTATTAGCAATCTTCGATATTTTTTTGAATCACAAAAGGCTTTGCACTTTATCATCATTGGGCATTAACTAATACAAATGGAGAAAAACACCATGATATGACATAGATCAAGGCGTACAAGGTCATCATCATCATTGGGAATTAACTAATACAAATGGAGAAAAACACCATGATATGACATAGATCAAGGCGTACAAGGTCATCCACTTGCTAACAACAGATAATCACAGACGAGGATTGTCCTAACTCATACTAAGGGCACAGTTGCCCCAGTCTTTTTGTCAAGACAAACCACAGACAACAAACAAATAAAAGATGGGTCATGAGATGTCATCGCTCCTCTAAATCCATCATGGGACATCCTTGAGGAAACTAGTAACATGACTCAAAATTCATATGTTAAAAGACAGTTAACACACAATAGTCAAAGGAAAGATAGGTCATGAGACATCATTGCTCCTCTAAATCCTTCATGGGACACCCTTGAGGAAACTAGTAACATGACTCAAAATTCATACATATGGTAAAAAACAGTTGACAAACATCAGTCAAAGAAAATAAAATTTTGATACTGTTATCACCTGAAATTGCACCCTTGTTGAACCTAATGTTCAACACCTCAGTGTAACATGGGAAGACCTCTAAAGATGTGCCCAGGTTTCTTATAAACAGAGGTCAACCTCTGGAGAAGGCTGGCTTCCTTTGTGCTATCACCTAAAACTACTGATTTTGAAAGGAAAAGGGAGAAGGAGAATGCTTTAAAATTAAAACTAAACCCTATGGTGATGCACCTAAATGTTACTTGGATTTGAAACCAGACTTCATACACTTGCTTGCAATGACTGAAGATAAATTTGCACAACTCACTTCTGTATATATTTTTGCAAAAGTGTTTCACAAATAGGTCCTGGTGCTTTAAAATTCCTAGAAGGAAAGTTAATTTCACATCTTTTGACACAATTTGTAACCTGCAAAAAACATACTTTCTGCATAAAGGTTCTAAAATCTTAGACAAAGCTTGAAGGAAATAAACATTACCTCACTAAAAGCTTGATCAATTAGCTGACTAAACACAAAAATGCAAAGAGAAAGTAGGAAAGAGCTTCAAATCAATAATAATCAAGGTCTTTACTAAATTTCATCTCCAAAATTGAGTTACAAAAGTTTGCTAGTTTGAGAAAGGAATGCAAAAAGTCACAAACTTTCGAAAAGCATCTGAAGAACTCCTCCACAAAGAGGCAAAAGTGCCATATATACAAAAGAGTGTCGGCCCCTACCCTAGGGCTTACAAAAATATCTGGCTCCAAAAATATCTACCCTTAGATCTTTTGAATCAAGTTACATCTGCATTCAATGTGTATCCTCGCTGTCCAATCCTGAACCTACTTTACCAGCCGACATCCCAGCTATCCCTATGACTCACGTCCTGTTGATGGTGTTTTCTGCACAACAACTCAGATAGAAAATAATATTCTATGTCTCTTGAAAGGTGAATACTCAACAAGTGTTAAAATCACCCCAAGGTCTCTCGGATGTCAGGTCATGACAATGCATAAACAACTTAGATAATATGTGAAAATGCTGGTAATCACAATCAGACCTTTCTACAAGCAAACTGTATCTTTCCAATTTATCAAATTTTGCAATATGATGATCTTAAATCCTAAATCTAACCAAATAATAAAGAAACAACAAAAGATGAGGGTATAAGAGAAATAAAGAAAACTAAACTATTTCTAAGATGAGCAATGCAAATGATAAATACCTGGAATGGACCAATCTCAAATAACCATTTTTTACTTAACCCACAATGCAATATCACAAGAAAGGTGCAATCTTATAAGGCATACAAATTTTCAAATCATAGACATTCATCCACAATCGAACTAAGCACAAATAGATGTATGGTCCAGGTTGACTTCACCAACCTACTACAATCAGATAGTTACTGGGAGTATAGACCAGAGATTGCTACAAACATTCCAAGCATGAAACCATGAACATTATTCACCAAACTAATCTAATTCTAAATTCAACATCAAATCTTATATCTTCAAGCAATTTCAAAGGGTGAAACAACAGGAACCATGCAAGATAAACTAACACAAAATAATTCTCCAGAGAAACTACAATGCCTTCAATTGTATTAGGTCACCAAAATATAGCAACAATTTCACTATTCTGTGTTACATCACTTGCTCGAAAGAACTAACTACTACCTCCACTATAGAATGCTCTAGCTCTTTTCTCAATCTAGCTTGTCTAATTCTCGATTATCTGTCTAACCCTTACAAATGAGGCAGGAATGCCAATTTAAAGAGAATCCTCAAAACATGTCGGCCCAGCCAGACATTTACAAGAATAAAATAGCCAAAACAAGTCGGCCTCAGGAAATTCAAAATAAGGCACACATTAAATGCCAATACATCATCAAGGTCGGCCCAAAACACATTCCTCAATGCGACCCGGATCAACACATGCCCTATAATAATAGGGAAGCACAAATCATGAAGTAGAATGGTATTAATTACTACCTCCCTTATCCTTGTTTCGATCCAGTGATTCATGAACTTTCAAAATTACCTTATCTAACTCAGCAATAGGTGGCAAGGGTAGGATTTTGAGCCGACATTCAATTGATTCAATCTCTTCTCTTGACTACTTAACCATTGTATCCCAATCACCCTTATATGCCAAGTACTTATCCATCATGGCCAGATAGGTATCCGAGTCATCCAATTGGTGCCCTGTCACAAAAATTTCAATATCAGGGGCATAGACATCATGTCACCATTCCCTCAATTGTTCCAAACTCAAGTATCTAGGGGCGATCTTCCTCCTGCTAGTCATTATCTCAAAAAAGGAGAGGCATCCATCATAAACATTAGTTAAATTACCATCAATCTGCTTCCCTTTTTGTAGATCTTCTTGATGGTTTTCTGTCGGATTTGCAGGGCTTCAAACCACTCCCAAGGCTCATTAACCCTAGATGAAGGAAGAATTTTAACAACAATAAGCTGATCCTTATTATACTCCATGATTTTTTTGGTTTTCTACAATAAGAGATCAGTGTCCTCCTTATCCTGAGATAAAACCTAATCTAACCAATCCTTAGCCCTTATTGCATCCTTTCCAATTAAAAGGATCTCCTTTATTGCATCATCTCCCTTAACCTGTACCTCCTGCAACCAATTTATTGTAGCCAGAGTAGAAGCTTTCATCTTTTTTATTTCAGAGATGGTCTCCTTCGGCAAGAAACCAACAGTAGCAGAAGAGGATGGATGAAAAGATTGTAAGGCCTTCATTAAATCTTCCAGACATTTCCTAATCCTTTCATTCTCTTTCTTTAGTTCATGCTTAGACTGTGTCTCCTTCCTCAATCTCCCAATGATCACTACACTGGACCCCTCATACTCTTCAATTTCTTGTTCCATAGAAGTGGGCCCAAGATTAATGGTCTGTACATCATAATCCTCCCCAGTGACCTCATCTTTACTTTTACCTACAGCAGGGGTGGCAATATGAATAACCCTGTTACTAGCTTCATCCCTTTCGATCTTGGAAACCACCTTGGCTACCTTCTTTCTCTTACCCTTTCCAATCTTGGCCAACATTTCATCCCAGTTGAGAGGAGTGTCCTCAACAATGACCTGTTTCCTTCTGATCTCTTTGTCTAGCCAATCCGGAACAGCAGGATCCACCCGGGTTTCATCTTTCTTGACCTCTTCATGCTGATCTACCGTCTCATCCTTTTCCTTTTCAGGAGATTGATCACCTTTACTTCCCAATTCTAGCTCCTCTTCATGCAAGGGTGGTGGAATCTTAACAGGAACATCCTCCATCTCAGGAGATCTATTATCTTTACTACTTACAGGAGAATCCTCATATTGTACCAATAGAGAATGATGCATTTCCACATCTCCTACCTAAAACTCAGCAACTGCACCATAAAGTTCCCCATCCTTAAATGGTTCCGCTTCCTCACTGGTCTCATGCTCTTCATGAGTCATCTGCTCAGGTATACCCAATGAAGGAGAAGTATCTTTTTGTCGTTCCATAGTGGATTTTGTTGGAAGGGGATCCACCTTTTGCATAGTCTCCTTAGGAGATGGAGTTCTTGAACTTCTTGAATAAACCTGGGTTTTCTCTCCTGAGCTCTCCACATTAACCACATGAGGGTTCGACTTATCCTTATAAGTTTCTTGATCTTTCTTCTTAGAGGCCCTGGTTATCCTTGTCCTTTTTGGCTCTGGAGGAGTGTCTTCCTTCTCTGTTTTCTCAAGTTCCTCCTCTTCGGTAGGTTTTCTTTTCTTTTCAGGCTCACCCTCCTTAGGGCCTTTGATTTTAATCTTAAAAGGTGAGCCTACCTTGGTTTTACTTGTAGAATCATCCTCACCTGACTCCTTTGAGGTAGAGTGAGAATTCAAATTTCCCATCAGATTGAAAGTGCAAGGTACCTTTTCACTCTCGAATTCCCATACTTTATGTTTCAGCCATGACTTGGTGGATTTCACAATAGGAGCCATCAATTCCTCTAGCTCAGTTATTTCCTTTTCCGACCAGTTTATCTCTCCAATGGGTCTGTCCTTGACTGATTCAAATGCATGATCTTGGACTAAATTTTCATCATCTTCCAACTGATCAGGAATCAACTTGACATTGTACATCCTGATTACATCAACTGGAAGCCTAGAATACCTTTTCTTTCTCACTTCAAATTCATCCTTGTTATTCGCCCAATAGTCTTCTAGATCATCTTTGTGGTGATATTCTTTAGTAGCCTTCTTCCGTGCTTTGCTAGTGATGTCAAAGCTTTCCCTCTTAAAATGGAAAGAGAAACCAAAAGTACTCAACTCCTCTCCTAATGCATGAGCCGAGTGGATTGAAGGGCAGACTTCACCTATACCAATTTTCAAGGGAAAATCCCCACCAAACCCTGTCTTGTGCTTCACATTTTTAACAACAGCATCGAAATCACATATCTGTCGGGTAACCTCCAAGAGTATGATGTGGTCAGTGGGATATCTTGGCAATCTGTATGGATCAGTCAGGGATCCATCAATTCTGATATAGAAGAAGGTGGGGAATTGTATAAACCAGGCTCCATATCTTTTAATCAGTTCCTTGGCTCCATCAAAAATTCTCACATGCTCTGCATTTTGAAGCAACCTAGTAATGTGCATAGTGAATGCATCATTCGCTCTTTTATAATTCAGATTCCCTAGGTGCAACTCAGGGTACACCTCATAGATGACATCTTGCCCAAATGTTCCTCTTGGACTCAATCCCTTGTATGGATAAAATCTGGCAAGTATATATACCACATAAGATGTCATGGTGAATTTCTTTATCTCCAGCACATCTCTCATCTGCCTGTCAATCATTGCACTAATAATCCCTACCCAGTGGTAATTGATACCCTGCTCAATCTTGTTAATGACATGCACCATCCAATTCTCCAATGTCCCAGCACTCTTCAATCTCACCACCTTGCTCAATAGTGTGATTGCATCATATATATCTTGTCGAAACTTGACCTTGTGTAGTTGTTTAGGCAGCTTAGAGAAATGAGACTTTGGCTTTTCAAGCCAAGAATTGATCATCTGTTGGGCTTTGGTAGGTTCATCCTCATAATAGGTCCTAGCCAAGTCCATATCCAAGACACACACACATGGTAAGTCTAGCATATCAAATTCCTGGGCAATGGAGACTAGATTAAGATTTTCCAATACTCTCCCATCAGGACTAACGATCCTCTATGTATCAAGGTAATAATGCCAAGCACACTCCAATATTAATTCATAGCATTGAATCATAGGAGGAAATCCTACCACATGAGCCAGCTCAGATTTCACCATTCCCTTGGTCAGAACCAATAAATCACTCTAAGCTATCCTTTCTTTGAACTCCTCATATTTCCAAGCTCCTACATTTGTATCTGAGACCTCTGACCAAACTGAAACTAACTTACTATCTAGAAATTGGTTCTTCACATCCAGCTTTATTCTTTCTGCATCTATAACTGAAGATCCCTCTGTATCTCCTTTGGACTTTCCTGCCACTGCCTTGCTCGATTAAGCCTGCATTCATAAAAGAGCCTCATGAAAATCCAATTATCATCCATATTTTGATCAAAAGGTTAGCCTCGAAACCACATGAAATCATTAAGATAAATCACTAATCATCAACTTGAAAATCTAGGAAAATTGGGGTAATCTGGGAAAATCCAGTCGGGGCGAAATTCAGAGAAATCCGACCCAGACGGACTCTCGCAACCAAGACATCATTTCATCAAATAACTCATCAATATGGACAAAAGAGATGCATGATTATCATAAGATTCACCCATTAAGCAACAAGAAATCATTATCCTACATTTGATTCATTACTTCAATCTCAAAAATAAAAGTCAAGTGGAACTAGGCAGAAAACCGGAAGAATCCGGGTAGGCCGGATTTCTGCGGGCAATTCAAAATTCTGGGAATTCTTCACACTCCGGGGAAATGGAAAAAATTTGAGAAAATTTAGGTGCACGGAAATTCCATGGACACCTCGAAAACCCGACGGCCGCTCGATGTGCAGACAATTAATGGAGTGATCATACAAACCCCTTATCTAAATCCAACAAACATAAACTCAACCCCAATAAGCCAAATTTCGATTGTGCTTGAATTTAAACTCCCACAATTCTCAAATGGTTGATCCCTGTGGCTAAATAATGATGCCCTAAATTCGACAGCTAAACCTCTGCCATGAGAGTTAGGGCAAGCTCAAAATTCCCAGACACTATCCCTCAAAATGATTAAACTAGAGCACACCAGGGTCTTAAGTGTTGCGAACAAGGTCGAGCTAGACATAGGACATGAGGGTCATGAAAACTCCACCAAACTTGACAACCCTGGGCAGACATATCGAAACCCTACCTTCACAACTTATACCAAATTATGCACAAGCAAGGCAATACCCTAAAAGGAACGCCCTGTCACACGGGTACACCCGAAATTCAATCGATAAACGAAGGGATACGCAGTGCAGGCATTAAAACCTATCGAAAGGTGAATCAAACCCTAATTCGATAAATATGTAACCATGAAATCGAACAAGGGCCGACCCAGATAATCATCAACAAAAAACTTGAAAGATTCAATCATAAAGCGTAAAACAATAGGAGAAGTCAACGATGACTTACCATGGATTAAATCCGAATGAACCTTGAGCCCAATGAAATCACTACGAATCAGGGTGCCCTAGCGATGATAAATCAACATGAATGCCCAAGGAATCCACATGCGAGCAGACCGGATCCAACGACCAAAGCTCAAAAATGAACAATCTCAAGCGCAAGAGAAAATAGAAAATGAACAATGAAATCAGGAAGAGTGCCAAAAGACCTTAAATTCGCCCATACTCACGCCAAAGAAGACGTACCCCAAGCATTAATGGCTAACAAGACATATTGAGAAAATCCAGAAACCCGAGGTCGAAACATAATTTTGGGAAAAATCTGAGCTAGACGGACTATCCTGGTGGGCATGAATTCCACAGACGACGCACCCCTCTGGGACTCTGACGGAATCTGGGAAAATCCAAGTGATCCAGAAAATCTTAGGTTCAACCAGAAACCCGGACTCCAGAAAATCTGACATTGACAGACGATGGACCAGGACACGGGAAAATCCAGGTGAGCTAGAAAATCCCGGACCCAGGTCAAAACCCGGACCCCATAAAAAACATAAGTTTGATCGATTCAACCTTCAGGGCAAGACCAAGGTAAGCAAAGACCTCGAAAGGACCAATCCAATAAAAACCAAAGGTCAAAGAGACATCACAAATCAGAAATCAGAGGGTCCCTACTCCAAGTGGGGCGTGAGTGCAAAATTGTACAACATGTCCTCTCAACTCTCCTTTTATTCTAGACCCCTCCGCAAGTTGACCTTGTTTGAGAAGCAACATCGGGCGCCCCTTGAACTAAATTCGCATGTCCTCATCGTCCATTGAAGCAAAGTGGATCCACCTCGTTTATGCTCTATTGATCCTCCTAGCACTAGTCAAGCTGCCAATAGTTCGCCTATAGCTCACTCTGATTGGTTGAACTCATGCCACGTAGATTTCCTTAGACATCCAAAGATTGCTTCATTAGAATCGCATGTTGGTGAGACACTAGCCGTGTCTCCTTGATGTGATTATATTCCATGGTAGCAATCAACATACTATCGGCAAGACTATCGCATTCGGCAAGAGGTCATAGCGACATCATAGCAAATCCTCAAAATTTATATTGCTGCATCTTTGTCGGTGAGACAATCACTTTTGGCAAGAGGTTTCACTAAAGTCCACATCAAATCCATCGATATCGGCAAGACCATGCCATTGGCCAGAGTCATACTAATCTTCATGAGTTATATCACTGCACAAGATGTCATCAAGACCATCGCTATTGGCAAGACATCATAGCGAAGGAGCCTTCCTTTCTCCCCGAGCTCAAACCTTTCGTTGGTGAGACTCCCACTGGGTCGGCAAGACGTCATGGTGAAAGCATATGTTTGGGTGAGAGCTCATTCTGAGACCACCACCTCATGTTGGCAAGACCCTATCGGGTTAGCAAGACCTTATGCCAAACACTTTATCTTTCGGCGAGGCCTCTTAGAGTTGGTGAGACACTGGCGAGTCGGGAAGAGCTCATGCTGAACTCCAAATCCTTTTGGTGAGAGCTTTTAGAGTGGGTGAGAATTTACCCCGACCCCTTCCATTCTTCCGAAGCCAACTCCTTTCCTTTGGTGAGACTCGTGCAGGTCAGCAAGACCTCACAGCAATGCTACCTCCATTCGGCAAGCTCATTTCATTTCGGGGAGACTCCACTTGGTCGCCGGGACTTCATAGCGATGGCCCTTCTTTTCTTCACGATGACACATGTTTTTGCTGAGACCTCACAGTGAATGTGAACCCTTCTCCCCGATGACGGCCTTGTGAACAACTGTTAGCAAGACATCCCAAGCGAAGGGAGATATACAATTTCATAGTGACTGAGATGTCTTGGTGACCATGAGGATTTCAAATGTGTATAACACACTACCAGTCGGCAAGAAATTTAACTGGTCTCAGCGACTTTCCTCCTCAGAAGTTTTATGCCAAATTTGACTGAGGTAGGCTTCAACTGAGTTCCTTGAGAAATGCATCATGGGTATGATTTAAATAATATCCCCATTTTTCCTTCATGAACACCTAAAACACAGATTGCCCTACCTGATTGAGCCCATAGGTGAAAATTGGGTAACAGATACATCGTTGCTTCTCTAAATCCTTCATGGGACATCCTTGAGAAATCTAGTAATAGGATTCCAATCATAAAGTCAATAAAATGATAAGATAAGCAAGCCATAAATTCACAAAGCCAATATAATATTTTCCAAAACTTGATTTGTTTGTTTGATTGATAAGACCTGGTTTCAAGAGAGACACATACAGGATAAGACGTCGAGTCTAGTTTTGATGTTATGACTATTTGTATAAGGCATGACAAAAGCTTGGTTTCAGAAAGACACATATCGTATAAGACGTTGAGTCTGATGCTGTTGATGTGATAAACTATATGAGGCCTTGCTGACTATTTGACAGTGTCTATATGCAGGAAGGACTCATCATGTATAAGACATAGATTGATTGTTTTGCTGATATCTATATTCAGGAAGGAAACATCCTAGATAAGACATAGGTTGATTGCTTTGATGATGTCTATTTTCAGGAAGGACACATCTTGCAGTAGACATAAGTTGTAGCTTTGGAAATTTGTTTGATTGGAAATGATGAAATTGTTGACTCATTGATCTTGTTGGTGCATGACTTGATATAATGTGTTGAAAATTGGCTATCTGTGATGACAAACCCTAAATGACTGACCTAGTGCAGCCTCAGAGGCTCATCAATTGATGGCCTTTCCTACATTATACACAAAGAGACCTCATAGTTCGACTAGACTTGATTGATAAGACTAACTCTAAAAAGCTTGATTCGTATGAAGATATTTGACGTGTGTGGTAGTGCATGACAATGAACCCTAAGGGATTGACCTAGTGCGGCCTCGGGGGCTCATCGATTGATGCCCTTTCCTACGTTATACATGTAGAGACCTCGTAGTTCGACACGACCAATGACCTTGTCTTATAAACAAATGGATTGAATCATGATTTTATACAACAAACCTAAAAGGATTTCACTAATGCCTCAAGGGCACATTGGCAGATGACCTTGCCTATGTCCAGTCACAGAGGAAACATAGTTCAACAAATGACAAAGAATGATAAGTGCAACTAAATCTGATTCTATTTTTTTGTCTTTTTGAAGTTTTCTAATGTTTTTTTGAATTTTTTCAAGATATTTTGTAATGTTTTTGGATTTTCTGATGGTTTTACTTCTTCAGGATAGACAATGTAAGACCCAATATGACACAAGTCAAGTATTTGGCCCCAGTTGAGTATAAGACCAATTGATTAGAAATAGGATGGGATGGGGGATATGAAATGGACTTGATGCCAATCGTTCTGAGTTATGAGAAGAACTACTATTTATTATGAATGGTATGTACAAATGATGGATGGAAAAGATAGGTGATATGTACAAGGATTGATAGTATGTATAGGGATAGGCGATATGTATAGGGATAGTCAGATTAGAATAATAGTAGACAAAGGAGAAAAGTCAACTACACATGGTGCCTGTTTGCCAGGTTTTCATCATGGTACTTATCCAAAGCACCACTAAGGTGGTTTTCACTATTGGACAACTTGTTTCTCTTTACTATTTTCTTGATTTTCTATTTTTTTAATGTTACCAAGATGCCTATTTGCTAGCTTTTCACCTAGGTAACGATTTTTTTTTTTGTTTGTATTTTTGATATGAAGACAAGGCCCTCGGAAGCTATGCGTAGAACTTCTTTAGATGAAGACTGTTGATAGGTTCTGACAATAGTTCTCCTTTAGGAGTAGAGTTTTGATATGATCCTGATCTAAAGCCTTCTATGATAATATAAGGTCCTAACCAGTTAGGTTCAAACTTCCTTGGTTTGTCTCTTTCAGTTTGATTCATAGGATTCTCCATTAAAACTAGGTCACCAATGTCAATGTTTTTGTTCAAGATGTTCCTATTATAGCTACAATGAAGGCGATTCTAATATGATTGGAGATGGTCCAGTGCCTTCTATCGTTGCTCATCTAGGAATTCTAGCTCATGTAATCTTGAAACTCGGTACTCTTCATCATCATTGTGCCCTTTCGAAGATACCCTTAGGGAAGGAATCTTGACCTCAATAGGTAAAATGGCTTCAGAACCAAATACTAGTGAATATGGAGTGGCACCAGTGGGAGTATGGATGCTTGTGTGATAAGCCCACAAAGCTGGATTGAGTTGTAAATTCCAATCTCGGCTAGTGTCATTGATAGTGTTTTTGAGGATTCTAATAATAGTTTTATTAGATGCCTTTTCTTGGCCATTACCTTATGGGTAATATGGGGTGGAAAAATGGTGTTGGATGTGGAATTATTCACATAAATGATGAACTTCTTAGTTTTTGAATGGAAAAATGTTATCTATGATGATGGATTGTGGTACATCATACCGACAAATGATATAGTTCAAGATGAACTTAGAAATTTGGGTGTCGGTGATGTAGGTCATGGGAATAGCTTCAATCCACTTCGTAGAATACTCAATGGCAGTAATGATAAACTTGTGGCCATTGGATGATGTCAGATGGATCTTACCTATGAGGATGAGTCCCCATTGGGAAAAGGGCCATGGTGATGTTATGGGGTGAAGCTCCTGTCCTGGTGCATGTATCAAATCTCTATGTACCTGACATTGGCGACATTTCTTTACAAAGACATATGAGTCCTTTTCCATGGTAAGCCAATAGTAACCCAATCTCATAATATTTTTAGCTAAGGTAGGACCGCTAGAATAGGAACCACATATACCCTAATGCACCCCACGCAAGGTTGCTTGTGCTTCTTCGGAATCAAGACATCTCAGTAGGGTATTATCTAAGATGCATCTATATACGGTGTCTCTAACAATGGTGTATTTGGTTGAATTATGAAGGATGTCCTACATTGGTTATTTGAAAGGCCAGGGGGTATGATTTCAGCATGAAGGTAGTCATAGATATCTTTGTACCATGGGGAATCAGGACCAACAATGTCACATACCATCTTAGAATCTGGGATATCATAGGATGGGACCAAAAGTTGTTCTACCAATAACTCAACCTTAGGCACATTGCTAGGAATGTCTAGAAGTGATTCAATAGTAGCCATAGCGTTTGCTGCCCTGTTTAGCAAAATGAGGTATCTGATGAAATTCGACCTTGTAAAAGTACTCCTTAAAACTATCTGCCATGCATTTGTATGGAGAAATCTTCTCATCCATTGTCTCATAATCATTATTTACCTATTTGATTACTAGTTGAGAGTCACCATAGACCTGTAGGTTCTTAATTTTCTACTTGAATACCATGCAAAACTCTATCACTAGAGCCTTATACTCTGCTATGTTGTTAGTACATGGTAATGCAATCTTGAATGACTTGGGGATGGAATCACCCTGTGGTGTGATAAATAGTATGCAAGCCCCTGAGCCATGGTTTGTATGAGAGTCATTAAAGTATAGTTTCCATGTTGTGTTTGTGTCAACTATGAATATAAACTCATCAGGAAAGTCTACAACTAATGGGTGATCTGCTTGTATTGGTGTGTTAGCTAACTGATCAACAATGACTTGTCCCTTAATAGCCTTCCTTTCTACATATTGGATGTCATACTCACTAAGTATCATAACCCACTTGGCCAGTTGTACTATTAATGTTGCTTTTCTTAGAAGATATTTTAAAGGATATATCTTCATAACCAGCATTGTTTGATTGTTTAGCATATAGTGCCTTAGTTTTTGAGTAGCAAATACTACCACAAGACAAGCATGTTCAGTGGTATTGTAGTTGAGCTCATAACCTACCAAATTCTGACTCATATAGTATACTGCCCTTTCATGACCTTCATCGTCATTCTGTGCAAGCAATGCTCTGAGTGATGAATGGGTTACTAAAATATAAAGAATCAATGGTCATCCTTCAATAGGTGGCATTAAGACCGGTGGTGTGATTAGATAATCTTTAATTAGTTGAAAGGCTTCCTGGCATTTACTTGTCCATACAAAGGGTATCCCTTTTCTAATTAAATTTTGAAAGGGATGTGTCTTATCTGCTAATTGTACTATAAATCTTCTGATGGATTGTAGTCTCCCTTGTAATGTCCTTAGCTGACTAAGATTAGCTGGTGGAGGCATTTCCATGATGGATTTGACCTTGGTTGGATCCACTTTGATGCCCCGTCTAGAAATGATATACCTTAGGAGCTTTCTTGATTTCACTCCAAATACACACTTCTTTGGATTCAGTCTCACTTTATACTCTTCTATCCTTTGAAATATCTTGTCTAAAGCCTATAAATGATATGCTCTGGTCACTAATTTAGCAATAAGGTCATCGACATAATCCACCATAAGAGTGTGTACAAGGTGATGAAAAATTGTTGTCATAGCTCGCTGGTAGGCTGCTCCAGCATTCTTGAGTTTGAAGGGCATAACATTCCAGCAATACGTTCCCCAAGGACATATGAAAGTTGTTTTAGGTTGGTATTCTATTCCAATCCTTATCTGATTATATCTTGAAAATCCATCCATAAGTGATAGCATCTCATAGCCTACTGTCATATCAACAATCATGTCAATGTTGGGTAAAGGAAAGTCATCCTTAGGATAGGCTTTATTTATGTATCTGAAATCTGTGTAGATGTGGATGCCCCCTATTGGATTGGTGACTGGTACCAAATTAGAAATTCAATCGACATAGTCAATTGATCTAATGAACCCAACGTCCAAGAGTTTCTTTAGCTCAGCCTTGACAAGTAAAGCAATTTGTGGGTGCATTTTCCTCAATTTCTATTTGACTGGTTTTACCCCTGGTTGCAAAGGGAAATGTAGTACAAGTTCAAGATAAAGCCCTACCATATCTGCATATGACCAGGAAAAATTAATCTATCTTTGTGCAAAGAAGTTCTAAAATTATGGTTGTTCTGTTTCTGTTAATGATGCTACAAAGTGAACTAGCCAAGGATTTTCTTTTGTGCCTATGTTGACTTCAACTGATTCTTCCACTAACATGGGTGACTTTTCCAATGCTATGGGGAGAATGTTCAAACCTCTATCCTTAGGTGCCTCAGAGAGGTTTTTGCCTTCAGATGCGTCCTTTATTTTTTCTTTTTCATTGTCTAGAGGTGCCTTTCAATTTTCACCTAGAGACTCTTCTTTTTTATCTTTTTTATTGTTTTTCTCATTTTTGTGATTGGAGGGTTGAATAGATTCCCCAAAATATGCTTTATTGTCCAAGTCAATGTTAAAGCCAGCCTTGTGATCACCACTAGGTATGCCTTCTCATAATCCTAGGAGCTCAGTGATAGCTTCGTTGTTCTAAAAAATGTCTAAGACGAGTGTGTCCTATTGGTCCCAATCAATAAGTTGGGGGTAAACTAAAGGCATGCCATCATCGGAGTTGTCAAAATCTATAGGGGTCAAGGTAAAAGTTGAATTGTTCATGTAGTCACAGAAGTTTTGTACCAAGTCCTCTTGGTCTTTTTCTTGGATGTAGGTGGGTTTTGAGGTGGGCCTAATGCCAAGGTTTGGTTGTTCAAAATGGGTTGGCTTGGTTCCCAAGAGGTGGGATTAAGAGATTCCCAATAGTAATTTTTTAACCATTCCTCTTTGGTCAAGTTCTTATGTGGTCAGGACTTCACTGGGTCTAGTGAGGATTTTAGCATTAAGTCCAGCTCTCCAAACATTTTTTCAAGGTCCATAGTGGATGTGGATGATAGGGAATCCCACTCATATTCATTTGAGTTGGGGGAGTCACAATAGGTTTGGTCATTTGGTTCGTCAGATGTCTAGATATCCTCTTAAGCACTTAATTCTTTGATTAAGGGTGATGTGGTACTAGGAATGTCAATTTGAATCAGTTGAAACCCAAGCCCTAAGCCTTTTGGCCACTGAGAAACAAAGATTGGTTTTGTCCTCCCATATTGATATAAGTCTAAACCACTATGTCCATTATAGCCCTTGCTCTGCATGATGGTGAAACCTTTGCCATATAGATCTATAGGTATGTGACTAAGTGAGGGAGGTTCTTTAGGATCTTCTTTGTACAACCACAAAGTCGCATTTTCTACATTTATAGCCTCTTTACATAGGAGTAATCAAGTGGCTAACACAATAGGAAGTCTTCGTGTGATATTCTCCACAACCCTTTTCTTGGATCTCAACCCTAGGAGTGGATGGTAGTGATCATGAAATGGATGTTTTGGTGAGAGTGGATGGAACGACATAGTGAAATGACTTGGATGATGAAACCTCTTGGTTGACTGGCACTTGTCATTGTGGTATCTCTCATAGAGTGGTGCAAAATTGAAATGGATTTGGGTCACCATCTATTGCTATTTTTGTGCCATTGTAGGGGAATTTTAGACATTGATGGTATGTAGAAGGCATTGCCTTCATGGCACGAATCCATGGTCTTCATAACAAGAGGTTATATGGAAGGGTGAGATACAAGACTTGGAATTTTGTCTCTAACTCTGTAGGACAGATCCTGATAGGAAGTGTTACCACTCCCTTTGATTTTTGTTCCTCGTCATTATAAGCCTTGATGACTATGCTTTTAGTGGTATCTACACATGCTACTAAGAAACCTAGTTCCTTTACCAATTTCAAAGTGCCAAGATTTAACCCTACTCCTCTGTCTACTAGGACTCATTTGACTTTGGTTTTGTGAACAAGGACTTCAAGGTGTAATGAGTCATTATGATTGGTCTTTTCAGTGGCATAATCCTATTTGGAGAATATGGCATGATGGTTATTAGTCAAGTAGCCTACCATTTCCTTAAATCAATTGACATCAAGATCATTTGGTACAGTCACACTTTGTAGGGCCTTTTCCAGAATGGAGCAGTGTTCAGGTGAAATATGCAAGAGTTCCAAGATAGAGATTTGAGCTAGGGTTTTCCCCAACTGATCAAGTAGGTTATACTGTGACTTGGAAGTCTATGGTACTTGCTGTGTTGAAGGGCCTTGGATAGTGATTTTTGTTCAGCGAGTGTTATCAGCACACTCAGGAGTTTATTTTATGGTTATGGTATCAACATGTTCACAATCCACTTAGAGGTGATTTATGATGGGCCACTATAGTCATGCTTCACACTAGCATAGTTGGAAAAAGTATTGGTCTTGTTACCCGAACTGGGGGCTTTTTGTTGGAGTTAAAGGAGACACTGAGAGGGGGGGTGAATCAGTGTGAATCCAAAAATGATATTCGTTAATCAAAATGAAAGTTAAAACATATTTATACTTTGATCTCAATATAAAGATTAAGCCATTCATGTATTGAATGTAATCTTTTGCATGCACAATTGAGAATTTAAATAAATAGAACAACAACATGAAATAGAAGAGCCATCACATAGAAACAAAGATACACAAGAGATTTGTGCCGAGTGGAAAACCCTGAATCAGGGAAGAAAAACCACTCCAAGTGACTTGTAGGCTTAATCAAAAACCACTATTCACAATGCCTTGTAGGCAATTTTTAGAGCACCCACTCAAGGAGCACCAACCCCTTGTTTTAGAGACAACTATCTTAGCGAGTACAAAACCCTTCAACTTATTTTTTTTGAACAATAATGATAACTCAGTGGATTACTCTATTTTTCAGTAAAGCATAAACAACTATGTTCTCTCGTCTACAGAATACCTTAAGAATCCACAAATTGAATCCCTAAAATATTATATAGAGAAGAGCTCCTTTTATTACATCTCTGCCTTTTGTATACATAGCTTATGCAGTGTTTACAATTCATTTCATACTGCCTAGATACTCTCAGAATTATAATAGAAGTACCATAACAGAAAAGAGTTTTTCTGTATCATTTTATATAATTTTTCTGGTATCAAAGTCTTCAAGAATCTGCATGGACAAGGAGTAGAGCCATGTAACCTGTCTTTTTTGTTTTAGAGTCAGGAAATTAAGTGTCATCAGAAGTAATGGTAGAACAAAGTAAACCATTGACTAAAAAAGGAATCAATGCTCTGTCGAGCAAATCAGGTAACAACCAAAATGCTTCTACCAAAACATAATCAAGTGCTTTTAAATCCATTTTGAAACGGTTTTGCTGAGCACCCAAATGCCCAAAATAAAATTTCATTTTCAGAATACCCAGTCAGATAAACTTCATTTCTAGAAAACCCATGAACAAAAATAATAAATTCTGCAATTCAAGTAAGTTGAATTCAAAACTGTAACCGACAGAACCCCACTATTTCATTTTACCTCACTCGAGCTTCCAGATAGAAAATTGTACCAAGAATAGCAACCATACCGACCCAGTCAACCTGATAGCTGTTATAACTAGCTAGAGAGTAGCAATGAAGACACGGGCTTCATTTATCATGGCAGAATGATGAGTGATCATAGAATAGTATAGTGCCATGTTTGACTTTCGCACAACCTCCAAAAAGGGCACGACAAACCCTAAAAATCATATCGGCAAGAGAAATGATTATCGGTGGAAAGTCATATCGATGATCAAATGTCACACCAAAGTCCCCACGAAGAACTTTCATCATCGCTGAGACAACATAAAGTTGGGAAGACGTTACAACGAATGCCCCATGTTTCACCGAACATCCACATAATACAATAGATCGCCAAGAGAATTCAATTCTCATACCGATAGAGCCTCTTTATGTTTCCATATACTATCGATGTAGCCTTGTGATATCAGAGAGACATCTCATGTGTTGTATTTTGCGAGACCCACTTTTCTCACCAAGACCCTATGCCGAGATTACAAATATTTTGCCAAAGTATTCACATCCCACGCCGGTCGATGAGACACCCTCAAACTCCCTGTGACCTTTCTCTGAAGAACCTAACTCATATTGATGAGTTATTTCGAAGACCTTCCACAAAATACCGTTGATGTGACCCTTTCACCCAGTCAACAAGACCAAGAGCATTCGCAGAGACCACACCGAAGATACCTTTCCTTTGTTTTCATGTGAGTCACCGTAACAAGTTGTTATCGGGGAGACCTTATGTAGATTTCATTTAGTCTTACCGATGATATCTTTTCTACTGACGGGGTCAGGGAGACACCTCATTATCGCCGAGACCTTAAGCCGAAGACTACAACACTTGCAAATGTGCATCCTCCCACCACCGGTCGGTGAGACACCAATAGACTCGACAAGACCCTGCTGCGAACAATAAGACTTACGCCGATGAAATCTCCAAAGCAGGGTTGACAAGACTTAGTAACCATTATGCCGATAAATGTTTGCAAGAGAAATTTGATTGCTGTGAGAAACCTGATGTCTTGCCGAAGGCACTCATAAGGCTTAGAACAAAATGAAATCCAATCTTGCAAAAACCAATGTCCAAGTAGTCCACATAAAATGAAGTAATGAATTTATCTTGCCAAGGACCAAGGTAACAAATAAAAATACTTTGCCAAAGAAGTAATCACCATTCAAAAATTAACCTATCACTATCAAGGAATCAACTAAGAGAATCAACTGAATCTGTAGAGAAGTTTGACATCAAGGACAATCACAACTGAGAACCAACAAACTCCCCCTTTGTCCTTGATGGAAAAACACAAAAGATTCTCCCCCTTTTTGCCACAATGACAAAGAAAGAAATAGAGGAGTGTGCAATGCCAAGAAAACACAACTAAGAAGCCAACCAAGAATATCATGAGAACTAGCTGCAAATAAAGAGTAATAGTGCAACAATCAAGAATGGAGGAGAGCTGTAAGTAAATAAATCAAAGAACTTGCTCCCCCTGTCACAAAGCATAATAAATTTGTGAAGTAAAGATTGAGAGATAAATCCCAATCGAAGCCTCAACCTTTCAAACAACTCTTTAGCTAACGGCTTAGTAAAAATATCAGCTACCTGATCTTGTGAACCAACAAACTGTAAGCAGACTTCATTAGCTAAAACTTTTTCTCGAAGAAAGTGAAACTTGATAGCAATATGTTTAGTGTGAGAGTGCATAACAAGATTTTTGGAAATATTTATCGTACTAGTGTTATCACACATAATGGTAACAAGTTTAGAAAAAACAATACCCATATCATAAAGAGTCTAACTCATCCACAGTACTTGTGTATAGCATGAAGTGGCAGCAATGTATTCAGCTTCAGCAGTGGAAAGAGAAACCGATTCTTGTTTCTTGCTAGGCCATGACACTAAATGATCACCAAGAAAGAAAGCAGCACCACTGGTGCTTTTCCTATCATCCAGACAACCAGCCCAGTCCGCATCAGTGTATGCAATCAAAGTGAAATCACTACTCCTAGGATACCAAAGACCATTGTCAAGAGTGCCGTGAATGTATTTAAAAAACCTTTTAATAGCAGCAACATGAGATTCTTTAGGTGATGCCTAAAAATGTGCAACTGTGCAAACTGCATGCATAAGGTAAGGTCTAGAGGCAGTTAAATATAAAAGACTGCCAATCATTGATCTATATTCTGTTTGATTTGAATCAGGAGAATCATCTGTTTTAGTAAGTTTGCATCCTGTAGCCATTGGAGGGCTAACTGGATGACATTCATCCATTTTAAATTTCTTAAGCATCTCTCAAGCATATTTAGTTTGAGAAAGAAATATTCCATTCTCACATTGAGAAATTTGAAGACCCAAAAAGAAGTTTAATTCACCTAACATAGACATTTCAAACTCGGATTCCATTAGTTGTGAGAACTTCTTACTTAAAATAACATTATTGCAGCCAAAGATAGTGTCATCAATGTAAATTTCAACAACCAAAATATCAGAACCTTCAGTTTTAACAGATAGATTACTGTCTACACCTCCTCTAACAAAGCCATTAGAAATTAAATGATTGTCCAACCTTGAGTACCAAGCTCTAGGAGCTTGTTTTAAGCCATAGAGAGCCTTTTTCAACCTGTAAACATGATTAGGCTTATCTTTGCATATAAATCCTTTAGGCTATTCAACATATACCTCTTCATCTAAAAAGCCATTCAGAAAAGCAGTTTTGATGTCCATTTGATAAACAGTAAAGTTTTTGTAAACAAAACAAGCTAAGAATATTTTGATGGAATCTAATCTAGCAACAGGTGCAAAGGTTTCACCAAAGTCAATACCTTCTTGCTGAGCATAGCCTTTGCAAACAAATCTTGCTTTATTGTGAATAACATTGCCATTTTCATCAAGTTTATTTCTATAAATCCATTTACCTACAATGACATTCTTGTCATCTGGTCTTGGGACTAACTCCCAAGTCTGATTTTTCTCAATTTGATCAATTTCTTCCTGGATAGCGTCAACCCAACATAAATCTATGAGAGCTTCATTAAAAATTTTAGGTTCAAACTGAGTAACTAAACAGAAAGCAAATTGTGTCTTTTCATCAGATTTTGCAGCCCTTCTGGTTTGAACTCCTGCATTCTTATCCCCAATAATCTGATCTGTGGGATGATATTTATCTACAATCTTCGAAGGAGCTTTTGATGCAACCATCTCAGGACTTGCATCATCATTTTTAGGGATTTCTAATTTAGCAATAGGCTTTGTTGTTTCAGCTTCTTCTGGAATTCATTCAGGTTCAAGTAGATCTTCCTCATTATCCTACAAGGTGTCAGCTTCTAAATGCAAACTTTCATCAAATTTAACATTCACAACTTCAACAATCTTGTTAAGCCTTATGTTAAGACATTTATAAGCTTTTCTATGATTTGAATATCCCAAAAAGATACCTTCATCAGACTTTGATTGAAAGTTGCCAAGGTTATCATCATCCTTCTTAATAAAACATTTACTTCCAAAAATTTTAAAGTATTTGACAGAAGCAGTTCTTCCATACCATAATTCATACAGAGTGTGTTTAGACTTCACCCTAAGCTACACTCTATTCAAAATGTAAACAGTTGTATGAAAAGCTTCTTTCCAATAAATGTTAGACAATTTAGCTTCATCAAGCATGGCTCTAGCCATTTCTTTTATAGTTCTATTCTTAAGTTCAACAACCCCATTTTTTTTAGGTGTTTTAGTCGCAACATACTGTCTTTCAATTCTGTGTTGTTCACAATAATCTATAAATTCTTGAGAGGTGAACTCACCTCCTTTATCAGATCGCAAACATTTAAGTTTCAAATATGATTCTTTCTCAACCAATTTATGAAAGATTTTAAACCTTTCAAAAGCTTATGATTTGTGCTTAAGAAAAGTGACCCAAACCATTCTTGTATAATCATCCACAAATAGCATAAAGTACCTTTCATCATTAATAGACCTAATTTTGGTTGGTCCACATAAATCAGTATGCACAAGCTGTAAAGGTTTCGAAGAAGAATGTTCTTTTGATTTAAAACTAATTTTAGTTTGTTTACCACTTAAGCACTCTTTGCACACAGAGTTTTCAGGCTTGCTAAGAACTAGTAAACCTCTAACATTATGATTTTTACTAATTCTAACCAAATTTTCAAAATTTATGTGTCCTAGCCTTTTATGCCATAACCAGCTCTCTTCAATTTAGCCCATTAAACACATACCTTGATTATTGTCATTGCTTGATGTGTCGAGAAGATTGTACACATTTTCTTTTGTCCTCCTTCCAGCTGCAACAACTTTTCCAAGCTTGTTCTTAATCTCACATCCCTGCAAAGTGAAAAGTACATGATAACCACTATCACAGATTTGACTAACACTTAATAGATTGTGCTTGAGACCTTCCACATAGTACACATTGTAGATAGGAGTGTCCTCATTCAAAAGAAGTGAACCCTTACCTTTGATTTGAATACCAGAGTTATCACCAAACTTAACATATCCACCTACATAATCTTCAAAATTTATAAATGTACCTTTGTCGCTAGTCATATGGTTCAAACATCCACTTTCCAAGACCCATAATCCTTTTTCTTGGAATGAAAATCAGTCTGAATAAACATAGATTGCTCAGTATTGTTGACAGACTTAGGTTTCCAAACCTTTTTAAAATTTTGTTGTTTAGATTGCAGATTAGTTTTGCACTGCTTGACAGAATGTCCCAAAGTATTACATTTAAAGCATCTAATCTATCTAACAAAACCATAATGTTGTCTAAGACCAAACTTGGGTGTTCTAGAATTCATAAATCTGTAGGTGCTCACCTTATGGCTGAATCTGTTGCAGAAAAAGCAATAACCATAGAAGAAATAATTAAAGCTGTAAGAGGGTCTATTACCTCTTAAAATCTGACCATGGTTTTTACCAAAACCTGAGAGACTTGAACTTGAGTGTTTGACATCAGAAGAGGGGTTTTGTTTTACATTGTCACTTGAACACTCATCCTTTTCAAAACTGATACCAGTTTTATCATTATGCATTTTCTGCTTACTTAGCATCTCATTCAATTTTAGAGTGCTTTCATATTTTTCAATTTCCTTCCTAAGCCGAACAAATTCTTGTTCCAGTTTTTGAATTTCCTAATCCTTGCAGCTTACAGTCTCTCGAAGACAGTCTTCAACTCTTTTGGCTTCTTCAAGCTGAGTTTTCAGAGAGACCACATCTAGATCTGGTTTATGTTCTTGTGCAAGAACTTGTTTTTTGAGTTTTCTAACCTCTTGTAAAGCACATTTCAGTTCACTTTCAAGGTCTACAACACCTTCTTCAATATCAATAGCATTAGAATCATTTTGTTGAGTGATTTCAGCCATGAACAAAGTTTCATCTTCTTCAGCTGATGAATCTTCAGATTCAATGTTAGATTCATCCTTACTAAACAGAATTTTCTTCTTTTTGAAATTAAAGTTTCGTTTAGGTTTGAAAACCTTCTTCTTAGGCTATTTTTCAGTTGTCTCATTGTCACAGATTTGATCATCATAGGGACACTTTGCAGCAAAGTGACCTATTTTTCCGTAGTTGAAACATTTAAAGGGAAGTTTTCCCTTGTATCTTCCTGAACCCTTCTTGAGTTTTCTAACAAAATTGGATTCTTTAGAATCAGACAACTCTGATTCACTAACTTTGACCTTTTCTTTCTTTTCAGTGTTAAAGGCAGTTTCTTTTCCAGTTGAGGTGTTTTTGCTAGTTCTCATTTCATAGGCAGTAAGTATTCCTTGCAGGTTGTCTAAGGTAATCTGATCAAAGTGTTTCTTTTCTTCTAGGGCTGAAACCTTAGATTCAAATTTTGATGGTAAGGTTCTAATGACCTTTGTGACCACATCAAATTCATTAACCTCTTGACCTAAACCTTTCATGGCATTGACAACTTCATCAACTCTTCAGAAATATTCAACCACTTTTTCATCATCTTTCATTTTCATCTCCTCAAAATGATGTTTGAGTGTAATGATTTTTGACAGCTTGACTTTCTCATTCCCTTGATATATAGTTTCAAGTTTTTCCCAAATTTCATGAGCAGATTTGCAATGCATGACTTTAATGAACACATCTTTAGTTAGACCACATAGGATGGAATGCTTAGCTCTAGCATTTGTTTCATACCCCTTTTTCTCAGTAGGATCAGTGGGAATAGAGGCTGGTACATTGTATGCATTTAAAACTATGCTCCAAACATCAACATCAAAAGAAATAAGAAAAGCTTCCATTCTGATTTTCCAGAACACATAATATGTTCCATCAAATAACGGAGCTCTGGTTACAGAGGCACCATCTTTAGACTATGCCATTTAAAAGACTCCAAAACCATAATCAATCCAAGGTGAATAACACCAATCAGAGGACCCTACACTCTGATACCAATTGTTGGAGTTAAAAGAGACACTAAGAGGGGGGGTGAATCAGTGTGAATCCAAAAATGATATTCATTGCTCAAAATGAAAGTTAAAACATAATTATACTTTGATCTCAATATAAAGATTAAGTCATTCATGTATTGAATGTAATCTTGTCATGCACAATTGAGAATTTAAATAAACATAACAACAGCATGAAATAGAAGAGCCATCACACAGAAACAAAGATACACAAGAGATTTGTGCCGAGTGGAAAACCCTGAATCAGAGAAGAAAAACCACTCCAAGTGCCTTGTAGGCTTAATCAAAAACAACTGTTCACAATCCCTTGTAGGCAATTTTTAGAGCACCCACTCAAGGAGCACCAACCCCTCATTTTAGAGACAACTAGCTCAAGGAGTACAAAACCTTTCAACTTATGTTTTTCAAACAATAATGATAACTCAGAGGATTACTCTGTTTTCAGTGACCTTTCTTCGAAGAACCTAACTCATATCGATGAGTTATTTTGAAGACCGTCAACAAAACACTGTTGATGTGACCTTTTCACCCAGTCGGCAAGACCAAGAGCATTCACAGAGACCACACCGAAGATACCTTTCCTTCATTTTCATGTGATTCACTGTAACAAGTTGCTATCAGGGAGACCTTATGTAGATTTCGTTTAGTCTTACCGATGATATATTTCCTACTGACGGGGTCAGTGAGACACTTCATTATCGCCCAGACCTTAAGCTGAAGACTACAACACTTTCCGATGTGCATCCTCCCACCACTGGTCAGTGAGACACCAATAGAATCGGCAAGACCCTGCCACGAACAATAAGACTTACGCCGATGAAATCTCCAAAGCGGGGTCGACAAGACTTAGTAACCATTATGCCAATAAATGTTTGCAAGAGAAATCTGATCTCTGTGACAAACCTGATGTCTTGCCGAAGGCACTCATAAGGCTTAGAACAAAATGAAATCCAATCTTGCAAAAACCAATGTCCAAGCAGTCCACATAAAATGAAGTAATGAATTTATATTGCCAAGGACCAAGGTAACAAATAAAAATACTTTGCCAAAGAAGTAATCACCATTGAGAAATTAACCTGTCACTGTCAAGGAATCAACTGAGAGAATCAATTGAATCTATAGAGAATTTTGACATCAAGGACAATCACAACTGAGAACCAACAAGGACTCGTTTGACTTTGGTTTTGTGAACAAGGACTTCAAGGTGTAACGAGTCATTATGATTGGTCTTTTCAGTGGCATAGTCCTGTTCGGAGAATATGGCATGATGGTTATTAGTCAAGTAGCCTACCATTTCCTTAAATCAATTGACATCAAGATCATTTGGGATAGTCACACTTTGTAGGGCCTTGTCCAAAATGGAGCAGTGTTCAGGTGAAATACGCAAGAGTTCCAAGATAGAGATTTGAGCTAGGGTCTTCCCCAACTGATCAAGCAGGTTATACTGTGACTTGGAAGTCTATGGTACTTGCTGTGTTGAAGGGCCTTGGATAGTGATTTTGGTTCAGCGAGTGTTAACAACACACTCGGGAGTTTGTTTTATGGTTATGGTATCAACATGTTTATCATCTGCTTAGAGGTGATTTATGATGGGCCACTATAGTCATGCTTCACACTAGCATAGTTGGCAGAAGTATTGGTCTTGTTACCCGAATTGGGGGCTTTTCCTTTGCCATGGTCATGTAGTGGGTCTAAAAAGATCTTTTGGTTAGTGTTTGTAGATGTCAGTTTTTATCCAACAACTTCAATAGTTCTGTTGTTGACATAATCTTGTATGATATTTTTCAATTTTTAGTAATTCTGGAGGGTATGTCCTTTAGTTTGATGATAGTCATAAAAGGAATTGTCATCCCACCAAGATGGCTTAACTTTTCTTGGATCATACTGTCTTGGCTCCTATCATTGTATGAGATTGTGTTCTAATAGTTTCTTGAAAACTAACTCTATGGGTTCTCCAAGGGGAGTGAACTCACGTTTAGGAAACTGCCTCTGTTGTTGTAGTTGTTGGGTGTTTTAAGTGGTGTTTGGTGTTTGGTTGGTAGCGTTAACTATGTTGGTAGAGGGGTGGTTTCCTCTAAGGGTGATGACCGGTCCTTCTTGTAAATTTTTAGCATCCACTAACCTATCATTGGTAACATTTTGTTCTGAGACCGAGACTTGTTTCTATCGTTGGGGGTGTTTTACACTTTTGGATTTCTATTAAGTGTCTATCTCTTCAGTTCTTCTTTGTCAATAAGTACTTTTTCTAGGATAAGACCCTTTTCCACTAGTTCCGTAAAGGATGTGCAACAATGTATCCTTAAGTCACTCCTCAATTTTGGGTTGAGGTTTTCCTAGAATATAGTGACTTTTTTTTTTCAAGTATCTCGACAGGACATCGGCTGGCTATAGTCCTCCATCTCTAGAAGAAAGCAATGAAAGTTTCTCCTTTGTCTTGTGTTGTGTGACATAAGGTCACTATATTTATCTCATGTTCTAAGTTGAAGGAGAATTGCTCAATGAATTTCTTAGCCAGTTCACCCCATGATTTGATGCCATAGTCTAGACCTGAAAACCACTTGAGTGAAATTCCTACAAAACTTCTTGGAAATAGTCTCATAATATAAGTGGGGTCATAAGCAACATCAACGCACATGGTAGAAAGTTCCCTTATATGTTCTATCAGATTTTGTTTTCCATTGTACTTAGGCAGATTCGATATGACATACCTATGAGGGAGGAAA
Source organism: Sequoia sempervirens (assembly GCA_007258455.2). Lineage (NCBI taxonomy): Eukaryota > Viridiplantae > Streptophyta > Pinopsida > Cupressales > Cupressaceae > Sequoia > Sequoia sempervirens. Next base: position 297,373,819 of record VDFB02281492.1, read on the forward strand.
GGTGTCATGTAAAATGATTTATCAAAGGGAAATGGACACAAATCCTTTGCTAAAAAGGTTTTCTTAGTTGACATTGTCATGTTATCCATTTGTGTTTGCAAGACGTCGACTTGGGTTAACGAGGTGGTGGTTAGATTATTCAAATCAATGTATGTGTTCTAATACCCAAGGTTTTGTGAGAAGTTATGATTAAATGTTGGTATGTCTAGTGGACTAGAATTTGAGATGTTGGTGAATGGATTCCAGCTAGCGATTTTTGTAAATGGGTTTTGAGTCAGAATTTGTGTAAATGGATTTTGTTTCAGAATTTGTGAAGTGTGAGGTCAGTTTTTGTACTGAAAGGAAGGTATGCATCCTATCTATGAGAATCCAGTTTGTGATGTTGTACTAGTGACATTATGACCAGATATAGTTGTTGTCTATGGGGTTGTGCTAGTGAAATTGATGGTTGGTATGGTAGATCTCATCGGAGCTAATGTTTTAAAATTTTTATTCCCACCAAGAGTACCAAAGGGATTGGATGAGGAGACCCCTGCAGTGAAACTTAAACCTGGTGTCAATGTAGGTATACCAAATGGACACGTATGTATAGCTGTGGAACTTTGTGTGGGTCCTCCAGATGGGATACTTGTAGTCACTTGAGGAATGCTAGCACTAGTGGTAGTGGTGTTTGTTCCCTGAGTTGATGTAGTTAGTAGGGTATTAATGTCAAAACCAGGAGGTAGTTTAGCACCTTCTGCTAGAAATTTGGCTAAGTGACGTTGAGGTTCATTTGCTAGATAATCATCTATGAACATGGAAAACTCAGGGTCTTGTGTTGCAACATCTAGTTCCTCAACTATGATACGCCCTTGTGAATCTCTAGTAATGTATTTTTCTAACAACTATTTGTGAGGTCTAGATGAGAACAGATTGATAAATTCATTGGGATCAACCATTTTTTCTCTTATTTTCCTTTTCGATCTAGTTTCAACCATGTGATGTGAGCTCAAAATGAAAGCAATGAAAAAGGTAAGCCTATGGATAATATGAGTCTAACCTATATTTCTTAGGATTTTCTGTGCAAATAAGGTATGTCTAAGAATGATATTATTCTAGGATGACCGTGTCTAGAAATGCAAAATCTAGGTGACCAAATTGGAGGACTCCAAAATCCTATGGATAATATGAGTCTAACCTATATTTTTGGGATTTTATATGCAAATAAGGTATGTCTAAGAATGATATCATTCTAAGATGACCATGTCTAGAAATGCAAAATCTACGTGACCAAATTGGAGGACTCCAAAAGAGGTATCTATCAACTACAGTTTAAACCAAGTTTCAATTTTGTTTTGAAAAGGAACCTTGATAGAGCTAGGAATTAACAACAAAGTGAACTCCTAAGCTAGACCGATGAGCTGGAAGGATTCATGCAAAGGATATGATGACTAGTTTCAGTGACAAAGTTTTGTTAAACACGGGTTTAACCAAAGTATGAAAGGGTGCCTATCCTAGAATCTATGAAAGATGATCTCTCTAAGGGTAGTAAAGACCTCAAAACTAAAAGTAGGATGTGTAACTATGGTACCTATTGTTATGACTAAGTGATGCCTAAAGAATGCAGTTTATGCAAGTTTTGAGCAAACGTTTAGGTTTTTGTCCAAGATTACTGAGAAAGGTAAAACTAGATACTAGTTTGACTACTTTGTTCTGGATTTGTGACACTCAACTCCGGTTTCCTAATTCTCAGGAAAATGCATCATAGAATTTCATAGTTGTAGTTTTCTGCTATTTAGTTGCGGGTTTTTGGAAAAGTTTAATTCTTGTATCAAATAGTTGTGGTTTTATTTCTGACAAATGCGATAGGATGACAATTGCAACTCAGAATTCGACAGATACGGGTTTCTCTTAGACTGTTCACTAGTGATGTTTTTGTGACAAGGGGCAACTGCATCATTCCAGACTACAGATGCGGCTCACTTGGTCAAATGTGTCACAGAATAAGACAAGTGCAGGTTTTCTAAATTAGATGTGGTTTTCCTATAGATGCGACTCTATATTAAATAGTTATGACTCAAAAACTCAATTGCGTGACTTTGGTTAGCAGTTGCGGTTTTCCTAGTGAATGAGAATGTAAACTGACTCTATGTCGTGATCAAATTTTGGCAAACAAAGACAATTAGAAAATAATGTATTTTCAGTTTGATTTTGACACAAAGAATTTTTAATCAGACAAGCACATCCTAGGTTGTGATGGACACTATTTACTGAGTTCTCACTTAGGTTTTAACCTAGCTATGCTTATTCAAGGAATATGACTAGTATCTTGATCCTATTGGTTCCCCTCCATGGCTTAACACTTCTTTCAGGGCAGCCAAGCTATAGTACCCATGAAACTCCCATGACATACTTTCATCTCTACACATGAACCATAAAAATATGAGACAACTTCATAGGTTTGACTTGCTGCACCAGTAAATAGAGGGATTTTGGACACTACAAACAAAGGTGTTTAATTTTGGCATCATCCATAGGCGAGAGTCCCTTTGAATCCATCTCGTTGAAATGATACTTGTGATTCTTGGGCTTTCCCCAAAAACCCACTTTTATATACCGGTTGGATGTCCCTCGGGTTTAGGATACTACTAGTCTGAATCATCATGGGGTGAGTAATTTCTCCCACCAGAACATTCCCAAGTTCTAGAGTCGATAACTAGTTCTCTTACACCCAGGATTGTATGAATGCACAAGGGGAGAGGATACTTCAATATACCGAATCGTAAAGGGTAATAACACAATTGTGCTTTGACACCAAACATAGTAGACACTTGTTAATTTTAATCCAAATGAAAGATTTTCTACACTACCAAACAATCTGTTTCAAAAATTTCACTATCGTCTTCAACATGCATTCTACAAATAGATTCATTAGTAGTTTTGATATTGATCTTCGACTATCAATCTGCAAACAACTTTGTTAACTCCTCAAGACACATGTTAAAAATAGAAGATTAGCAAAAATAAAAACATGATTGAAAGTTGTCAATTGAAAATTGAAACCTTAAAATTTACCACTTAGATGTGTCACTTTCGTTGTCAAATGCATCACGGTAATTTTATCAATTAGTTGCAGCTCATAAAATAACAGATGCATAAGTATTAGTCAGATGCATCATTTTCAATACCAGATGTGGTCCAGTATGTCAATTGTGTTGTTTCGACAAGCAGATGCATCTCTAAATGTCAGTTGCGTTGTTTCATCAAATAGATGTGTCATCCCATACAAAACCCTGCAAAAATTGAATAAAATTCTATGAATACATGAAGATGGTGTCTTCACGTTGGGTTCACCAAATGTAACCTCATGAAAACAACAAAGGTTAAAAGAAAACACTCAATGCAATCAAACTCTAATGTAATCTAAAGTCAAACAACAAAGACAAAGGAAATAAGTTAAAACATAAAACAATATCACCAAAGATCGATGCAACTCCATGGATAACCTATGTTGTCCTTCTCCATTTCATTTTCTATAGTGTACTTGCCCTCATATTTTCAATAGATTATGCAAGCATAGCCTAAGGATTGTGATAATAATGAAACATCGAAGATTTAAGATAATTGCTCCAAAAGTCACAAGATTTTGGGAGAGATTGAAATGATGAAAGATAGATCAATTTATAGAAAATTGATCATTCAAATGATAGGTCAAGATCGAAAGATCGACAAATGGTTGAGATCAAAGGATTGGACATGCATTATGATGACTGTTAGTAATGACATGAGTGATAAAAACTAGAAATAGAAATAAAGATTAAATAAATGATTTAATCTTCGAGTTTGGTATTCAAAAACAAAAGAATAGTCTTTACATGACAAAGATAAAGATAGAATAAAAGCAACATTATGTTCGAATGCACGCACAATATTTAATTAATTAAATAAAGATATTTAATTAATACGCATGTACATGTAAATGAGTTAGAACTACATGAATGACTGATATGACAAAGAGATTACTCATGAAATCCACTCAAACACTAAATCCGGAGTTAACTGACCGATTTAAAAGGATCTCGAGTCGAGTCAGAGTGAATACTTAGAGGACTTACACAATTATCTAAATATAGAGGAATGCGTAAAAATAGATTTTTATGAATTAAATGATTTATTTAATTCAAGATTCGATATTTGAAGAATAATTAAATAAATAAAATTTATTTAATTAAGTGATGAAGGGATTAAATGAATAATTAAATAAATAAAGAATTTATTTAATTATAGTTGAAATATGATAAAGGGAAAATCAAATAAGAATTTATTTAATTTGAAAAGAAGGATAAGGTTAATTAGTAACATAATTAAATAAAAAGCGTTTATTTAATTAATAAGATAGAATAAAGAAAATGAGAATTAATTAAATAATTAAGATTATCTAATTAATAGAAGAATTAAGGTTAAAGTGAATTAATTAAATAATTAGATTTATTTAATTAATAAAGAAACGAAGAACTTTAGAGAATAATTAAATAACTAACATTATTTAATCATGACTATAAGAATACAAATTATGAAGAAATTGAAGTTGCGGGCTTAGACCAAATTTTGGTGTCTACATATATATATATATATACACACAATTTTAAATTTTAAATTAAACTTATATTCAAAATATATAATTTGTAATTGACTTTAAATATAATAAAAAATTTAAATTACCATGATATCCGGAGCTTGCTTTGCATGTCCTCCTGGAGGTGTAACTATGCCTAGGTCATGGCAGAAATTTGCACTAACAAAGTCCTACAAGATCAAATTTTAAGCATGTATACTTGAATTGGGTTAAAATATATATATTCAAGTTTGCATATTTTGTGTAGATTTTTTTTTAAACAACCTAAAAATCAAAGGCCTCATGAGTAGCCACAACATCTAATGTTTTCCTGATGCCCATTGTCATTGTGGTATCAACCTAGACATACATGTAGACATTTTTAATGCTTATAATATTTACAAGTGTAGATGCACATTTCATATATAGTGAATTCAAAATTCATAATTGTAACTATACTAATGTAAGTTAAACAATTTACAATATAAATGTACTTTCCCTTGATCTATGATGCTGGATAGTGGAGGAGTGATCAACAACCCCTCGGGTGGAATTTACGTGGAAGCCGATTGACTCCCCTAAACCAACATATAAATATTTTAAACATATGTTCATGATTCAATTATAAATTTAAAACTCGAGTTAAAAATCATTTCATATATAATTTAAAAAATTGAAATCAAAATACAACATAAGGGTTGCCAACTAGGACTAGTGTCGATGTATGTACTCATGGAGTGGATGATTTCCTCATTGTTAGTGTCATTTGTACACCAAACAATTTGATTGTTAAAATGTATTGCAAAATTTTCTTTGATATATACATTCATCAAAATTCTTATAAAATGAACATGTAGATCCATATTTATATGTATGTCATAGTGTCCTCAGGGTGATGGTCTGTTCTAAGAAATTCTACAAATGAACTGATGTGACCAAATGAACTGACAAAATCTTAATGTCCACCTGAACTAGGTGTGGCCTGATCAGGTCCATAACATAATTGATGGCAACTAGTACATACATGTGGGACCCTTGACACTCCTAGAGTGGTACTGAGACCAACTCCATAAAACACTCCTCCATCATTGTCGTCTCTATGCTCCCTACTCGCTATCACATAAGCATGTTGATCAAGGTCTCTTGCGAGTGTACTAAGGGATCCTAATGTCGAGACCACTGCTCGATGATGCAAAGGTGTGGGAATGTGAAGACCAAGAGCAACAACAAGGGGTTGTGCATGCATGGGGCATTGGGGATCAATCCTTTCCCGTAACCTCTATTGTGGCATGCCACCACCAACACCCTAAAATGATTTAAAATCAAAATAATTGGGTTTTTGCTCCATAACAAACTCTACATACAATTTCCTCAAAAAATACAATGGGCACTCCCAATTAGCCTGTGGCGGACTATCAAAAACCATCTACCATTGATCCCAAAAAATTGCACTCATCTATGGATGTATACACCACCTCATGGATATTCTAGATTTATTGGGAGGAATGGACCTTGCTGAATAACAGGGTTGAGAAAGTAAGTGGCTAGGTGGGATTTTGTTATTTTAAGGTCTAAAATTTGTTTATAGGAGAGATCGTCTACATAAAATTGTCTCATCTGTTCTCTCTCTTGTCGATGCTTATCTAGATCATAATCAATAGTATTGATGGCATCCATGATGTTTTACATCACAGATGCAAAATGTCTCACATGTGGTGGAATCAATGCTTGATTCTACATAGCATTGATTTGATTTTGAATTGATGCAACTTGATCATTTATGCATCCTCGCAAGCGAGCCTCATCAGATGCAATGAGTGCTGGAGGTGGGATATTAGGTTGAGGGGGTGGAAGGGGAGGTGGAGGGGGAGGGGGAGGTAGAGGGGGAAGTGGAGGTGGATGAGGTGTTGGATTGATGATATCATCAATGTTAAATTGATCCATGATATCATACATAAGTGCACCTGCATTAAATTATACAAAATTAACATACAAACTTACAAAATTACAAGAAATAGTTAAATTTGAAACACACATGCAAATTTATTTAAATAGGATATAGATACATATACATACACATACATATACATTGATTGAACTTGAGCATGTGCATACAAAATTAAAATTTTAACATGTACATACATTTGAAATAAAAAATACGATGCATAATTTGCATCCATACATCATTCAACTAAACTATGTACATACATACAAATTTCAAAATTTAAGATCTAGAACTATGCAATTTTAATACATGTACATACTAAAAAATAAACTTGAAACATTCACAAAAAGCTCATTTTATGCCTAACATGTATATATATATATATATATTAAATTTTTCCAATAGGATAAATCAAGATCTAGTAGATAGCCATAAAATATATACTATTATAAATTCATCATTATAAGTTCATAAATTCCACCAAATTCGTAAATTCATGTCACTTAAAATATCCATCTAGAACAAAAATCATAAATTCACATCACTAAAAATATCCATCCAACCAAATTTATAAATTCATCACACAAAATATTCATTGAACCAAATTCATAAATTCATAACTATATAAGATCATTGTCTTAATTTAGAAACTATTGTTGCTCTCTACTGCATCTCTTCATTTTTTTGTGTTTTCCTTTTTAGAATCAAAAGTTCTCCTCTCCTCTAGCCATTGTTGATGCTCATCTAAGATCCCATCCATATCCCTAACAACATCAACAATGGTCTGCATCCTAGATTCAAACCATCCTCACAGGTGGTGCGACACATTCTTCATTATGAATAATGTTTATTTGATCTTGGATGGTTCTAACATTGGCATTGATTTGTGCTTGCAAATGAGCACCATCAATTTTAGGTGGTGGATGTGGGGGGTTATGAGGTGGTGTGGGTGGAGGTGGAGGTGAAGGTGGTGGAGATGGATGGCATGGAGGTCGATTGTGAATATTATTGAATCGATCCATGTGATCTCTAAGATATAAGTGAACCTGCATTATATTTGTAATTTCAAAATTTAAGATACATGTTTAGGAAATGCCCTTAAACCATTCAATATAAATAGCCTAATTGAATACAAATAATAAAATATGTAAGCCTCATTTATGTCTAAGGAATGCTACTTGAATGAATAAACAATTAACTATTAATATAGGACAATTTATGAATGCTATAGGATTTATGATTTCGAGTTTAGGATTTAGGTTTTAGGGTAATAGGATGGCTTAAGGGGATCTATGTAGTAATTTCCTAGTACAAAATTACATGGCTTTTAAGTGAATAAAATTTGGTGAAGATGCCCATGGCAGCCAAATTTTATTCACTTGAGCCATGTCATTTTGTCCTAGGAACTTACTAGACATAGATCCCCTTAAGCAATCCTATCACCCTATACCATAAATTGATCAACCTAGATCATGAAATCTCATTCATATTATAATCTTGCATGATTTTATTATTGTTAAATTTGGTTTCCTTGGGCAACTTCACCAAATTTTGAGAACTTATTTGACCCCCTTAAGAAATGTCATATTAGGACACCTTAAGACATCCTAAAGCATGGCTTAAGGGGATCTATGTAGTAAGTTCCTAGTAAAAAATGACATGCCTTAAGTGAATAAAATTTTGGTGAAGATGCCTAAGGCAACCAAATTTCATTTAGGTCCTAGGCAACTTCACCAAATTTTATTCACTTGAGCCATGTTAGTTTTTCCTAGGACCTTACTAGACATAGATCCTCGTAAGGCATCCTATCACCCTAAACCATAAATCGATCAACCTAGATCATGATTTATCTCATTCATATTATAATCTTGCATGATCTTATTATTGTTAAATTTGGTTGCCTTGGGAAACTTCACCAAATTTTATTCACTTGAGCCACGTCAGTTTGTCCTAGGACCTTACTAGACATAAATCCCCTTAAGCCATCCTATCACCCTAAACCATAAATCAATCAACCTAGATCATGATTTATCTCATTCATATTATAATCTTGCATGATCTTATTATTTTAAATGGTTCCTCCTCACTTACCGTTTTCTAGGACCTTTTTAGATAGATGATGTCCTAAGATTCCACCTAGAATCATATGATTTATTCATCATCATATAATATAATCTTGCATGATATTATTATTGTTAAATTTGGTTGCCTTGGGAAACTTCACCAAATTTTTAGAACTTATTTGACCCCCTTAAGAAATGTCATAGTAGGATTCCTTAAGACATCGATTTATGGTTTAGGGTGATAGGATGGATTAAGGGGATCTATTTCTATTGAGGTCCTAGGACAAAATGACATGGCTCAAGTGAATAGATTTTGGTGAAGTATCTGAAGGAAACCAAATTTCATTAAGGGCCTAAGAAAAAATGATGGCTTTACGGTTTAGGGTTTATAGTTTAGAGTTTAGGGTTTAGGGTAATAGGATAGCTTAAGGGGATCTATATAGTAAGCTCCTACAACAAAATGACATGGCTTAAGGGAATAAAATTTGGTGGAGTTGCCTAAGGCAACCAAATTTCATTTTAAGGTCATAGGAAAAATTGAATGCTTTAGTGTTTAGGGTTTAGGGAACTTAGGGTGAAGTTTTGGTGTCCCTTGGAATAATGAACTTGCAAGCTAGTGAACAACATTTTCTTGTGGAATAGTTGATTGAGATATCTCTTGTTTCAATTGACCAACCTATATCATGAAATCCCATTCATATTATAATCTTGCACGATCTTATTATTGTTAAATTTGGTTGCCTTGGGAAACGTCACCAAATTTTGAGAACTTCTTTGATCCCCTTAAGAAATGTCATATTAGGATCCCTTAAGACATCAATTTATGATTTAGGGTGATAGGATGGCTTAAGGGGATCTATGTCTAGTGATGTCCTAGGACAAAATGACATGGCTCAAGTGAATAAAATTTGGTGAAGTTCCCCAAGGCAACCAAATTTCATTAAGGGCCTAGGAAAAAATGATGGCTTTAGGGTTTAGAGTTTAGAGTTTAGGGTAATAGGATGGCTTAAGGGGATCTGTGTAGTAAGGTTCTACAACAAAATGGCATGGCTTAAGGGAATAAAATTTGGTGGAGTTGCCTAAGACAACCAAATTTCATTTTAAGGTCCTAGGACAAAATTAATGCTTTAGTGTTAAGGGTTTAGATTTTAGAGTTTAGGGTTTAGGGTTTAGGGAACTTATGGTGAAGTTTGGGTGGCCCTTGGAATAATGGACTAAGTGCAAGTTGGTGACTAGTTTATGAATATTTTTTATTTTATGAATCGATTGACTATTTCCATAATAGAAACACATAATTATGTATTATTAAGATTGAGTTTGATGTATATTTTAACTAGATATTTTTTAATTGAATATAAGATTATTTTATTTAACATTTTTTTCATTAATATTTCCCACTTAAATGAATTTTATGATATAAAATGTATAATATAGAATTATTTAATGTTGAATCAATTATTTTATTTTGGATTGTTTGGAATTGAAAGAACCTAAAAAAAGAAAAGAAAAATATTTAGATTCTTTTAGTGTCTAGGTAACTAGTGCATGAATTGAGATTTTAGACTAAACTAGAAGCCTAATTAACAAGTAATTGAATAGAATGAGGGTTAAGATTGTCAAAAGACAAGAGACAACACATGCAAACAATAAATGGAAACAAGGCATGACTAAGAGAGATCAAAAACATAAAATAGAAATGAATGTTGAATATTATCTAATTAAGTGACAATTGGAAATGGATTGTACAAGGATTTAGGAATTTGCTAACTAAATTTGCAAACAAACATTGATAAAATTTATGAATTCTAACTATTCTTTAACATATTGTTTTCTAATCTAATTATAATTTAACATTGAAAGTAAAGTTTAACAAATTTTTTTTCCATATAATGCAAATGAAATTTAAAACATTTAAGCAATGCAAATGAATTTTCTTGAGCTCAAAATTAGGGTTTTCAAATGCAAAATGATTTGTTTGATTTCAATTTAGGGTTTTAGCAAACATTTTTGTTTCAATTCAATTTAGGGTTTCAATCTAAGCAATTAGGGTTTTTAATGCAATTTTTTTGTTTCATTTCAAACTAGGGTTTTCAAATCCTTTTTTTTCATTTGAATTCAGGGTTTCAAAAAGCTTGATTAGGGTTTCCAAATGATTTTTTTATTTCATTTCAATTGAGGGTTTTGAAATGCAATTTTTTTTCCTTTGAATTAGGGTTTTGAAATGCAAATTTTTTTGGTTTGATTTCAAATAATTTAGGTTTCAGAAGCTAAATTTTGTTTCTAAAATATAATTCAAGGTTCATTTTTTCATTTCTATTCAATATCTTCAGGTTTCATTGCATTTTTCATCTATTCCTACAATTCATCATTTCTACTGTTATAGGAAATAAAATGCTTAAAATGCCAAATAAATTAGGAAAAAACATGATAAAATCTATTCTTCAATTAAAAATTTTAATAAAAAATGAAAAAATGCTAAAAAGTGGGGGTGGAGGCGTACATGGAGGTTGTTTTTAATAGTTGCTATCACCCACCAAATTGGGATCCTGTGCACAAAGCAGAATGAAGTTTTGTTTGTTTTTAAAAAAAAAATACCATCTCAAAATGAGATCCCGATTATTACAAAACAAGATCCTGATTTTTACAAATCAGGATCCCATTTTGTACTAATCAGGATCTCGTTCTACGTCCATCGATTTGGGACCCTTTAACAAATGGGATCCCAATTTTTAAAAAGCGGGATCTCGTTTGAAATTTAGGCTTAGGATCCCGAAGCTAAATGGGATCCCGATTTTTAAAAATCGAGATCCCATTTTTGCAATGCCGATTTCATTTTTTTGGCTAAGGAAAAAACTTCCACATTTTGTGGACTCAAATTTATGCACTTATCCATACCAAAATTTCACTACTCCAAGCCGACATATGAATTCATCAATTAAAGGAGGCTAAATCCTACCAAAATTTGAAATTAAATCCTAAAAACAAGCCAAGGAGGACTAAGATGCCCTAGGTAGCGTCTTAGTCCTAAGGCTAAAAAATTGGGGCACAAACTCCAAAAAGGGACCTTTTAAAGGTGCATTCAAAATTAGGGTCCTAAGACCTTTGGGGGACAAAGACGCCCTAGGTGGCGTTTTAGTCCTGACCCAAAAATCAGGGACACTCAGATAGAATCATTAAATTATCATTTACCCTTTGATGTTTGTCAGGATTAACTAGAAAAAGATATAATTCATTGGGCCTATGGATGCAAAATAGGACCAATTAAGACATAAATAGGGATAAATAAAGCAAGTTGACCCCAAAAAAGTGTGAAAATGCAAGGGTATGCATTTTACTACACTACATTTAGCCACCACTTTAGTGAGAGGATGAACTTGCTTCACACTCACACTAAAGTAGCCAACCACACAATCAAGAGGGGTTCAAATGTACGAATGTTAGTAAGATATGACAATAACCAAGAGGGTTGATCAAGCCCCCAAGATCAAGATCCTATGGAAAACCAACATAGGCACAAAGGAGCACACTTGTGGGTGATATATATGAAGCCATAACTAGATTGCAAACATACACCATCAAAGATAGAAAAAGAAAAAGGAAAAAGAAAAAGAAAAAATGCAACGGATCAAGCTTTGACTGGTTGTCCAACATGCTATGGACCAAGTCTAGGCTATTTTTCTAAAAAAATATTTACAAGTGGAACACGCTATCCACTATGCAAATAAAATACATGCTCACAAGGGCTAGTGAAGCTAGTTGTCCACTAGGTGAGCCCAGGGGATCATATCAAAGCCATACCTCCATAACTTTAATAAGGTACAAAGTTGCAACGCAATAAGAAAGAGGGGTGTTCGAAGGGATTTTTCTTAGTTCGTGGAAGGTCTCATCTTAGGGGAAATTGTGCTTAACATTTCTAAGAGAGGGAAAATGCAAGGAAATATCACACTCTTATAGGAAATCAAGCCCAATGACACCACCAAGAAAAGGATGAATCACAAGAAGGAAGAAAATCACACAATGAAACATGAGTGTCGATGTATGCTCCCACTTTAAAGTGGTTGCTAACACCATTACTGTGAGCAATTTCTTTAAAGTAGAAGAAGACATGAGAGCTTACTCAAAAAGCCATATGCCAAGTCATATGTTTCCAATAAGCTATGTCATGCAATAGGATTGAAGGGTTGCTCAGTATGTCACATCAAGCCAACTTAAGGCATGTTGTGGGTATGTGCAGGATCATCATGGAAAAAATAGACCCTTAAGTGGCAAAAAACTCAGAAAAATAAAAGTTAGGCAACTTCATGTAAAGATTTGAATAAGTTATCTATATTATTTAAAAAATATGTAACAATAAAATCTGTAGCAAATTGAATGTAGTTTCTAAACTACTAGGTTTGTTTAAAAAAACAAAAAATCTATTTGGTGAAAATTTGAAATTTCAATGGAGTGGTACTTAAATTTTAGGGAAAAAATAAGAAGTAGATGTCCGTCTGACCACCCTAACCACAATAAAATGATAATATTTTTTTATAATATTTTAGTATAAGTAGAGGACTCATGCCCCGATGTCATGCATATTTTTTGTAATTTTTTTCCAAGCAAATAATTAATTATGAATTTTTTATTACAAATTTTTAAAAAATATAAAAACTCATATGTTTGACCACCTTTACTTGGTCAAAACTTCATGAAATTCAATTTTTCTTTTTTCAATCCTATAGTATGAAAAGCATAGAATGTGACACATGTTTTGGATTCAAAAAATGTGATACTGTTTGAAAGCTATAGATGTTTTTCAATTAGCCTATCAATCAGGACTTTAGTCATAATTTGAATAGAAAATGAATAATAATCACTTATTAAATTCAAAGTAAAGCATAATTTATATAAGTAGAAAGATGAGAATCTCCTTTAAAAACCATTTTCGTTTCATAAATTTTGGGTAAAAATATAGTCACCAGCCACATACCCATCATATTGCCACTTTTTGGCCCATCATGATCCTGCACATACTCTTGTCCACATCCCAAGCTTGCTCTTATATATACATGAAAGGTGGTCAACTAACCAAAAGAGGCAACAAAAAGTGACATATGAGGAAAAGGCTACCTAACCCATTGCCCCCACTTAGCACAGGACAGGGGTGAGCCGAGATGATTGATGAGAAGCATACTGGAGTGAGAAAAATAATCAATTAGAGGAATTAGGTTCCCCCACATAAGGAAGAGCACCAAACTCCTTAATATGTTGGATTTTACTGCTCAAAGCCTTACATTCATTAATAGAATGGTTGTGAACTCTATGATATGCACCAAATGAAGTCTTGTAATAAAATTTCTTTCATGTTCTTGGAGGGAGGGATATAAAACAATCTTGGAGGGGTCTCGATAGGACACTCTCTTGATCAATGGTAGAGGATTTATTTTGTTTAGGAGATGATGTCATACTTACAAAAGACTCTTTAGATTGCGATATTTTTTTCTCTCCTTTACAGAAGGGTGTAAAATTTAACGGATTCAAATCATTAGTGTTTTGCGTGATGGCATTGAAATTAAGCGAAGATTTCTTCGTTTCTTGCAAAGGATAACAATCAAGACCACTAGTGTCTAAGAGTTTAGGATGCACTAATGTTAAAGTTGTCTTAGAGGAATCTTTTGTTAGAGTGTTGATATTGAGTGAAGGTTTGTTTCTTTCTTTCAAGGGGCAATAACCAAGACCACTAGTCTTTTCTTGTAGGTGAGGCTCTATAGGGACACAGATACCTTGTTCTCTAGCACCACATCCTTTTCGACTATAACTGAGTTGTTTCAACATTTCATAACCTTTTCCATAAAGATTCTTCATCTCTTTTGGATTTGGTGGTTGCTCATAATTAAGTTCATCAAAGTTTGTTGTATAATTTATTTCATTTAAAGTGGTTGAGGTAGATACTTTTGAAGGGTCTTCCGAGTTTTGTGTTGAAATTAATGCTTTTTATTTTCATGTTTCTTTATTATGATCTTTGATTGCCTATCAAATCTAGGTGTGAAATCCAAGGAACCCCAATCATCGTCTAATAGCTTCGTGACTTCCTCAATATGTTTTTCTTTGTCTTTTTGTTGCATGGGTTCCACTTGTGTAGTTGGTGTTAATTTTTCCAAAGGATTCTCCTTATTTTTTTCAATGTTTAGACAACTATTTGGGTTAGGTTCAGCTTCAATTCTGTACACTTTATTGTTGTAGACATGTACTTCATTTTACGATCAAGAGTGGAAGGCACCCTATTCATTGCATGCATCCACAATCTCCTTAAAATAAGATTATATGAAATATCATGAGGAATAACATGGATTGGTGTTTGTAATGTGGCCTTTCCAAATTTAATAGGTAAAGTGATCACTCCAAGTGGTTGCTTTTGCAAGTTATCAAAGCCATTAATAGATAAAGAGGTGGGTAGGATTTTTGATTTATCAACACCAAGCTTATCCAAAAGGTTCACATTACACACATTTCAGGTTGAGCCATTATCAACAAGGGTTCATTTTATCCCTACCATATTGTATTGAGCTATTATCATGAAAGCATCACATTTTTTTGGCACTTCCAAAGGGGGAAGCTCACTTTGGTGGAAAACAATGTCAACATTTATTCCTTGAATCATTGTTGCTATGTTGTTTGGGTTTGCACTAGAGGGAGCCACAACTTGTTGCAAGGATGTTTGAAGCATAGTGTGATAATTAGGTGAATTCTAAATTAGGCCCCATAGGGATATCTTTGTAGGAGTATTCTTAATTTGTTCAACAAGATCATACTCTTTTCCTCTTTTTGGAGGTAAATGAGGGGGCTAGGCAAGATAGGATTAGGTAATGGGATGGACATTTGAAGGAATTTTTCTTGGTTGTAGATTGTTCCTAGTGTTGTATGTATGAGCAACGGTATTGTAACTCAATTGCTCAGAAACATTATTCTTAGGTGGTTCGAGGATAAGGATGGTTTTGTTTTGAACTTGTGGTTTTTGAGAGGGTGGATAAGTAATAAGTTTGGGCTGGGGAGAGTACTCCAAGGGGTATCTAATGTGCATAACCTCATAAGACTTATCCTTATTTTCATGATCTCTTAGTGAAGGGGAGTCAAATGTCACTTCATCATCTTCATCTAAGGGCACCATATCATTATTTTCACTATTATCCTTTTCTTGCACCATGATATGCAATCCATTTTTTACCATAAGAGAGGATGTTGCATTTATGCAATCCATTTTTTACCATATCAAAGCCACATCTCTTGAAAGAAAACATGCTATCATGGAAGAGTAAAGAAAGTGCAATGCAATGATCTAAAGTGAAATGTTTAAATGCAATTTTCAGATTTGAAACAAGGTAATTTGCTGATTACACTATGCAACAACCTGAAAGATGAAATGTTGTAAATGAAAATTTTGGGATTGAGAAATGCATGAAATTGACCAATTTAAGCTAGATTTAGTGAAATGCATGTAACAAAAAGTCAACCCACTAAAACAAGTAGCCAATGGAAACAAACAGAAGCACATAAAAGTAATTTCAAATCCTGAGAATTGGAAAGTCAAAGTCAATAGGGCCTAAGATGCCAGTAAGGGCATCTTGGTCCTACTAGTGAGATTTTGAGGTTCTAGGAATTGGAACATATAGAAACAATAGAGAGATGGATTTGAGGCAGAAACCCTCAAAAGGACTAAGATACCAAGAAGGGTTTTTTAGTCCTAGTAGAGGTTTTTCTTAAAAAATAGCAAATTCTAGATTGTTTACAATGTTCACAGGTTGCCTATTCAGGATGCTAATGTTTAGAAACAAACAATTATGCAAATGAATGCAAGGAAAACTAACTAGTGACAAGCAATTGAATGCAATTTTTTTCAATTTTGGATGCAATAAGAATGTTTCTAAATGCAATTAGGATGATGAACAATGCACTTTTCAGTTTTTCAATGAGATAAGATGATGCAAGAAAGAAAAAATGCAACCTATATGCACTTTCACTAATGCAAGATGCAATGCAAGAATGAATGCAATGTAGACCTAGGATTTTAATGAAATTCAAATTAGAAAATGAATGCTCAAAAAGGAAAGGCTCACCAAAATGAAACATAGAAAATTTCAATCTTCTAAAATGAACAATAAGAAAATGGGTACTTTATAACCTAGTTCATAGAACACCACTATTCTCCTATTATCATTCAAAGATGTCCTAGGATTCCTAATTGGATTGACTATCAACCTCATAAGGTGATTCAATTCTCAACAAGAAAGGCCTAAGAAGGGGTTCATTAAGCTTTTAGGGGTTCACCACCAAGCAAATGCTTGGAAAAGATAAATAAGCATTCAACTCACAAAACCTAGTAATGCAAGCTAAATGATGAATGAAAATGATGAAATAATGCAACAACATGCTAGGGTGTGTGTACCTGGGAAGTCTAGAAATGTAATGAGGATTCTGGAAATGCAAAGAAGCTATGAAAAAGTGTTATGGAGGACAAAGATGCCCTTACTATTTTCTTAGTCATTCTGCTATTTTTTGGGGGAAATGCATAATCTTTGGATGCCGAAACTGGATCCAAAAGAATTTCTAAAAAATAACCTCGGGAGGACTAAGACACCCTTGCTACTATCTTAGTCCTGATTTGAATTTTTGAAATCTCTGAATTTGATCCCAAGGTCCATATTCTATACTTTCTTCTCAAATCTCAGGTCTTGAAAGTTCCATATTTGGCCTGTAGGTGAGTTTCCATGAAGATGACAACTTTGCAATGCAACTTTGCAACTTGAAAACTTTTCACTTCAAATGATCTTCAAGTCTCCAACCTAAATCTGCAATCACAAACATGCAAGAGAGGAAAAACTTGTTGATTGTTAGTTACTGGGAGTTTACCTTGGTCAAACCCCTTGTTGGTAATTAAACCTTGAAATGAAATAGAATAATGAAGGGAAATGATGAATGAACAACATACAATACTATAACTCACCAAACCCTTGTAATAAGGTGCTACAAATATGCTTGAAATTGTTGCAATGGATGTGGTTCTTGAATCTTTCTTGAATGATGTTGATCTTGGATGAAACACTTGCTTGAATCATAAACCCTACATCACAAATGTTAGCAAAATAACAAACATGATGCAACAATATCCTTGACATGATGCTTGAATCTTGATGATGGCTCCAAATGCTTGATGAATTGCTCTTGATCTCATAAACTTGCCTTAGTAATGAATAATTGAATGCTTTCTTATCTTTCTTATTATGAAAATGAGTGAAGGATCCTTGTATAATTTATACTTATCATGCTTAATATCTCAAAATTACACCACACCAAGCTGACATATGAATTTTTATTAATTAAAGGAGGTTAAGTCCTGCCAGAATTTGAAATTAAATCCCAAAAATAAGCCAAGGAGGACTAAGACACCCTAGGTAGTGTCTTAGACCCAAGGCTAAAAAATTAGGGCATAGAATCCAAAAAGGGACCTTTTTAAGGTGCATTCAAAATTAGGGTCCTAAGACCTTTGGGGGACAAAGACGCCCTAGGCAACATTTTAGTCCTGACCCAAAAATTAGTGACACTTAGAGAGAATCATTAAATTATCATTTATCCTTTGATGTTTGTTGGGATTAGCTAGAAAAAGATATAATTCATTGGGCTTGTGGATGGAAAATAAAACCAATTAATACATAAATAGGGATAAATAAAGCAAGCCAAGCCCAAACAAGTGTTAAAATGCAAGGGTATGCATTTTACTACACTACACAACTAACTACTAAAAGAACAAAAAGTTACTAGTGATTATATTCAAAAGCTTAAAACATGGGAATTCAACTTAAATTGAAAAAGGATATGGTTGATGAATGTAAAGATAAAATGGAACCTCTTTGTGGTATAGTATCTAATATTTAATAGAAAAAGATATCTCAATAGGGGATGTTTGAAAAAATAAGTTAATATTATATAAAATATGGAAGAAAATGAGGCAGAAGTCAAAAAATTCAAAGGAATTTTATGAGTTCCCTAGATGATCCAATCACTAATTTATATGTATAGTTATTGAATATGTAAACACGGGTTTTGGTACCCTAATTTTCTCTTTCACTTCTAGGGTCTTTCATCTAAAAGGAAAGGGATATGGTAAAAACTGGCTATGTTCACACTCAAGATTAATGTACAATGAATGAAATATGCTTAGATGAGATGATCTAAATGCAAAGTACTAATAAAATAGATAGATTTGGTATGCAAAACTAAGAAATGCAAAGTGTTTGAAAACATGTGATATGCAAAAAGCACTAAAAACATAAACAAACAATAACATAACTTAATGAAAATGAGTGAGGTGCACCTGGAGACTGAAAGTTGATGTGGAGAGGTTCTAGAATGTTGCAAAGTTTATTGTTGAAGCCCACTAGGACTCATTCACCATAGATGGTGAATTAGTCCTGTTTCTAGTGAAAAATGCTTGAACAGGTTTTGGGATATCGAGAACAGAAAACTTTAGAAAATACTTTTTTCCAGCCTGACAATAGGAATCATTCACCATAGATGGTGAAATAGTCAACTTGCAGATTTCTGAAAAGTCATGGGTCAACTCTATGGGTCCTGATCTACACTTTTCTACTCAATAGGTTGCTAGATGTGAATTTAGAAAATATAACAGGAAAGTGTTCTACAAGCTTCAAATAGGGTTTTGTTGACTTTGAATGATCTCCAAAAATTTTATGACACTTTTAAGACCCATCTCTTTGAAAAATCTGCATACAAGACCCGCAAAACACACATGCAAAGAGGGGAAAAAGTGTTAAGGGTTAGAGTATAGGGGTTTGCCTTGGGAAAACCCTAGTTTGGTAATAAAACCCTTAAAAATGAAATAAAATAAAGAGATAATGATGAACAAATAACAGGCAATGTCATAAAATTACCAAACCCTTGATGTTGAAGTATGAAGATATGTTGCTCCAAGATGCTTGAATGCTTCATTGAATAATTAAGGATGCTAGAATGTTTGAATAATATAATGGATTGAATGCATGAATGAATACTTGAATGAATGGGACTTGAAAATGAATAAAAAATTATATATTTATACACAATTATGCCCTAATTTCCTAAAAATACATCAAAGGTTGACCTTAGGTCTTAAGAAATAAAAACCCTCCAGTAATTTGAATTTATTTTTATTTTTGTGCTAAGAGGGACTCATTCACCCCTAATGGCGAATGGGTCCCACTCAAGGCATGTGAATGGGTATTGGGCATTAAGTTGTCTTAAATGATGTTTGTTGAGTTTATATTTAAAAATACACTTAATTAAGGCTTGTAAGTGCATAAAGGGGCCAAATAAAGCATAAGAAAGGTGTATTTATTGATGACAAGCCTAGAAAAGTGTGAAGGTTTGTTACAAGATTTTACAACACTTTAAAATAAGACTTGGTAAGTGATAAAAATGGGGTATGTAGGTGAATTATAATAATAAGATTCTAGAAAAGTGTGAAAATGTGTTACAACACTTCACAACACTTTTATAAGACATCGTAAAGTCTTAATGATTCATAAAGGTTCAAGACCTAATGCGAATGTGTGGACCACATTGCAACATTAAATCAAGGTAAAATCAAGCTAATTAAGCACAAGGAGCCTAGAAAAAACAAGAAAAAAGTAGAAGGGTTACTTTTTTTGTGTGCACCTTTAGCCCCCACTTTAGTGAGAGGATGAACTTTCTTCAAACTCACACTAAAGTAGAGCAACGCATCTCAAGAGGGGTTCCATTGAACTAATTCTTATCAAGATGAGACAAAAATGATCAAGAGGGATGATCAAGACCTTAGGATGAAGATCCCATGGAAAACTAAACATAAGCACAAAGAACGCACATGAAAGCAAAAGAGAGGAAAAGGAAAGAGAAAAATGAAAGAAAGAATTAGATCAAGTTTCGATCATTTGTCTAGCCTGTTTTGGATCAGATCTAGGCTGGTTGTTTAGAAAGAAAATGCATACTCACTCTAGCACGATGAAACTCATGGCTATTTGTCGCGTGAGAAATCCGAAAAGGTGAGAAACATAGTGTGTTGCCAAAAAGTGTATACCTTGCTTGATATGGGAATAATTGATGAAAAATTGGACTGACTAAGGCCTTGATTTAGTGTTGAGAGGTTTTTCACACATCTACATTAGGTCTTGGGCCCTTGTAAATTGAATAAAATGCATCTAACGATGTCTTGTAAAGGTGTTGTAAAAAGTGTTGTAAAAGACTTTCACACTTTTCTAGACTAATGGACCTATTCTTCCCCTAATTCAATGTTATAAAATGTATTTAATTGCATCTTCACATTAATCTATAAGGCTTGTGAATCAAACCTAATTCTAATCTAGTGTTGTAATGTGTCTTACACATTCACATTGGATGTTGTGCCTTTCTAGGCTATGTGGACCTCATTTTAATATTATAAAATGTATTTAATCACTCCTTGTTAAAATTTGTGTCCCTATCCCTAATTACCCTTTACATCATCATTAATAGGCCCCTATTGCCCCATATTGTGCATCCCAAGGCTTAAATTTATCAAAGACTTGACTAGAACAACCTAGAAGCCTAGTTTCTTCACTCCCCGACAATTTAGTTGGAAAAATAACCCCTCTAGGGCCAAGTCACCCATCTAGGTGAACTAGTCCCATCTAGGTGGGACTAGGTCACCCACCCTTGTGACTTAGTCCCATTTGGGCTATTTTCGAGGTTTGGGTGAGAAAAAATGGATCTTAAGTTTATTTTTCCTTCATGTCGGCCTTGGGGATCAAATTAACGGGAAAATTAGGTGGATTTCCTATAAGTACAAGCTTCTAAACCACAATTCATCATTAACTCATTTCAATTTTCATCATTCATCATGTTCTCAAGTCAAGCAAGCTAGGGTTTTTACATTCTAAGTCATCAAGATAGCTTTTTCAAACATTTAAGGGCCGACTCTTCATCTTTTGCTACAAAAAATCAAGATCTATCATCATGGCAAGTTTCTAAATCCATTATTTAATGCTTCATTCCTTACATTATTTCTACATTTTGGTTTAATTACCTAAAAAGGGGTTTGACCAAGGCAAACCTCCATGCCCTAACATCAAACATTTCTCTTTCCTTATGTGTTTGCAGATTTAGGTATCTTCAAGACTTGGAGATCATCAAAGATTAAGTTGTGAAGTTGTTAAAGACATCTCTTTGTTGCCTAAGCCAAAATATTAACAAAAATCTATTTACAATGCCAAAAATCAGAGTTTCAGAAACAAACACCTATTAGGAACTGATGTGTAGACTGAGGGCTTCCGTTTCCACTTTTGGATATTTCAGAAATTCAAAAGTGGACTAAGTTTCCAACAGTAGCAACTTAGTTGCATTGAACCTATTTTTCAGAGGTTTCTATTTATTTTGATACCCATTTGTTTGAAATGGGCTCTAGATCAGTTTTTCCAGATAGAAAAATGGTCCCTTGAAATTTTCATGGTCTTTTAGGCCTTTCTTCATGATTCTTGGTCTATTTTTCTCTAATTTAATGTTGTAATGTGGCTTAAACATACACATTTAGGTCCTTAAAATTCAAATTATGGCATCTTGTGAAGGCTTTGTGAAGTGTTGTAAGACATTTCTACACCTTTCTAGACTCTATTCATTACAACTCACCTCAAAATCACCTTTTCATCACTTATCAAGTCCTATTTTGAAGTCTTGTAAAGTCTTGTAACAAGATTTCATGCTTTTCTAATCATAATTTCACTATTTACACCTTTCTTAGGCTTTATTACACCCCTTTATGCCCTTATAAGCTTTAATTAAGTGTATTTTTGAATGTTAACCTGAAAAACAACATTAAATGTGACTTAATTCCCAACACCCATTTTTAGGTCCTAGGTGGGATCCATTCGCCATGGGTGGTGAATGAGTCCCTCTTGGCTCAAAATTCAAAATATTTCAAAATTTCTTTCAAGTTTTATTCAAACTTACCTTATGTCGGCCTGTGATGAGGTATCATTGGGTTACTAAGGCACAAGTGTGTATAAATACATAATTTTAACCTCATTTCAACACTTCTAATTCTCTAATTCTCCCATTCTTTAATTCACTCAATCAAGCATTCTAGACATTCATCACAAGAGGCATTCAACCACTTTGGAGCAACATATCTTTAGATTTCTTCAACAAGGGTTTGGTGAGTATTTACATTTTCATATTTTTTATTCATCATTCTCTTTCCATTTCATTTCTATTTTTATTTCAATGGTTTTATTACCAAATTGGGGTTTGACCAAGGAAAACCCCTATATCCTAACCCTCAACACTTTTTCCCCATTGCATGTGTTTGTGTATGCAGATTTATCAAATGGAAAGGTGAGGAAAGGTGTCAATGTCCCGTCAAAGTCATTGAAGGTGTCTAAAACCCTATTTCAAGCTTGAAGAAGATCTACAGATCAGATATTGTAGATTCAAAACTAGAAAGTCTTCAAAAGTAGAAGTGTAGATCTAGCCCCACAGAATCAACTCCAGAATAATTTTTTGATTTCTATAGGTGGATTGATTCACCACTCATGGTGAATGAGTCCCACTTGTAGGCCTAAAAAAGTGATTTTGTCAGATTTTGGATCTTGACAATCAGAAACCTATTTCCGACAGTTTTTACTAGAAGCAAGACTAATTTGCCACCTTGGGTGACTGAGTCCCATTGATGATTTTTCAGTAATTCCATACATCATTCCAAATATTCTAGAATCTTCATCAGACCTCTAGGTGTGCTCTGATTCAACCTTTCTCTTTTTGTTTTGCATTTATTCATCTTCTAGTTCATTGTTTGCATATCACATTGTGTTTTCAAACATAGCAATAATCTTAGTCTTTGCATTCATAATCAATCATTTAGATCACTTAATTTCACTTAGGTCATTTCATTTAGCTTAAACGACATCATACATAGCATAATTTGAATGAACCTTGTTAGCATTTTTGGCCCACCTTTCTCCTTTTAGGTGAAAAACCCTAGAAGAGCTAGAGAGATCCTAGGGTGCCAAAAATCTACGGTTCATTTTGGTGAACCTAATTTTTAAAATACTTATCTTTTATGATTTGGAGTCCTTCATCATAGATCTAGCCTTGCATTTACTTTGCATTAGGGTTTGCATTATTTAATTTGCATGCTAGGCTTCAAATTTTGCATTCAGAAAAAGTGCATTTAGGTTGCCTTTTTGGCATCTAAATTCATTTAATTTTTTTGAAATTTTGCATTTTTCACTCAGGTCTGCATGATAGCACTCAGAACACATCAAAATCACTCAAAAATTTGTGATTTTTTTTGAAAAAGTTCATATTGGGACTCATTTGCCACCTTGGGCGAATCAATCCCTTTTGACCACTGAAACTGCCTTTTACAAAGTTGAAAACCCTATTTTTATGCTTTTGTTTGTTGCCATTCATTATCTATATCAATTGGTTGAGTTTATATATTATGCATTTCGTTAGATTTAGCTTACATTAGCTCATTTCATGCATTGTTAAAATTCACATTTTCATTTCCAATCTTTCATCTTTCAAATTATTGAACAGTGTCATCAGTAAATTACTTTTTTTGAAATCTAAAAAGTTACAATTTCATCCTATATCCTTACATTGAATTTTAAGTTTGCATAGCTTCTATTACATTTCACTCATTAGTAATAAACATTGTTTACATTCATGGCACTTAGAATTTTTCAATTTTCATTTTCAACATTAGTTCCTAGTTCATTTAGATCAGATTCCTTCACAAATGAAAACAAAAAACGAAAAACATCAAATGATCCAATTCAAAAAATGATTCAATTTTGAAAAACTATAACATCCAATCCCCTTAGTAGTGATTATTTAGACATGTTAGACCAAGCCCTTGAGGTCTTCCTCTCACTAAGATCATCCACCAAGGATTTGACACAAAAAAATGCATGCATCGATAATCATGATAATCATAATTGTTCTTCACCTGATATCTCTCCCATTGGTGATGAAGGTATCTTGATGAAAGAAGACACAATCATTGAAGATCATGAAATTCTTGCTTGTCTTCTTCCTCCTCCCCCTTGGAAAGACAAATAAAATCATGGTCACTACTCCCAACATCTCCCCTAATTGTGAAAATCCTCTAGTGAATAAGGGTACAATCCTTTAAACGATCATGACAAACACATTTGTGTGGAGGATATGATTGAGAGCTATGAAAATCCTACCTTTCCTACTAAAGAAGAGATTCTAGGACATGAGGATGTATGTATATATTATCATGACAATCCACCCTCTTCTTCTCCTAACATCTTCTCTACACATAATGAAGATAGTTTAGAGTTAGAAGATATCATTAGTGAAACTGATGACAAACTTATTCATCCCTTCCTTGATGCCCCCACCATTTTGGAAGATTTATTTGCACAAAAATGTCCAATCATTGGTAACCATGAAACTCCTAGTTATCCTTCTCTTGATGCCTCTCCTATGAGTGATGAAGTTATCTTACCAAATCCAATTATGACATGTGATGAACATATTAGCTCTCCTCCTAGGGTCAATATTATGGCACTTAAGAATGACACCTTAGAGAAAGAAGACAACCAAATAAAGCATTCTTCTCATATCACCACTATTGATATTCAAAAAAATACAACCCTTAATCATCCCCCTATGTGTGTCAAGAAACAAGCTCACAATACACCCTACCTCATTCTTCCAAATAATGGTCTTTTTGATTGTCCTCTCATCAAAATCAACCCATCCAACAAACCTTCACTCAACATCCATACTATCACCAACCATTCTGCCAAGAAACCTTTAACCTTGGTACATCCTAAATTGATACCTAAATAAAATTAGTTGTTGCTCCTTGCCATGTAATAGTTGTAGGATCATAGCATTCTCACTATTACATGTTTCACATCCCTTGCAAGGGGCAGCATACTATCATCCATTCTAGGGTCACCCTTGTCCTACACTAAGTGGGGGAAAAGTGTTAGAAAGCCTTATCCCTATATGTCACTTGTCGTTGTCTCTTTTGACTAATCATTAACCTTTCACATGAACATATAAGATCAAGCTTGGGATGTGGATGACATGTCTTAAGATTGGCTCGCATGTGAAATAATCCCTTTCTTCATGACGTAGCTTATCGAAAACATATGACTTGACATAGGGCTTTTTGAATAAGCTCTCATGTTCTCCTCTTCTACTTTAAAGAAATTGCTCACAGTAAGGTGTGTAGCAATTTCTTTAAAGTGGGGGCATACATAGACCACATCTTTTCACAAAATATTTATGGTGTTATTTACTTTTTTTTGTGAGGTGTCCTCTTCTTGGTGGTGTCAATGGGTTTGATGCCTTTCAAGAGTGTATGATCAACTGAAGTGGCATGATGCAAATGAAGCATCCCATGGATAATGATCTAACACTAGGGATAATGATCAATTGAAGTGGCCTAATGCAAATGAGGCATCCCATGGATAACGATCTAACCTACCAACCTGTCCTCTCTTGGAGACATTAGGCATGACGCTCCCCAAGAAGAAGACCTTACATGAAAAAAGAAAAATCCCCTTTAACAAAATTTTTACATGACATTGAAAAGCATTTTCTGGATAAACAACCTAGATCTAATCCACAACTAGTTGGAAAAATGGTTGAAGCTTGATCCACCTTTTATTTCTTTGGGATATCTCACCCCGCGGATGACCTAATGTTTTGTGGCCACAGAGTGAGCACATCTTTGACATCTTCATCATACACCTTAGATCCTGGGGGCTTGAATTCCTTCTTGATCTTTGTCATGTGCAATAGAATAATTGAATCTCTCTTAAGTTGCATTGAATGGCTACTTTAGTGTGATTTTGAAGCAAGTTCATCCTCTCACTAAAGTGGGGGCTAAATGCACTGTAGAAAAATGGTCCCTTGACATTTTCATGGTATTTTAGGCCTTTCTTCATGATGCTTGGTTTATTTTGCTCTGATTTAATGTTGTAATGTGGCTTAAACATACACATTTATGTCCTTAAAATTCAAATTATGGAATCTTGTAGAGGTTTTGTGAAGTGTTGTAAGAAATTTCTACACTTTTCCAGACTCTATTCATTACAACTCACCTAAATTTACCTTTTCATCACTTATCAAGTCCTATTTTGAAGTGTTGTAAAGTCTTGCAACAAGATTTCACACTTTTCTAAGCATAATTTCACTATTTACACCTTTCCTAGGCTTTATTTGACCCCTTTATAACCTTATAATTTTTAATTAAGTGTATTTTGAATGTAAACCCGACAAACAACATTAAATGTGACTTAATACTCGACACCCATTTTTAGGTCCTAGGTGAAACCCATTCGCCATAGGTGGCGAATGAGTCCCTCTTGGATCAAAATTCAAAACATTTCAAATTTTCTTCCGGGTTTTTATTCAAAGTTACCTTATGTCGGACTGTGATGAGGTATCATTGGGTTACTAAGGCACAAGTGTGTATAAATACATCATTTTACCCTCATTTCAACACTTCTAATTCTTCAATTCTCCCATTCTCTAATTCACTCAAGCAATCTTCTCAAGTATGCATCAAATCAAGTATTCTAGACATTCATCACAAGAGGCATTCAACCACTTTGGAGTAGCATATCTTCAAATTTCTTCAACAAGGGTTTGGTGAGTATTTACATTTGCATGTTTTTTATTCATTATTCTCTTTCAATTTCATTTCTATTTCTATTTCAAGGGTTTTATTACCAAACTGGGGTTTGACCAAGGAAAACCCCTATATCCCAACCCTTAACAGTTTTTCCCCATTGCATGTGTTTGTGTATGTATATTTATCAAATGGAAAGTTGAGAAAAGGTGTCAATGTCCCATCAAAGTCATTCAAGGTGTCTAAAACCCTATTTCAAGCTTGAAGAAGATCTACAGATCAGATATTGTAGATTCAAAACTGGAAAGTCTTTAGAAGTAGAAGTGTAGATCTAGCCCCACAGAATCAACTCCAGAATAATTTTTTGATTTCTATAGGTGGACTGATTCACCACTCATGGTGAATGAGTCCCACTTGTAAGCCTAAAAATTGATTTTTTCATATTCCAGATCCTGATAATTAGAAACCTATTTCCACTAGTTTTTCCCAGAAGCAGGACTAATTTGTCACCCTGGGCGAATGAGTCCTAGTGGTGATTTTTAGTAATTCTAGAAAAAATTCCAAAGACAAAATTCCAAAGATTCCAGAATCTTCATCATACCTCCAGGTGCACTCTGATTCAACCTTTTTGTTTATGTTTTGCATTTATTCATCTTCTAATTCATTATTTGCGTATCACAGTGTGTTTTCAAACATAGCATAAATCTTAGTCTTTGCATTCATAATCAATAATTTAGATCACTTAATTGCGCTTAGGTCATTTAATTTAGCTTAATAAATATCATACATAACATAATTTTAATGAACCTCGTTAGAATTTTTGGCCCACCTCTCTCCTTTTAGGTGAAAAACCCTAGAAGAGCTAGAGAGATCCTAATGTGCCAAAAATCTACAGTTCACTTTTGCATCAAGTTTTTTAGGATTCTAGATCTACATTCCATCCTTTTTCAGCCTCCAGATGCACACCTTTAGTTTCATTAGTTTTTGTTACAATTTACCTTCATTTCTATGTGTTTTAGCATATCTCAATGTGTTTTCAAACAACTTGCATATCTTAGGTTTTGCATTCATAATCATTATATTTTATCAGTTCTTTTCATTTAGGACATTGAATTTAGACATATTTTAATCATACCAACATTATTATTGAGTGTATCACCAAGTTTGTGTGGGTCTCCTTTCTCCTTTTAGGTGCAAAACCCTAGAAGTGCAAGAGAGTGCCTACTTACAAAAATTGGCGACACACATACACTCATGGCTGGTATGCACTCACAAACACACAAGTGGATATGGGGAAATTCATTCCTCAAAATGGGCTTCCCACTCAACCACACCAAATTTATATATCTTGGTAACTTTAATAAGGCGCCACAAAGAAAAATGTCGTTTCATGCTTCATGAGACAAGCAAAGCTTCGTATGCTTAGAACTCATGAAGAAACATGATGGAACCATAGGCATGAATTTTTTTTTATGCAAGGTGGCCATATAAATGAAAAATGTAACATGAAAAGAATGTTTAAAGGAATCTTTCTTCTAGTTCATGCGAGGTCTATAACTTAGGGAACATTGTGTCTAATGTCTCCAAAAGAGGACTATTCAAAGAATAGAAAATTCGCAACTTAGGGGATGTAGTGCATCGCATCAGGCCACCAAGAGGAATGTAATATGATAAGATAGATCATGCTCATGAAGGACACTACACCCAATGTCATCCACAAAGTGATAAAATGCATCGTATGAAGTAACAAGGTTGCACAAAGAACTAAGAAAAAGGAAAAAAAATGCAAATGAATAATGCCAATGTATGCCACCACTTTAAAGGAATTGCTACATACTATTCTATGAGAAATTACTTTAAAGTAGCGAATAAAAAATACAAAAAGAAATAAGACATGGGAGCCAATTTAGAAAGCCCTATACCAAGTCATATGTTTTCAAGTAATGTTGCATCATGCAAGAGAAAAGGGAAAAAGAAAAGGAAGGGGTTGCCCTCAAAATGAAAACACCAAACACATAAGGGATCTATGGATTTGGGGTCAGTATGTTCATTGCTGCAATGTTTTGATTAAAGAGCTTGAAATTGTCATCATTCCCTAAATACACATAGAACTGGAAGAATGACACAAAGAGTGCAAAAATAAAAGAAAAATAATTTGTTTTGGGTCAACATGGAAGAGAAAAATGATGTCTCAATGTTTTGCATCGTCCCCAAAAGGAAAACACAAAGCAAAAGGCGAAAAGAGCAAAGAAAGAGACGAAATGAAAAAGAAAGCCTTGTGGGTCAACATAAAGGAGACATTTAAATCTCAATTCCTTGCATCATTCCCAAAAGGAAAACACAAAACAAAAGAAAAAAATAAAATAGAGAGACCTTTTGGGTCAACATGGAAGAGACTTAGGGAATCTCAATGCTTTACGTCATCCCCAAAAGGAAAACACAAAACAAAAGTGAAAAAGAAAATCGAAAGCAATGAATGACATATAGAAGAATGAAGGGACAAATAGAGGAATTGCACAAAGAGAGAGATAACATCAAACAACATGTCATGAGGGATCACATTACGCACATGCAATCACACCAAAGAAAAGAAAAGAAAAGAAAAATTTAAAAGGCTAGTAAGGCGAATGCAAGTAAACCATCTAACAAGTCATCTGCCTCTCAATCATGTTTAGAAGGTAAACAAATGGTGAGAGGGACAAGAGCAAGGGTTGAACTAGGTGAAGTGCTAGGATCATCACTCTATATAGGAGATATCTCGGTTAACCTCATACATGAAGAAAACAACATTTTTGTTTAATTCATTACATATTTCTTTGTCGATTTTTGTTGTTTCCTCATCGTCATCCAGGTTAATCACAACAGGACTTATGATTATACCTAAAGGAGAGTGTGTCTCTTGTGATTTTTGTATTGGATTACTTTGTGGTGGGTCAAGAGGAGGGTGTTGATGGATTGCTTCTGTCAAGTGGGGATTATGATTTTCTTTGTTTTCTTCTTCATGTAACTGGCAAGCAAGGAGATGGCGTTGATGCCTATGCTCCCTAGCACCTCAGTTTCTTTTGATTCTATTTTTAAGTTATGTGGGTATAAGAGTGGGTTGATCCACCATAGGCTCCTTTTCCTCCCTAAGGGGAGGAACAAAAGGAACTATAGGAGGTGGGTCAATCACTTTCTCTTTTTCTTTATAAACTTGTTTTATGCAAGGGGGCATGATAGGGTTGGTTTCATTATCTCTTGGGCATTTGGACGATGAAGGTGAAGTGTTTATTGTTGGCTGATCTTGATATGCTGGTTTAGTTCAGGTTGAAGCATTATGTCATCTAGGATGGGAGTGTCGGAAGTGGATGGAGACATGTTACAAAGATACAATTATGCTATTTGTTTGGCTTTGAATTTTTGATAGGCAATGAAAAATTTCAGTCTTTGCAAGGTGTTATGGGTTCCATGGGCTCAGGCCAAAAGGCTTCCAAGGAAAAGTTTCCTTTAGAAGACAATGGGTTAAAGCCACTATGGTAGACAATAAATATGTCACTGTCAAGTGTAAACTTCAAACATTTGTGAATGACTGAAGGGATAACTCTCATCAGCCATGGATGGCCTAGCCACAGACGAAATTGATCTAACTATGGAATGATAGCGAATGTTACATCCAATGTTTTAGGTCCTATTTGTAATGCAATGATGATCGATCCTATTGTAGGGCATGCAAACCCATTATGTGTCTTGAACCATGATGTTGGTTTGTCATAATCATATTCATAAAGATCATGTAATACTAAAATCTCTTCTGTGATCACATTCTCGCCACAAGCAGAATCTATTAATATCCCATTAGTGGGCCTATCATAGATGTGGTTGGCCATGTAAAGAGGACCATTAGGAAAAATTTTGAGTATGTCTTGAGAAGAAAAAGTAATATTAAGAGATTTCTTAGTTTGGCCCTTACGAGGGATAATGTCTATTGTACCCACCATTTCATCCATAGGATTACCATGGGTAACATGAGGAGTAAGATCATGATGTTCATCATTTGTATCAACATTCATCACAACATTGTTTGAAGGTTCACTAGCTTTGACAAATGAAATATTGTGTTTAGGCATTGGGTTGGTAAAAATTTGCAAATTTCAGTTGGGAGGGGCAATGGACTTATTGCCTTGATCATTGACACCCGCAATGGATAGACGACTAGAATCAATGAGGTCTTGTACTAGGTGCTTAAGACGCTTACATTGTTCTATGTCATGTCCATTTTGGTGATGAAAATAACAATAAGCATTTGGTTTAAATGTCGTGGGTAAGGGTTTATTAGGATCAAGTGATTTAATAGTAGGCAAGGTGATCATTTGTTGTTGTAAAATTTGAGTCATCGTGTTATGAAGGGTATCAGGAAAATGTGTAAACTCCCTCTTCGAATCCCCATAATTAAAGGACACCGTTGTTTTAACAATAGAAAATTGGTTATTAATAGGTGGAGTTGGTTGCTGAGGAGGGGGGTTGAATTGTAAGAATCCCTTTTTTTGTTTTCTAAAGGGTTGTGAATTTTTTGGGTTGACATGTTCAGATTTCTCAACTCGGCTAGAAGTGGACTTAGCATCACGATTACTAATCGAATTGTGATAGTCACAAAGGGTTGTACATAGATGCATGAAAGAGGGAAATTTCATCATGGTTAATTTTATCTTGAATTTGACTTTGTAAATTTTCAATGAACATCTTTTGGAGATGTGGATCAGGAGCCTTGACATTGATTTGGGCATAAAGTGACTAATAGCGTGAGATGAAATTGGTTACCTTTTCATCCACATTTTGTTTACATCTCATTAAATCAACCAATGTCTTTTTGGGAGTCATGTGCACTTGGAAATGATTTATGAATGCATCAACAAGTTCATTAAATGAATGAATTGAATTGTTTGGTAAAGAGGAAAACCATTTCGAGGAAGTGTCCTTTAAAGTCCTAGGAAACAGTTTAGCTAACATTTATCGTCAAGGATAAAATCACTACATAATGTGGTATAGGAATTGACATGATTAGTAGGATTTCCCTTCCCTTCGTACTTCTCAAATCTAGGTATCTCAATTCCTTGTGGCATCAGTGTTCTTAATATTTCCAAAGATAATGGGCTACTATGCACATAATAGGTAGGTCCAGTGCATTTTGACTTTGGTGTATGGTGGATATTTGTTGTTGCATAGAAGAAACAATGTGGAAGAGTTTTGTGATGAGAGGATTAGGATAGGTGGTAGGAGGTGGAAGAGAGAGTGGTGATGGAGTGTATGTAGTAGTAGGAAAAGTGAAGGGAACACTGATAGATGGCAAGGTGGTAGAGGAGAGAACATTCGATTCCACAAAGGAAATAGGAGTAATAGTAGGAATACCGAAGGAAGGAGTCACATTACTAATAGATTGCATGACTGTTGCAACTTGGGGAGTGGTGTAGGTAGATATGGATGCTACGATTGAAGGGGGAGGAATGTGAGGTCCTTCGTGGCTAACCACAATGTTTTCTAGTTGAGATTCACTAGAGGTGGAAGGAACATGTTTTTGATATATCTCAATAATTTGTTTCACAACATTTAGGCCTTCATCACTTTCAAGCATGCAATGGATGTTTTCTATAGTGGGAATGGCAGTGGCTGAATTTTTTTCAAGACTTACGTGATGTTGGAGATGTGTTAAGTCCTCATGAATGTTAACTATTTTGTCATGCTGTATAGAATAAGTTTGTGTGTTAACATGAATGCTTCCTAAATGCAAGGAGTTACTAAAAGTATTGTCCATGCCTAATGCACTATTATCAATACTAGGAGTAGTAGCTTGGGATAACCTAAGGTCCACAAAGAATGTGCTATTGTAGGATGCCATGAGTCATGAACTTCTCACTAAAGTATTATCAATAGGGCACCAAACACTCATACAAAGGCTACTAAAGGCAGGGTGAATGCAAATGTAATGCAAACTAGGAGCAATAAAATAATAATAACAAAAATTCTGGAATTTCTCACAGAAATGTAGAAAATACTCTAAAAGTGACAAAAATTACAGTGCAAAATATATGTGCAACTAGACTAATTCACCTAGGGTGGTGAATGAGTCCAAGGATGAATTTTTTTGAAATTTTTCAAAAAATTTAAGATGAATTTTATGCTTGTCAGATTGCCTGATGCAAAACTATGATGCAGATGCAGAATTTTAGTGTTTTTAAATGCAATAATGAAATATAAATGATCTTTTCACTAATGCAATTTTGAGAATCCTGGGATGCAAAACAATGCAAAACCTAATGCAATATTGATGCAAGCTAGCCCTGGGATGTAAATGCACTTGAAATAAGAAGTAAATATGTTCTAAATATGGGTTCACCAAAATGTAAACATGAGTTTTGGTACCCTAATGTTCTCTTTCACTTCTAGGGTCTTTCACCTTAAAGGAAAGGGATAGGGTAAAAACCGGCTATGTTCACACTCAAGATTAATGTAAAATGAATGAAATATGCTTAGATGATATGATCTAAATGCAAAGGACTGATAAAATAGATTGATTTGCTATGCAAAACTAGGAAATGCAAATTGTTTGAAAATACGTTGTGATATGCAAAAAGAACTAAAAACATAAACAAACAATAACAAAACTTAATGAAATGAAATGAGGTGCACCTGAAGACTGAAAGATGACGTGGAGAGGTTTTCAAATGTTGCAGAGTTTATTGTTGAAGCCCACTGGGACTTATTCACCACAAATGGCGAATTAGTCCTATTTCTGGTGAAAACTGTTGGAATAGTTTTCAAGATATCGATAACAAAAAACTTCAGAAAATACTTTTTCCAGCCTAGTAGTGGGATTCATTCACCACAAATGGTGAATTAGTCCACCTGTAGATTTCTAAAAAGTCAAGGGTCAACTCTGTGGGTCCTGATCTGCACTTTTCTACCTGACAGGTTGTTGGATCCGAATCTGGAAAATCAGAAAGTGTTCTCCAATCTTCAAATAGGGTTTTGTTGACTTTGAATGATCTTCGACAATTTGATGACACTTTTAAGACCTATCTCTTTGACAAATCTACACACAAGAACTATAAAACACACATGCAAAGAGTAGAAAAAGTGTTAAGGGTTAGAATATAGGGGTTTTCCTTGGTCAAACCCCGGTTTGGTAATAAAACCCTTAAAAATGAAATAAAATAAAGAGAGAATGATGAACAAATAACATGCAATGTCATAAACTCACCAGACCCTTGATGTTGAAGTCTGAAGATATGCTACTCCAAGATGCTTGAATGCTTGATTGAATGATTAAGGATGCTAGAATTCTATGATGGATTGAATGCATGAATGAATACTTCAATGAATGGGGCTTTAAACTGAATAGAAAATTATATATTTATACACAATTATGCCCTAATTTCCTGAAAATAAAACATCATAGGCCGACCTTAGGTCTTAAGAAATAAAAACCTGTAAGTAATTTGAATTTATTTTGATTTTTGTGCCAAGAGGGACTCATTCACCCCTAATGATGAATGTGTCCCACTCAAGGCATGTGAATGGGTGTCAAGAATTAAGTTGTCTTAAATGATGTTTGTCAGGTTTATATTTAAAATACACTTAATTAAGGCCTGTACGTGCATAAAGGGGCCAAATAAAGCATAGGTGTATTTATTGATGACAAGCCTAGAAAAGTGTGAAAGCTTTTTACAAGACTTTAAAATAAGACTTGGTAAGTGATAAAAATGGGGTATGTAGGTGAATTATAATAAGAAGATTCTGGAAAAGTGTGAAAATGTGTTACAACACTTCACAACACTTTTACAAGACATCATAAAGTCTTAATGATTCATGAAGATTCAAGACCTAATGTGGATGTGTGAGCCACATTGCAACATTAAATCAAGGTAAAATCAAGCCAATTAAGCACAAGGAGGGAAAAGATGAGAAAAAGTAGAAGGGTTACTTTTTTCGTGTCCACAAAATGTTACAATGAAGAAGAAAATGTAGATCAAATATTATAATAAGATACCTCGAACTAGAAATGTAGGTATAATTCATGTATCAAAAATATATGCTAAGTATAGGTTTAATTGCACAGTATCTTGCAGGATTTAAGCAGAGAAGGAATTAAGAAAATTTTCATGGATTTTGGTGAGTATGTGCAAAGATAAGAGGCCTTAGGAAAGAAGGTTATACTAGAGGAAGATAATGGATCCAAATTGAATTCTAATTATCACTCATTTTGTATAAGTATGCCTAAGTCACCAAGGTATAATAATTATGTTTCAAAGATGTTAAATGGATTACAAGTTATCTTGATTAGAGTAGGGAAGCCTATTGAAGGATTGCTACTAAGGCCATGTCAACATGGATGTGTTTTCCAACATAATGAAATTGTTTTTTTATCATATCATGGATATTTTGGAAGGTTAACAAAATGTGGAAGTTTCTAGAGTGTTTTAGGTACTAGTTGTTACCAACCATGATGGTGATGACATCACCCATGTTCTACTTATGAATTTTCCATTATTGATTCTTCTTGATTCAATCTTAGCCATTGACTATTGTAAACTAACTTTCAATTCGTCGTGTCTATAAAAGGACCAAAGTTAGTCATCTCTAGGAGATTAGAAATTGTTGATCACCAATAGACTTAAGTTGGAGAATTATCAATCTTAATTTTTCTTCATGGTTTTTTCTCATAGCTAATGAGATCACTTGTACATTCTTGTAGTGAATTTGAGAATAACTACTAGCAATTTCACCTTGGTGTGCAATGGGTACGCCAAAGTGGTGTGGAAGGTCAATTAGGAAAAAAAATGGCATTTTTTTTGCTTACATTTTTGTAGTACATGAGATCAATTTGTAGGACATCTAGCAAATGATGTTATCTGTTCAATATAGGTCTCAATGGAGAAGTGATAGAGCTTCAAATAATCTATGCATCCACTTACAAAGATCTAATCAAAACTGAAATGAAGCCATTAAATCAGGAAGATGATCAAACTCCATTATCAATAGGCTCATGTTATGTTTGTAATAGGGAGAGAGAGAGAGAGAAAGGGTAAGGAGTTTCTAGAGAGGAAGATAGAGATGTAGATGGGGTTGGAGATGGAGATAGAGAGATAAAGAGAGAGGGGAGAGGGATAGAAAGAGATGAAAGAGGTAAATATATAGAGGGAGAGAATGAGAGAGGAATAGATAAAAAGGTAAAGATAGAGATAAGAAGTGATATATAAAGATAGGTATAGAGAGGAAGAGATATAGGGATAAAGAGAAAGAGATGGAGTGATAAGAAGATAGAGATAATGGGAGAGATGAAAGAAGAAATATGGAGAGTTAGAAATAGAGAGGAAAAGAGACAAATTTAGATGTCCAGGAAGAGGGAGAGCGAGAGAGAGTGAGAGAGATGGATGGGTAGAGAGCCTGGGAAACATGTCTAGAGATAGAGGGGGAGAGAGGAGGGAGATGAATAGATAGACAAATAGAGGTAGAGGGGGAGATATAGAGAGGTACAATGAGAGATAAAGATAGAGAGATATAGGAAGATAATTTTGTTTTTCTTTATCTTAAATAAATCCATTTAAAAATGTAATCCATCACAAATAAAAATTTACTATCTATGTTTTTTCATAAAGTTGTCTTATTTACTTCTTCATCTCTCTTTTTATTTAATGATAAGCAAAAGAGTTACAAAGTGACATAACATAAGTATTATTATATTGTGAATGTGTCAATCTTAAAGCTTAAATTTGATGACTGACTCAACATATCAAATGGTTTTTTATAAATATCTATTTTAATTTTTTTTAATAAATATATCTTATTTTAAAGTGATTTTTTTAAACAAAACACAATGATTGTTAGGAAGAATTTTCTACAATGTTTTTTTAATAGAATACAATGATTGTTTTAGTATTTTTTAAAATATATTATTTTAAAATATAATATAATTAAAAAATAATCTGTTTCCATTGTTCACTCATTAAAAATGGAAAACTTTAAATTGATTCTTTATTGGTTCCTTTCACGATGTTTACTCTAGCTACTCACAAAGAGAAAAATAAAGTTGTTGAAGCAAGAAAAACTAAACAAATCAATCGAAACAGTGAGGTTGTTGCAGCAAGAGGACCCAAAGATAAAATAATGAGATTTTTGTTGAGATGGCCATCAAATTCCTCCACATACAAGATAGTCTTGACTTTAAACAACAAATTTGAAGTCTTTATCAACACCTATGAGTGCATATAAACAAATCCACACAATAGAGTTGGCAAAGTTGATTATGAATCGTGAGTGAGATTAGGTGGGAGTTGCCACCATGAACAATGCCTCCTTTTCCCAGTACAAAAGAAATAAGAGCTCCAAAACTGATTACTTGTTCACTTAATGCAAAGGATCCAAAATAACGTTTTAGTCTTACCCAACAACAACATGCCTTGTGTGAAATCCATCTCCTGAAGATATTCAACCATCTTTTCTTTTGATTGTAAAACCAAAAAAGAAATTTCCCCTCCAAATCAATATTGTCTACTTGTTTTTGCCATTAGAGAGACTTACACCATCTAGATATGAATGGTTTTGATGCATTGAGGATGTTGCCTTTTCCTTGTAAGTAGCTCATACTCTTGCAACATCTTGATTTACAGAGGTGTAGGGAGCTCACCTTACAACCAGATAGCCTTGAAAACATGACAAAACTCGAGTATTTGAATTTTGAGGGGTAGAGTTACTACCTCGTTACATCAAAAATCAAGCTTCCTTGAGTGAGCTCTATTTAAAGTGTTAATTAAGGGAGCTCCCAATTAACATTGGTCAACTCAACAAGTTGAGAGTCATGGAGATAGGCTGAAATGAAAGGTGTTTCAGATACAACCTTTATTAGACTCTATGGGTAGTCTTACTCTTGTAGACCGATTAGTATTAAGAAATTTACAAGTGCAATGTTTAACAATATCATCTTCAAACTACAAAGAGATGAGTATATAATATTGCCATTCTGACTTTCTTAATTAGAGATAAATCTCTTTATTATCAATCTATGTTTTTTTTTAAGTTGGAATTTATAAAGATTGTTTCTTAATTTAAAGAATATTTTTTTAATATTTTATTGCTTTTACAATTTTTTTGAGTTTTTAATTTAAATAAATTGTTTTATTTTCTCATACATATTATAATTTCTTTTTCACTTTTTTGGAGTTTATTTGTATCCTTTTTTCTTGTTATTCTTTGACTGAAATATATTGCACATAATAAATTACATTCTCCTTTTTAATACAGAGCATATGCACTAATGGAGAAGTGAATAGGTATCATCTATTTAAGTAACCAGGAACGAAGTATTTGATATAAATGCCATTTTTTGTGTGAATAAAATATCATTTGACCGAGTTTGTGTAACAATAGTTTATATGCATATTATTTGACTAAGTTAAATCAATCAAAGTTGTCAACATTTATACTATGTACCAATAATGAAAGACCTAAAAAGAGAAAGTTGTAATGAAAAAATAGCAATGCCAAACAAAATGGACCCATGCATGGAGATATTTATGATAAAGAAGCTTTATTATTTTCCCGATTCAAAGGTTTTGTTTCAATCATGTTTAGATCCTTCTAAATAGATGCGTATCACTTCTCCATTGAGATCTTCATTGCACAAATGTACCTAAAAAAACCATTTTTTTCCAAATTAACCTTCCACACCTTTTCGGGATACCCATTGCACACCAAGGTGCAATTGCTTGTTGTTAGTTTCATGTGACCCACACTCATCCCACATGCCTTCATGGTATCTACTTTGAAGAGAGAAGGTGTTAGGAAGATGGTCTCAAAGTATAGTGATTTACAGAAGTAGCTGGTTATAAATAAGGGCAGAGATGGGTTCAATGGTTAGGTAATATGTATGGCGTATGACTGTATTGATGAAGGATGATTGTATGCCAAGATTGGATAAATAAAAGCTAGCATATTTATAAAGAGATTGGCACAAGCAAATGAGAGAATGGCACGCCTAAGTTAAAGGCCCACATAAACGTGAAATATGTATGGCATGGAAGATAAGTAACAATATTTTAATGCCAGCTCAATACGGTGATAGGAGACAGCCTGGGATGATCAGAGTCCTACTTGAAATGCAAACGAGGCTGCAATTCAGCAAGTTGCAATGGCATGGCACGTTTAAGAGGCCTTTAAAGCAAACAAATCAATTAATGGTGGTGGGATGAGAAGTTTCAAGCGCAATCCAAAGGATGGAAGAGACACAAGATTGGGACAAAAACAGTGGCTTGTGTAGATGCGTAGAAGTCGCTTTGTATACGTACAATCCATAAGTGCCAGTCTACCGAAAAGAGAGACCAACACGAATGAGGCCCGCGATCTGGGTAGGAGATTGGAAAGCTTATAATATGAAGAAAGGAGGCATGTGCAATAATGGGGCAACTATAGAGGACCTACAATAGCATATTGTTTAAGGCATAGAGTAGGTCAAATGTACGTGAGGACCAAGGTGTCGTGTCGGCAAACATTTGCAGGCATGGCCAATAGACAAGATGGAAGAGTTGTAAGACATCTACAATGTTAATGTGATTCCTAAACAAATCAAAACTTAAAATTATGCTATTTTCATAGCATGAAATGTTCTTAAAAATGATGCAACTATTGGGCTTAAGTGTCACACTCTAAGGTCTGACTCGGTCAAAAGTTTTTATTTTTCCATTTCATCATCGGCTCGTCCGAGCCTCCTTCTCTTACACCATTTATAAGTTCTATCACATCAAACTTTCTTTTTAAAACTAACTTTTTATCCATTGTTCCTTTTTTCTTTTTGACACCTACCT
Source organism: Sequoia sempervirens (assembly GCA_007258455.2). NCBI lineage: Eukaryota > Viridiplantae > Streptophyta > Pinopsida > Cupressales > Cupressaceae > Sequoia > Sequoia sempervirens. The sequence goes on from VDFB02281492.1 coordinate 297,413,918, forward strand.
CTTGCATTGGCCCATATGTTCAGGCATAACAAAGAAGTGTTACCTAGTCTATTAAGTTTTCATAATATTTTTTTATATGAAAAGGTAAAAATTGTATGTAGTAGAGAAGATATATTTGAAGGTAAAATTTTATTTCTATAAATTGTAATATATTATTTTTATTTTTTGTATTTATATTTTATGTTTATTTTTATTTTTATTTTATATTTATTTAAAAATATAAAAATATAAGTTTATGAAATAATGTTTTTATTTTAAAATTAAATATTATATAAATTTTAAAATTAAATATTAAATAAATTTTAAATTCTAAAATTATTATATATTATTTTAAAGATAAATTATATTAATTTAATATATTTATTTTTTAATTGAAAAATTAATTTTGAGATTGTAATATGTTATTTTATATTTTTTTTAATCTTAATTATAACTATAATTATAATCCTAGTTCTAACTTAAGGTTAGGGTTAGAATTAAAGATATAACTAATATATATATATATATATATATATATATATATATATATATATATATATATATATATATATATATATATATATATATATATATATATATATATATATATATATTTAAAATCTATATAAAATAGTTAATTGAGTGATTTATTGCATATTTTGTATTTTAAACAATATTCATTTTTTTTTTAATTTTGATTTTTCTCAATGTATTAAATTTAAATATTTTAAAATATTTATGTTAGATTTTAATTATAATATATTTATTATTTATATATTATTAATATTTAGATTCAATTTCAAACATAATTATATCATAATGTTTTTCAAATCATTATAATGCAATATTTTATTTTTAAGGATTTATTACTTCTTTTTTTAAATTAAATTTTATATAAGACAAATCTATTCACATTTTTCTTTTTCTAAATTCTCCTTGCCAAATTTCATCTAAATTTAATTATTGTTGAACACGCGAACACAAACTCAAACCTAACCTTATGACATAGGTTTTAATCTTAGAAACTAGAGTTGTTAAACATAACAAGGAACAATGGATGATAATTGTTTTTGTTTCTCTTTTATCATTGTAGATTATACAAGATAAAACTTAATTAAAAGTATCACTCAATATTCTTAGAAGAATATGAATTAGGTATTTGGGCTTATATTTAAAATAGTGTAATAGTAATGAGTCTAAACACGAAATCAAGTTAATCAAATAAAATTAAAGGAAGGGTCATTTTTCTATAAATGAAGGGTCGTAGTAGCTCACTTGATTCAACTACAGTGTGATTGTTTCTAAAAATGAGAAAAATGAGACTAGAGCATGCATTTAAATATAGAAGACAATTGTGATTATCTCATAATTTGATGTTAGAATATAAATGCTTAAAATGCATAGAATAAACTAGCTAAAGTTTAGAAAATAACATTGTTAATATGTTCATTGTATTGGAATATCTACCTCTAGTGTATTGAGGTCAATCTTGACTAGGAAAAAAATTATCCTTTGAGGTGCAAATATTATGTGGTAGATAACAAACATCTACATCCTAGTTCAAATTGTGATATCTAGTATAAAAAGATGTGTAATGATGCCTTTCTTTAAAATTCCTTTAAGGAATCTATGGGACTGCCATAGGTAGGTTATTCTATGTGAACTTCCCTATCAGCCTCATGTGAAGGTTGGATTATCTTTTCAAATTCCAACCAATTTAAGAAGTAATTTGCAAGGAGGCTTTGAGATTCTATTTAAGTAGAAAAGGTCTCTTGCAAAATCAAACAACACTTGCATAGAAAAATAATATACAAGATGAAAACAACTATCATATGTAACATGCAACTTGTAAAATATAAAAAATATCCTTGCATATAAAGACAAGGATAAGGAAGTGAGAAAGTAGGAGTGAAACACATGTAAGACTCTGTAGTGCCCCTTTGTTCTCACTTGGGATGTGTAGCTAGTCCAGCTAAGGAATATGAAGAGGAGGACTTTGGAGTTGGTATTTTTTTGGGGGTTTTAAAACAAAAACTCTCTCTGCAAAATTTTGCTCTCTCTTTTCCTTTTTTCTATAATTTTTTTTTTTCTTTCAGAAATTAGCTTCAAGAAAAGTTTGGTACATATTGTTGTGGAAGAAGGAGAAATTGGTGAAGGGGTATTTCAAAGGGCGAAGAGGAGATTGCCGTGCTCGTCATTCTGATTTTAGAGCATAGGACTTCAGGTTCATTATTCACCATTCTTTTATGGCTACTTGAAATTGCTTATTTAGCTCTGTACTCGAAATGGAATCCATAGTTATAATAGTTTATGTTTTCTTGAGAAATGGATGTAATATTCAAGGGTTTTAAAAACTTCATTGGAATGTATTATTTATGTCGCCATGACTGAGTTTAAATATTTATATTCAATCCCCGGAAATGAGTCTATGATCTCTATTTTTGCATTTAAAACAAGCTAAGTGAGGAAGAGAATCTTTGGTTTGGTCTTTGCTCTTCTTTGTCCATTCTTTAGTCGTAGTTTTCCTTTCCAATGTTTTGATTGATAATGAAACCAATTTAATTCTCCCTGAACAAATTTACTTGTTATGCTTTCAGTGTTGGAGAAAACTATTCGTATGCTCTATTTCTTTTGGAGGAAATTGCATTTCTTATGGAGAAAATTATATTTCTTTCGGCAAATCTCATATGTATTTTTGTTCTGGAATGGGATAAGGGAGGGACGGCTTGGTTGTTTCCTTCCCCTCATAGTTCCCACAATCCCCCTTACATTGTTGTTGACTGTGTAGCAGTCATATGAGGACTGCACACAACAGTCCATGTGACTGCTATGCACAACAGTCACATGGTTGATGTGCGCAACTCATAGAGGCCACGACCTCCTTTAGGGAGGCTCCAGTAGTTTTGAACTTTAAATTTAAATTTATTATATATATATATGTATGCATGCATGTATGTATATGTATATGTATGCTGGTCTTTGGCATGGCTGTATTTTATTTGGAATTTCCAAAATTTAAAAAATAAAAATAAAAATTATCAACTGTTATTTTTAAATGTCTATAATTTTGGAAATATATACATTAATATATATGTATATATATATTTAAATAGATAAACATGTATTTATATGTATATATATGCATAGGTGTATATATTGTACTATGGTTATGTGAAAATACCCTTTATTTAGAAGACTTGAACCTAAAACAAATTGGATAAATTTAGAAATGATTGCATGTATTATTGTTAAGAGGGACTGTGTTTGGAAGTTTATTGCGTGCTAAGTAATCATAGTTTTATTATTAGTCCCCTCAAAGTATGTTTATTTTAGAAAATGGAGTTAGAGTACTGTTATGGGTTTTTCAGTTATTCATGAATGATGGTAAGGATTCCTTGATGCACTATCACTGGAAGTTGAAAATTGGATTTGTGCTTTCTTATCCTAGTGTCCTTTTCTATCGATTGTGAGTTACTAGACAGTCCTGTGGAAATCCTCAATGTCATTTTTTCCTCCATTAGGAGTTGGAGTTAATTGGACATTAGGCTTCCAGAGGCAAGAGTAAGCTTGTTGTATATTGAGTTTATTATTTAATTTGGTATTTGAAAAAAGTTGATCGTAATTGTGGTTTTAGGTTTATGCATGGGTTGTACATATTTTCCTATGTATCTATGCATGCGGCTATTGACGATATGGGTTATGCCTCGCGTATGCTTCATTGAGATTTAGTACTTCTCTCTATTGGTACACCCTTTTATGATTTTTTGATTTTGCAAGTCTTTGGAAGTGGTCTATTGATATTATGTTTTGTGATCTATTGATGTTATGATTTTGGAATCTATAGATGTTGTGTTGTCTATGTATTCCTATGTCACTCTTGTTTGGAGTTGAGTCTTTTCATTTCTGTTGGACCTCCTTGGTCGAGGATTCTTCCTTGTCATCTCCTAGCATGGGGGGTGAGTTTTTTTTAAAACCCATGTGGTCGGGTGGAACGTGCTACGCACCCCGTTGGGTTCCCCATCAACATTCGTATAGTGTAGTGCCTTCCAAATAGAGCCTAATCTAGAGATTCTTTTGTAGCCATATGTTTATGTTGTACTTAAGTTATGGTCTTGTATGGATGTATTACTCCCACATATGTTGGAAAGTTTATGATGTAAGCTCATGAATATGATTCATGTATTGTGCTGGAAGCAGATGTAAAGTACAAATGTATCCTTGAAATCATGTGATAAAAGATAGTGGTTGTCGTCTTATCTGCATGTTGTATTTATATGTGTATGGTTAGTGAATAGAGTTTATTTTGTTCATAATGGTCTATCTCTTGTGTATGCTTCAATGTTATAGTTTGATGAATGAGTGGATTTAACTATTGTATTTTGGAATTTCGTTTATCTTTTTGCTATGGGGTAGAATTCGTAATGTTACCTCATGCACCCCAAAGGACTTAGGTGATTGAACTCATATCATGTAATGTAATAATGTGTAATAGTACTTTATATGTTTACTTTATAAATAGAAAAAAAATTGTACCATAGTTGTTGTTCTTTGGGGTTTGCGCGACGGGGCATTACAACTTGGTATCAAAAGCCAAGGTTACACCACTGGGATCTTTGGTTAATGTTGCTACCACATTCTATTGTGGTGAGTCATTGTGTGAGAACGGATATAGTTCTACCCCCTTGTGTCATCTAGTTGTAGATGAGTATGTTGAGTCTTAGCTTGTTGAGGGTGATAGCCATGTTGTTTAGCATTGTCTTGTGTGTCCCTTAGTTTCGAGTTTGTGTGAGGTCAAGGTGACCTTGGAGTTAGTTATAATGCCTTATCTTCATCTATCTTCTCTTTGAGTGTATGTTGTTGACTTGCTACTATGTGTACGCCTTTCCCTTATTCTACCTCTTTTGATGTATGTGGGTGTTGATTGTATTCTATGTGATTTTAAGGCTATGTGTTGAAAATCCATTATGAGTAATGAAGGTTAGAAGTAGAAATGAATAAAAAAAATTCTTTAGTGTTATCCTAGATTGAGATTGCATGTATTTTTATTGAATTATACTATATAAGTATAAAAGGAATGTAGTATAGTGTAATCATACTATCAAGTAGTGATTCGTTAAAATAATTATGATGGTTCCTTTACGACTAGTGTAAGTGAGTGACTTAATCAAGTAGCATGTATGAATTATTGTTTAGGGTGAATCTTGAAAACTAATTAAACAAACTTTATTTAGTGTGTGCCTTGCAAAGAAATCACTTCTTTTATCTCTTTGTATTCTTGGATGCATAAGTGTAAAGGGAATGCTCTAGGAGTGCATTGGTTATTGAAAGCTTATATATGCTAGATAATTTTAAGTTTTATGAAATGACTGTTGTGCATGATAAGTTTTGGAATAAATCTAAGTTTTCAAAACTGTTTTCATAAGTATAAATTCATAGGTGATGTTGATGAAATATTATTTGCATCAGTATATAGGGAAAAAATCTTATTGCACTGAAGTTTGTAGAGTGTTAGAAGTGTGGTAAGAATGTTGCATTGTATGATTGTAATTAGGTGTATGGGTTAAGACAATCTCTTATGTATTTTCTTGAAGTAGAAATTTAAATATTTTTATTTTATAAAAGTATTGTATCTGGGATGGTGTGTAAAGACCTTGTTTGATCAAATAAATGTTTTACTTTAGGAGAAAATGTGATGATGTATGTTCATTTAATAAAATCTTGAATTAATACAAAATTGATGTACTGTGGTGTGTGATTGATTGACGATTCTTCTTAATTGTTATTGAACCTATTGTATGTAGATAAATGGTAATGTGTTGTGTTGAAAGAAAATGCATTTTGGCAAGTATATGATGTGTGACTATGTTAAGTGTACTCTCCCCTACGAATGGAAATCTTATAACTTGGGTACAATGTTGTTTCATGAGATGGAAAATGAAATTTTCTCGTGTGAGTGTATTATTATGAATGATGGAAGTAAATATGAATTCTATAATTGAGAGGCATTGATGTTTATTTCTTGTAAAGTGTATGATGTAGTAAATAGTGTTAAAATAATTTTTGTGAACTGAGAGGATTATGATGCTTTGGGATTAGTGTTGTCATTATGTGTTGAAAAAGAGGATAATGTTGATATTTAAGGAATTGTAAAAGTGATTAAAGAGTTTACAAGTTTGAAGGAAAAGTATGGAGGATGTTGGGAGTACTTGTTTTTGATATGTGGCATCAATCATCTATGTGCATATGAGAATAAGGAAAAAAATTTCTAGGATAGTAGGTATGAATGTACTTCTTGTATTGTGGTAACCAGTATCTATGCAATGTTTGTGTGTTGTGTTAAACTCGTGCTTGCTTTGTGTTCCATGTGATGGTGATACTACATACCCATCCATAGGGAAACTATTGTTTTCCTTGGTGTGGAAAGATCCATACCATTCATGTGTTGCATGTGTGTTACCGATTGGTGGCCAACCCACGTGTGGTTGATAATTTTGTCACAAGAGTAGCCAAAAGTTAGTATTCTTTTTTATACTTTTCTTTTGGTTCTCTAAGTCTCCCAATCTGTGGAGGGATAGTAGATGCCATGTCACTCCATGAGGTGGGGTGTACGACATATGAATAATGGTGGTGCATAGCGACCTTAGCTCTACTGATCCCCACAAAGCATACCCACTACTTTGCCTCATGATGGGTCAAACTACTTGATCCATATGTGTTAGCCTAAACACCATAGTTTTGAGTACAACAGTATTGGTTTGTTGGTGTATGCCTAGCCATCCGTAGGGACGTTGAGTTGGCATTAGGGAGTCAACCTTGTCTGTATGAGAGGTGAAACTTGGGTAGCCCCATATTGATATACTCTTATATACATTATATAGACTGAATCTACATGTGTTTCGACATGATGCAACAGATACGATGCCACACCCCATTGATGTTCTGACACAGTGTTGGTGATGATTCTGTGTTGTTGATGGTAGAGAGCTGGGCTCAAGGACATGATGCCACGTGCATAGACATGTGAAGGTGCACTATGAGAATGTGTTATGATAGCCTACTTGTGCGATGAGCGTAATGGGGCCTCACACACTTTTAGAGGGATACTCATGTTTTCTTTCAATAGTGTTGGGTCGGTTAGCATATGGGTAGGTCCTAGCCATGTATACCTTTGGCGATGGTGAGTACCTATGCGTGCCTTCTCCATGAGGTATCACTATGCGGGGTGTGTCTAGTGCGTGCCTACTTCTGTGGAGCCACATACACACTTCCATGCAACATACGACCAGTGTGTGCCTTCTCTGACTGGTGTATGACCATGCCACACTAAGATGCGATGTGGGATGGAGGCCAAGGTGCACTTCCCATGCTGGCAGCCAAGGAGTGTGTAGGCCACTTGGTTAGTCCATGTTGCGTGATGATGCGAGGTAGGGTGTAGCCGAGGAGCACACTCTAAGCCATGTGGATGGCGTGCTCATTCTGCACCACATGAGGGCTACTACTATAGCCTGACGAAGTTCCCTCCTTCCTCATTTGGTGGCTAGTATCTAGTCACACAGTTTTTTACAGTGCAATTTCAAGGATTGTGAAATTTCTTTATAATTATTGATGACTTTCTAGTGATAGTGAAGGCCGACACTTTAGTTATAGTTGATTGTGATGGTTTAGCCACACATTGTGATCTTAGTTGCTCGTAGCCCTCGAGGTTACATTTGATTTAGTGTTGACAATTGTGTGCATTTCTTGATTTATTACTGAAATTGAAATCTTTATTTGAAATTTATTTATGACTTTAGTGGCTAAATTAGTTTATCCTTATTTTTTTCGATGTCAGCCATGTGTCATATTGTGATTCCTCTCCAAGGACGTATGAGGCGGACTTGGTGAGTGTATACAAGGAAGCAGATGCAGGGAACCTTGAGGATGGGGGGTATGTGAGGCTGTTACACAGCTAGGACCCACTACCCACCTATGTGTGATGACCATCTCTTGGAGGTTAACCACCTTATACAACAAGAGATGGGTCATTGTGGTCTTTTTTGGATGGTCTCACCATGTGTGTGTGGCCTAACACCATCAAGCCACTGAGTGTGAGGTATGGATTATGTGAGATGGTTATTAGCTCTTGGCTCATGGTTTTTGTTTCACAAATTAGTATGTTTCTTTCTGGTGTCCGAATGGACCCTTGTGTAGCTTTGTGTTGTGTATTTCCCGGTGATGTGATTGCATATGTATGTTTTAGAATAATATTTCTTATATTTTGTGCCTATTGATGTAAAAGAGGGATAACTATGCTATCTTAAATGTGAGTGTATTGTGATTCAGTAGTATTAAATAAATTGGATACTATTGAACATCAAAAATTGTGACTTGAAATATGTTACTGAAACATGATATGGTGTGTATTTTTGAAATTCAAGTAATCATTAGATGTGTTTTCCTTGTATGAAATTTTGAAGATGTTTGTTTTGTTAATGGAAAATTGAGTTAATTGGAGTACTTGCTATGTTATTAGTGTTAAAACCAAGTATTTTACTATAAGAGATGTAAGGATTTGTAAATAGAAGTGGTTAAGAAGACATTGCTTTCACATGTGTAGCTGGATAGTGATTCTAATTGTAATGATTCAGAAAGAGGATGTACATCAATGATAGATTAGAGAAATTTTTGGGACTAATGTGTTTTTGTTTCCATTTTGAGCCTTGTGACTTCCAAGAGTAAGTCAAGTCTTAGGGGGGGAGGATGTAGTGCCCCTCCATTCTCACTTGGGATGTGTAGGTAGTCTATCTAAGGAATCTGAAGACCGGGATTTCAGAGTTGGTATTTTTCTAGGGGTTTTAAACAAAAAACTCTCTTTGCAAAATTTTGCTCTCTCTTTTCCTTTTTTCTATAATTTTTTTTTTACAGAAATTAGCTTCAAGGAAAGTTTGGTAAATATTGTTGTGGAAGAAGGAGATATTGGTGAAGGGGTATTTTGAGGGGCAAAAAGGAGATTGTCATGCTCGTCATTCTAATTTTAGAACGTAGGACTTTAGGTTCATTATTCACCATTATTTTATGGCTGCTTGAAATTATTTATTTAGCTATGTACTTGAAATGGAATCCATAGTTATAATAGTGTATACTCTCTTGAGAAATGGATGTTGTAATATTCAAGGGTTTTAAAAACTTCATTGGAATGTATTATTTCTATCACCACGGCTGAGTTTAAATCTTTATCTTCAATCCCTGGAAATGAGTCTATGATCTCTATTTTTGCATTTAAAACAAGCTAAGTGAGGAAGAGAATCTTTGGTTTGGTCTTTTCTCTTCTTTGTCCATTCTTTAGTCATAGTTTTCTTTTCCAATATTCTTATTGATAATGAAACCAATTTAATTCTCCCGAACAAATTTACTTGTTATGCTTTCGGTGTTGGAGAAAACTATTCGTATGCTTTATTTCTTTTGGAGGAAATTGCATTTCTTATAGAGAAAATTATATTTCTTTTGGCGAATATCATATGTATTTTTGTTCTGAGGAGATGGGATGATGGAGGGACGGCTTGGTCGCGCCCTTCCCCTCATAGTTCCCATGATCCCCCTTAAGTTGTTGTTGATTGCGTAGCAGTCCATGTGAATGTTATGCACAACAGTCACATGGTTGTTGTGCACAGTTCATAGAGGCCATGACCTCCTTTAGGGAGGCTGCAATTGTTTTGAACTTTAAATTTAAATTATATATATATATATATATATATATATATATATGTATGTATGTATTTATATGTATATGTATGTTGGTCTTTGGCATGGCTATATTTTATTTGGAATTTCCAAAATTAAAAAAAATTAAAAAAATTAAAAATTATCAACTAATATTTTTAAATGTCTATAATTTTAGAAATATATACATTAATATATATGCATATATATATTTAAATACATAAACATGTATTTATATGTATATATATGTATAGGTGTATATATTGTATTGTTATGTGAAAATACGTTTTATTTAGATGACTTGAACCTAATACAAATTGGATAAATTTAGAAATGATCACATGTATTATTGTTAAGAGGGACTGTGTTTGGAAGTTTATTGCATGCTAAGTAATCATAGTTTTATTATTAGTCCCCTCAAAGTATGTTTATTTTAGAAAATGGAGTTAGAGTACTATTATGGGTTTTTCAATTATTTGTGAATGATGGTAAGGATTCCTTGATGCACTATCACTGGAAGTTGAAAATTGGATTTGTGCTTTCTTGTCCTAGTGTTGTTTTATATCGATTGTGAGTTATTAGAAAGTCCTGTGGAAACCCTCAATGTCAGTTTGTCCTCCGTTAGGAGTTGGAGTTAATTGGACATTAGGATTCTAGAGGTGAGAGTAAGCTTGTTGTATATTGAGTTTATTATTTAATTTGGTATTTGAAAAAAGTTGATCATAATTGTGGTTTTGGGTTTATGCATGGGTTGTACCTATTTTCTTGTGTATATATGCATGCGGCTATTGATGAGATGGGTTATGCCTCATGTATGCTTCATTGAGATTTAGTACTTCTCTGTGTTGGTACACCCTTTTATGATTTTTTGATTTCACAAGTCTCTAGAAGTGGTCTATTGATGTTATGTTTTGTGATCTTTTGATGTTATGATTTTGAAATCTATAGATGTTGTGTTGTCTATGTATTCCCATGTCACTCTTGTTTGGAGTTGAGTCTTGTCGTTTTTGTTGGACCTCCTTGGTCGAGGATTCTTCCTTGTCATCTCCTAGCATGGGAGGTGGGTTTTTTTTAAAACCCACGTGGTTGGGTGGAACATGCTACGCACCTTGTTGGGTTCCCCATTAGCATTCATATAGTGTAGTGCCTTCCAGATAGAGCCTGATCCAGAGATTCTTTTGTAGCCATATGTTTATGTTGTACTTTAGTTATGCTCTTGTATGGATGTATTACTCCCACATATGTTGGGAAGTTTATGATGTAAACTCATGAATATTATTCATGTATTATGCTAGAAGCAGATGTAAAGTACAAATGTATCCTTGAAATCATGTGATAAAAGATAGTGGTTGTTCTCTTATCCGTTGTTGTATTTATATGTGTATGGTTAGTAAATAGAGTTGATCTTGTTCATAATGGTCTATCTCTTGTGTATGCTTCAATGTTATAGTTTGATGAATGAGTGGATTTAACTATTGTATTTTGGAATTTCATTTATCTTTTTGTTATGGGTTAGAATTCGTAATGTTACCTCGTGCACCCCAAAGGACTTAGGTGTTTGAACTTGTATCATGTAATGTAATAATGTGTAATAGTACTTTATATGTTTACTTTATTAAAAAAATAAAATTGTACCATAGCTGTTGTTCTTTGGGGTTTGTGCGGTGAGGCATTATAGACTCTATGGACATGTGTTGGGAAGTTTTGTGAGTCCACATGAGGTGATATAAAAAGTGATATGTATCTATAAATGAGCTTAAGACTAGTATGAATAGGAACCTCCTAGATAGGATTACAGCTTAATAGCTATTTTTACACTAACATACACCTTTATTATAACCATATCTAGCATCATTAAAGAATTGAATGCATAGATCACCAACATGAGGTGAAATAAAATTTTCAACATGACTGTATCATTAACATTCATTTGTTGAGAAGAGAGCATAATTCACAACATCATGCAAGAAAGACTCATGTCAAAGATCATCATTAAATAATTAAACATCATGGGGATTCTCATTACATAATCCAAAAAAGAAGAAGTAGACAACATCATTATTATTTGGAGTAGCACTATGTTGCATGAATTACAAGCCATAGATTTGTCACTATAATTTAGGGCTAAAGCATTGAATACAAAATAGTATGATATAGAAATATAAAATTTATTATCATCACGTATAAAAATATCGTTAACATCAATAGTTTCATCAAGAATTTACATGAGTCATTAGTTACATCCTAAGAATAAAGAAGAACATGATCATCTAGATACATCACTAGTAGTAGGAGTAGAAACATCATAAAGCATATACTGATAGCATAGTCAAATCATAGATAGGTGTTCCAAAATCAACAAGAACAACACTAGGATATTGAAAGAAATATGTAGAAATTGAGATAAATAGAAGAAAATCCATTTATATAAGACAAGGAAAATCATGAGGGGTAGAAAGAATATTCTCTCTAGCTATAATATCACTTGAAGAAAAATCAATAGACTACTCATAAAACATATCTTAAAAGGTAGATGAGTCTAGAGGTATAAAAATTTGGCTATCATGATATATAGGAAGAAGAGACATGATCTCATCACTATGGACTAAAGAATTGCATTGAAATTTGAAACATCAAAGTGTGCGAGAATTAATATCACTAGTAAAAAAATGTATAATCAAGGTGAATCTCATAGCTATGAGATAATTCTATGAAGAAGGAAAATCGCATACATGATAAAATAACATTATTATAAGAAATGCACAGCCATTCAAAAGATAGAAAGACATGAGAGCATAAAGAATGTAAGTATTGGATGCAATAAACATAAGAACACATCAAAAATATTAATATAAAAATGAATACTTTACCTAAAGATAAGGGTCCATGATCAAATGAAAAATGATCTAACAATGAAGCAAAATTACGATGGAGGGTACCTATATTAAATAGATAGTAAACAATGGAATTCCAAAATCTAATAAAAAAAATGAACAATGAAACACAACAAAGGTGAATCCAAATCACAACTATCTATAAAAGAAGAGGTATATAATGACATATATTAAATTTGAAACTATAATATGCAAAGATAATCATAAGAACAAAACCCTAGCATGTGTAAGATAAATCCCACAAAGAAAATTAACCAGCATATAAAGAAATTAACACAAATTCATATACTAAAATTAGGTTTAGTGTATATAAAAAAAAATCAATTTGATTAACTTGATTTAGTGTTTAGACTCATATTAGGTTATGTGCAAGATCATGATGGCCCAAAAAGTGGCGATATGATGGGTATTTGTAGGGTATGTGGCTGACGACTTTTTTTTACCCAAAATTGATGAAATGAAAAGGGTTTTTAAAGGATATTCCTAGCTTTCCACCAATATAAATTATGCTTTACTTTGAATTTAATAAATATTTATTATTTATTTTCTATTTGAATTACGACTAAAGTCCTAATTGATAGGCTGATTGAGAAACATCTATAGCTTTCAAACTATATCACATTTTTTGAATCCAAAACATGCGTCACATTCTATGCTTCATATACTATAGGATTAAAAAATAAAATTGAATTTTATGAAATTTTGACCAAGTTAAGGTGGTCAAACATATGAGGTTTTATATTTTTCAAAAGTTGTAATAAAAATTCATAATTAATTGTTTACTTGGAAAAAAATTACAAAAAAATATGTATCACATCAAAACATGAGTCCTCTACTTATATGTAAAATATTATAATTTTTTTATCATTTTATTGTGGTTAGGGATTGAAGAGACACCTACTTTTTTTTTTTCCGAAATTTAAGTACTACTACATTGAAATTTCAAACTTTCCCAGAATAGAATTTTTTTTAAAATAAATCTAGTAGTTTAGAAACTATATTCAATTTGCTACAGATTCTATTCTTACATATTTTTGAAATAATATAGATAACTTATTCAAATTTTTACGTCAAGTTTCCTAACTCTGATTTTTTTGAATTTTTTGCCACTTAAGGGCCTATTTTCTCCATGATGATCCTGCACATACCCATTATTGTAACATTGTTAAATACAAGTCCAAAAACCTAGTGATTCATATTCTTCTAAGAATATTGAGTGATACTTTTAATTAAATTTTATCTTGTATAATCTACAAAGATAAAAGAGCAATAAAAACAATTTTCATCCATTGTTCCTTGTTATGTTTAACAATTGTAATTTCTAAGATTAAAACTTATGTCATAAGGTTAGGTTTGAGTTTGTGTTCGTGTTCAACAATAATTAAATTTAGATGAAATTAGGAGAATTTTTTTTTTTTTAAATGTGAATAGATTTGTCTTATATAAAATTTGATTTTTTTTTTAAGTAATAAATCCTTAAAAATAAAATATTACATTATAACAAATTGAAAAACATTATGATATAATTATGTTTGAAATTGAATCTAAATATTAATAATATATAAATAATAAATATATTATAGTTAAAAATATAACGTAAATATTTTAAAATATTTAAATTTAATACATTGAGGAAAATCAAAATTTAAAAAAAATGAATATTGTTTAAAATATAAAGATATTCATTTCATCACTTGCTCTATCTATTTATTCCAATATTAGTTTGTATATTTCTCTCCCACCATGAAAGTGAATGCCTTTTATATGTCGATCCTACCCTCCCAACCCTCTCCATGTAGTACTCCTACTAATGAGGAAGCTACAACCACATCCGCTTATCAACTATAACTAATATGAAAAATAAAAAAAGATAGATCAAAGAATGGGAAGGAACAACATTTCAAAAAGACGTTTTCCATCAAAGTTGTGTATTCAATATTAGAATATGCAATAAGTCATTCAATTAACTATTTAATAAATCAATTTGTCACATACAAATCTAATAGACACCTCTAAAAATATATTTTTAATGTATTTTATATAGATTTTTAAAAAATATATATGTTAGTTATATCTTTAATTCTAACTCTAATCCTATGTTAGAACTAAGATTATAATTAAAATTAAAATTAAGATTAAAAAAATATAAAATAACATATTATAATCTCATAATTAATTTTTCACTTAAAAAAGTTATATTAAATTAATATAATTTATCTTAAAAATAATATATAATAATTTTAAAATTTAAAGTTTAGTTAATATTTAATTTTAAAATTTATAATAAAAACATTATTTTATAAACTTATATTTTTATACTTTTAAATAAATATAAAATAAAAAAAAAAATAAAACTAAAAATAATATATTACAATTTACAAAAATATCTTCTCCACTGCATACAATTTTTACCTTTTCATATAAAAAAATATTATTAAAACTTAATAGACTAACACTTCTTTGTAATGCGTGGATGTATGGGCCAATGCAAGGGGGAGGTGTCAGAAAGAAGAAAAGAACTCGGGATAAAAAATTGTTTTAAAAAGAAAGTTTGATGTGACAATTATAAACGATGTAACAGAAACAAGCGGATGAGCGAATGCCAAAATAGAAAAATATTTTTTTTTGACCAGGTTAGAGCTTAGTGTGTGACACTTAAGCCCAACTATAAAGATAAAGAAAGGATTGACACAACCTTTGAATATGAGTAGGGGCAAGCATATCACAATATACATTCTTCGCACACATTCTCACTTTCATTTTCAATTTTTGATCTCCACTATTGGTTTGCTTTCATGTGACAGTTTATGGATGATTCATAGTTGTAAAGGCTTTTCCAAGCGAAGCTCCTGCTAACCATCGATTCTCTCCATCATGCGTATATTTGCAGGTGAGTTTACTAGAAGCTCCCACAGTTGGCTGGGAAATATCTACTCACCAACTTGGGAATTTCCCTATACATGTATATCAATTTGAGGTGAGTTTACAAGTGCAATGTTCAACAATATCATCTTCAGACTACAAATAGATGAATTCCCAGTGAACGTATTGTGGAATACATTTATTGTAACCTACATAAGATAGCGTACAACTGTGTCCGGCAACAAAAAAATAGCAAAAATAATTCCACGTAATGAAGGAAAACAACTATATTCATGTCTTTAACAATGTAAATAGAAAATAAAAGAAGAAAAGATCCAATGGCGCTCAACATTTTCATCGTCTCCCACTGTCCTCGACTAATGTAAACCATCGATGACCAAAGTTAGCCTGACTCTCTTCAGATTGGGAACACCTTCGGCGTAAACAAGTCATTTCTAGATTTTACTTTATATATCTTTATACATTAATCAATTTATTTGAAATAGCAAATTTTTGTGCCAGTATTTGGGTGCATTTGATGAATTTCTTGGTGTGATAAATTTCCTTTGACAAGTTGCATCATTTGTCCATATCTGTGAATAATTCTGGTGAATTAAAAGTGATATAGGCCTCAATTCATTGTTTTGGAAGGATAGTTGTGTGTGATCATTGGATTTTTTCTTAGGCCCTTTCTCTTTCCTTTCCCTATTTTTTTCATCAAATCCTTTGAAAGTTGGGAGCATGATTGAAAATCTATGACAAACATGAGAATAATATTGAATAACTTTTGAATTTGAGTTTTCCTAAAATCTTTAACAATTCCAAAATTGATCATTTTTTTAAATGTGTGATATTTGTTTAAATAATTGTTGATCTCTTTGAATTTTTTGAAAAAACGAAATTATTTGTGAATCCTTGTTAGCCTTTTTGTCTTGTAAGTCAAGATTATCATGTAAGTTCCTTTGTGATAAATAACAAAATACAATGAACCCCAAGCAAAACCAAGTGTGTCAAGGCTTGACTAATGAAGCCTTGGAACTTTAAATTCTATTTGAATTTAAATTGTTTCAAGAGAGATAGGATTTGCTACATAGGAATTCTATCTATGTTGTGTGGCATCTGACCATATCAACAAGATGATATCTCAATTGGGGCCAAATTATTTTCCTTGGTGAAGATGTAAATCATGGGGCCAATGAGTGTTCCTAGATTTTACATGCTTTCTCAACTATAGTAGGAGAATTAGTCATGGTAGGTTCTTAGATTCTCCATTTGATCATACAATGGGATCTTTTGTAGTGATTCATGGTAATCTCCTAGATGAGTGTTGTGATCATTTTTTCTTGTGAGCTTCTAGTTATTGTGATGTTGCAGTTGAATTTTGGTTGGCATGAGATGATTAGTTTTACAATTGTATCAAATTTTGGTGAGGTGAGATCTCTTGTTTGGATATCGTGTGTTGGAGTAATGAATCTATTGACATGTTTTCAACATAAAGATTGAGGAGCCTACACATGGAGTTGGTTGTGAATTCAACATGGAACCATTGAAAATATTGTCTTTCAAATGTGGTGCAAACTCATTCCCCACTCTTGGTCCACTCAAGAGCGAATGATTTGATAGGTATTGCCCACCTAGCTTCTTAGATGCATTATATCTTTATGTCTTCTTCTACAGTGTCTTGAGTAGAGGATATTAGTTTTGAGGACTTGTTTCTTAGGAGAAGATGCATGATTATGGTTTTATGTTGTCTCCTTATGTTTGAATCTTGAATTATAGTGTAAAATTTGAGGATAATTAATTTTAAGGAGTGCATGAGATGTTTAGTGGCTTTTTATCATATTTCCTTGTTGTGGGAATGATTGTTTCATTTGATATCACAAATAATATTCTCCAAAACTTGGTCACTTAGACCCAAGTAGATCAATATGTAGTAAAAAAAATTCTTTTTTTGTAGATATAGGAAAGTCACATTTCAAATACAAGAATATTTCCTCAAGTAGTTGCATTATAATAAATGTATATAGGCCCTATCTTTACCACTCTCGATCACTTGAATTTTTTTGATGTATGTTAGAAAATAAAACCAATAACACAACACCAACCATCCAACTATCAATCCTCAATCTATAACACCCCTTCAACCATTCAATGGATGATCATTGATCTAACAAAATTTTTATGTTGCAAATAATTAAACATGTCAATCATTGCATAAAACACGTTAAAAAGACTTTAAATATTGATTGGTTGAGAACCTTGAGATGTTTTGCATCAAGTAGTTTGTATTGTAAATTAGGCAATTAGATACCAATAAAGAAATACAAAAACCTACCTCAAAGCTGAAGTTTGGATGAAAATCTAGAGCAAAGGTTTGCAATACAATATATTTTCAAAAGAGATTGTGAGACATATGTATTAATAAATGATACTTGTAGTTACAACATTACAATTGTAAGATAGATGAAATCACTAATTTATAAAGTCCAATTTCTTTCATGCTATTTAAATAGAAACAAATTCCATATTGAAAAAACCATAAAGATGTATTTCAAATGAAACATAAAAATGAATCTTTGAATATAAAATGTTTTAAAACCTTTAAATCAAAGTCCTTCAATAAAAAAATGCAAGACCTACCTTGTATAAACAGATTTTAATGCACACCATTTTTCCTATTTTTAAATGTTGGACACCCAAAATATACTTTAATACTCATAAGAAAGAGCCTATTGTGGCACTGGTTTTGTTACACAGTGCCACTATCAGTCTCAGCGACACTATATAGCACTGCTGACTTCTTCAAACTGCACCACCTCTACAAATTGTGTAGCCTGAGTTGGGTAAAAGGCATTTTTTCAATTTAATTTTAGCACATGTCTTTTCATTTTGGTTTATTTTGACTACTAACTAGTTTTTTGCCTCTGTTTCTATAGTTTTAACCATTTTTTGTAGGTTGGCTTGATCAAAAGTGAAGGAAGAAAATGAAGATAAAGGCTTCTCTATGGCATTACCATCTCATTGGGAGAAATTATAATCCGTCTTCTAAGGATTTTCTATCTTTCATGCTTTTAGGACTCAATAAATTTCTTTTGGACTCTAAAAATAACAATAAAAAAGGATTAAAAAGAACCTTAGGCAACTTACTAGATTTTATTTAAGGCTTCACAATTGAACAAGCAGCTCTCACATTTCCTTTTGGTGCTTAAAAAGAATCCAATTCTTGCTTTGAAGGATTAAAATGAACATGTGCTTTTTGTGTTTTGTAATCCCTTATCCAAAGTAATATCATCTAAAAGACGCATGTGCTTCTCTCACGCCTCACAGTTATTTTGAGAATCAAAAGGCTTTTGTGATGTTAAGTTGTATAAGTGATTGCCTCCACACTTCAATTTGGATTCTTAAAATTGAACAAAATATTGCGAGTGTGAGTGGAGTATATCGCGCATGTTCACTCTTTGTTTCTCAACAAAGATTGATCAAACTATAGATGTTCTTGCTTGCTTTTGTTTATCTTTAGAGGTCTTTCCTTATGGTAAAAAGTAATCACCCAAGGGAATGACCCAATCGGGAACATGCTAAATCCAAGCGACTTCCAACTAGTATATAAGTGTGGGTAGTTTAAGAAAGTTTAAGTATGAGGATTGTTTTAACAAGAAGGGAAAAAATGGTCTCTTGTCATATGGATGATCCCCCATGAACAAAATGTATACACTAGAACCCTTTGCTTAAAAGAACAAAATCCCTAATCTATTTGTTGGTGCAAGAATGGTTGTTCTAAAGCTGCCCCACACTTTTACGGATTTTAGTAGAGATGAGAAGTATGCCATGGGAGTTTCATGGGTACTGATGATTGGTTGACCCAAGAAGTGTGTGTTGTGGAGGGGAGCTTGTGTGTTCAAGAATCTAATCATCTGCTAAGAGTAGGTGTAGCTTGATTTATTCAAGTGGGGATTCAACAAATATTGTCTTAATATCTATAGGGTTGTGCATGTTCTTGGAATCAAAACACTTTGCTTGGATCTTAAACATTGGAAACAAACATTCAAACATGATCATCAAATTTCAAACCCTTTAGGAAGTGAATACCTTTGACAAAATTCAAGTGTTATTGCTTGTCCTAGGGATTCTATCCTTAGAGGCTTCTAAACATTTGAATTTACATCTCAATTTTCTCACTAAAGTCAACAATAGGAAACTTTTTCCTTAATTTCCTTGATTTCCACATAATGGAATTTGAGGGATGAGAAGAAATTAGGACATTAAACATTTAGTTTGAAAACCTAATCAAGAATTATGTGTGGTGAAAAGAACTCGCTAAAGAAAAGATAAGAAACAATTGGACCTCACACATGTGATCTTTCAAATGATTTCCTGAAAGATCAAAATATGAAAACCAAAATCCAAAGGTCTTAGTCAAAAAGCTTGCAAGAAAAGGTTGTCTATGCTTTACAAATTTAGAGAAAGATTGACCTTCAACTTTTACAAACATGTATCAAGGAATAATCCAAATTTGTATTCATTTTACTATTGTCAAAATCCAACACTTTTTCAAAGGCTTGAGTATCTCACATAGGAAGTATTAGCATGTTTTTCAACACCTTGGTCTAGTAAAAAAAGTCTTTCTAAGTCTCTTAGGATCAAAACCAAAACCTTCATCCATCCTTCAAACATCAAATAAAAAATCACCTCACAAACAACTCTTGGAAATCTTGAAAAAATCCTTCATGCTAAACTTTGGGCAAATCCTTGAATCAAATCCAAATCATCTTGTTTGATTAGGTGTGTGTAGATGAATCCTTCTTCACACACTTAGTCAAATTATCATCTTGTAGAAAAGTTCACTCTAGGAAAGCAACTAACCTCTTAAAGTTTATGAGTTCATTATCCAATCCAAATCCAATCAAAATCAAAATCAAATCAAATCAAATATCAAATCCAAAGTCCTAAAGTTTAGTATCCTCTTCAAAGCTTCCTAAGAGTTCCAATCATCCACCAATCATTCATATCTCATCATCTCATCACCATCCTTGATCCTTATTATCTTAGACTTTTTTTTTGTACCTAAAGATTAGATCAATCAAAAGAATTAGAGATTCATCTCTTACACTCTCGAAAATTGATCCCTATTTTATGGTCCAAACTAGATCTCAACATAAGAAGAGAATGGAAACCAACAAAGAAACATCAACTTCGAGTGACTTGATTCAAACCACTTCTAAAATCAATCTTGTTGGGTCTAGCAATCCCACACTCAATTTTCTTCCACTTCCACAAGATCATCAAGAGAAAGATCCCCAAGTGGAGGACATCACCAACAATGTTCTAGGGATGACTCAAGATGAGATTAATGAAATGGTTCAAAATCCCAAAACACACAAAATCATCAACATCATGATGAAACTCAATCCCTCACAATACATGCTTGAATTAGCAAAAGGAGCTAAACTCCCTTCTGACTATGATTTAAGCACTCCTGTGGAAAAGCCTCTGGGGATCGTGCCCCCAATTTCATCTACACCCCCAATCTCATCCACACCTCCATTTCAAAGCATCACTCAGAGCATCCTACAAATGACATCATTAATTGCTCTAACTCAACCAATTGTAAACAAGGGGAGCTCATTGCTTCATGCACTGCAAACACCCCCCCTTGTGAATAACCAAGATTTGGATGTAAACACCATCTTGGGTCAATTTGTCCCTTTGAATCTGCTACACCTGTATGTTCTTCTCACCTTTCAAGACCCCAATGATCCATCATAATATTTTCATGCAACGCCTCTCAACACACAAACCTCTCTCCCTATGACTTCACAAGGAGGAGGTGGGCTATTTGGACCAGGGGGCATCTTTGACCCCTCATCATCATCATTTCCTCAAGGGAACACCCCACCCCTTTTTCCACCACTTCCACCTTTTCCATTAACATCTGCACCACCCCTCAATTTAGGGCTACCTCCTTTACCACCACTCAATCAAAGAAATCAAAGCAACCCCTTAGTTTCCAATCAAAACATCATACCAAATCCTCCAATCTTGCCATTGATATCACAACAATAGGTGGCAACCATCCAAGCAACCCAAGCATTCACTGCACCATCCATAAACACGGTCTCTCAAGGACCAAGCATATCAATTACATCGTCTACCACACAAATCCCCACCATCAATATGATGGTACCTCTCATCATAACAACAAACACCATCCCTAATCCACCACCGCCACTACCACCAAAACCAAAACCAAATGTGGCCAATCAATATAGCATCACATTGCAAGTAGCACAACAAGCCTATCAAAAGGAATATTGGCAGTTCCAATCACAACAAGCCCAAAACACACAAGCTACACAACAAGCTGCACAACAAGGACAACAAGTGCAACAAGCACTTGTAACAATTAGAGAAGGTTGCTCAAGCTCAAGCATTACTAGAACAACAACAAGCTGCCCAAGTTGCGCAAGCAGCTCAAGCTGCTCAAGCTGCCCAACAAGCACAAGCTCGGGCTCAAGCACAAGCACAGGCCCAATCCCAATACCAAGCTCAGCAAGTGCAAGCACAAGCTCAGTAACAGGTACAACT
Organism: Sequoia sempervirens; assembly: GCA_007258455.2. Taxonomy (NCBI): domain Eukaryota; kingdom Viridiplantae; phylum Streptophyta; class Pinopsida; order Cupressales; family Cupressaceae; genus Sequoia; species Sequoia sempervirens. Next base: position 297,435,937 of record VDFB02281492.1, read on the forward strand.
ACAAGCAGCTCAACAACAAGCATATCAGCAAGCCATACAATAGTACCAAGTGCAACACGAAGTAGCATTACTAGCCCAACACACATTGTTGGCATAGCAAAAACAAGGCTAACAATAAGCATTGTTGGCACAACAACAACAAGACCAACAAGAAGTGTTGTTGGCACAACAACAAATGTAGGAAAATTATCAAAGCTTGCAACAAACTCCCACCAACATACCCAACACTCCACCTATCTCTCAAACACCTTGACCACTTCAACAAAAAATCAATCCACCTCCCGATCTGCAAGATGACGTGACAACACAAATCAAATTTCTCTCACAGAAAGGGGTCAATCTCTAATTAGGGAAAATAGAAAAGACACCAAGAAAATTGTGTCCCTATCCATTCGACGGGAGCCTTGCAATGGTACCATTCCCAAAGGGGTTTGAAATCCCTAAATTTGATAAATATCATAGGACAAGAAACCCTAAAGATCACATCAAGGAATTCCAAGTACATTACATGGAGGTCACATATGACGATACATATTTGATGCGGCTATTTCTTCAAAGTCTAGCTATTCTTTCCATGGAGTGGTTCTCTCGCCTTCCTCCTAGCATCAAAAAATTCCAAGAGATAATAGATGCATTCATAAAAAGCTATGCCTTCAATATCGGTATGGATGTTATTCTAGAGGAACTATTGGCTCTTAAACAAGCTAAGGGGGAATCATTCACTTCCTTCTTGCAAAGATGGTGATCCAATCCCAACAGGAGAAAATGGGCCATGCTAAAAGAACAATAAGTTTGCACCATCATTACCAATCTTGAGAAAACCTTGGCATTCCATCTTAAGGTTCAATGTATCACCACTTATGACCAACTGATCCCGAAGGTTCTTAGCATCAAACGAGCCCTTATTTCATAAGAAGGAACACCCACATATCAAGAAAATCAAGACAATTTCCCATCCACCAGCTATAACGAGAAACCTCACATGTGAGCAAGCAACAAAAATGTCACTAATGATGGTATGGTGGATGCTAAGGTCATAATCAATGCTTCAAAAAAAAACAACCAAACCTACCAACAACCTCAAAACAACAATCAAAACAACATGCAAGCTAACGTGGTATCACAAAAACCACCCAACAATCATGTCAACAACCTGAATAATCAAGGGGGACCACCCTCGTGAAATAGAAATCCCCCGAAATAGAAGTACACTGCCCTTGGGGAACCAATTGAAGCAGTCATGAAGAAATTAATAAATGAAAATCTCATCAAAATTCCCACTTATGATAAATTTTAGGAACCCTAAGTAAAACCACCCTGGTATAATGAAAATCACCTTTGTGATTTCCACAAGATCAAGGGGCACACAACAACCAACTATATGAGGTTAAAAAATCTAATCCAAGACCTCATTGATGACAAGATCATAAATGTTGAGCAACCAACTAGAAATCAGGACTTAAAAATATACACAAATCTAATGTCGGATCATAACCAAGGGAACAACCATGGAAATACCAATTATGCCAATGTGAACCATTTGTATGATCATGTTGTCATATCCATTGATGAAATGGTCATTATTGTTAGCATCAAAGGAGCCAAAGCTGGTTGTGGAGTCACCACACATGGCGGCAAAGTCATAATTGCTAGGTCATCACAACCACCTAGCAAATCCACCCCAAATCCGAAATCCATTCCTAATGGTTACAATGTCCTAGACCAACTGAAAAGAACCCCTACTCAGATCTCCATCATGGAGTTACTGAACATATCACTCGAACATAGAAAAATCCTGGAGGAAGTACTGGCTTCATCTACCTACTGTCTCTATGGATCTTGATGCTGACCAATTCCAAGCTATGGTCAGAAATATTACCACCCCAAGTCTCTTAACATTCTTCAATCAGTACTTCCCTACCCAACCATATCACAATCGTGCACTCCACCTTAAAGTCCCAGTTCATAAAAACAAGGTCAAAAGGGTCTTGGTGGATGGGGGTGTAGGTCTAAACATCTATTCCTTGAAACTAATAAAGAATCTGAGATTCTCATAGGATGCCATTTAAAAGGGTAAGGGCATCACAATCAGAGCATATGATGATCAAGAAAGAATGTCCCAAGGTACTATCCAGCTCCCTATCCAAGTAGTGCCAGCCATTATGGAAACCACATGCCAGGTCCTTGACCTTGATTTGCATTATAACATTCTCCTGGGGCATCCATGAATCCATGGGATGCAATTTGTTGCATCAACTTTCCATCAGTGTATCAAATTCCCAAACCAAAATTAGGAGGTCACAATTCATGGTGATCCTAATTGCTTTTCCTACTACAAGAGCCTAGAAGCAAAATATTATAAAATCCTCGAAGTCCCAAAGAACGATGAAGGCTCCACCACTCCATATGTAGACCCAGCTACATTGGCCTCCACTTCTAAGAAAAAGAAACCAACCGTCCTTGACACATCTAAAATCAAGGTCATTATCTAGGATAATGGGTGTGGGGATTACAAAATGAAGAAAAGTACTTTCAACATAGGAGAGTTGCCTCAATCTCCTAGGACTCACGAGAAACCCCAACCGGCTAAAAAATCATCCCATACCTTCAAAGAAAAATCCTCTAGATTCTGATCTTGGGGGGATCTAAGACAATAAATAGTAGATGAGAGAGACATATCTAGTCTCTTGTATCAAGATGAAAGGCTCGTGCCTGATCTTCTAATGGATGAAAGAAAAAAAGGTCTACAAATGATGCTTAGTATGGGCTATGACAAAAGCAAGAAGCTCAAGTAGAATGAAAACAACCTATTTGAACCCCTTTTCATTGAGAAGCAAATAAAAAATCTTGGCCTCGGATGTACCCCTACGAATAACCGTACTTGGAAAAGCCTCCCTGGTTAAGAAGGTCAAAACTCCCCCTTAGAAATCAACATCCACCCTTCAATTACCAGTATCCATAGGTTGAGTCATAGACAACTTTACCTTTGACATAACTAATGTGTGTAGTAGTGATGAGGATCCTATAACAAACTTTCCCAATCTTTTCAAATATTCCTCCTTGCTTATGATTAGTACCTTGTCTTTTTAGTTAGACCATCAAACCCATAAAATAAACCTAGTCTACCCCCAGCTCATCAATTACAACCAACGAGGACCATCGAATTTGGACACTTTTGAAAATGATGAGGCACTCTTGGAATTCATGGGATTGCGGGACACAGTACCTTGTGGAGATCAAAAGGCCGGGTTTGACATCATACTAGACACACAAGCCTATTACAGGGAAACAATTGAATCATTTAGCTACAAAAGTGAAAATTTGAGAATAATCTCTAGGTCTTTGAGTGAAAACCACAATGTGGCACTCTTTGACCCAAAATTAGTAAAAATAAAGGACACATCCAATGGTGGAAACCTCTCTGAGGCACTAGAGGATGAAGGATTCAACCTTCCTCTCAATGCAATTCATCAAGAGAAGTCAGCGGTCCTAGCAAAGAAGTGTAATCTAGTCAACCTAGGAACAAAGGAACTACCACACATAACATTCTATGCAGAGTCACTCCTCATATAAGAACATGAAATCCTAGTTGTGTTATTAAAAGAAAGAAAGAAAAACTTTGCATGCACCTATGCTGACATGCCTGGGCTTGACCCAAAGGTTGTGGTTCATCACCTAACCATATACCCTAAAGCAAAGCTCGTCAGAAAAAAGCTAAGGAAAATGCATCCCCAAATTGCATTGCTGGTCAAAATGGAATTGCAGAATCTCCTAGATGTATGGTTCATACGCTTGATCAGTTATCTAGAGTGGGTCTCAAACCTTCTACCTATTTCAAAGCCCACTAGGGGAATCTACATCTGCATGAACTTCAAAGATCTAAACAAAGCATGTCCCAAGGATGAATTTTCACTTCTAAACATTGAAATGATTATGGATATGATAGTAGGACATGAGATACTATCATTAATAGATAGATTCTTAGGTTACAACTAGATCATGATAGCAAAATACGACCAACATAAAATGGCCTTCACTTTCCCATGGGGGACATATTATTGGAATATGATGTCATTTAGGTTGAAAAATGTAGAAGCAACCTATCAGAGGGCCATGACACTAATCTTTCATGACATGATCCACAAAACTGTGGAAGATTATGTGGATGATATATTGGCTAAATCCAAGAAAAGACGAGATCACATAGCTGTATTGGGCTTTATCTTTGATAGGTTAGAGAAATACAATGTTAGATTCAATCCAAAGAAGTGTGTCTTCGGGGTACAATTAGGAAATATCCTCGGGTATATCATGTCAATGAGGGGAATTGAAATAGATCTTGCCAAGGTTAAGGAAATCCTTGAAATGGAGGCACCAAAAATATTGAAACAACTAAGAGGCCTACAAGGAAGACTTTGGTCCATCTGCCGATTCATAGCACAACTAGTAGACAAGGTTGTCCCCTATTCTCACCTACTCCACAAGGGGGTATCATACAAGTGGGATGAAAAGTGTGATCAAGCCTTCAAAAAGATCAAGTAGTACTTACTCACACCACCAATCCTCATGCTTCCAATTCTAGGGAAACCTTTGATCCTATACATATCAACAACAACGACAACTCCTAGTTCTCTCCGGGCTCATCATGATGAAAATGGAAAAGAGAGAGCTATCTATTATATCAATAGAACTATGGTGGGACATGAACTAAGCTATACATCCATTGAGAAAGCCTACTTAGCGGTCATGTTTGCAACTCAAAAGTTCAGACATTACATGCTAACCCATCAAATAAAGCTCATCACAAAGATAGAGCCCCTTAAGTACCTGCTTTACAAAGAAATGCTTATAGGGTGGACAACAAAGTGGGTTATGATCCTCACATAACATGACATTGAGTATGTGGAACATAAGGCCATCAAAGGGCAAGAAATTGCAAATTAGTTGGTGGAGGCACCAATATACTCATAGAACCACTTGTCTTAGAATTCCCTAAAGAATCAATCTTCAGCTTAAGTGTAGCTGATCACTAGAAAATGTACTTTGATGGATCCTACACGCAACATGGATCAAGAGCGGGGATCTTCTTCATCACCCCACAGGGGGATTGCATTCCAAAATCATACAAGCTATCGTTCCCTTGCACAAATAACATCACAGAATATGAGGCTCTTGTCATAGGGCTAAGATTTGTAGTGAAATGGAAGATAATGGCACTTAAGGTCTATGGAGATTCACAACTCATAATCAACCAAGTCAACAATGAGTATCAAACAAAGGATGACAAGCTAACTCCATACAAGAAATTGGTGGAAAGTCTTAAGGAGTTCTTCATTGATATCACATTTGAGCAGCTACCAAGAGCCAACAATAGAGCAAAAAATGCAATGCTACAATCAGATCACTCCTAGATGTCCCATGCAATGTTCCAAAGAAAAAATTCCTCATAGAGAAGCTTCTCGTGCCTACATTTGAGGTACCATAGTCCGAATTTGTGTGTGAAATCGTTGGTCCCGGTGATCCCTACTACCATGATATATACACTTATCTAAGAATAGGAGTCGTTGCTAACAAAACCTCAAACCTCAAGAAAGCCTTTATCAAAAATTCATCCCATTTTTTCATCCTAGGAGATACCCTTTACTATAGAAGCATTGAAGGAACCCTATTGTGTTGCTTAAATGTTGAGGCATTGATTGCCTTAATCGAGGTACATAATGACATATGTGGTTCACATTCGAGCGGTATAACCTTGGCCAAGAAACTACTAAGGATAGGGTACTATTGGACTACCATGGAAAGAGAAGCACATGATTATGTCAAAAGGTGTTTACACTGTCAGCAACATGGGGACCTCATCCATGCACTAGTTCAAGAGCTCCACCCGATTGTCACACCTTGGCCCTTTTCATAGTGGGGGCTTGATCTGATTGGATAAATCCCTCCCACCTCATCCAGTGGACATAAGTTCATCATCACTACCACTGAATACTTCACAAAGTCGGTAGAAGCCATTCCCATGACATATATCACAGGAAAGAAGATATCAAAGTTCATCCTGAACTACTTAATTTTCCATTAAGGTGTCCCTCAATCCACTATCTCAGATAATAGGACACCCTTCAAGAATCGGGATATTCGTGACTTATGCCACAAGTTTGAAATCCAACATCACTTTTCCACCCCATACTATCCCCAAGGAAATGGCCAAGCTAAGGCTACAAATAAGGCCATCCTAAAAATCCTCAAGAGGACGGTCAATGGAGTTGGTTGTGATTGGCACCTCCAATTGAATCTTTCCCTATGGGCCTATCAAACAAGTATCCACGTACCAATAGGCACCACCCCTTTCTCCTTGTTCTATGGATCAAAAGCCATTCTCCCTATCGAGATCAAGCTCTCGTCATTGAGAATATCTTTGTAGAATCTCATCATAGATGAAGAATATTGGGTGTCAAGATTAAATGAGCTAGAATTACTATATGAGTAGTGTATGGATGCCTTAAACCATTTGCAAGTGTACCAAAACTGACTCAAGTGGAGTTATAATAAGAATATCAAAAGTTGGACCTTCTAGGTAGGAGAGCTGGTGCTAAATGAGAATCAAAAGAAAATTCCAAATACAAACGACAAGGGTAAATTTGAACCCAATTGGTTGGGACCCTTCGTCATCATAGTGAGCTATAAATCAGGGGCATATCAACTGTCAACAACTGAAGGGGAACCTCTGTAGGATCCCATGAATAGCTCCCACTCAAAAAGTTTTATGCCTAATCTTGTAGGGTGTAAACCAAAAAATACAAAAAAAATGAGAAAATGTCATTGAAAAATTGTCACCCTAATGAAAACCTAGCAAATAGGCATCTTGGTGACAACCAAAAAATCAGAAAACACAAAAATCCAAAAAAATAGAAAAAGAATTAAAAACAGTAAAGAGAAAAATTGTCCTCTAGTGAAAATCACTTCAGTGGCGCTTTGGACAAGTACCTTGGTGAAAACCTAGAAAATAGGCACCTTATGTAAATTAGCACTTTCCATTCACCAAGATCTTCATGGCTTGTTCCGCATCATCCATACATCAAAAAAACAAAAATAGTCATAAGATAAAAAAAATCCAAAAAATTCAAAACACTCAAAATCCAAAAACAAGTCTAAAAGTTAGTCAAAAATTCAAAAATAGAGTCCTCTTGTTGAACTACAAGTCTCTAAGCTCTGAACGTAGGCAAAGTTGATCTTTGATCATCTCCCAAGACACTTACACCAATCCTTTAGGAGTCTATCATAATAAACTGGCAATCCATTTGTTCATATCTCATCAATAATTAAGTCTATGTCAGTCAAACTACATGGTATCTATGTGCATAATGTAGGCATGAATAATATATTGATCAGCCCTCGAGGCCCCTAGGATAGGTCTTTAGGTTAGTCTCTTGGTCAAAATCTCAAAAAACCCCAAAACATTTGAAATTTTGAAAATCAAAACTTTTGTAAAATCTCAAAAATACCAAAGACAGCCTCAAAACATCCAAATATTTGGAAAAAGTTCATCCATCCCCATCTCAATTTCACTCGCAATAAACTTTTACTCACAATAAATCATCATCACCTTCGCCCTTTGGCAACACAATTGGAAACAAGTATAGTAGTTCAAAAGTGAAAACTCAAATGTTAAGGTCTCAAGTCTAGGTCGATAAGTAAACAAGTTGGTCAACTCTTTGTGTCAATAGCCTATCATCCAATCAGTCCCAAATCAATCATCTGATAACATCATGTCCTAGGATGCATCCTTCCTACAATGGACATCAACATCAGCCATCACTATAGTTTAGTCTTGGCTAGCAATATTGAAGAACATTAACTTGTTTGTTTGATTTATCTTTGTTTTTTGGCTTATCTTATTGCACTCATTTTGATGACCTCTCTATGATGTCCCAAATGAAGGGACTTAGAGAGAAATAAATGGGGAAACAATCAATATCTTTTGTTTGTTGTGCTTTTTGGATATTCTTGTAATATAACATTGGTTATGCACACTTTGTTTGGCTGTAGGGAGGGTGTTTTAGGTGTCTTGTTGACCACATAGGAAGGCTTTCCTTTCTATGTTTTGGTATGAGATGTTTGAAATATCTGAACTACATTTTGAATAAGGTTTTGTATGTCAAGTGTGAATAGGAATACTCCTATATGATTGTCGAGTGAAATTCCCATCACACTAGGTGAAATGCCATCCTGGTTCTTTATACCTTGATGCATCATGCCTACGTGTGTTATCAAACATAAGGTAAATAGCCCTTTTAAAGTCTAAATTCCTGGTAAGAAAATCATCATCATCATCATCTTTTGACTTGTTGGATTCTCTTACTTTCTTCTATCTTCTTTCCACGCTAACATGGTACCATGACAGTCAATCATCATCACTAATGCATCCATCCTGCATCCACAAACCATCAACATAATGCATAGTGTATCATGACATATAAGAAACATTGAACATCTAACATGCATTGCATTTCATCATTACATAATATAGATTGGTTATTCTAAGCATCTCATAAACCATATAGTTACATTCAATGCATAAACATAAAAGAATCATCGCATAGGGATTATTAACTCATATCATATACATCATCAAAGAATCCATTACATCATCACATATACATCATAATAGCTTCATTTGCATCCATTACATAATCATATAACATCACATAAATATCATCTATTTGCATCATCATATAAGAATTATCATACTATGTACATCACATCATATCATATACATAGACATCACCATTAAATGCATCATCACATAGACATCATTATAAAAAGAATCATCACATCATATCATGTGCATCATCATGTCATCCATAAATGCATCACCATATCATATGAGAGAAAGATAATGAAAAATAAAAAGATTGCATCTCATACATTTTATCATCATCATCCATTAGGTGCATAATATAGATTTTTTAGTCGAAGCGTTCGCATATCATAACATTTTCATTATCCATACATCATCATAAAAGTGCATAGAAAAGATACTAAAAAATAAATGCATCCATAAATCACTACATCACAACATAACATCATATAGAAACGCACATCACATTGCATCACATAGAGTAAAAGGCATACATCACATATAGAAAGTAAAAAAATCCATCCATATTGCATAAATAAGATAGGGAACATCATACATTAGATCGAATCATCTCATATCATATCATATATCATCAAAATAATAATGCACTATCATTCTACAAAATCGGGATCAAGTGTGTATATCAATCAATATAATACAATTACCTACGGGGCTATAAAAATTGAGCCCATGGATCTCAAAAGAATAGTGTCTCTAATAAAGAAAATAAGCTAGCCATGTTGGTTATTCCCCTCACCACCCTGCCTCTCCCCATGACCCTCTGGAGGCTGGTATCTAGTCTATTATGAAAAAATTGGAACTCATGCCGCTCGAGGAACTGCTTGGTGATAATGCACTCGATAGTACTCAACCTCTAGTATGCCCTCTCAGTATGCCCACATGGACACTGTTCTCCTAGAGGAGGATGTAGCCATACTCTCCAGCTATTGTCATTGGCCCATCTCCTATGCTGCATGTAGCTTGGCAGCTTGTTGTTGCTAGATGGCCTAATCTTGCTCAGTTGTTAGGGCCAGGACCTATTGTCTCACCTAGTCCCTCTTTGCAGTGAGCACCTATATTTGAGCTTGTAACTGCTAAATCTGACCGTCCCTTGGGTCTGGCTGCGGTGGTGGCTAGACTAGTAGTTGGTCCTAATGACCATCTATCGATGAGTCCCACTACCTATCCTAGTCTTGATGACCATCCCTGTGCTAATCCTAATGCCTATCTCTTAGGGCATCCCTCTAATCCCTATGCTGCTCGAGCTACTACTCTAGCTGTCGCAGAGGTGGTCCACCTCCTCCTTTGCCTCCTCCTCTATCCCCAATGTCATCCCCATCACTGTACCCATCTCCCCTTCCTCCTCGGCCCCACCCCCACCCTATAGATCGACCTTTAGGTCTCCTCCATGGCAATAATGTGTTGAGCACTATCAATCTTATTGGAGGACAAAACCAATCTCTATATGCATAGGTCGTCCCTGGGTCTGTTGGTCTATAATCATAAGGTCATGGCCTAGCCACCAACTATCTAAAATAATCAACTACCTCATCTACAGGGATAGTATGACCACATCTGGTCTCCCTCATAGTACGTGCAGAGATGGCCATGTAGTGGTCATTGGGATAGTCCTATGCATCTCTAAACTATCGGGCAACTTGGTCTAGCAGATACTATTTTATCATTGGGTGCTCTCTGGCCCACATCAAATGGTTCTGTCTAGCGAAGAACAACTACTGAACATCATCATACTAGGTGGGCATGCCAAACCAAGGCCTCCAGGTAAAAATTGTCATCTCATCAATGACCCTCCTCCAGTGGCATATGCCTGCTACCCTTGTATGTGCAAAAGTAAGTGTACCTTTTGTATCTCTAGATGAATGGGTCATCTCGCTCCATGTCAATGGGTGTGAATCATGGGCAAAGCACTCCAATGTGACCCTTGATCTGATAGCCCGGATATCATAGTATGCAAACTCATAAATATCATGGTAGAGGGTGGCTAGCATCACAGGAGCCCAAGCAAAGCACTCTCTCTGTTAGAGCATCCGCTCCTAGGAAAGACCCCATCCTGGGCTAAAATATCAGCCACACCAATCTAGTGACATGAATCCTGAAATGATGGCAACTTCAATAAGTTTGAATGTCGATATTGTAGTCTTGTACCGTTCTAGCTCGATTTGACCCTCTGAAAAAGTGATCTTGTCTAGGCCCATAATCTTGTAGCAGGAATCTCTACCAGCATCCACATCATAGATGACTCTCTCTCCATGGATCGACAATCATAGAATGTGCCACAATGTCCTCCAAGGTCATTATGGCCTTGCTTGTGGGGAAATGAAATGAGGACGTCTCACTATGCTAGCACTCTACCAATGTCGTCATCATAAGAAGGTGTGCCCTGATCACTATGACATAAGAAACATACCATAATCCAATCACCCCTAGGTGCTCTTGGAGAACCTCATGCAAACCAAGATCCTGGGACAATCTACTCAAAATAGATCTATGCTCTTGTGAGTGGACCGGCTCCATGTCTTCCTGCATCAGAAAGGTCACTGCATCAAGTTTCATAAAAAATTGAGATCCTATTTGAAGTTTGCATGACCAAAACAAAAAATGCGTCGATGTTTGCATATGCATCACTATTTGAAACTTCTAAGCTCGACCGGTGGAACCCTCCAAACTCTAAACTCTGTTGTCATTGTGTAGTTTGACAACATTCTAATTTGACCCCTAGACCTAAATTTCAAATTGAGTTGTCGTGGCGCTATTTTTCAGGTGTGATGGACTTTAAAACCTAAACTCTAAATTCTAAACTCTGCTATTGCAGCACAACTCTCACCAGTGGTGCACTTTAGGCTCATGTGGAACCAATTTAAGGTTTTCAATGGCGCTAAACAACACCACTTGACTTGGTTGACCTCTAGACCCTAATTAATACACTCAAAAATCAAAAAACAAGGTTAGGACAATATGACATACCATTGGTCCTGTGTCGGGAAGCCTTTGGTACACTCGCACGTGCTTGAAAATGTGTTGTGGAAGCATGCATTGCACCATCTTGATCAGTCCTTAGAGTAAAAATTGCAAGAATCTCTAAAGGCTAGGTGTGCAAATGAATTGGAAGTGGCCCCTTGAGGCCTATTTAAGCTTGAAAGTTAGGGTTTTTTTACCCTATTTAGCATTTAACTAGGGTTTTGGACCCCTGAGCCTACTTTTTCCCATCTGAAGGCCGTTTTGCATCATTTTTTTCATGTTTTTGCATGTTTTTGGCATCCTGGAGCCTTTTTGGATCCATCGGTCACCTTTTCCTATTTTTTCACGAGTTCACCCAAAAATTGAAATTTTCGTCCGATCTCTAAAGGGGGTAGTATATCAACATGTTTCTTGTCACCGAGGCAGTAGTGGGGCATTTTAAAAAAATTTAAAAAATGAGTTTTGATCTCAATAGTTTATTCTTTGAACCAACACAGTAGGTACTTTGCTTCAAAGAGGGGCAAAATGTAGACATGTAAAATGTACTGATTGATCCTATACACTTGATCCTGATTACTAATACCGCTTCATCCTATATCATCTCCTTTCTAATCGTTTAATTGAATAATTTGTATTTGATTAAATTCATCACATTTCATCTCTTAATTAAATAAATCATTATTGATCTAATTAAGTCATCATATCTTGTTAATTAAATAAATCAATTTTATTTATTTAACTTCTATAGTCTCTATTTGATTAAATAATTCATTTTATTTAATTAAATCTCTAAAGTCATTCTATTAAATTAAATAAATTAATCCTTATTTTATTTAATCTAACATCATCCCCTTTAATTAAATAAATCAAAATCTTTATTTAATTAAGTCTAAATCATATTCCTCTCATTTTGATTTAAATTAATCCAAAAATCTAAGTCAAAATGGTCAAATCAACTAATCTCCTTTTAAAATTAATCAAATCCTAATTAATCTTAATCTTAATCACCTAAATCCTCTAGATTTTGCAACTTGCTCATGAAAATTATTTCAATTGATTTACTAAATCTTCAATTACTTTCAAAAAGGCATGAATGTTGGAATATTCTCCAAATTTGAAAAATCCCTCCAAAAGGGTTTGTACATTCAACAAGCCATTTAAACCTCTTACATGTCCTTTTTCCTTGAGAAAAATGGCATTAACTTCATTTTCTCCTCCCTCCAACATGTCATTTCATCCATTTTGAAATTCCACCTAATTGCACTTAATTGCACAATGACCAAAATGTGCTCCACCTTTGTCCACTCACATGTTGACAAGTGGCACTTGGTCATTGGTTGGTGTTTGATCCCACATTCATCTCTTTTGCCTCATTCTCTATCACTCTCATCTATAAATAAGTGGCCCTCCTTTGGATTTTGCATCCACAACTTCATGCAAAGACATGATCTTGAGATTTTGAATTTGTTCATCTATTGTTCATCTATTTTCTCATTTTCATAGCTAGGTTATGTAGGAATTCAACCAAGGAGCATCAAATCTTCATCAAATCATCATTCAAGCTTATAATGGATTGGGAAAGTGCCATTTTCCACATCAAAATGACACTAATTCCCCCATGGGATTAGGATTTTGATCATTTAAATAGGATTTAGTAGCTTTCTTTATTGTGTTCTTCACTTCTTTCTTGTTTATTTGCATTTCAAATGAATTCCATGGGGAATGTTGAATTAACTTGCATAATGAACTAATTGTGTGCTTGTTCTTTGTGTTTGTGTAGGTATAGGATCACCATTCACAGTATGGTACTATAGATGAAGTAAGAGGCTATCAAATTGATAATGAACTAATGATCCCTGATCCTAAGAACTTTGACAACATCCAAGACTACATCACTAAGGTTAATGATCTAAGGGAGAAATGTAAATCATGTGGAATTGATAAGAAAGAAATTTAGTTGGTCTACAATACAATGAAAAAACTTGGTCCTGATTATGCTTCTTTTGTTTCTAGCTTCCATACTCATATATTGACTATGGGGTCTTCATATACTACACCTTCATTTGCATCATTTTTTGAGATGTTGATACATGAGCAACAAAAGCTTATCTCAATGGGTCTCATCAAGACTTCTAAATCTCAGGAATTGTTGGTGAATGAATTAGAATTAGATAAGAAATGGAAGAAAGCAAAGAATAATCCACATTTAGATCAAGCAAAGAAAAAATCCTCTTCCAAAGGGGAAACATCTAAGAAGGAGAGGCCTTTGTGTGCATATTGCAAGAAGGATGGACATGAAGAACACTATTATTATAAGAAAGATAGTGATGAGTTGAAAAATATTCTCAAAAAGAATAACATTGACTTGCCTTCTAGAATTTTTGAATCACCTGGACTCCTCCTTCTACTTTCAAATAGTCTAAAAAGGACAAAGGTCAAGCATCTACATCAAGAAATAAAGGATAAGCTCTTTGTGCTTTTTCAGGTCTAGGATTAGGGAGATGGTTTCTAGATTTAGGAGCATCTCGTCATATGGAATCTTCACAGTCTATATTCTCTTCATTTCATTCTTGTACTATGTATCCTATTTTGATGGGAAACAATACATACATGAGTGTAATTGGGAAGGGATTTATTAGTTTTGGGGACAACACTTTCCAGGATGTCTTGTGTGTTCCTCATTTGATGAACAATCATCTTTCCATATATCAAATTACACATGGTGGAGATGGGAGGACTATAGAGTTCACACCTAATTCAGTCATCATTCGAGACTTGGAGAGTTGAGAGATCATTGCTACTGGGTTGGTTGACATTCATCTCAGTTGTATACCTTTGTAAATTTTTATTTTGATGGTGAAATTGTTCCTTTGGTTGTTGATCACAACTATGATTCAGAGGAGACATTTGGCTTCTTGAACTTGGGATTTCTCACATCAGATCCAATACTTGAGCAATACATTCTATCTCCTCTATCTATTGTTGCAGTTGATGATGCTTGTGTTTCCACAGTTTGGGTTCCTAGTGATTCAATGCAGTAGGACATACATAGTCTTTCAAATTTGGCTACTTTGGATGACTTCTTGATAGGTATTTCAGACTTGTTTGTGGAGTCCCATATTTCAGATTTGCGAGACATCATTGATGACATTCATTTTCTCTTTAATGAAGATGCTCCTTCTTCAGTTGTTGTGAGGGATCACCTTGACCCTCTTGTTCATTCTTTATATGATCATTCTTCACAGATTGGCATGAGTGTGGATAATTTTGGACAACGTTTGGAGGAGGCTTATTTTTCTTCAAAAAGGATATCCTTGTCTTTGGATCATGTTCTACATTCATCTCTACTAGATTTTGGACTGTCCTCTTCAACACTCTGGCCTAGAACGCCTATTTGAAGTGTGTCAGCTTTCAACATCGACATGGAGACACTTGAGCATGCTTCAGATACATCATACATCATCCATATTCCTGACATCTTGCATACATCATTGGTTTTGTTTCTTCCTAATGGGAGGAACATTGTTCAGTGAGATTGGATCATCTTTAGCGTTCAATGTCGAGCTTCTACCATCATTGCAGGAGACTCAACATTGAGGGGGGGGCTTCCTTGTCTCTCTTCTTATTCTCTCTTATGGGGGGGTTATTTTACTCACATGAGGATTTTACCTTCTCATTATTCATTGAGAGAATTTTATTTTTTGTATATCATCTCTCTTTTGGGGAGGAGTTTTGTCCCACTGGGTTTTCTTCTTTTCTTCATTTTTGAGAGATTACATTTGCATATGTACATGGGTACCTAGCATGGCCTAGTAGCTAAGACCCATTTTTGCATCTTTGTTTCATTGCATAGTAATCTACTACTCCCTAAGTTGCACTTAAGGGGGGGGTGTTTGTGTAAATAAAGTCTTGTACCTAGTTAATTCATTACTAGGGGACTTATTTACACATGTTAAATTTACTTAGGTCATAGGAAGGAACCTTTCTAGAAGATGTTAGTTGGCATTATTTGTTATCTTATCCTTTGAAAACTACTACATGTGAACCTAGGTAAGTGTGATTAGTTGTCTCATGTCATATGATTAAGAAACTTGTCATAATCCTCTGACATCTTTCATCTCACCTTGGACATATAACCAAGGAGTCTCTCATTGTAAAATCAGAATCATATCATTGAACCATATTGATAAGAATATAGTTTATTCTTGTCATATTCATCTCTCTCTCTTGTGCTTCCCATTTGGTCTCAAGATCTTGGCATCCATATCCAATTCTAACATGGTATCAAAGCTATATCTCAGTTCTAACAGGAATGATATTGGTGTGAATTATGTGGGTGGCACATTCCCAAGAGATTGTTCAACAATAGTGCTCACATCAAAATCGGAAGGGAGTTTAGTCCCTCCCTTTGCTAATTCCAACGTGTATTTTGTGGGATTGAGCCTCATGACTATGTTAACAATTTTGCGTGTTTCAGGGTTTTGGACTAGCTCAATTATCTCATCTTGAGTCATTCCTTGGAAATTGTTGGTGACATCCTCCACTTGACAACCTCCCTCTTGAAGATCTTGTATCTGTTGAGGGGGGTTGAGTGAAGGGTTGGTAGATTCCATAAGGTTGAATTTCGATGCAGTTTGGCTCAAATCTCTTGAAGTGGATGTTTTTTTGTTTTTTTCCATGATATTCTTGTGTTGTGATCTTGTTTGGACCATAAAATTGGGATCAAATTTTTGGAATATAGGAGGTAAACCTCTAACTCCATAGGTTGGTCTAAGCTTTAGCTACAAAAAAGTGAATCTAGGATGTTTTAAGGATGAAATGATGGATGATGTGACAAATGAAGGATGAATGATATTGATGTTTGAAATTTTAAGAACTTTGGAGGAATACTAGACTTTATGAGTTTTGAATTTTGATTTCGATTTGGTTTGATTTGGATAACAGACTTATAGATCCGAAGATGTTAGATGTTATCTTGGAATAAACTTGTCCACAAGGGTGAATTTTTAACTAAATGTATGAGGAAGGATTCATCCACACAAACTTAGCCAAACAAGGTAATTTTGATTTTGATTGAAGGATTTACCATAAGTCTAGCATGAATGATTTTTCCAAGGTTCTAAAAGTTTTTTGTGAGATGGGATTTGATTGGTGATGGTGACAAATGAAAGGGGTGATTTTGATCCTAGATGAACCTAGAGAGAATTTCTTTACAAGACCAAGGTATTGAAGAACACACTATACCTCTAAAACTTTCAACTCTATGTGAGAAATTCAAAGCATTGGAAAAGACCCGAATTTTGACAATAATAGAATGAAGACAAGTTTGGGTTATCTTTTGAAGCACGTTTGTAAAAGTTGTATACCAATCTATCTCTAGTTTCATAAAGTGTTGAAAGGCATTTATTGAGAGTCTTTAGACTAAGACGCTTATGACAATTAATAGACCTTGGTTTTGGGATTTTGACTTCATAGGAAATGATGAGATCAAACACATATTTGGGGTCCAATTGTCTTTTATCTTGATTAAATGGATTCTTTTTACCACATCAACACTTCTTGCTTAACTTTCAAACAGAGTGTCTATGTCTTAGCTCCTTTTCATTTTATAGGGTCCATTATGTGAAAATCAAAGAATCAAAGGTATAGTTTTCCTAGGTTGAATTTGGAGAGAACAGATTGAGATATGGGCCCAAATATTTAGAAGCCTCTAATGATAAAATCACTAGGGATAAGTAGTAATATTTGGACTCTTCAAGGATATTTGTTCTTCCAAAGGGTTTGAAATTTTGATGACTTGTTGAATGTTTTTTTCAAAGTTTTAGATCCAAGCAAAGTATTTTACTGACTCACAAATTTCACAATCCTAGGATGGAAATGGCTATACTTTATTGGATTCTCACTTGGATTTTTCCAAATATTGAGACAAAGTGAATAGCTAGAGATTTGGCGACACTGAGTCCCCATGACACACACTTCTTGGGACCACCAAATCATAAAATCCTAAAGATCTAAAGACCTTGAGGATTTATTCTATTTCTACTTTGAATAGTACAAATGTGAGGTGGCTTAAGAATGACCATTCTTGCACCAACAAGTGTTAAGGATTTTTGGCTTTTTAAACAAAGGGTTGAAGTAAGGACATCTAGTTCAAGGGTGTAGTGATAAACTCCATCAAGAGGTCTCTTAACCCTTATAACAAGGGCTTTACACATCATAAAGATACTGGGGGAGAGCTATCATGTGTCGCTTCTCATTGATTGCAAACTTTCCATCCAATCACAAATTTATATAGCGGTTCAGAAGAGCTTGGTGTTATCTCATTACCTGCTTGGGTTGTTCCCTTGGGGTGAGTTCTTTTTCCCACCAAGGTAGGCCCTCTAAAGATAAAAAATAGCAAAGAATTACATTTGTAGTTCGACCACCTAGATTCCACTAGGAGGGAACGCACATAATGCCTTTCCTTCACACTCGCATGATTGTTAAATTTTATATCCAAATTTGAAATGTGTGGGTAATTTTAGAAAACCAATGCCACTAGAATGCTTTTGATTCTCAATATTGTCGGCAGGTGCGAGAGAACTGCATATGCATTCAAATGACACAAATTGTAAAAAATCAAGACAAATGAAAGCACAAGTTCATTTTAAGCCCAAAATAAAGATGAACTCTTTTTAGAGCACCAAACTTAAATATGAGTTTGTCTTGTTCAATTTTAGCCCAAAATCAAAGTCTAGTAAGTTCCTAATGTTCAATTTTAAACCAAATTTGACAAAGCTTGAGTTTTTTGATAATTTTAAGCCCAAAAATAACTCTAGTTGGTCCTAAAATAGAAATGAAAGTCAGAATTGGAAAGCCTGAGTTATTACAAAGAGCATTAAAAAATTATTTCAGGCCTCCAAGTTAATTCTCCTCCCTTTCCTTCAAAGGAGATGCTATGAAAAAAATGTGATGCTCTACAACTAGCAAATGTGATGTTGAAGACAAAGGCAATGCTCTTTTGAACAGCAAAGGTGATGCTCTACAGAGGACAAAGACAACATATGCAAAACAATATCAAAGGCGACGCTCTATCAGAAATAGAAATAAGATAGAAGATAGAAAGAAAAAATGTGACGCTACAACAAATGTGACACAACAACAATAAGTAAAGGTGGCGTGATGTGGTAATAGTAGTGTTGGAAGAAAAAATAATGCCCTGCAAGTAAGCAAAGGCGAAACTATAAGAAAAGGTGATGTTGTATGAGTCAAGGGCAGCGTTGCTCCCCCGTAGCTACACAAAAACAAAATTTTAGGAAAAATTCAACAAAATAAACTGGTTATCCCTCCTACTAGTGCCAAAAATGTGAGTGTCTAATCTACAATCAACTAACAAGAAACAACAAACAAGTGGAAATCATGTTAGAAAACCAAATAAAATGCTCCCTATGAGATTCTTGATCAAGAAAGACAAGAAAACATGAAGAAACATGAAATAAACCAAACAAAAGCATGTAAACCCATCTAAATTAACCAAACCTTCATCCCATAGGGGGAGTGGTGGTCATTTGATGTGGAAAGAAGCCCTTTCCCAATCCCTTTGATAAGATTTGATGTTTGAAGATGATTTCAAGTATGGAATTGATGTTAAATGATGAAAATATGCTCAAAAGTGATGGAAATGGTGATAGCTATGAGTTGAAATGCTTATAGTAAGAAGGTTTGAAGTTGTGGATCCATATTGTGAAGAGAATGCTTCTATTTATAGAACTCAAGGGTTGAAGAATGAGAGGAATTGATGAATGTGGGGTAAAATGGGAGCCAATAAGAGAGTGACACTTGTCACAATCTTATTGGAGGAAGGTGGAGCACATTTTGGGAAATGTGTTGAGGAAAGGGGGATGTAAGAGGAATATATGAGAATGTAAGAGGATTTGAAAGGTTGTAAGAAGAATTGAATGAATGTGGTTGGAGATGTGAGAGGATGTAAGATGAGTTATTGAAAATGTAAGAGAAGTTATTGAAGATGTGATAGGTTTTTGAAACATTTGGAGGGAAATTGAATGAGAGGTGGTTGAGAGGAATATTCCTTGGCATATGCCTTTGTGAGGATAAATATAGGAATTAGTTAATTAAAAGAAATGAATTTCATGTGGAACCTGGTTAGTTGATCATGAGTTGATTTAACTCTTGAGGAGTTAAAAGTTGGAGGATTTATTAACATTGATTAGAAAGTGATTAGGAGATTGTGACATTTGATTTGATTGATTTAATCAAATGAGAGGATTTAGGGGGATTTAATTAAATATGATGAATATTAGTTAGAAGAATGGTGAATTAATCAATAAAATTAAGTATTTAATTAATAGCTAAATTTGCTGAATTTAACTAAATAATGTTGATTATTTAACTAATTGGTTAGTTTGAAGTGATTTTGGAAGAAATGGTGTTAATTTATCAAAATTAGATGCATAGTATCAATCAAGACTTTTTGGGTGTCTACATTTTTCTCCTCTTTCAAGCGAGGTACTTGTTGCATTGGTTCAAAGAGTAACACTCCCATGATCAAAATTCAAAAAAATTCTAACATTTTGAATGCCCCATTGTTGTCCCAATTGAAGAAATTACACTACTACATCATCCTAGTTATTTGTGGACCCTTGGTTGACATAGAAGAATTTTCAATGTAATGTCATGTATATATTCATCAATTAGATGGATGCATAATGTGAATTGGATGGAGTGCACAAGGTGAATATATAAGGAGTTGATTGTGAAGTTAGAGTTATTTAATGTGAGTTGCATTTCAAAGTGTGTGTCATTATCAGAAGATCATAAGAAGTTTGGAAGAGTTTCTATATCCAATCTAGAAGTGTACGAGATGTCTTAGGCTATAATTGAAGATCCTCAATCTTTATTTGTGTAATCCAGTAGGACTGATGCTCTACCTATTTTATTAATTCAATTGGGGATTGGCGTCTCTAGTAGGTTGGTGCCTACAAACATAATAGGGGATTGATTTCTCTGGTGGGTTGGTTCCTACTTCATATTGTAAAATTCAGTTGTATATTTTTGCTTTGTGAGGCTGGATTTGGACAATAGATCCAAGTAGCTATTCTCACCGTAGTTTTCCCATTTTGGGTTTCCATGTATATTTGGTGTTCTCATGTATAGATTGTGTGCTTATTTTGTTGCTTTATTAGTATTTTCTTTGATTCAAGTTACATGATCTGATATTTGAGTTGAAGTTAATAGTTTTGAATAGATTAGATCTAATGATTCACCCCCTCTTAGTAAGTTGTGTGCCCTTCAATTGGTATCAGATCCATGTTCCCTTGAAGAAGAATAACATCTTATGGTAGTTTTAGGATGGCACACTTAGTTTATCAGGAAAGATTTTTTGCTTTGCAAATAAAGCTCCACTCTTTGATGCATCTAATTTTGCATTCTAGAAAGTTAGGATAGAGTCCTACTTGATGGCTCTAGGACTTGATATCAAGATGTATGTTTTAGAGGGATATGAGATCCTTGAAATCCTTCCTAGGGATCAAACCAGAAAGAGGGCTTGCAAAATTAATGCTAAGGAAAGGAATGTTATTGTAGACATGCAAAATTAACATTATGCATTCGATCAGATTCAGTCCAATTAGGTCTCACATTAGGCCCATTCATCACTTTCATCCATTCATTAAATAATTTCATCTCCTAGGATCATTTATTTAAAATCAAATAAACATTATCATCAGCCTTTTAATAAATCAAACATCACACTTTAATAGATCAAACATTTATTTAATTAAATCCATATTTCATCCTTTTCTGATTTAAATAAATCAAATATTTAAATCCTAAAGGTCAACTCACCTAATCAGCATTAAATCAGCATAATCATCATCTATTTAATCTAACCCTGATTAAATGTTAATCCCATCCCACTTTCTCTAGATATCTCCACTTGCACAATAAATCAATTTTATTGATTTATTAAAAACCTCATTTTCCCTCAACATGACAAGTCAAACATGGCATTTATTGTTGTTTTTCTTGTCCCCCTCTCAAAATTTATTGCAAATTTGAATTCAAATTCTCCCTCTCATGGGCACTCTTCCCAAATCTTGCACAACCATTGACCACTCACCATTTGACAAGTGTCATCTTCTCATTGGAGGATCTTTAGTCCCACATTCACCATCTTGGCCAATCTCTCATCAACAAAATCTATAAAAGAAGGCCTTCATTCTCATTCATGGATCAATAATTTTATGCAAGGTTACTCTCTTGGTTTGAGAAATAATCTTGTTCTTCATCTCCATTGCAACACATCATCATTTTAGCTTTGATCAAGGGTTGGGAAAGGGTCACTAGCACATGTGACACCAATCCACTATGGAATAGGTAACTTGTTGAGTGTTTTCATTATGCTTGTAGCTTTCTTTCATCCTTTTGTTGCATGTTTTAAGCACTTTACAAGGTATTTCATAGAGGTAATTTGTTAGATTTGAGGAATACTAACCCCTATATGAGTTTAGTTTTTGCAGATTTTAATAGATGCCTACATTTGGTGCTAGAAGGAGGGCCCAATCTACATTTCATTTTTAGTTAGTGGTTTGTTTTGCCTTATGGGAAAAATATAATCTATTGAAATGCTTTATTAAGTGGTCAGTCATTCCATATATATTTAAACATTGATATTGAAGCATCTAGGAAACAAAGAGCATTCTTTATCAGATTTATGTTTGACTAATTTGCATTCCTTATCTTGATACACTATGCTTTCATTTTGGCATAGGCAAAGAAATGCGTGGTATCTTTCATTAACATGGTTGTCTTTATTTACCATGTTTTTGTTTATGTTCTATCATTATTAGATATTACGCTCCATATCTATGGGATTGCAAGTTGAACATTTAATATCACTATCTTTGTGGGCTGTTGTTTCTTTGGAGTCACTGCCTTCTCTGAGATCCGAGGCTTTTTAGTAGGGATCTTTCCCTTATTTGGCGTCACTGCCCTTTTTAGAGACAGATTTGGTTATGAGCCTCTTTGCAACCATCTTCTTTGCTGTGCTTTTAGAGGGAGTATCATTTCAAACTTTTCTATCTTCCATTAGTCTCAAAGTTCTATAAATAGCTCGAAACAAATAAAATTGACAAGTTGTGCCTTTGGTATGAACAATCAATGCTTTCAAATCATGATTATTGTTTTTTCTCCCTCATGCGTGTAAAAGATTTTGTTCTGTCTGTTACCAGCTGTTAATAAGAAGAGAAAGAACAAAATAAAAAATCATTGATCTTGGGTTAAACATGAGCTGTCTATAATAAGAGGTCAAAGGCATCTATTCTTGGATAATTGAAATCTCATGCATCATATACACATCTCCTGTATCTATTGATGTTGTAAGGAGAGCATTAGGATATATCGCTGTCACAAAATCTCTTCTAGATTTAGTGTGTCATGCAATACTGTCAGCTATAGTATCCTATCATCTCTGAGAACAGATTTCAAATGCAACTCCCGTCACATTAATTAGGATAGACCATCATTTATGTACGTTCGCGCCTGTAAAGAAGGGAGGCAGTGGCAAAATGTTGGTCGACCTTATAAATACAAAAATGCAGGAAATGAGTTGGTATAAATACTACATGCACAAAGACGGATGAACACAGTGCGTACAAGACAATTGTGACAGCATCTCAACTGTTTTCTCTGAATTTGAATCAGCGTGGTCTAAGATTTAATGAAAGGCCGATTGCAGGGTATTGAAAGATTCTTAATAACATCTCTTTTGGGAATAATGTCAAACAGGTCGCTCATAATCAGTTGGGCGCAATTAAGTTGTTTCTGACATACTTATTTCTATGAACCACTTGCTTCAGTAGAATGTAAATGAACAAATAGATATCTGCCAACTAAATTCTGATTGATTTGAGTAAATTGACTTTGCAGCCAAGGTTTTTTAAGTCTTTTCAGACATGTTATACTACTGTCATCTTTCGTATTTTATGCATTATGCTGACTTTAGTGTTCATGCAGGTATGAAGATATTTGTTTCTTTTGACAAAATCCATCGTGGACTATTTGGAAAAATGAAGGGGACCTAAAATAGTCCATTGTTCTTTTTTCTGAAATCTTACTGACATTAAAGAATTGATTATTTATTCCTATCATCTCGCTATCTAAGAATATATTGGATGTTCTTTATATTTCATTTTAATTTTGGCAAGAGTGGATTATTGGTAAGAGAGACTTTTTCTCTTCTTGGTTGTCTTGAATCATAATTACTTTAAACTTTACTTTTATTGAAAATCAAGATCTTTATTAAATGCTTTATCACTTGAAATTGTTTTTACTTAAAATGCTTGAGAAGCAAATTTAATCAAACTCAATTTTCATATAATCATCTTTTTGTTATAGGTACAAATGAAGGAAAAGTAAAGGCGAAAAGGTACAAAGCGAAGGAGGAGGCTAGCAAATGAAAACGAAAGGAGGAGAATTTTTTTTTGAAAACTCAAAGTGTTTTTTAATGCTTTAAGTGTTTGATCAACACTACTTCACAAAGTTGTTTATCTTTTCATTTTAGAACACTAATTTTCATTTGGGTCTAAAACGAACAATTTGATTTTCATTGCAAAGGGCTTAAAACGAACCTTAGGACAAACTCACTAGATTGTGTTTGAGGTTAAGAATTGAACAATCAAAACTCACACTTCATTTTGGTGCTTAAAACGAACTCACAATTGCTTTGAAGGCTATAAAATGAACAAGTGCTTGAATTGTGTGATGTTGTCTTTTGAGTGCGTATCCTCTCCCCTTCCACTTCGTGCGATCTAGGGTGCAAGAGAAACAATCAAAATACATTTTATTGCTTTGAAACACTTCAATTTGGGCTTAAAAATTAAACATATTGTGTGAGTGTGAGTAGGGACATTTTTGCGTACATTCTCTTTCTTTGTGCCATCAAAGATCGATCGAGTTACAGATTGTGTCTTTGCTTGCTTTTGTTTATCTTAGAGGGCCTGCCTTGGGGAAAAAGTACTCACCCAAGGGAACCACTCAACTAGTAACACTCTAAAGCCAAGAGTATTTCCAACCGGGATATAAATGTGGGTATTGGTTAAATGCCATTATCACGCGGTTGGCTCTGACAAGATGGATCTGAAAGGGGACTCTTGCCGAATGGGTCAATCTCCACGAACGGAAAGTCCTTACTAGAACCCATGTACTAGAATTTTCCAAAATCCTTAATCTATTTTTTGGTGCAAGAACGGTCGTTCTGAAGCCACCCCACACTCTTACGGTCTTCTAGTAGAGATGGAAAGCATTCCATGGGAGTTTCATGGGTGTTGATGCTTGGCTTCCGATTGACGTTAATGAGCCCCTGGAGGGGAGCAAGGGGTCAAGCATCTAATATCCGCTAGAGATAAGCTGGACTTGTCCAAGTGGGAATCCAACAAATATTGTCTTACACATCCATAGGGCTTGTACTTGTTCTTTGTTTGAAAACACAGTGTTGTATTCGAAAACATTTTGCAAACAAACATTCAACATGATTCTCAAAATTTCAAACCCTCTTGAAGACAAATATCATTGACTCAATCCATATGTTACTACTTTCCCTAGGGATTCACGTCGTAGAGGTTCCTAAGCATTGGATTATACCTCAATTTGTCTTCTTGAGTAAACAATAGGAAAACCCTTGCCTTAAGTTCATTGAATTTCCACATAAAATATCTTGTGGGGTTTAAAGAAATTAAGACATTGGACATCTTAGTTTGAAACTTTAATCAAAGAGAGTTTTTTTGGTAAAATAAATCCATTAAGCAAAGCTAAGCAAAATGAACTTTCATGTGTGTTGAAGACTCCAAATCCCAAAAGCACAAATCATTAATTGGAAATCCAAAATGTTCAAATCATTCCTTGGTTACAAAGGTCTTTAGGAAGCATATGCATGCTCTTCAATACCTAGGTCTAGGAAAACAAAGTGGTCTTTTTTAGGTTCATCTAGGGATCAAAACAAATCAAACCTCTTTCATCCATCTTTCAAAAACATCAAATTCATCTCACAAATCATCTTTTGAAAAACCTTGAAATCATCTTTGAAATGCTAGGCTTTATAACAAAATCAAGCAAACACCAAAATCATTGAGACAAGTCCTTGAAAACATTTATCAAAAACACCTTTGGCTAGGAAATTGTATATGCATCCTTTTGCATATCTTTAGTCAAAGTCATCCAAATCATCATCCTTTGAACACAACTATCCTTTAGATCATTATCAAACATCTTAGGGTCTTTTTGTTCAAAATCAAAATCAAAATCCAAATCAAGATCAAGGACAAAATCTCAAAAATCCAAAAATCAAACCAATCAAAAATCCAAAGCCTAGTATTTCATTCAAGATCTATCAAAAGTCAAAACATCCATAAGATCCATCTTTAAACATCACCATCTTATCATCATCACATTTGATCCTAAAAGCATCCTAAAAATTTCACTTTGGGACATAAAATAGAGATTAATCCAAGGAATCAAGAGATTCATCTCCCATATTCTCGAGGATTGATCCTTGTTTTATGGTTCAAGCGAGATCTCAATACAATAAGAGTATGGAAGCTAACAAAGAAACACCCACTTCAAGTGATCTTAGCCAAACCACTCCTGAAATGAATCCCATTGGGGATGGAAATCTCACAATTAGCATTCCAACATCATCACAAAACCCACAAGAAGAAAACCAAGGAGAGGACCCTACTTTTGGAATGTCTCGTGAGGAAATGATAGAAATGCTCCAAAATCCGGACAACCATAGAATCATCAACATCATGATGAGACTTAACCCTTCGTTGTACATGCTTGAACTAGCAAAAGAAGGGGCCAAGTTGCCTTCGGATTTTGATGTGACCACTATAGTAGAGACATCTTTTCCACCAATCTCATCCACCATCCCCATTTCATCTACACCCCCTTCTCAAAACGTCACAGAAAATATCCCGCAAATCACAACATCATTTGCTCCAACTCAACCAAATGTCAACAAGGGAAACACATTTCTCAATGCACTTCAATCACATCCCCTTGTGAATAACCAAAACTTGGACGCAAACACCATAGTGGAACAAAACATTCTCCATAATCCATTACACCAAAATGTTCCTCTCACTTTACATTATGACCCATCATCAACATATTTTCACGGAGCACCACAAACACCTCTCCTAACAAATTCACAAGAGGAGGGAGACATATTCGGACTAGGGGGCATTTTCAACACCACAACACTTTCGCAAGGATTCACCCCTTTACATTTCCACTTCTCACACCATCACCGTTATCATCAACACCACTCCTTGGTTTAGGGCTTCCCCCTCTACCGAGTATCAATCAAACATACATCCCAACCATCAATCAAAACATCTTGCCAAATGCTCAAAGATTATTGTTGACATCACAACAACAAATGACAAACACACAAGCAATGGCAACATCATCAAACACCCCCACAACATTGCAAAGCATGGTCTCTCAAAGGCCAATCACATCAACGATGCCACTTACCACATCAACAACACCATCCACCAATCACACAATCAACATGACAACACCATCCACCAACCAAATAATCAACACAACATCACCATTCACCACCACCACAAACGCCATTCCAAATCCACGACCACCCCCACCACCACCAATATTCACCACATCAAACCAATTCAACGCAACATTGCAAGCTGCTTTCCAAAGAGGCTATCAACAAGTGCATAAGCAAAAAGCTGTGCAACAAGCCGCTCAAGCTGCATAAGCTGCCAAAGCCGCACAAGCCACATTACAAGCGCAACAAGCACAATAAGTCAAAGCTTTATTACAACATCAACAACAACAAAAAGCCGCCCAAGCTGCACAAACATTACAAGCACAAAGAGTCGCTCAAGCACAACTCTTATTACAACAACAAGCCGCACAAGTGCAAGCAGCTCAAGTGTGAGCCCAAGCTCAAGCACAATCTCAATATCAAGCACAAAAAGCACAAGCTCAAGCACAACTTCTTGCACAAGCAGTGCAATTGTAAGCGTACCAACAAGCATTAAAGCAATATCAAGAAAAACAAGAAGCAACAGAGTTGCAAGCCCAACAACAAGTGTTGTGGGAACAAGAACAAGCAGAACAACAAGCGTTGTTAGAACAGCAACAAGTGCAACAACAAGCAGAACAACAAGCGTTGTTAGAACAACAACAAGTGCAACAACAAGCAAAAATCCTAGCGCAACAACAACAAGAGAAACAATAAGCATTGTTCATCCAAAAGCAAGTAGAAGCCTACTTCGCCCGCCACGACATACCGATACCATTGAACAATGGACAAACCAACCCATCCATCCAAACCATGATTGCAACACCCCAAAACACATTCATCCCACCCCCTGATCCTCAGAATTATATGATGACACAATTCAAGTTTCTCTCACAATAAGTACTCGATCTTCAATCAAGGCGAACAACCAAAACGCAAAGCAACTTGTGTCCCTATCCATTTGCTAGGAGCCTAGACATGAAACCATTCCCTAAGGGATTTGAGATCCCTAAAATTGACAAATATCGAGGGATGGGAAACCCTGAAGATCACATCAGGGAATTCCAGGTTCATTGTATGGAGGTTGCATATGACGATACTTATCTGATGCGGCTATTCCCTAGGAGCTTAGCAGGAGATGCTATAGAATGGTTCTCTCGCTTACCTTCAGGAATTAGGACATTCGAAGAAATTAGAGACGCATTCATTAGAAACTATGCATGTAACATTACAATGGATGTTAGTCTCAAAGAACTCTACGCTCTGAAACAAGGAAAGAATGAATCTTTTGCTTCATTTCTTCAACAATGGCGATCCAAGGCCAATCAAAGCAAATGGACCATGCCAGAAGAGCAACAAGTCTGTACAATCATTACCAACCTTGAAAGCCACTTGTCATTCCACCTCAAGGTTTAGGGAATCACCACCTATGATCAACTAATCTCCAAGGCGCTTAGCATCGAAAGAGCCCTTGCAACCCAACCCATCGAATTAACATCATATCATGAATCACAAATCAATCACCCACCATCAAATTACAATGATAAACCTCATACATGGGTGAGAAACAAGAACATCACTAATGATGGCGTCGTCGATGCCAAGGTGGTCATTAGTGGTCCACGCCAAAATACACCCGCACCGAAAATCCAACCACAATGCCAAAACACTCATCACACAACATATCAACCCAACAATGATCCCACCATCAATAATGTCAACGACCAAAGAGGACCACCTCAATGCAAAACATACCCCAAACAAAAATACACTACTTTTGGGTAACCACTTGAGGACATCATGAAAAAGCTAATCGATGAAAAACTCATCCAAGCTCCTCATTTGAGAATTATCAAGAACCTGATGTCAAACCTCCTTGGTACAATGAGAATCAACTGTGTGAATTTCACAAAATCAAAGGACACACCACAAAAAATTGTATGAGACTCAAGAACATCATCCAAGATCTCATCGACAAAAGAATCATAAATGTGGAAGCACCTACTGGGAATCAGGATCTTAAAATCTACAAGAATCCAATGCCGAATCATGGCAACAAAGGGAATAACAAGGATAAAGGAAAAGGTAGTGTAAATCATGTATACAAAATAGTTGTTGCCAACCTCAATGAAAACTGCATGGTCATCATCATCAAGGGCACCCATGCCGAAGACTGTGGAGTCACCACAAGAGGCGAAAAAGTCACCATCGCAGGATCATCCCAACCCAATAGAGTCCCTTCATCAAGAGTTGTTTCATATAGCTACAATTTTGTAGACCAACTCAAGAGAACGCCAGCACACATCTCCATCATGGATTTGTTAAAAATGTCATCGGCCCATTTAAAAAGATCCTCGAAGAAGCATTAGCCTCATCCACCATCCCCACAGATCTTGATGCAGAACAATTCCAAGCTATGGTCGGAAACATCATAACACCTAATCTCCTTACGTTTTTTGACCAAGATTTTCCTGCCCAACCATCTCACAAACATGCACTTCACTTGGAGGTCATTGTAAACAAAAGCAAAATCAAAAGGGTCCTGGTGGATGGAGGTGCAGGTTTGAACATCTGTTCTTTTAGTCTCATCAAGCAGTTAAAGATATCAGAAGATTCCATTGATAAAGGGAAGGGCGTCACAATCAGAGCATATGATGACCAAGAAAGAGTGTCTCAGGGCACAATTAAGCTCCCTATCCAAGTAGGGCCAACACTTATGGAAACCACCTATCAGGTCTGGGACGCCCATGGATCCATGCAATGAAAGTCGTAGCATCAACCTTCCACCAATGTGTAAAATTTACACATAATGGACAAGAGGTTACCATCCATGGAGATCCTGAGCCATTTTCATACTGCAAGAACCTTGAAGCCAAATATTACAAAATCCCCCAAGTGCCGAAAAATGATGAAGGCCCATCCACATCATACATCGATCCCGCCACTCTCATGTCCACTTCTGCGATAGAGACACCTGCCATTCCCACCATATCCGATATCAAGCTCATCATCCAAGAGGATGGTTGTGGAAGTTATAGGCTCCCTAACAATGCTTTTGTGATAGGAGAGTTACAACAATCTCCAAGATCACGAGGATGCCCACAAGAAAATCAAGCTCCCACATCTCAAACCTATCCTCAAAATTATTTTAAATTCACAAGGTGGGGAGACCTTGGCCATGAGATAATTGAAGAAAATCCATCAAACATGTTGTATCGAGATAAAAGACTGACACCTGAATTACCAATGGATGAAAGAAGCAGAGGCCTACACATGATGCTTGCGATGGGCTATGACCGAAATCAAAGACTAGGACAAAATGACAATGGGCTCTTAATACCAATCATGCCTAAGATGCGACCTATAACAAATCTTGGTCTTGGATGTACCCCTATGAGAATAACCATACATGGCTGAAGTCCTCCGGTTAGAGCCGCTAAAGTTTCTCCTCAGCCAGTCCTAGTACAAGTGCACTCCCCAATACCCATAGGGACAAACATGCATAACTTTATCACTAAGCCCTATATTAGTAGTGATGATGAAGATACCTTATCCAACCTACCTAGGTTATTCGAAGATACCACCCTTTGCATGATTAGTACCTTATCTTTCAAATCCAATCATCAAAATCATGAGATCCGCTTAGTCTATCCCCAATTGATTGACTATGACCAACGAGCACCACCAGTTCTCGATATATTTGAAAATGATGAAGTGCTCTCAAAATTCATGGGGTTGAGGGATAACATTCCAGATGGAGATCATAAGGCAGGATTCATAATGGAGTTAGACACACATGCCTATTACAGGGAAACCAAGAATCATATCCAAGTCCTTGAGTGAAAACCACACTGTGGCACTCTCTGACAACAAAATAGTAAAAATAAAGGACGTATCCAATGGTGAAAACCTCTCTGCGGCACCTGAGGATGAAGGATTCAATCTTCCCCTAAGAGCTATTCATCAAGAGAAGTCAGCAGTCTTGGCCAAAAAATGCAACCCAATCAACCTAGGAACAGAGGAGACCCCGCATATCACATTCTATGCGGAATCACTATTATCAGAAGAGCAAGAACTCCTAACAACATTCCTAAGGGAAAGACAAATAAACTTCGCATGGAGTTATGCTGATATGCCAGGACTTGATCCAAATACTGTGGTCCACCACCTAGCAGTGTATCCAGATGCAAAACCTATCAGATAGAAGCTTCGCAAAATGCATCCTCAAATTGCTTTGTTAGTCAAAATGGAGCTCAAAAAGCTATTAGATGCAGGATTTATCCGACCAATTGATTATGCAGAATGGGTGTCAAATTTGGTACCCGTGTCAAAACCTAACGGAGCCATTAGAATCTGTATGGATTTTAGAGATTTGAACAAGGCATGTCCCAAGGATGATTTCCCACTTCCCAACATCGACATGATAGTAGACATGACAGCAGGGCACGAGATGCTATCGTTAATGGACAGATTTTCAGGATACAACCAGATCATGATAGCAAAAGAAGACCAACACAAGACGGCTTTCACTTGTCCATGGGGGACCTACTGCTGGAACATGATGCCATTTGGTCTAAAGAATGCAAGAGCAACCTATCAAAGGTCCATGACACTAATATTCCATGATATGATTCACAAAACAGTCAAAGACTATGTCAACGACATCCTAGCAAAGTCAAGAAAAAGACAAGATCATATAGCAACCCTAAGTGCTATCTTTGACAGATTAGAGGAATACAAGGTCAGACTAAATCCCAAGAAGTGTGTCTTTGGTGTACAATCAGGAAAATTACTAGGATACATAGTCTCCATGAGGGGTATTGAGGTGGATCTAGCAAAAGTCAAAGCAATCCTTGAGATGGAAGCACCAAGGAACTTAAAGCAACTAAGAGGCCTCCAAGGCAGGCTCCAATCCATTAGAAGGTTCATAGCACAACTGGTAGACAAGCAAAACCCATATTCGCACCTTCTCCACAAGGGGGTATCATACAAATGGGATACAAAATGTGAAGAGGCATTCAACAAAATAAAGGAATATCTACTGACACCTCTAGTGTTAATGCCACCTATCCCGAGAAAGCCATTGATCTTATATGTGTCAGCAACAATAACAGGCCTAGGAGCTATTCTTGCTCAGCATGATGAAAATAGAATAGAGAGGGCCATCTACTATATCAGCAAGACAATGGTTGGTCACGAGCTAAATTACTCCTTCATTGAAAAATATTGTCTTGCAGTAGTATTTGCATCCCAAAAATTCAGACACTACATGTTGGCACACAAGATAAAGCTCATTGCGAAAATTGATCCCCTCAAGTATCTCTTATCCAAGGCAATGCTCATGGGCAGAATGGCAAAATGGGTGATGATACTGTCAGAGTATGACATCGAGTATGTGGAGAGAAAAGCAATCAAGGGTCAAGTTATTGCAGATCAATTAGCAGAAGCACCTATGTATTCTGAGAATCCTCTTGTATATGAATTTCTAGACGAATCCATCTTTAACCTCAACATTGCTGATCACTGGAAACTATACTTCGATGGGTCATACACACAGCACGAATCAGGAGCTGGTATCTTCTTCATCACCCCCCAAGGATATTGCATACCAAGGTCATACAAACTAGCATTCCCTTGCACAAACAACATAGTAGAATACGAGGCTTTGACTATAGATCTCAGAATAGCAGTGCAATGGAATATCATAGCTCTCAAGGTCTATGGCAACTCACAGCTGATCATAAATCAAGTCAATGATGAATATCAGACTAAGGATGACAAACTAACTCCATACAAGAAATTGGTGGAGACTCTCAAGGAATCCTTCATTGACATAACATTTGAGCAAATTCCAAGAACCAACAGCAGAGAAGCTGACACCATGGCTACAATTGGGTCTCTAGTAGACATCCCTCACAACGTGCCGAAATATGAATTTTTGATCGAGCAGCTTCTCGTTCCCACATTCGAGGTACCAGAATCAAAATATGTGTGTGAAATTTTTGGTCCTAGCAATCCTTGGTATCATGACATCTACACTTATCTTCGAATAGGAGTCATACACACTGACCTACCATCGAGCCTAAAATGAACCTTTATTAAAAAGGCATCTAGATTTGTCATCCTAGGAGATACCTTATACTGTAGAAGCATAGAAGGTACCTTACTATGCTGTCTAAATGTTGAGGAGGCATTAACCGCTCTAATCAAGGTTCATAACGGTATTTGTGGCTCACACTCGAGTGGAATGACCATTGCCAAGAAACTGCTGAGGCTAGGGTATTACTGGCCCATGATGGAGCGAGAAGCACATGATCATGCTAAAAGGTGTTTACAATGTCAGCAGCATGGGGACCTCATCCATACTCCAGCTCAAGAGCTTCACCCGATTATCACACCATGGCCCTTTTCGCAGTGGGGACTCGACCTCATTGGGAAAATCTCACCCACTTCGTCCAATGGCCACAAATTCATTATAACTACAACTGAGTACTTCACAAAGTGGGTGGAAGCCATACCCATGACCTATGTCACTGGAAAGAAGATCTCAAAATTCATCCTAAACTATCTCATATGTCGTTATGGTGTCCCACAAGCCATTATTTCGGATAATGGCACACCCTTCAAGAACCAGGAGGTTCGTGACTTGTGCGAGAAATTCAAAATCTAGCATCGCTTCTCCACCCAGTACTATCCCCAAGGCAATGGCCAAACAGAAGCCACGAACAAAACCATCCTCAAAATCCTCAAGAAAATAGTCAATGACACAGGTTGTGACTGGCACTTGCAGCTTAATCCTGCCCTCTGGGCTTATCAAACCAGCATCCACACACCCACTAGCGCCACCCCATTCTCCTTGGTCTACGGATCAGAGGTTGTACTCCCCATTGAGATTGAGCTCCCATCCCTCATAATATCACTGCAAAATCTCATCACTGATGAAGAATATCAGGTTTCAAGACTAAACGAGCTGGAGTTACTAGATGAGAGACACATAGATGCTTTGAATCACTTACAAGTCTATCAGAATAGACTCAAACAAAGCTACAACAAGAAGATCAGAAGCATGACATTCCAAGTCGGAGAATTGGTCTTGAAAGAAAATCAGAAGAATGTCCCAAATCCTAGCAGCAAAGGAAAGTTCGAACCTAATTGGTTAGGGCCTTTCATCATCACAGCAAGCTATAAATCAGGGGCATATCAGCTATCAACACCCGAAGGGGAACCTCTGCAGGAGCTCATGAATAGCTCCCATCTCAAAAAGTTTTATGCCTAATTCTTTCAAGGTATAGAACCAAAACATCCAAAAAAAATTAGAAAAAGTCCTGAAAAAATGGTTACTTCAGTGAAAACCTGGCAAACAAAGTCTTGGCAACAACAAAAAAAAATATAAATATAAAAAAATCCAAAAACATCAGAAAATTAGAAAATCCAAAAAAAATCAAAATATCAAAATCCAAAACATCAAAAAAAATTAAAATCCAAAAAAATTCAAAACATTTCAAAATCCAAAACAGGTCAAAATCATTCAAAAGTCAAAAACAAGGTCATCTTGTTGAACACGCTGCCTCTGAGCTTGAACGAGGCAAGGTTGATCTTTGATCATCCCCTGAGACATTTAGGTCAGTCCTTTAGGAGTCCATCATAATAAACTGACATTTCATCATGTATATCTTCATTTGTAAATCGGTCAAGTCGTCAGTCAAACTACGTGGTCTCTGTGTGTATAACATAGGCAAGGCTAATCTATTGATCATCCCCCGAGGCCCCTAGGATAGGTCTTTAGGTTAGTCTCTTGGTCAAAATCTTAGAAAAACCCAAAAACATTTGAAAAATCGAAAATCAAAACATTTGTAAAATTAAAAAATTAAAATTAAAAAAAACCAAAAATAGCCTCAAAACATTGCAAAATTCCAAAAACATCCAAATATTTGAAAAAATCCATCCGGCTCATCTCGTTTGCACCCGCAATAAACACAATTCATAATAAACTGATCGTCATCATCAACCTTTGGTGAAACAGTTAGAAACAAGTCTAGCAAGTTAAAAGTAAAACTCAAAAGTGTCAAGTCTCAAGTCTTAGTCAGTACGTAAACAAGTTGGTTAGGTCTTTGTGTCGATAGTCCATCATCCAAATAGTCTCATATCAATCATCTGATAACATCATGTTGTAGGATGAATCCTTCCTACAAGGGGCATTTTTTATCAGAAATAACATTTTGGATAAATGAAATGACGTGCCACCATCCACTAACATGTCCTAAGATGTATCCTTCCTACAATGGGCATTATCTTTTGGCAATAAGTTTCGGTTCTTATCCTTAAAAACACATTCCCTTTTGGTTAGCGGTATTGAAGAACATCAGCTTGTTTGTGTGTTTGGTATTTTTTCTTTTGACTTATCTTATTGTGCTCAGTCCAAGGACCTCTCGATGATATCTGAACGAAGGATTTAGAGAGATAGGAATGGGGCAACGATCATCATTCTTTTGTTTGCTGTGCTTGTTGGACGTTCTTGTAAAATAACTTGGCGAATACTTGCTTTGTTAGATATGCATGGAGGATGTTTCAAATAGCTTGTTGACTATTGCATTGATTGGTTATACCTTTCCATGTTGTGGTTCGAGATGTTTGAGACTTCTAAAGTACATCCTAACAAGGTTTCCATATGTCAGGTGTGAACAAGAATACTCCTATCTATTTGTCAAGTCAAAGTCCATCACACTAAGTACAATTCCATCCTGGTCCTTTATACCTTGATGCATCGTGCTTAGGTGTGTTATCAAACATAAAGTGACCCTTTGAAAATCCCAATCCTTGATAAGAAAAATCATCCATCTATCATCATCATTTCTTATCATCATTTCTCATCATCATCTCTCATAATGTTGGCTTGTTGATCCTCTTGTCATCATCTAATTTCTTCATTTTCCACACTAACATCATAGCATGAATAGTTAATCATTATCACCAATACATCCATCATGCATCCATTATGCATTCATCTTGCATCCATAAATCATCAGAATTCTGTATATCATCTCACATGCATCATGATCATCATATAGATCTGTTAGTCTAAGCATCTCATAACTCATCCATTGCATAATCATAACATATCACATCATCCATCTCATCCATTATCACATCATATCATTATTTAAGTTGTTTAGGATAATATAGATTTGTTATTCTAAGCATCTTAAAATCATCTTATTTGCATCATCGTCCATAACCATCCAGTTTGAACCTCTTTATCGCGAGATCGACCCTCAAATCAAATATTTTCGCCTGATCTCTCGAGGGGGCAATGTACCAATGTACTTCTTTCCACTGGGGCATCTGAGAAATCATAAAAAAATTTAATTTCGATTGCGGCAAGTTTATTCTTTGAACCAACGCAACAAATGCATTGCTTCAAAGAGGGGCAAAATGTAGACATGCAAAATTAACATCATGCATTCGATTGGATTCAGTCAAATTAGGTCTCACATTAGGCCCATTCATCACTTTCATCCATTCATTAAATAATTTCATCTCCTTGGATCATTTATTTAAAATCAAATAAACATTATCATCAGCCTTTTAATAAATCAAACATCATCACTTTAATAGATCAAACATTTATTTAATTAAATCCATATTTCATCCTTTTCTAATTTAAATAAATCAAATATTTAAATCCTAAAGGTAAACTCACCTAATCAGCATTA
Source organism: Sequoia sempervirens (assembly GCA_007258455.2). Lineage (NCBI taxonomy): Eukaryota > Viridiplantae > Streptophyta > Pinopsida > Cupressales > Cupressaceae > Sequoia > Sequoia sempervirens. Next base: position 297,472,820 of record VDFB02281492.1, read on the forward strand.
AATCAGCATAATCATCATCTATTTAATCTAACCCTGATTAAATGTTAATCCCATCCCACTTGTATTCTCTAGATATCTCCACTTGCACAATAAATCAATTTTATTGATTTATTAAAAAAACCTCATTTTCCCTCAACATGACAAGTCAAACATGGCATTTTTTGTTGTTTTTCTTGTCCCCCTCTCAAAATTTATTGCAAATTTGAATTCAAATTCTCCCTCTCATGGGCACTCTTCCCAAATCTTGCACAACCATTGACCACTCACCATTTGACAAGTGTCATCTTCTCATTGGAGGATCTTTAGTCCCACATTCACCATCTTGGCCAATCTCTCATTAACAAAATCTATAAAAGAAGGCCTTCATTCTCATTCATGGATCCACAATTTTATGCAAGGTTACTCTCTTGGTTTGAGAAATAATCTTGTTCTTCATCTCCATTGCAACACATCATCATTTTAGCTTTGACAAGGGTTGGGAAAGGGTCACTAGCACATGTGACACCAATCCACTATGGAATAGGTAACTTGTTGAGTGTTTTCATTATGCTTGTAGCTTTCTTTCATCCTTTTGTTGCATGTTTTAAGCACTTTACAAGGTATTTCATAGAGGTATTTTGTTAGATTTGTGGAATACTAACCCCTATATGAGTTTAGTTTTTGCAGATTTTAATAGATGCCTACAGTTATTTTATTTGGATTGACTAACTCTGAATTTGTGAAAGTGATGCAATGCAAAATAACAAAGGAAACATGGGAAAAATTTCCTACCATCTATGAAGGTGATGACAATGTCAAAAAGGAAAAGTTGCAAATTTATAGATCTCAATTTGAAAGCCTAAAGATGAAAATATTACCACATTCTTGCCTCAGGTTAATGAAGTTGTCAACTATATTCTAGGTCTTTTGAGGAATTGAAAGAAAAGAAAGTTGTGAAAAAGGTACTCAAATATATTCCTAGAAGGTTTGATTGTAAAGTCTTTTCAATTGAAGAAGCTAAGGATTTGAATGTTTTTAAGAAGGTTGAACTACATGGAATTATAGCTACTTTTGAAATGAGATTTGAAAGTGAGGATACTATAAGGAAAGAGGTGGCAATAATAGTATCTAAGAAGCAAGTTGATCCAAATTCTGATATTGAATCAGATCCAAAGGAAGTCAATTTTTTCAGAAAGCTACAAAGAGGTTCCAGTAAGTATAAAGGAAAGTTACTTTTGAAGTGTTTTAATTACGATGAAGTAGGACATTTTATGGTTATGTCCCCACAAGGATTCTAACAATGGTGAGAGAAAGTCTGTAAATAAATCATTTCATAGAAGGAATAAAGGTCAAAGGAAACAAAAGAGTTTCTACACTAATGAGGAAGATTACTCTATTGATGAAGAAGATAGATATCTCTGGAGATGAAAAAGAAAAAGTTGTATTCATGAATTTTCAAAGTAGTAAAGAAGATAAAAAAATGGATTTTGGAAACAATGAAGATGAAGTAGGTCTTTTAGAATAATTGCTATATGATGGAAAAGAGATCAATAGATTGAAGAAGAGAATCATAGAAGTGAAGGCTAAAGAAAAGATATCTCTAGATCTAGAGAAAGCAAAGAAGATTATTTTTGAACTAAAGACCCAGATAAAAGAAGAAAAAAGGATTGAAGAAGTTTTGATAAAAAATTAATATCAAGAGGCAAGGACTATGAGAAGCTTAAAGTAGAAGTTTTTTTCATAAGAAAAGAGCTTGAGAAGGTGAATCAATAGCTACAAATAAAATTTAGAAAGAGTACATTGAGAATCTAGATCAGATATTGGGTTGTTAGAGATCTTCATACATCAAAACCAATTTTTTTTTTGATGATCAGAAGAAGAAAGGGACAAAATAACTAGTGAAGCATATTAAAGCATGTCTAGAAGTGACTAGTTTTAAGAGTATAAAGTCTAAAAGAGCTATTGCAAGTGATTAAAAAAAGACATAGAATGATGGCTAGTCAAGTTCAAAATAAGAGCAAAAGATTTAGAAGACGGATACAACACCAAGTTCAATTATTCTTTTTTTGACCATTTTTTAATTGCAATAATTTTGGTCATAAGGTTGTCGACTATATAAAATCTCTAGTAAGAAGAAATAACTTTGTTAGCAATAATGCATTTGCATCTCTATACAATTTTAATATCATTTACTACAAATGAAACAATTTTGGACACATTTCTAGGAACTATAGAAGAAATTTTGCAAGTCCACCTCTACCAAAAATGGTAAGAAAAGAATTAGAATGTCGAATTCATGGATTAGATAAAGTCTAGAAGAAGGTCCCTAAAGAGAAAAATTTAGAGAAATCAATTATTTCTTAAACTACTCTACATGCTCAGAAAGAGAAGAATTTGTGGATCATAGACTTTGGATGCTCAAACCACATGGTTGGAGATAAAATTAAGTTCAAGAATTTCAAGAAATTTGAAGATGCTTTGTGACTCTTGGAAATAATTCTATTTCCAAAATCACAAATAAGGGTACTTTAAGTATTGATGGTGGTAGGAAAAGGAAAAATGATGTTTCATAAGTTGAAGGACTAAAATATAATATTTTAAGTGTAAGTTATATGTGTGATAAAGGTTACGAGATTAGGAAATCAGGTACCAAAGAGCTTATTAAAGAAGTAGGATAGATAGTGACATATATCATCTTAGCAAGCTGAATGGATAAAATTATCTTATTGTGTAGAGAGAATAAAGTTGAATGGTGACTTCAATGACAACACTGTGTTGCATCATTATGTACATTTTGTAGACACATAAAAATGACCTAGGCCTGCAAACTCTATTTCCAACATTTTCTTCCTAGCATAACTAAGACATTTTAATTATGTCCTTGGTCCACTTTTGACTATTACTTAAATAATTCATAATTATTTAATTAATTCATGCCTTTTTATTCTTCTAGATTATTAAATAATTAAATTTTATTTATTTATTTAATACGTCACTAATTGTCTAATGTCTTTCTATAATTAAATAAATTTCTTAATTTATTTAATTATCTATGTCCACTAACTTTTACTTGATTGTTTAAATAGATAAATTTTATTTATTTTTTTTAATATGTCATTAATTCTAAAAATTCTTCTTATAATTAAATAATTTTTTTAATTTATTTAATTACTATCCACCTTGTCATTTTAGTAAATAATTCAAACTAATTATTTACTGTCATGTGACCCCACCTTTTTGAATTAAATCTATTTTTAATTCAAAATGCTCTTTTTTCTCCAAAAATCAAGTAGTTTCTATTATTATTTGATTTTCCAACCACCTCTTTTTATGTGCCAATCGTATCCCTTGTCACATGCATTGTCAACCCTTGATTTGATTTTCTCAAATTGAAACTTGTCCACTCATTTCAAATTTGACCTAATGTTCCCCTAACCCTAATTGTGGGTTGTCATATTGAGTCTTGTTCACTAATTCTAGGGCACTTGTTAATCTTCAATCTTGGCCATTCACTCAAAATTGCATTTTCTATAAAATGACAATTTTGGTCTCATTTGCACATCTCATGTCATCTCATGCAATCTTGTTTTAGTAAATTTTGTTATTATCTTGCAATCTTGTCATCTTAGCTCTTGTCATAGGGATACTTCACATCTCTCTTGGCATTTTGGCATACTTTAGACATAGTTTATATTTTCTTACTAGTTGCATAGTTGCATAGTATTGCATTTTTTCATTCAAATCCTTCAACATTTACTTTGGTCTTGGCATTGGCATTGTCACATATTGCTCACTCCAAATTTGAGGGAAAACTACATATTGTAGCAAGTTGAGAAGGTGTAATGGAGGTCAATCATGGAGGTTGAAGACTTAAGGTGATATCTATCTTGTTTTCATGTTATTTCCCCCTTTGTGTTTCATTATTTCTTTGGGTTTTGATTTATTTAGCTACTAATCTACTAACCTAAGAATTTCCCTAAGTTACATTGGTGAACCTGAAACTAAAATCACAACTTTTTGTTTTTTCCATATGGATTTTTTTTTCTGTTTTGCAGCTACAGGTACTGAACAATGCATTCATAGCTTCTAGCACTACAATCATTGTGTTGTGACACATTCAGCCAATAGAGTGATGCATCTACAAAGCTTAGCTACATTTGACATTTCCAGAGACGTATTCGCCAGTACTATGACGTAGTTGACATCCCGAACGACGCATTTGAACATTGAGATGCATCTTTTTTGCATATTGACACATTCGACAGATAGATCCTAGCATATCAACTCGAAACACATTTGACTTGTGGAGCGACACATTCACTCTACTATGACGCATTCGATTGGTAAATTCTTGCTTTTAGATTTTTCCATATTTTTCTTCATTTCTCTTTGCAATCTGTTATTTCTTTCTATAATCTATTAGTTTTGGGGTTTTCTGGTTACTAATGGGTTGTTGCAGCATGTGGCTTTGAGTCTTTCATGGGTCTAAGGCATCTTTTTGAAACTACTAACAAGTGGTTTTGTAGGTTTGATTGTCCAAGGCTATTATTTTGAAACACTTGTGTTTGTTTGTTTTTAGATTAGAAAACACTTCCATTGGTGCTTTAAAAAGAACACTTACTTTTCATTTGCTTGATTGTGCTTGAAGGTTTTAGGTGATTATGCTCTCACCTTGTGTAAACTAGGTGATCAGAAAACTAGACCCATCTACTTTTGTGTCACCCTGATTCAATAATCAAAGTATCCTCTCCCCTTGCGCACTTGTGTGATCCTGGGTGTAAAAGAAATGGTTATTGACTCTAGGAATTGGGCCTTCCTTGGTGGGAAAAATTACTCACCCAAAGGTGACTCAAACTGGAAAAGGAGTTCATTGGCCAAGCTACCCCCAATTGGTATATAAATGTGAATCCTAATGGAAAAATTAGGACTATGAGTGTGGATGTGTCACACGGACAAGTGAACTCCCCAAAATGCTATTGAGTATAACCTCTTTAGGCTAGAGTTCCTCCTTATTGGATCTAATCTTTCCCGATGTGTGGCCATTCAAACCAGGGTCCCAAACTAAAATTTTTGTGTAGTAATCCAAAATCCCATCTATTTTCTAGCGTAGAAATAGTTATTGTGAAGGCACCCACATTCTTGTAGTTCTTAGTAGAGGGGATCAACCTACAATGGGAGATTTATGCAGCTTGTAAGCTTGGTTGGCTTGAGAAGTGAGTGCAATGTAAGGGGGAGCCCATCTGACCAAGCTTCTAGATTCATTCGCTAAGAATAAGTGTAGTTGGGGAAACCCACATGGAATCTAGCATATATTGTCCTTGCCAAACCTAGGATTGTGCTTGTCTTCTTTGTGCTTGATCAAGATAAAATATTGTGTTTTCCAAGTGTTTTCAAACATTTAAACAAACAAACATCATTTCATAGATCTAGAAACAAACATTCAACTTGAGACAACTTCAAAAAAATTCCAAAATTTGCAAACAAACTTAAACTATTTTGTTGCAACGCATTTGTTGTAACACATTTTCCTTTTTCTGCGATGAAATCGCTTTGCTAAGTCTTATTTTCTATCTCTAGCAATGCATTTTCCTGGTATGAATTGCATTTGCTTAACAGAAGGTCGCAATCGCTTTTCTGAGTCACATTTAACTTCTATAACACCACATTTGTTGAATCTGAAATGCATTTGCCTACCTGCAACGCATTCGAAACCTAGAATGATAGATTTTCTTGGCAGAAATTGAAACACTATTGCAGACCAAAACCCAAGAGAAAACTTTTCCAATTTGTCATTAAACATCTTTTTCTAGTAGTCTCTGCCAAAAACCAGGAAGAAAATTTCTCAAATCTTCAACCATTTGCATCTTTAGCTTGCATTTACCCATAGGTTTAACTTTGAAAATTATAGTTGCATCCTTTAGGTCCATTTTCATTTTCAATCATAAACCAATCATTAGGCCCTCATTTCATTCTCATATTTTGGATTAGGAAACCTTACCAAACTTTTCAAATCATTTCCTTCAAGATTAGGTGGTCATTGGAATTAGTCATTATCATTTCTTTTAGTCATTGTCCTTTTTGTGATACTTTCCAACATAAAATTCTAGTTAGGAAAACTCACTTTGTCATCTTGTCCTTTAGTCATACTAACAAGTCCTTTGATTACCCAAATTAAGACATAGATTAGGCCTAGAGTGGTTAAGTAACCTTCCTCCAAATCATTTAGACCCTTGCATTTGAATTCAAATCATCTTAGTCCTCATTTTTCATATCTTATCCAAAAAATTCATAAAACATAGTCCTTATTATACTTTGGCATTTGTCATTTCCTTTAGGCAACATTGTCATATTGTATTGTCATCCCTTATATTTCCAAAATCCAAAAACATAGTTTGCATTGTCATCCCTTGCAATTTCATCCCACATATTTAAAAATCCAATAACATAGTTTGCATTGTTATCCCTTGCATTTGCATCTCTCATATTCAAAAATCCAAAAATATAGTGTCATTTAGTTGTCATTTTCCATCCTCTTCCTAATTTGAGCAATTCCTTATATGGTTAAGACTAGGCTTCAAAGAAAAAGAAGAAAAATGACTAATTTTGGACAAGACAACAACAACACTTACATCTTTTATAATGACATGAATCAAAACAAGAACCAAGATACATCCTTTATTAATCCTTTCAGCGAAATGAACATGCCATCTGCATCATGAAACCCATTTCAATCATTCATGCATAGAGATGAACATTGACATGTGTTTATGGAATACATAGAAACCACAATGCAAAATTCTGACATAGCCTCCTTTTTAGAAGACTTAGTCTTACATGACCCACAAAGATATTTAGCCATGCTCTTATACCAAGGGGTCAAATTACCATGTGGCTTTGACATTAACACTTTGAGACTAGCCTCTCCTGATCACAACAAGAACAACAATACAAACAACATGCCCAACATTAGTCAACCTCAAAACAACACAAGCAATGCTTTCATTGGTGCCACCTTGTAAATTTCCACAAGCACTATTAATTCCACCTCCATTGACACCTCTAATCAAAATAATTCCAATAAAATTAATGCAGCATCCATTGGAGGAACACCAACTATGTCACAAGCCATTTGTGTCATAGAAAAAAGGATCCTTTTCTTGACATGAGATTAATTCATGATCAATTGAACTTAATGAGGTCTTAATCTAGTGTTGTGAGGCATTTTATGCATCCACACTAGGTCTTGGATCCTTGCAAATTAAATAACATTTTTTTAATGATGTCTTGTAAAGGTGTTGTAAAGTTTTGTAAAGGAATTTCACACTTTTCTATACTTAATTAACCTATTTCTCCATAATTCAACATTATTAAATGTGTTTAATAACATTATCACATCAATCTAGAAGGTTATCAACTTAAACTTAATGATAAATTAGTGTTGTAATGTTTCTTGCACATTCACATTGGTTCTTGTGCCTTCCTAGGCTATGTGGACCTCATTTTAGTGTTGTAAAGTATATTTAATTACACTTTCACATTGATTTATATTTCCCATGCCCTATTTGACATTCACATCATCATTAATAGGCCCCTCTTAACCCATATTTTGCATCCTGAGACATAATTTGATCAAATAACAGACATAGTCATAATATAAGCCTAATTTGCTTATTTCTTGGCATTCCAACTAGAAAAAATGGCCCCTATGGGACCAATTCTCCATTAGTGGAGAATTAGTCCCATCTAGGTGGGACCCATTCATCATTAGTGGCGAATGAGTCCCATTTGAGCCATTTTTGGGGTTTTGAGTAGGAAAAAAAAGGTTTTAAGTTTAATTTTTCTCCATGTTGGCCTTACGGATCTAATTAATGAGAAAATAAGGTGAATTTCCTATAAAATAAACTCTCTCAAATAATTTTTACATCTATTCATTCATTAACACATTCACATCATTCATTCATCATTTATCTTCTATCTCAAGTTAAGCAAGCTAGGGCATTTACATTGCAAGTCATCAATTTAGCTTCCCAAGACATCCAAGGGCAGATTCTACATGTTATGTTGTAGAATTTGAAGATCAATCATCATGGATATGTAATCCATTCCATTGTTTTATGTTTTATTCCTTTCTTTCATCATTTTAGTTTAATTACGTAAACAGGGTTCGACCAAGGCAAACCCCCATGCCCTAACATTTAACATCTCTTTCTTGCATTGTGTATTTGTAGATTTAAATCTCTTGGAAGCTTGGAAATCATTAAAGATCAAGTTTCAAGGTTGCTAAAGTCTTCTCCTCATTCATCAAGTCAAAATATTAACAAAAATCCATTTTTAGACCCATAAATTAGAGTTTCGATTGTGGACACCTATAGGGCATCAAAGTGAAGATCGGAAGCTTCAAAATCCACCTTTGAAAATCTAGAAATTCAAAAGTGGACTCATTCACCATGAGTGGCAAGTGAGTCCCACTCTAGGGTCAATTTTGAGTTTTTTGCATTTTTGAGTACCCTTTTGTTAGAAACAGGTTCCAGTACAATTTGGCTCTAGAACTGGGATTGATTCACCTAGAATGGCGAATGAGTCCCACCAGGCCTAAATTTTAGCATCAACAACATTTCAAAATCAATTTCCAGTCCTCATGAAGGTTCTAGGTGCACACTTTTAGTCCAATTCATTTCTATTGCATTTTTGCATTCATTTGTAGGTGATTTTGCAATACACAATGTATTTTCAAGCAAATCTTATTTCTTAGGTTTTGCATGTTCAATCAATTTATTTTATCAATTATTTTCACTTATATCACTTCATTTAGCTATTATAACAATACACACAACTTAATTTGAATGAACCTCTTATATTTTGGGTGTGGGATATATCTATTTCCATTAGGTACTGAAAGATCCTAATTGAGTAAAAGAGAGTATTCCTAGTCCCCAAAAATCTATGGTTCATTTTGGTGAACCTTCTTTTTGAATGCTTCATTTGGAGTCCTTTCATCATCATAGATCTAGCTTGCATTAGGATTTTCATGATTCATTTTCATGCTAGGTGTTAAATTTTGCATTCCTAAAAAGTGCATTTTGCTTGCATTATTGGTATCTAATTTCATTTCCACTCTTTGAAATTCTTCATTTTTCACTTAGGTCTGAATCATAGCACTTAGAAAGCATCAAAATTAGTTAAAAATGTCTGAAATTTTTGAAAAAATTCCATACTGGGACTCATTCGGAACCCTGGGCGAAGCAGTCCCTTCTGACCCCTGAAACAACATTGTCTTGAACTCAGAAATTTGTTTTTAGGATTTTGTTTGGCACCTTAACTTATATATATATATATATATATCAGTTAGTTACATTTCTATAGCATGAATTTCACTAGATCTTAATTAAAATCGCTCATTCCATGCATTGTTTCATTTTGCATTTACATTTTTCATGTCATTTTTTGATTGGTGCATAGTGTAATTAGAACATTATCTTGTTTCATATCTAAAAATTGTATTTCCTTTTAATTCATTGCATTGCACTTTATTTATTTTCTCATGTTAGTATGTGTTCTCTTAAAGCATTCAATGTTTCTAGCATAGCAAGTGGCTTGTATGATTCTATTTTTCATGAACATAATCTAGGACAGCAAAGTAAAACATTTGATAAGCATTTTGCATACCTTCCTAGTACTTATCAGATTTGAAAGAATATAATAACACAAGAGGATCCATGTGTAGATAATCATGAAACTCATACTTTTTCTTCTCCCAATACCTCTCCTACTAGTGACGAAGGTATTTTGGTGAAAGGAGTTACAAGCACTGTGAGTCTTGATTGTCCCTCTCCTCTTTCGCCTTTGGAAGACATTAAAAACTAGAAGATGAAATCTTGCATACCACCTTACCTAATCTCCATAACCATGAAAATCAAATTTTCCATCTCCTAATATCCCTCCTTGATTTAAAGAGGATAGGTTGGTATTAGAATACATTCCTATTAAGAGTCATGAGAATCTTGACCCCCCCTTCCCTAATGCTCCTCCCATTTGGGATAATTTATTTGAAAACCATAGTGGTCCTTCTCTTGATGCTTCCCTCACTTTTGATGAAGCTACTTTACACACATCAAACTTGGATGGACATATTACAAGCTCTCCTAGTAGGGTCTAGATAACATGGAATAAGAGAATGAGACCTTAATGACAATCAACATTCAACTTACATCTTCTCCTAATCATCCCCCTCTTGAAACTCCCATCATTGATCATTCCCCTATTAGCGATGAAGTCATTTTGGAAGAACCTAGCCCTACTTGTCAAAAATATGTGGCTTGTTATTCTCCTAAACACTGTCCTTCTAGGGAGAGTATCATGGTACTAGAAAATGACAACAATAATAATGTATCTTCCTTAGATAAACAAGTAGTTCTCGATTGCCCTTCCTTAGAGATACATCTAACCAAGGCCATTGAGGTTATGAATGCATAGGTTTCCATTAGATCCCCTTTGATCAATGTACCTCAAACATACCCTATGGGAAATACGAAGAATCCCTTAATTCTTTACCCACCATCACACAAGAAACAAAACAAACCTCAACTCATCCTCTACCCACCTATTAATAATGTATTGTAGCAACCGAGTTATAATACCATTGCTCATACATATAATACCCATAATAATCCACAACCGCCACAACCAACCCCAACCCCTTTACCTTTACCCAATCCACCTAGTGATCCTTGTTACATCCTGTACACAAAGGAGTATGATCTTGATGAACAATTAAAGAATAATCCTATGAAAATTTCCCTTTTGGATTTACTTCAGAACTCACCAAATTACAACACTATTATTCAAATAGCCTTACAACAAATTGTAGTTCCTCCTAGTACAACTCCAAATGATGTGGTAGCTTTAATCCATAACACACATCTCAACATTACTTTCCATCAACATGAGCTCCCCTCTTTGGATGTGTAAAAGAAAAAAAAAGCTTTCATGATCATCGCTCAATACAAGACAACAGGCATAAAGATAACTCTTATAGATAATGGTTTTTCTCTTAATGTGTGTAGTGTGAGTCTTTTGGATAGGCTTGGCATTCATAGATCCACAATTCAACTTGACTCTCTATCCATTAAGGGATTTGACAATGTTGCAAAGACATCACTTGGGTTAGTCATTATACCTCTTGTAATTGGAGTTTTCACCTTAAATACACCAATCTATGTCATGTCTTATGAAATTTCATGTAATCTTATCATAGGCAGATAGTGGATTCATGCCATGAATGGTGTGCCCTCCACTCTTCATCACAAAATGAAATATATTTACAAAAACAAAGTATACACCCTTGATGCTGACCCTGGACCTTATAGTGTCTTACAACTTGCCAATACCAAAGAGAACCACCTGAACACATTAACACCAACCATACAAGTGGAACCTATAGAAAAAAATGACAACATTGAACATCACATGACATTATCAGAAGATGATTGGGGTTCCTTGTATTTTGAGCATGACTTCATGGGAAAATACAAAATTATCCACAATGATTTGCAAAAGGAAAAAGACACAACAACCATTTCCACACCCACTTCGGATGACCTTTCGAAAGCATCCACCTCACCCACTTTAGACAAAGAAGAAAACTACATAACAACCTTTGATGAACACCATAACGAATAGCCACCCGATCCAAAAGCCATGAAAAAAATGTATGGAAAAGTTTTTGAGTTTATGAAATGGCTTGGATATAGTGGAAAAGGATGTGGTGCTAATGAACAAGGCACCCACAACCATATAGACCCCCTCACACAACATACAACTCATGCTCTTGGTTATTTTCCTATCATAGAGATTGCCAAACCTTCATCCAACATCAATAATATCACACAACAACCTTCTAAATCATCCTTAACAACTAGTGGTCTTGAACATCATCCTTCATCAAGTATGCAACACATGACTACATCTTCACTTAATGGAAATGTCATCTCACAAAATTTTCATGATTTTATTTTGATAGATTTTCTACCTTCCTATAATGGAAAGAATAAAATCTCGCAATCTAGTGACACTTGTGAAGGTATGACATATACTACTAAGCAAGATGTATCTTTGAAACACATCACAATACCACCTTCTCCCATTGATCAAGAGGGTATCTTGTCGAGACTCCTCCAAGATCACTTGATCACTCTCCCTCCTAGAACTTGTAAGAAATGTTATGATAAGACTTCCTTTTGTGAATATCATCAAGTTCACAGTTATTCCACTAATGAATGTAAAGCTTTGAGTCATAAAATTGAAAAAATTTCAATAGTTTGGTATGCTTCCCTATGCGGGGGGAATCTAACTCCTCTAACTACTATTGATTTTCACTCTAGCATGCATTTCATCAATCCTTTTGGCTCACCTTTTTCCTACACTAAGTGGGGGAAAGGAGTTCAATAGCATTGTCCTCATATGTCACTTTTGGTTGCCTCCTTTTGGCTTGTTGTTGACTTTTCATGAATACATAAGAGTAAGCTTGGGATGTGAATGACATGCCTTAATTTGGCTCGCATATAACATACTTCTCTCTTTCATAACTTAGCTTATCAGAAACATATGACTTGGCAAAGGGATTTATGAGTAAGCTCTCATATCTTCTTCTCTCTTCTTCTACTTTAAAGAAATTGCTCATAGCACTGGTGCTCACAACCACTTTAAAGTGGGGGCATACATCACCAGTCACATTTCATTGTGCAATTTTCTTTTTCTTGCAATTTCCTTTCTTGGAAGCATTAGGTACAATGTTCCCCAGGATGAGACCTTGCACCTTTCCTCTCTTGGAAAAAATATGAGATCATTTTCACTTATCCTCTCTTGGAGACATCGAACATGATGTTACCTAAGGTGAGACATTGTATGAACAAAGAAAAATCCCTTTGAACAATCTTTACACTATTTTTCATTAACAATGTCTATGAGTGTCAAGCATACGAAGTTTTTCTTACCTCATGGAGCTCAAAAACCTTTTTCTTTGTGGCACCTTATTAAAGTTATCAGGAGGTATAACTTTGGTACAGTTGCGCAAGAAGCCCACCTAGCGGCATGACTTTTCCCCATAGCCACCTTTGTGCTTGTGAGTGCATACCAACTAGCATATGCATCTTACCTTTTGGGATTTCTCACCCCACAGACAACTAGTTCTATGGCCCCAAAGAGACTATACCTTTGGCCTTTCTCACCCAGCAGACAAACAAGAAGTTTTGTTGGCCCAGAGTGAGTACATCTTTTCTTCTTTTTTAGTTCCTACCATTGCAGGATTCTATATCTTGGGGGCTTGACCTACATGTGGATCTCTCTTGAATGTTTACTTTAGTGTGAGTTTGAAGCAAGTTCATCCTCTCACTAAAGTGGGGGCTAAATGTGCCATAGAAAAAAGGACCCTTTGCTTGACATGGGATTAATTCATGATAAAATGGAATTAATGAGGTCTTAATCTAGTGTTGTGAGGCGTTTTATGTGTCCACACTAGGTCTTGGACCCTTGAAAATTAAATAACATGTTTTTAATCACATCTTGTAAGGGTGTTGTAAAGTCTTGTAAAGGAATATCATGATTTTCTAGACTTAATTAACCTATTTATCCCTAATTCAACATTATAAAATGTGTTCAATAACATTATCACATCAATCTAGAAGGTTCTTAACTTAAACTTAATGATAAACTAGTGTTGTAGTGTGTCTTGCACATTCACATTGGTTATTGTGCCTTCCTAGGCTATGTGGACCTCATTTTAGTGTTGTAAAGTGTATTTAATTACACTTTCACATTGATTAATGTGTCCCAAGCCCTATTTTACATTCACATCATCATTAATAGTCCCCTCTTAACCCATATTGTGCATCCTAAGGCTTAATTTGATCAAATAACTGACATAGCCATCATATAAGCCTAATTTTCTTACTTCTCAACATTCCAGCAAGCAAAAATGGCCCATGTGGGACCCATTCACCACTAGTGGTGAATTAGTCCCATCTAGGTGGGACCCAGTCACCATTAGTGGAAAATGAGTCACATTTGAGCCATTTTCAGGGTTTTGAGCGGGAAAAATTAGGTTTTAAGTTTAATTTTTCTCCATGTCGGCCTTAGGGATCCAATTAACAGGAAAATAAGGTGAATTTCCTATAAAATCACCTCTCTAAACTCATTTTTACATATATTCATCCATTAACATGTTCACATCATTCATTCATCATCTATCTTCTATCTCAAGTCAAGCAAGCTAGGGCATTTACATTGCAAGTCATCAATTTAGCTTCCTAAGACATCCAAGGGAAGATTCTACATGTTATGTTGCAAAATTTTGAGATCAATCATCATGGAAAGGTAATCCATTCAATTTTTTCATGTTTTATTCCTTTCTTTCATCATTTTGGTTTAATTACCTAAATGAGGTTTGACCAAAGCAAACCCCCATGCCCTAACATTCAACATCTCTCTCTTGCATTGTGTATTTGCATATTTAAGTCTCTTGGAAGCTTGGAAATCATTGAAGATCAATTTGGAAGGTTGCTAAAGTCTTCTCCTCATTCATCAAGTCATAATATCAATAAAAATCCATTTTTAGACCAGTAAATAAGTGTTTCAGAAGTGGACACTTGTAGGGCATCAAAGTGCAAATCGGAAGCTTCAGAATCCATCTTGGAAAATCCAAAAAATCAAAAGTGGACTCATTCACCATGAGTGCTGAATGAGTCCCACTCCAGGGTCAATTTTGAGTTTTCTACATTTTTTAGTACCCTTTTGTCAAAAACGGGTTTTGGTACAGTTTGGCAAAATTTGGACCGATTCTCCTAGAATGGTGAATGAGTCCCACTAGGCCTAAATTTCAGCATCAACAGCATTTCAAAGGAAATTTCTAGTCCTCATAAAGGTTCCAGGTGCACACTTTTAGTCTAATTCATTTCTATTGCATCTTTGCATCCATTTGTAGGTGATTTTACAATACATAATGTGTTTTCAAACAAATCTTATTTCTTAGGTTTTGCACGTTCAATCAATTTATTTTATCAATTAGTTGCACTTAGATCACTTCATTTAGCTATTATAACATTACACACAACTTAATCTGAATGAACCTCTTATATTTTGGGTGTGGGATCTATCTCTTTCCATTAGGTGAAAGATCCTAATTGAGTAAAAGAGACATAGTATTCCTAGTCCCCAAAAATCTACAGTTCACCATATCACAACCAATGCCAACAATGTCAAAAAAATCCTCACAATTACTTGGAGCTACTTTTGGATCCTCATCAATGGGGGTAATCTCTTCAAATCCTCTATTTGGAGCTTCGCCTAGTGCAATGGGAGCATCATCATCGAATCCTTTCATTGGTACCTCATTCAATCCCTTCAGAGGAAATAAACAATGCATCTTCATTCAAGGACCACAGCCAAATGTTTACATGTCATCACAATTTAATACCAATACTTCCCAAGGGAAAAACATGAACATTCCCCATGGACAATTCCAACAATTTGGACAAGGCAATCAAAATACACAACATATGGCATCATTTGGACACCAAAGTATTCATGGTCAACAAATATGGAAAATTTTGACTCAAATGGATGGAGGGAACATTCCTACATATGCATCACATGTCCACACTCATCAATATGCATGTAATCAAAACTTTCAATACCAACAACATTTAAATCAAAACACATCATACATCTCACAACAACACATCCCACAACAAAACACCAACATCTCTTCACGACAAATTGGGACCCATGGGATACCTATCACTCCCATGTGTGATGCAACAAACAATCTTATAATTAATGCCTTGATAGCTCAAGTGGCTCACTTACAAAAGACCATAGAGACTATGGAAATGTCTGACAAAAAGCCACACATGTCATATGACGTATGCCCATATCCTTTTGACATGAGTTTATACATGCCACCATTTCCTCCTGGATATGTGGCACCAAATTTCACCAAGTATAAGGGAAATACAAATCCAATTGAACACGTTTGAGAATTCATGATTAACTACATGGAAATTTCCTATGAACATACTTACTTGATGATACTTTTCTCCAAGAGTCTAACATGGCCCACACTTGAATGGTTTTCCACTTTAAAAGGGATAAAAACATGGGACGAACTTGCAGAAAGATTTGTAAAAAATTATGCCTATAACATTGACATAGACACCTCCATCACTAGCTTGTGCACACTTACACAAGAAGACATTGGTGAAATATTTATCCTATTCTTCCAAAGATGGAGAAGCCTAGCAAGTCATTGCCATATTGACATACTTGAGAAAGAAAAAGTCGACATGTTTGTTCAAACACTCCTAGGTCCATTGAAATATGGATTGCTAGTTCATTCTTGCACAACCTTCATAGACCTAGTCAAAAAGGGTGTCCAACTTGAGAAGGCCCTCATTGCAAAAGGAGAATTAAAATATGGCCCTAAAAACATAAACGCAAATCCATCCGTAGACAAAACTATTGGGTCAAAAATAAACATGTTACCAATGATGGGGTTGTTGATGCCAAGGAAGTGAACACATTAGGTCCAGTGCTTACCCTTAAAGGAGATCAGCCACAAAATAGACCAACAACCACACTAACACCTCCTGGTAATGTCATTCAAAATAACCAAAATAGTCAAAATAGTCAAAATCAAGCACAAATCCATTAGCGAAGGCAGTTCCTGAAAAGACGTACATACACCCCCTTAGGTTAACCAACTAAAGACGTCCTTAAGAAGATCCTTCAAAATAATATCATCACACTAGAAGACCCTAAGCCATATGACCCAGGGCAGTTTAAACCATCATGGTGGGACGATAACACTTTTTGTGATTACCATCAAGCTAAAGGGCATAAAACATCTTCTTGTCAATAACTAAGAAACATTGTCTAAGACCTCATTGAAAATCACACAATTGAATTAGGTGGACCACAATTTGCATCAAATGCAGACCATACTATTCATAAAAACCCATTGCAAAACCATGGTTTGAATAATCCCTCCACATCAGGTCCTAAGACAAATAATAATTGTGCCAACTATACCCGCACCACATTTAACTATTCAGGAGAAAGTATTATCAATAACGTCTGAACCGATGATGAATATGTCAATACCATCACTATCAAAAGAATGCATGAATGTAATGCTACTACCTAAAGTGGAAAAATCACCATCGCTGGTCCTCCTCCTCGAGAACCAAAAAATCACAATACCCGATCCATATGCTAAGCAACCACAATCTGGATCATCCACAAAATAGTCACAACCTAAGAGTCAGTTTGACCTTATTGATCAACTAGGAAAAACCTTTGCACATATTTCTATACTCGAGTTGCTTCACATTTCTCCCACACATAAGGCTATACTTGACAAAACCTTGTAAGAGTCCTCTATCCCTCAAGACATTGATGTGAACCGATTTGAGGCCATGGTGGGATACCTAACTACACCCCATCATGTAACATTTTTAGACCAAGATTATTCATCACCAAAGACCAATCATAATGATGCATTACATATTGAAGTCTTCATCCATAAGCATAAGGTCAGACGAGTTTTAGCAGATGACAAACTAGGACTGAATATATGCTCCCTAAAATTGGTTAAGGCTCTAGGATTTTCTGATGCATGTGCAGACCCTACTAAGAGCATTGTTATAAAGGAATATGATGATCAAGAATGTTCCTCTTGAGGTGTCATCACTCTTCCCATTAGAGTTGGGCTAGTCATTATAGAAACAACTTGCCAAGTCCTGAATTTTGAATTACCTTACAACATATTACTTGGTCGACCTTGGATTCATGTCCTCAAAGTCGTTCCATCCACCCACCACCAATGCCTAAAGTTTCCCTTTGATGGCATATAAATCACTATATATGGAGACCTTGATCCCTTTCGATATTGCACCAATCTAAGGAGTATTTCAGAATGTCAGGTGCCCATCAATCGAGACACTCCAAGTTCCTCCAAATTCATTGACCCATCCACACTCACCTCTTCATCCAAATCCACTCCTTCCACATCTTCTGTCACACCCTCATCCTCCTCCCTTCCTAAATTTGAATCCACTGTCAAGATCTAGGACCTCGATTGTGGGGAATTAAAACTAAATATGGCCTACTGCATCACAAAAACACTCAAGTCTCCTAAGGTCTATGGTTGATCTTGTTTTAGAATGGAACCTAAGGAAATTTTTAGGGTTCCTCCATCATGCATTTTTATAAAATGGGGTGAAATGAGTGAAGAAGTCATCCAGGATATATCAACATGGATCTATAGAGACCAAGAAAATCCATCTCCATTACCAGTTCAAATATATGGAAAAGGCTATGATATAATGAAGTAAAAAGGCTATGATGGAATTAGTGGCCTTGGCAGAAATAAGACTAGAATGCGTGAGCCCATAATGCCTCCCTGAAGACCAAAACTTCTTGGGCTAGGATATGGATTACCCAATAATGACAATCTGCATACCAATGTAATTTTGAGTGAGAGTGTGAATGCTTCAAAAAGTGTCGAGACTATTGAAGAATCCTTTACCAAAATTAACTCCTATAAATGGGAATTTGGCTTTGAATGATCCCTAAGTAACTGTTTCCTTGATGAATTGTTCCTTGAACTTGGAGAACCTACCTTTGAAGAAATATTTTGACAAATTTTTGAGATTGACCGGCACAAAAAGGTGACAACCATGAAACTCTAGGAGAGAGAGTAGATTGGAGTAAATTCTTTTTCCTTTAGAATGATGACAAGCTTAAATCATCTTCATGTACTATAAGCCATAACCCTAACATACCTATCCAACTACTTAACACCAATGGCCATCATTTGGATTCACATGACTCACCACATGACACTAATTTTGATCCATTTGTCATGTACTTTGACAATGAGTATGAATCAAGTGAAGGAGAATATTGGATAGAATCTAACTAGTAATTGGATGATGACAACTTATCTTCAACATTTTTGAATCCATCTGCATTCTTTTTGTGTCTTCCCCACCCTTCATCAATACCAATGATGGTATCTCCTTAGTCTACCAACAATTGATTGATTGGGATCAACAAGGCCCACTAGTCATGGACATGTTTCAAAATGATGAGGCCATTGCAGAATTCATGGGACTACGTGATGGCATACCAAGTGGAGATCACAATGCTAGATTTTCCATTGATCTAGATTGTGTAACTTACTTTAGGGAGACTACTCCATCCTCTAGTCACAAAATGAAAAATAAAAATAAAAGAAAAACTGATATGTCTTGAGGTGAAAACCAAAAGGCACCTCCTAATGGTAAAAAGGTAAAAATAAAGGATGTATCTGTGGGTGAAAACCTCTCTGAGGCACCCAAAGATGGAGGACTGGACTTTCTTCCTGTGACTCAGGAGAAATCAACAATGCTCATAGAAGCCACCATGGAAGTCAACATATCTACAACAGAAGATCCCAAAATTGTCCTCTTTGCAGCATCCTTGATAGAAGAAGAGAAACCTGAATTCCATAAAAAAATTTCAGAGTGCAAGATTAATTTTGCATGGTCCTATGCCGATATTCTTGGTTTAGATCCAGAACTAGTTTTACACCATTTACCACTACTTCTAGATGCCAAGCCAGTGAAACAAAAGCTGTGTAAAATGCATCCTCAAATTGCCCTATTAGTCAAAGAAAAACTTAAGAAATTGCTACATGTGAGATTCATATGGTCTATCAACTATGCTGAATGGATATCCAATCTTGTACTAGTCACAAAGCCAAATGGATAGATCTACATCTACATGCATTTTAGAGACTTAAACAAGGCATGTCCTAAGGATGACTTTTTGTTGCCAAACATAGATATCATAGTTGACCTCACGACAGGATACGAGATGTTGTCCCTCATGGATGGTTTCTTGGGTTATAATCAAATTCATATTTCCCCTAAAGATCAGCATAAAATAACATTCACATGTCCTTGGGGTACATACTATTGCAATGTCATGCCTTTTGGTCTCAAGAATGCAAGTGCCATGTATTAGAGAGCTATGAAAACAATATTCCATGACATGATGGATAAGATAATGGAGGATTATGTGGATGACCTCTTGGAAAAATATTTGACACAAAAAGACCATTTGAATGTGTTAGACAAAATATTCAAGAGACTAGAAGAGTACAAAGTCTGTCTAAATCCTAAGAAATGTGTCTTCGGTGTGACATCAGGAAAGCTTTTGGGGTACATAGTCTCATGAAAAGGCATTGAGGTTGATCCTGCTAAGTAAAAGCCATATTAGACATGCCTCCTCCAAATGGAATAAGTGAACTCAAGACATTGCAGGGTAGGTTACAATCTATCTGATGTTTCAAACTAGTTGACAAGTGTCAACCACTCCAGTATCTCCTATGCAAGGGTATCCCCTTTGTATGGACAGATAAATGTCATGAGGCCTTTTAGAAAATAAAAGATTACTTACTGTCACCACCTATTTTAATGCCACCAATCGAAGGAAAACCTTTGATTCTATATATTTTTGCAACAACTTCAACACTAGGGACATTACTGGCACAAAACAACCATGATGAGAAAGAAAGGGCCATATATTACATCAATTGGACCTTAGTCGGATATGATCTAATTTACACATCCATTGAACATGCTTTCCTAGCAGTTGGCTTCGTAGCTCACAAACTAAGGTATTACACATTGAATCATAATACACAACTAGTAGCAAAGATTGACCCCCTAAAATATCTCCTACGTCGTGCAACATTGACAGGTCTTCTAGAAAAGTGGGTCATGATTTTGAATGAGTATGATATTCAATATGTGGAATGAAAGGCTATAAAGGGACAACTAATAGCAGACCAACTAGCAGATGCACCTATACAAAGCAATCACCCATTAGTGGAAAACTTTCTTGATGAGTCCATATTTCATATAGAACCTAAGTCACCTTGGAAGCTATACTTTGACGGGTCTCATACTAATCATGGCTTAGAAGCAGGGATACTATTTATCACACCCCAAGGAGACTCCATCCCTAATTCATTCTGCATTGCTTTTCCATGTACAAATAATGTTGCGAAATATGAGGCACTTGTTACAAGACTCAGAATGGCCATCAAATGGAAAATCAAGACACTTCATGTTAATGGGGATTCTCAACTGATCATCAACTAGGTCAACGATGACTATGACACCAAGGATGAGAAGTTAATGCCTTACAAAAGAATGGTTGATAGCTTTCATACATATTTCCACATGTTGACTCTTGAACAAGTTCCAAGAATACACAACAAGGTATCAGATGCAATGGCTACCATCAGTTCTCTCCTAGACATTCCAAGCAGTGTGCCTCAATTTGAGTTCTTGGTAAAACAACTTTTGGTCCCTACATATGACATTCTAGAACCAGAGATGGTTTTTGAGCTAGTTGATCCCAATTCTCCATTGCATCAAGACATTTATGACTATCTTAAGTCCCAAGCCCTTCGCCCGAACCTCTCCAACAACCAACGAAAGTCCTTTATCTGAAAAGTCGCCCAGTACACCATTATTAGTGACACCCTATATCGACGTAGTTTTGAAAATATCCTTCTTCGATGTATCAACACTGATGAAGCATGAACAAGCTTACATGAGGTACATGAGGGTATATGTGGATCTCATTCAAATGGTTCTAATCTAGCCAAGAAGATAATGAGACTTGGGCATTATTGGCTGACCATAGAAAAAGATGCACTTGAGTTTGTCAAGACATGTCGCCAATTTCAGATACATCGTGATTTTATTCATGCACAAACATAGGAACTTTGACTGATTACTTCTCCATGGTCATTCGCACAATGGGGACTCGACCTCGTGATAAAAATCCATCCTACCTCTTCCAATGGCCACAAATTCATTATCACCACCACTGAGTACTTCACTAAGTGGATTAAAGCCATCCCCCTTACATATATAACTAACAAATAGATTTCCAAATTCGTCCTCAACTACATCATCTGTCGGTATGGTGTACCTCAGTCCATCATCACAGACAACGGGCGTCCTTTCAAAAATAAGACATTCGCAAGTTATGTGAACGATTCCATATTCAACACCATTTCTCCACACAATATTACCCACAAGGAAATAGTCAAGCTGAGGCGTCCAATAAAACCATCATCAAAATTCTTAAGAAGATAGTCAATGATGTTGGTCGTGACTGTCACATTCAACTTAACCCTACTTTGTGGGCTTACTACTCCAGCATCCATACACCTACAAGAGCAATGCCATTTTCCTTAGTCTTTGGATCTGAAGCCATCCTTCCCATCAAGATTAAAATTCCTTCTTTACAAGTTTCCTTGAAGGGTCTAATTGATGATGAGGAGTATAGACAGTCACAACTACATGAATTGGAAATGCTAGAGGAATGTCGACATAATGCCTTCGAAAGTTCTATGCATAGCATCAAAAATTCTAGCCAAAAAACATAAAAATACAAAAAAAAGAACAAAATTGTCACATTAATGAAAACTTAGTGTGTGAACCCCAATCCTAATACCTGCAAAATAATAAGAACAAGCACATTAAGTTAGAGATTGCAAGCAAGAACAAGGATTCCCCATAAAATCCATTCACCAAGTTCAAATTAGGAAAAAAACAATGAAGAACACAATGAAAATAACAAACTAAAGATTGAATCCTAATTAAACTAGTAAACTTATGATCCCATGGGGGAATTGGTGCCAATTTGATGTGAAAATTGGCCCTTTCCCAATTCCTATGATGCAAGATTGATGTGATGAAGAGATTTGATCCACTTTGTTGATGTTGAAGAGTGATCCAAGCTAAAAACCCGCATAACCTAGTTAAGATTCAAGAATGATGGATGAAATTTGATAGATATTTGAGCATGGTAACTTTGCATAATTTGTAGATGGTAAAATGAGGATATGAGCTCTTTATTTATAGAATGCCAAGATGGATGAATGTCCAAATTTGAGCAATGTGGGAATAACATTCATCCAATGGCAAGATGCCACTTGTCAACCTATGAGTGGATGGAGTATGTGCAAGTTTTGAGGATTGTGCCAATAAATGCATATTTTTGAATTTCAAATTTGTTGAAATGACATGTAAGAGGGAAGGGAAAATCCAATAAATGCCACTTGGCTCAAGGAAAAGGACATGTAAGATGGAGTAAATTCCTTGTTGGATGTACATGTCAACTTGGAATTTGAATTCAAACTTGGAGGAATATTCCAAAAGATGCCTTGTTGAGGAAAATAGAGGATTTAATAAATCAATTAAATATATTTTCATGTGCAAGTGGGAAAAGCTAGAGGATGGGACATGAATTAGAATTAAATTAATCAAGGGTTAATTAATTTAATAGGAGATTAGGTGATGTGACTTATTTGACTTAGATTTTAGGATTTATTTAAATCAAATGAGAAGAATGTGATAAGAGATTAATTAAATAAAGAATTTGATTTATTTAATTAAAAGAGATGATGTTAGATCAAATTAAATAAGGTTTTAATTTATTTAGTTTAATAGATAGAATTTAGAGATTTAATCAAATAAAATTGAATATTTAATTAAATAGGGATAATTAGATTAGATGATTGATTTAATTAACAAAAGAGAGAAACTTAATTAGATAAAATGATTTATTTAATTAAGGGAAGGAAATTGATGAATTTAATCAGATAGAGGAATTTGATTAAATGGTTAGACCGAAGGATGATTCAAGATGAAACAATGTTAGTAGTCAAGATCAGATGCACAATGTCAATTAGTACATTTTATGTGTCTACATTTTGCCCCTCTTTGAAGCAATGCACTTATTGTGTTGGTTCAAAGAATAAACGATCTTGATCAAAGCCAAAAAAAATTGTTATTTAAAATCCTACCCCACTATTTCCTGGTGAGAGAAAACATGCCATTATATTGCCCCCTCGAGAGATTGGAAGAAAATTTCAATTTTTGGGTGATCTCGCGAAAAAAGAGGACAAGGTGCCCGACAGGTCCAAAAAGGCTCCAAAAGGCCAAAAACTTGTCTAAATGCAATAAAATGATGTAAAACAGGCCTCAACTAGACAAAAACAGCTTCAAGGGTCCAAAACCCTAGCAGGACAGCCAATCAAGGTGAAAAAACCCTAATTTTCAAGCTTAAAAGGGGTCTGAGGGGTCACTTTCAAGTCATTTTCACACACAGCCATCTAGCAACCTTGAGATTTGAGCTCTGACCTCCTGACGATATGGCGCAGCGACAGCTTTCGATGCACATTTTTTATCGAGTTCAGACATACCAGCGGCCACACAACATTGGGGCCCCGGTAAGTGATCCTCACTTAAACTTTGTTTCTCATTTTTCGTGCTTAATTAATGCTTTCAAAGTCGGTCATTCTGTAGTAGCACTATATAGCGTTGCTCATAAATCAAACTACGCTGCTCGATATGATATTGCACCATGACAACAAAGTTTGGAGTTTGAAAACTCCAATGCTGAGCTGATGG
Organism: Sequoia sempervirens; assembly: GCA_007258455.2. Lineage (NCBI taxonomy): Eukaryota > Viridiplantae > Streptophyta > Pinopsida > Cupressales > Cupressaceae > Sequoia > Sequoia sempervirens. The sequence goes on from VDFB02281492.1 coordinate 297,497,332, forward strand.
TTGGTGGGGTGATTTGTAAAGTGCAATGCAACGGTCTTTTATTTACTCAAAGTGCACCGCGGTGGTGCTATTTCGGCCTTTTGTGCCCTAGTGTTAGAGTTTGATTTGAAATCAAACTGCGACACCTTCATGGATTCTGACGCTAGAGTGGTTTCTTGGACGCCAGGAAAAGAATTTTTCAAAAAATTTAACATGGTGACCTTCCTTGATGCAAGATGCGAGGAGGGAGCTCTACTCCCTAGAGCACAAGTCGCAGGATTTGTTCGGTTACTTGCAGGATCTCAGTGACAAAGATCAAGATCGACTTTTAGATATGGGGTTGTGGTATATCACTTATGTAGTGCCCATCTGCACCCACTTGGGGATGATTTTAGCGCTTTCCGAGAGATGGCACAACGAGATGTCTTCATTCCACCTTCCCACTAGTGAGGCCACCCTCACTTTGGAGGACATTTGGCACATCCTACGATTGTCGATTCATGGTCAGTGTGTCATTTTTGATATGGATGAGGGGCATAATTCTTGTCATAGGGTCCTCACTACATAGGACATCATTATTTGCGAGGGGAAGATCAAGCTTGAGTGACATAGGACCCTGGCACCTCCCTTCTGTTTGGTTGTTGCAACGGTTATTTCGGGTCTTGTTTCCCCAGACAGATGAGGTCGATACTTTAGTCCCAGTTGGGGACTCTACTGGGAGTGCATGGTTCACGATAGGCCAGTTCATTTTGCATGGGATCCTGTTCTTCTTGCCTCACTTTACAAGGATCTCCATGAGTACGTCTACCTCGATGGTAGAGCACTCGGAGTAGGCGTAACACTTCTCCATGTATGGGTGTGGGAGCACATTGTTGTTCTACGTCCACGTGTTGTTCCAATTCTGATGGTGCTAGACAATCCCCTCGTATGGTGCTATAGAGGTGGTGTGTCCTTTACACGCACAGGTGAGCATGAGATCCCCTACTAGAGGAGGGTCCTCGATGAGATGTAGGTGTTTACATGGCGACCGCACTTTGGTCAGCCCGGATGGGCCAGCAATGCAGATCAACTTTTCTTTGCTCGCCAGGACCACTTCATGTAGGGGCGAGAGCATACGATGATTGAGGGATATCTGCCTGGGCATTTGCAATGCCAGTTTGGTGAGCCCCAGGATCGACTTGACGATGATTATGTGGCTGTCTTTGTCTACACCATGACACAGGTTTCATAGGGGCAGTATATTCCTGCCTCGGAGGCTGTTGATAGTTTCAGGCAGCTAGTAGCTCAGCCATGGGCTTATGATCAGGGGCATGTGGATCCAGGCATGACACAGGCATACAAGGATTGGTTCCAACCTCCAATATGATTGACTATTCCAGGTGCAGACCCTGATCAGCGGAGGGTTAGAGGCAGAGGGGGAGGACAAGGATAGAGGGGTGATGTACGACAAGACCAGCTGATTGGGCCCCCAGTACAGCCAGATTAGGAAGACATACAGATCTAGGACCAGTAGCAGGTGCCAGTAGGTCCACCACCATGGGCTGGGGTTGAGGATTAGCCTCCGGTACAGCCTCCACGAGAACAACTAGCAGGGCTGCCAGTAGGATAGGTGGATCCCCGAGATGCACTAATTGTACAGCTACAAGCCCAGGTGCAGACAATGACAGCCAAGAGGGATCGGGATAGGACTGAGAGAGATCAGATGAGGGCCGAGAGGGATGAGGCCATCTAGCAAAGACATGTTGTAGAGTTATAGGCGGCCATAGAGCTAGGCCAGAGACAGTAGTTAGAGAGTATGGTAGCCTCCTCATCTCAGGGTACAGTGTCCATTAGGTCTTACTAGGAGGCTGTTAGAGAGGCTGAGTTTTATCGGATGCATTATCACGAGGCCGTACCCAGAGCAGCACAGGTCCCAGAGTACTCACAATGAACTAGTCACAGACCAACAGAGGGTCACAGTTACAAGGGCGAGGGCAACATACAAGGGGGTTCATCTTGATCGAGATGATACCATCTTTTGTGCCTTATGGGCTCCTTTTTGATAGCCTAATGGGCCTTTTTGTACTAATTGACATACATGTACAGTGATCTGATTATTCTTATACTATGACAGTTATATTATTGATGATATATATGATATGATGATTTTGATGTGATGTGATGTGTACTAATTATTTATGCATGTATGAATGCCTCTACTTCTATATGCTATGTAATGATGTTTATATGATGCATTTATGGATGTTTTTCCTTTTGATAATGAATGCATTATGTAATGATTATGACTAACAGATCTATATTATGGTGTTGGCTTGTGATATGCAGATGTGAATGGATGATATATGATGATGCATTTGTGATGATGATATGTGATATGAAATGTAATGTGTAAAATGAATTGGAAATGATTTATGGTGTATACGCAAAATGATGTGAATCATGCTTATATATGAAATGATTGTGGATGGATGTACGCTTTGCATGTGATGGATTTTTTTGTTTCTATTTATGCTTATAATGATGTGGAATGATTAATGAAGTGAAAAAAATGATTGCAATGCTATTTAGTGGATGATATAATGCAATGGTCATGTTTTATATGATGATAAAAATGAGATGGTTTTAAGATGCTTAGAATAACAAATATTATTATCCTAAACATATTAAATGATAACGTAATGTATGCGATGCATTTAATGTGATGCCCTATATGCAATGATATGTTAATGCAAAGTGGTATGATGATGTGTAATGTAACATGAACGTAATGTGTGCGAGTACGTATGCAATGGATTGTCTTATAATACTTATGTACTTATTACATGTATGATCATGCAGTAAGTGGTAATGTGAAATAGTTATGAAATGTTTATGCAAATGAATGTTATGCGATGATTGATATGATGAATGCAATGTAATGCAAAAAATGGATGCAATGTAATGAGAATGGATGTGCTTATCTATGAAGAATGCTTATAGTACTATGTTTATATGATGATGGAAATGTAATGCATGTGTTTCCCATGTGATATGTTGATGCAATATGCTAATGATTTATGGATGCAGGATCGATGAGGATGATGATGATGATGATGATCAACTCTCATAGTACCTTGTTAGTGTGGTGAGCAAGAATGAATGAAAGAGAAGAAGTCATTTCAACAAGACACACGATGATGAAAATGCAAATGATGATGATTACTTGCCGAGGAATTGGGATTTTCAAACGGCCAATTTTCTAATGTTTAATAACACACATGGTACAATGCATCAAGGTATAGAAAACTAGGATGGAATTGTAGCTAGTGTGATGGAATTTGACTTGACAAGTAGATAGGAGTATCCTTGTTCACACCTGACATACGAAACCTTGCTAGGATGCACTTTAAAATTTTTAAACACCTCAAACCAAAACATAGAAAGGTATAACCTATCAATGCAATAGTCAACAAGTTGCCCTAAAACTCCTCCATGTACATACCTAACAAAGCAAGTATTCGCCAAGGTTATATTACAAGAATGTCCAACAACAACAATAGACAAAAGATAATGATCGTTTCCCCATTCCTATTTCTCTAATTCCTCTGGTTCGGATATCATCGAGAAGTCTCTGGAATGAGCACAATAAAATAAGTCAAAATAATAAACATCAAATACGCAAACAAGCCAATTTTCTTCATACCTTTAGCCAGATGGATGTGTTTTGATAGGATAAGAATCCAAGTGATGTCCAAAATGATTCCCATTGTTGGAACGATATATCCTAGGACATGCATAGTATAGGATGATGATGGTTTGATAAGTTGATTGATAAGCTATTGATATAAGGTTGATTGACATGTTTGAAAATGATCAAGAGTTTGATTTTGTATTTAAAGGTTTGTTGTTTTCTTTTGATTGTACTTTTGAAGCTTGCTCTTGTGATTGTTTATGTTTGTTTTGCCAAAGAATGAAGGTGATGATTAGTTTATTATGGATGATTGATTATTGCGAGTGAAAGCGAAATGAGATAGATGGATTTTTCAAATATTTGGATGTTTTTGACATTTTTGGAATGTTTTGGGGTTTTATGAGATTTTATGAATGTTTTTGGATTTTTCATTTTTTGAATGTTTTTGGATTTTGATGCCTCAGGAACTGATCAAAGATTAGCCTTGCCTACGTTTAAGCTCAAAGACGGCGTAGTTTGGATGTCATGTTTTTTATGTTTCTAACTTTTTGATCTATTTTTGGATTTTCATATGTTTTGAATGTTTTTTTATTTTTCGCATGATTTTGACAATTTGGATATGGACATATGTGATGATATCAGTTCTTTATTTGGGATTTTGTTGAAAACCAAGATAAGGCTGATTGATTAGATCGATGGATTGATGATCATAACATTGTTGAGGATGCACAACAATGCAAGAATAGTGTTAAGCAACACAAGGGTTAGGATGGATATCCCAAGATGATGAGGGATTGATAATGATAACATTGTTGAGGATACACAACAATGCAATGATAGTGTTTAAGGAACACGAGGATATCCCGAGATGATGATTTTTTTATTGGATTTGATTGATTAGGATTGATGAAGCTTGGTTTGGAACAAAAGTTATTGTGGATGATTTGATGTGATGTTTGAAGTGAAAATTAGATGCAACTGATATTGGTTGATGTTCAATGAAAGATGAAGCTTGATAAGGAATGTCTTCTCGTCAAAATATGCCATGGGTTAGTGATTTGGATTATTGCTCACAAGTGGTGGACCAATTTTATTTCACATTTTCCAATGTTCAGACCACCACATAAGTTGGAGGATATAGATCAAGATTTATTCCTGAAGCGAGATATAAATATTTGCCCCCAATGTCTAGCAATGTATGGAATGCCATTGGATGGATGCTTGGATAGGTGTATGGATGGATGGATATGGATTATCTTGTGATAAGATAAGGCATTTGGATCAAGAGAGCTCATTTGTATAGTGCTTCATAGCTCAGATAATGTTGCATAGGGTAGGATCAATGAAAATGGCCCATGTCAAGATGTTTATCATAAGCAAGCATAAAGTGTGCACCAAACTTTGTCAAGATTAAGATAACCTGGACTATGGATGCAGATGGATGAAAATGGATTGGATAAATGGTTCATGGATGCATGGATTTATTACGGATAAGACAGATGGAATGTTGGCTTTATTATGGATGGGATAAGATGCTTTTACCTAAACTGGCGCATGCAGATGCTAGATTCTACACATGATGCTTGTTTTCCAGGTTTTATTCATGGTCTTGCCCAAAGCGCCACCCATGTGGTTTTCACTAGAGGACGATTTTTTTTGTTTACTATTTTCAATCCTTTTCCTGATTTTTTTGGATTTTCATATTTTTTGATTTTTTTGGTTTTTTGAAAGATTTTAAGCTTATGTTGAATCACAATGTGTTGCTGATGTAGATGCCCCTGTCCTAATGCGCCATCAATATCCTGCTTGAAGAAGTTGCTTTTCCAAGATGTGTGCACTTAAATGCAACTTTTAAGATTCCTGATCTACTTCATTGATACCGGGGTTAACTCTGTCTCTGTGCACGCATCGCGATAGAGTGCCTTTGGGATCCTTATGATGAAGGGTCATTTCCAATACATGGTCAATTTGAGAATTGGATATCATGTGTGGAGGTGTGAATGGAGTGTTTTTAGGGATAAGAGATGGATTGGTTGATAGTTTGGAACCTTTGACTCTCCAAACTTGGGAAGATGAGCAATGATGGGTGGATATGAAAGTGTGCATGGAATTAGGACCAACTGCTTGATACACTTTGTACATCGCTTGAAAAGTCTGCTTTTGCTTTTGTGGACATCCTTGATGGATACTTTTCCCTTTTTTATTTTTCCCCATAGTTGCTTTGACTGATGTAGTTTGATAGGGATGATCTTTCTTTGTATTCTTCAGTATCCATTTGTATTTGATTTGTCCATTATGCTTTCCAGCTCCTTTTTATTTGATAACGTTCTTCATACTTTAATTCAATTCTTTTTTTTTATGTTGGTCCCAATTCATGGATGGGGTGATGGGTGGATGAAGATTCGTGACACGACTGGTTGTAGTATTGACATTAGTTTCATCATACAGACTCTTCGTGCTCCCTGATGTTGATGTTTGCTTGAGATATAGTTTCCCCCAGTATGGTGGTGGTAGTACCTTCATGCTTTGATTCTACCTATTTTGAGAGATCTTGTTTAGAATGCTCTCTTTGATGAATGACCATTGCAAATGATGTTTTTGGAATTTGTTGCTCTACTGACTCTGGAATATCCTATCCTATCTGACTGATTTCCTTGAGTGGATAATGTTGGATATCCTCCTCGCTGATATCCTCAATCTAAATTTGGGGTATATTTGATCCTGATGTTGACAACTCAATAACCTGCTCTTTTTGTGTAATAATGTCAAGAGCAAAAGAATCTTATTCTGAATGAAGATCATCTATCTGTCCATCCATAGAAAGCATCTCATGGGTAGATGAAGTAGTATGTGCTATGTGGATGTGATCATATTTTGTGACATCTTGTATAGATAGGAGAGTGTCCATTAGATCCTTGTAGTATCTTGGAGATACAAATTCTTGATCTTGAATGATTTTAGAATTTCTTTCGACATGCTTTAGATCAAGTTCTTGACATTGGTCAGCTTTAAAGGATCCTTGGATATGTTTATTATGAATGGGAAGTGGCTTAATATCCTCTGGATCATTAAGTGGGCTTGGATCAAGTGTTGAGTTGAGGATTCCTTCAGTATCTATAATCATGAGGTCAAAGGGGGTCAACATGTCTTGGAAAGGACCATTGCTAGACCTTGGTGAAAGATTTTGATCATGCTTTGGAATAAATTCTTGAGATATGTCCTCTAACTTATTAGGTGATGTAGAGACATTTTCTACATGTTCATTGGTTGATGGATTGTTGATTGCAGGATCAAACAATGCTAACACTCCTTGAAGTGGATCATTGTCAGATATTGTTGAAGGATTCTTATTATGATCAAAAAGTGACTCTTGATGTATGTTGATTTGATCTTTAGATGAGGTAGAAATATCTTCCATGTGTTCGTTGATGGATAGGTCTTGATCATGTGATCATTGACTTGGATCGATACATGGAGTCGTTAACATTTTGTTGGTATTTTGAACAGCTTGCACTTGCACTTGAGCCTGGGATTGTGCTTGTTGGATTTGTAGTGTGGCTTGGGCAACTTGTGCAGCTTGATGAGCAGCTAGTTGTGCAGCTTTTCAATTTTGGTTTTGTTGGTGTGCCTTTTGATAAGCAGCCTATTGAGTGGCTTGAAATGTAATGCTATATTGGCTTATTGCACTTGGTTTTGGTGGTAGCGGTGGCAGTGGTGGAGGTGGTTTTGGAATAGCACTTGTTGTGGTGATAAGAGGCACTATTGTATTGATGATTGGGATTTGGTTGGTGGATGGTGTGATCAAAATGGTTAGTCCTTGAGAGACCATGTTTTGAGGGATGATAGATGATGTGTTGGTTGCTTGTGCTATGGGGATGGTCACCATTTGTTGTTGTGATATCAATGGTAAGGTGGGATGATTTGGTATGATGCATTGATTAATGGTTGGGGGGATGTTTTGGATGAGCCATGGTAGCGACGGTAGCCCCAAACCAAGAGGTGATACAGATGTTAATGGAAAGGGTGGGAGTGGTGGGAGAGTGAGTGGCATGCTCCCTTGGGGAAATGATGATGTTTGATAAAAAATTCCCCCTAGTCCAAATAGGTCACCCTCTCCTTCTGAGGTCATGGGAAGAGAGGTTTGTGGTGTTGCATTAAATGATGATGATGATGGGTCATTATGAAAGGTGAGGGGGACATATGGGTGGGATGGATTTTGAACAACATTCGTGTGATTTGCAAACATATCTATCCAAAAGTTTACCAAGTGTGGATTCAAAATTTTCATGTTTGGTATAGTTGTACTTGGTATATTCTCATTTGGTATGTATGGGTTTGGTGGGATAATGTTGTTTTGTTGAAGACTCATGCATTGAGTATTTGGTTTCAAGATAGATTTGTAAATTTGGATTTGGATTTAAATCTACCATTGGAAAAGGTGTTCCAAGATTTAGATTGGGTAGACTCACATTTTTTGTGCCATTGAGGTTTTTAGGAGATAAAGATCCCATGTATGGATTGTATAAATGTGAGTTTTGAAAATCAATTGGCATTGTAAGGCTTTGATAGTTTGGTTGACTTGGATTACTCATAATGTATGGATCAAGTTTATATTCCATATTCCTCTTGTGTTTTGACCTTGTTGTAAAAGTGACTTCTAAGGTGTTTAAGACCAATGATGAGATGAAGGATGAAAGGGGTGAATGATATGGGTGTTGTTTTTCATAGGAACTTTGGATCAATGCTAGACTTTAGGATTTGATTTTGACTGTTTGATTTGGATAATGAACTTGTAAACCTTAAGATGTTAGATGTTATCTTAGGATGAACTTGTTCAAAGGGGTGCTAATTTAACTAGAGGTATGAGAAAGGATGCATTCCCATATTCCTATCTAAACAAGGTGATTTTTATTTTTGATGATTTACCCAAGTCTAGAATGATGTTTCCAAAGCTCTAAAGTTGCTTGTGGGATGGGATGATAAATGTTTGGGGTGGATGAAGTGTTTGATTTTGATCCTAAATGAACCTAAGAAGGATTTTTTTACAAGGCCAAGGTTTTGAAGAACATGCTTTTCCCTTCAAACCAAAAGATCAATGTTTCCTCAAAAGACCATAAGACAATAGATAAACAAGCACATGTGTGGGGTTCAATTGATTTCATCTTAATTAGTGAATTGCTTTTACCACAAACACTTCTTTGATTAGGTTTTCCAAACTAGATGTCCAATGTCCTAACTTCTTTTCATCCCACAAAGTGCTATGTGGAATTTAAGGAAATCAAGGAAATAGTTACCTATTGTTTATCTTGAGTAGGTAAATTGAGATGTAAGTTCAAGTGTTTAGAAACCTCTAAGGATGTGAATCCCAAGGGCAAGCAATAACTCATGAATTTGGTCAATTGTATTTACCTCCTAAAGGGTTTGAAATTTTGATGATGATGTTTAAGTGTTTGTTTTCAAGATGTTTTCAAACAAGCAAAGTATTTTGTAACCAAGGATAAGTACAACCCCATGGATGTGGAAGACTATATTTGTTGGATTCCCACTTGGACAAGTCCAGCTATGCTTATCTTTAGCGAATGGTTAGATGCTTGACCCCACTGGCGGGTCCACAGCTCATTAACGTCACTCGAGGTAGCCAAGCATCAACACCCATGAAACTCCCATGGCATGCTTTCCATTTCTACTAAAAGACTGTAAAAGTGTGGGGTGGCTTTAGAACGACCGTTTTTGCACCAACAAATAGATCAAGGATTTTGGCAATTCTAAAACATGGGTTTTAATTAGGACTTTCCATTCGTGGAGATTGACCCATACAACAAGAATCCCCTTTCAGATCCATCTTGTTGGAGCTAACCGCATGATATTGGCATTTACTCCAATACCCACATATATATCTTGGTTAGAAATACTCTTGGCTTTAGAGTGTTACCGGTTGAGTCATTCCCTTGGGTGAGTACTTTTCCCCCAAGGCAGGCCCTCTACGATAAACAAAAGCGAGTAAAGACAATATTTGTAACTTGATCAATCTTTTTTTGCAACACAAAGAAAGAGAACATACGCAATAATGCTTCACTCACACTCATGCAAGATTTTTTTCAATTTTAAACCCAAAAAGAAGTGTGGAGGTGATTGCTTTATCTTAACCTAAAATCACGAAAAAGGCCTTTTGATTCTCAAGATTGCTACAAAGCGCAAGAGAAGCGCATACGTCCTTTTCCAATGAAGTTAGTTCAAGTAAGCCATCACAAGACAAAATAGCAAATGTTCATTTTAAAAACCCACAAGACAATAATGACTTCTTTTTAAAACACCAAAGGACAAATGAGAGTCATTTTGTTCAATTATTAACCAAAAAAAAACAAACTCTAGTAAGTTGTAATCCTAATGTTCATTTTAAGCCTTTGCAAAAAATTGAAAAGATTCTTTTTAAAGCCCAAATGAAATTAGTGTACTAAGCAAAAAAAAAGGAATAACAAATTCTTAAGAGTGTTAAGAAAACACTAAAGTGTTTAAAAACACTTTGATTTTGTGAGATACTATCATCATGCTTCTCCCTCTTTCATTTTCAATTGATCCAACCTACAAGAACAAAAACCAGTTAGATTCTACAAAACACAGAGGTTAAAAGGAAAAAAATAGAAGATAAAATTATCATTTATCAAAAAAGCACGTGCTAAAATAAAATTCTAACTTTTTTACTCCCTATCAGTGGCGCAACCCGTGACTGTGTCGTAGTTTGATTTCTCAGCAGTGTTGTATAGCGCCGCTTACTAGTCAAGGGTGCTCTATGCCCAGACCAGTGGGCTCAATTGCATCACACTTTTTCTCAATGTCGCTATTTAAAATTTAAATTCAAAAAATATAGGCGAGATGCCTAAAGCATCGGAGTTTGATTTTCCAATGGTGCTATATGGCGACACTAGAGAGTCAACGGTGCTAAAATAGTGACACTAGGCTCCTAGCATTGGAATTTTCCTGTGCACAAACAAAAATGTAGAATTTTGTGAGAAAAGTGATTAAAAATGAGATTTTTCCCTCCCTATAGTGCCAAATGTGTGAACCCCAATCCTAATACTTGCAAAACAATAAGAATAAGCACATTAATTTTCACAATGAAAATAACAAACTAAAGATTGAATCCTAATTAAACTAGTAAACTTATGATCCCATGGGGGAATTGGTGCCAATTTGATGTGAAAATTGGCCCTTTCCCAATTCCTATGATGCAAGATTGATGTGATGAAGAGATTTGATCCACTTTTTTGATGTTGAAGAGTGCTCCAAGTTAAAAACCTACATAACCTAGCTAAGATTCAAGAATGATGGATGAAATTTGATAGATATTTGAGCATGGTAACTTTGCATAATTTGTGGATGATAAAATGAGGATATGAGCTCCTAATTTATAAAATGCCAAGATGGATGAATGTCCAAATTTGAGCAATGTGGAACTAACATTCATCCAATGGCAAGATGCCACTTGTCAACCTATGAGTGGATGGAGTATGTGCAAGTTTTGAGGATTGTGCCAATAAATGCATATTTTTGAATTTCAAATTTGTTGAAATGACATGTAAGAGGGAAGGGAAAATGCAATAAATGCCACTTGGCTCAAGGAAAAGGACATGTAAGATGGAGTAAATGCCTTGTTGGATGTACATGTCAACTTGTAATTTGAATTCAAACTTGGAGGAATATTCAAAAAGATGCCTTGTTCAGGAAAATAAAGGATTTAATAAATCAATTAAATATATTTTCATGTGCAAGTGGGAAAAGCTAGAGGATGGGACATGAATTAGAATTAAATTAATCAAGGGTTAATTAATTTAATAGGAGATTAGGTGATGTGACTTATTTGACTTAGATTTTAGGATTTATTTAAATCAAATGAAAAGAATGTGATAAGAGATTAATTAAATAAAGAATTTGATTTATTTAATTAAAAGAGATGATGTTAGATCAAATTAAATAAGGTTTTAATTTATTTAATTTAATAGATAGACTTTAGGGATTTAATCAAATAAAATTGATTATTTAATTAAATAGGGATAATTAGATCAGATGATTGATTTAATTAACAAAGGAGAGAGAATTAATTAGATAAAATGATTTATTTAATTAAGGGAAGGAAATTGATGAATTTAATCAGATAGGGGAATTTTATTAAATGGTTAGACTGAAGGATGATTTAGGATGAAACGATGTTAGTAGTCAAGATCAGATGCACAATGTCAATCGATACATTTTCCGTGTCTACACCTAGCAAATAGGCGTCTTGGTGTCACCAAAAAAATGAAAAAATAACAAAAATAGTAAAGAGAAATAATTCATCCAATAGTGAAAACTTGGTAAACAAGCGTTTTGGATAGGTACCATGGTGAAAACCTGGCAAACAAGCACCATGTGCATTTGGTTTTGCTCTACCATCTACTGTCACTTTATCTACCTTAGTCCATAACAAACACCCACTTGACACCCCTCCTTATCATGACATCCTCCCATTTCTTTCATGGCTAACCATGGTTGACATTAAGCCCTACATATCGTCCATTTGTCACCCCAAGCACGCCCTTTTCTCACCCCTGCAAACTTGTCTAATCTGGGACCTGATTGGGGGAATTTTTTTATCATCCAACTATAGTGGGTATCGCATATGGTTTTTTCAATAAAAAATGTCCTAAAAAAAGACCTAAAATTTTAAAAATGTCCTAAAAAAAGACCTAAAAATTTAAAATGTCCTGAAAAAAGGACCTAAAATTTGAAAAATGTCTTGAAAAATGACCTAAAATAAAAAAATTTCCTAAAAAACCTAAAAATTGAAAAAATGTCAGGAAAAAGACCAAAAATTTGAAAAATGTAAAAAAAAACCCTAAAAATTGAAAAATATCTTGAAAAAAATGACCTAAAAATTGAAAATGTCCTGAAGAAATACAAAAAAATCAAAATATCTCAAAAAAACACAAAAAAAAGTCATTTCTTGTCGAGTTAGTCATGCCAGTCAGTTGTTGTCATTTGTCAAATTACATTGTCTTTGGGCATTTGCTACATAGGCAAGGCTCATCAAGGGCCCCCTGTGACATTAGGTTAGTCCTTTTAGGTTTGTCAAAATAAAAATCATGACTCAATCTTTGGTCATCATGACAAAGTCATTGGTCATGTCGACCTACGAGGTCTTTGAGTGTATGACATAGGCAAGGCCATCTGTCGATGAGCCCCCGAGGCCGCATTAGGTTAGTCCATTAGGGTTCATGGAATTACACTGGCACACATGTCAAAAGTCTTCAAGTCAAACAAGTCATTCTAATGCAAAAAAAATCCTAAATCAAACTTTGGCAATCTGTTAATCAACATGCCAATCACATTAGCATGTCAACATCGACATGTAGTCAATTTTTTCAACACAAGTCAACTCTATCAAAAAAATTCAAATCAAGTCAAATCTACTCAAAGTCAATCAAAACTGTCAATTCTTAGTTATTCTTCAAATGGGTCCTTCTAAAGAATCGCCTTTGTCATTTATTTATACCTTAGGATGTGTCCTTCCTAGGTATCATAACCATCATCTAGCATTTTTTAGGGATTCTCTTGACATTCAAGGATTGATACTCTTGGTATCAAAATTATTCAGGATGTGCCCTTCCTGCATTTGACAAACTCTGACAATTGGCACTCTGGCACCATCAAACTTGACAACTTTGGCATTCAACACCATCAAACCCGACATCTTGACATTAAAACATTTGACATCCAGAAACGTGGCAAAAACTTGGCATTTGTCTTAGGATCTTTTATCATGCTACTAGTTTCTGAATGAGGTCTCGCCAACAAGATTTAGAGAAGCAGCGACATATCATGATAATAGATTTTCCTTGTCTTTTTCAAGAAGTCATGTTGCTAGTTCCTCATGGATATCCTAGCGACATGATTTAGAGGAGCCACAACATTTCATGACTTTTCTTTCTTGTCTATCTTATGCTTATGGTTGGTTGTGACAAAAAGACTAAGGCAATCTCGCTCTTAGTATGAGTCATGATCATCCTTGTCTATGACTGCTTGTCTTATGTGATGGTATGACCTTGCACACCTTGATTTATGTCATATCATGGTGTTTTTTGGTCATTACAATAATCTGCCCAATGATGATTAAGAGCAATGATTGTTAAGTCCTATGGTAACGTATTGAAGGATTTGGTCTCTGTGCTAACATTCACCTCCTTCTATCTCATCATTTCATCTTGTCCATCTAATAATGATATCCTGTGACATGCAAAAACATAAGTGCATACATGATCATATAGGAATTGCATTAGATTTTTATGCATAACATGTAAATGCATACATTAGGCATTCATATAATCATTATTAGGCATCCATGCCATAATCATTACAACATAAAACATTATAATCAGAAAATTATGCATGTCATCATCTATAGCATCATCCTGGCATAAAAGCATAAATATAAATAATCATCACATCATCATGGCATTTCATCATAAGTAGACATCATAAATGCATACATGGCATAGCATATAAAAGACATCATCATAAAAATAGTAAATGCATAAATCACATCACATAGGAATCGTATGGTCATCATAACTACATCATCATAATCATCATCACATAAGCATACATCATAAACATAGTCAACACATAATGCATCATCATATAACATAATGCATATAGGTTGTATCAAAACTACATCGCATATATATATCATCTCAAAATAATAAACTATCACAGGATAGAGTCATGAGATATAAAAATAGAGCCCGCAGGCTCGATAGTCAATATATAGTGTCTGAAGCATGATAACAAAGTAACAGTATTCAGAGAGCCCCTATGCTATGCTCTCATCATATTTGTGGGGAGAAGACCATGGTGATCGATGCTCTATAAGAGGAATGGAGGCCATCATAGTAACTGTTGGCTAAGTCTAAGAGGCTAAAGGATCTATCACTGGCAGCTGACTAGGCGTTGATCTATGCCCTGACCCAGAAGACCCATGGCTGTGACTGGACCTATGACCTGATGAGTGCCTATGAGAATGATGAGACCTGTGACCTGATGAGTAAAATAAGGAGGTCAAGCCACCCACACTGTTCTGGCTCCGGCTACTACTGTCATTCCTTGTCCTGCTCCCACTGCCTATGCTCATTTGAGATCATGTCAGGGTAGGATCCCATCTCTCGAGTGGCACTTCCTACTTATATAATAATCTATAATGTCCCAAACAGGTGCTAACCCTAGCCAGCTCTCTTGCTAAGTCTCTTGATGGTCCTAAACCTAACTCTACAAAATATGTTCACCATCGAACTGACTCTTCCTGACGGATCACTACTTGATCCCACTCTACTCTGACAACCTCTAGCTCTGATTGTAAGGACCTCACCTATGCCCCCCTCTCATCAAGCCTCCTCTGCATGTTGGCTAGATGATCATCTATAGTGGCATCCTGAGGCAATAACGGTACACTGGCTATCTCAGGCCCTCCATCGATCATCCTCTCATGGAGTTGTCTCTCCACCTCATCCATATCCTCTCCCACATTAGTGTCCTCCTCACCCCTGACAATTCACTCCTCTCCTCCTTTGACCTCAAGGGCCTCCTCCTCCTGTCTCGGTCCCTCATCTTGCTACCTCGGTCCCTCCTCCTCCTATCACCCCTCTCCCTTTGGCTATCTCTCCTCCTCCTCCTATCTGGCCTCCTCCTGTCTTGGTGCCTCCTCCCTCTCCTCCTCCTCTGGCACCTCAGGGATAACCTCTACTGGTGCTCTCTCCACCCTCTATCAGACTCTCCTGGCCTATCTCCCCCTATCCCCTACTCTCCTTCCACCACCACTGCCATCTCCTCCATCATCCCCTTCATCATCCCCACCACCTTTCCCACCATCTCCTCTCCCACCATCTCCCCTGCCACCATTGCCCTGGCCTCCATCTCTACCTCTCCCCCTACCTCTTTGTCCTCCCCACTGCACCCTCATAATAAAAAGTCTTTGATCAATAGGACCTAGCACATTAGGATTAATCTATGGGTCTACCACCATAGGTCATAATCTACCATTGTCCCTAGATTAGCCACTCCTTGAATCCACCCCCATGGTTGTGCCATTAGACTGTCAATCTATTGTTGTATAAAAGAAACTAATATAGTAGGCCCCCACCCAGGGTCTCACGATGTCCTCATGTACTCAGTTGTCCCCATAGGAACACCTTGTTGCTCACCAAACTGTTGCAGAACTTGTTGAGATAGGTACATCTCTATAATTAGCTGAATCTGAACAGTCCAACCAATGAAGTACCTAAACTATAGGCACAATGGAAAATAGTCCCCCTCATCAGCCCATGGCACACAATCTTTGTATAGCCTCCACATAAATGATGTCATCATGTCAATCATATGCCTCCAGTAGTTGGTCTCTCCAACTCTAGTTTGTTGTAGGGCCCCTACATAAAGATATACATATGGCATCCCATCTACTAGCTACAGCCTCTGAATTGGTGGCTGGAAGACAACGGTATGCTCCCACGCCTAGATCATCAATAATGTTGTACCACAACTAATACTACTCCCACCCCTAGAGGCTACCTTGTGCAGTTGTTGGTATAGCATGCCCAGAAGACAAGGCCCCCATGTAAAAACAACTCAATCCCATCGCATCCGCACAAGCACATCACCCCATCCAATCGAGATTCCATGTCTTTGATGATCTGGTATCAGTACTCCAGCAATCAATGTACATAGCATGGCGTCCCACCGTGGGTACTGCTCTACAAGGAACTCCCATCGAATCTCATATCCTATCACACTAATCCCTGCATTGTCATCCACCTCATACAACTTGGTCATTTCCTACATGCCTCACTGAAGATCGTAGACCACCCACTTGCCTCAGATTGAAATGAGTTAAATATGGTACACATCATCTAAGATGATAGTCGCCTCTCCTATTGACAGATGGAATGAACAAGTCTCAGAATGCCACCGCTTGGCCAACGCTGTCAGTAGTCCCCTATTAGTCCAAATAATGGGCATATAGGTGATGTATAAACCAAGTCACATCAAATGTCGCCGCTCTCGGTCTCAGCTGATCTTGAAATGCATAAGTCGATGGTCTGAACTCTTGTGTATAAATCAAAGCTAGTCATTTTTACACATGCAGAAATGTGAGTTAGCACATTCTTACAAATCATTATTACCATCTATCCAGCTAAACAACAGCAAAAAGAAAGTCTAAAACTAAGTCAACCTTGTTCAAAGCCTAGTCAAATTCAAATACATCACGTTGACTTCATTTGCATCGCGTTCTGGTGTTTGCATTGCTTCGTACAGTAGTTGTGTCACACCATAGCACTTGCATTTTTTGGCATCACAAATGCATCATCCTTAGTCAATTGTGTTGCTCCATAGTCAAATGTGTCATCGTAAAATGAATGCGTCACCTGTGTGCATGTTTGCATCACAATCTTGTGAATGCAGCTTTGTGCCTATCACTTGCAGCTTGACTTGGTGAATGCAACTGAATTTTCTGCAAATGCAACTCACCTAACGGAACTATCCTGTAGACCCTTGGCATTTGCATTAGGACACATCAAATGTGTCAAACATGACATCAAATGTGGCATACGCGAACGCAGAGCATCGCGGTGCATTCTACAAACTATCCTAAAACCCTAGAAATGTGCATAAAATGACAAAATGACAAGGGGGGTTTGAGGTACTCACCGGCAGGTCCACGCTTTCTGGCCATTGGAAGGTCTTGACAATGTAGCCGCAATGCTTTGTGACTGGAATCACCATCCTCGCATCTTCTCTCCTTGCTCTGAGCTCTCCAAATTTACTATAGTGAATGTGAAAATGACTTGACTTTTACCCCATTTTCAACCTATTTATAGGGTCAAAGTGGGATTTTTCAGAAAAATTATTACTGGAGACTCTTTTGACCACCTTTGACTGGCTTGTTGACTGCTTAAACATGTCGAAATCCAAAACCGCTTGCACCGTTGATTTTTTGGTCGTCAGATGAACTTGTTGGGACATTTTCTAAATTTTTTGGTCACCGGGCCAAAATTTGAAAAATTTCCTGAGGGGGCATAGATATTCTGTACCTTTGCTTGGGCATGTTTCTGACTAAATTTTCTTTGTCACAATGCAATAGGCTTCATTATGAGAAAGAGGGGCAAAATGTAGACACATAAAAATGACCTAGACCTGCAAGCTCTATTTTCATCATGTTCTTCCTAGCATAATTAAGACATTTTAATTATGTCCTTGGTCCACTTTCGACTATTAATTAAATAATTCATGTATTTTTATTCTTCTTGATTATTAAATAATTAAATTTTATTTATTTGTTTAATATGTCACTAATTGTCTAATGTCTTTTTGTCATTAAATAAATTTCTTAATTTATTTAATTGTTTTTGTCGACTAATTTCTGCTTGACTATTTAAATAGATAAATTTTATTTATTTATTTAAATATGTCATTAATTCTAAAAAGTCTTCTTATAATTAAATAAATTCTTTAATTTATTTAATTATTTTCCACCTTGTCATTTTAGTAAATAATTCAAACTAATTATTTACTATCATGTGACCCCACCTTTTTGAATTAAATCAATTTTTAATTCAAAAGTCTTTTTCTCCAAAAATCAAGTAGTTTCTATTATTATTTGATTTTTCAGCCACCTCTTTTTTTGTGCCAATCTTATCCCCTTGTCACATGCATTGTCAACCCTTGATTTGATTTTCTAAAATTGAATCTTGTCCACTCATTTCAAATTTGACCTAATGTTGCCCTAACCCTAATTATGGGTTGTCATATTGAATCTTGTCCATTGATTCTAGGGCACTTATCAATCTTCAATCTTGGTCATTCACTCAAAATTACATTTTCTATAAAATGGCAATTTTGGTCTCATTTGCACATCTCATGTCATCTCATGCAATCTTGTTTTAGGAAATCTTGTTATTATCTTGCAATCTTGTTGTCTTAGCTCTTGTCATAGGCATACTTCACATCTGTCTTGGCATTTTGGCATACTTTAGACATAGTTTAGATTTGCTTACTAGTTGCATAGTTGCATAGTATTGCATTTTGTAATTCAAATCCTTCAACATTTGCTTTGGTCTTGGCATTGTCACATATTGCTCACTCCAAATATGAGGGTACATATTGCAGCAAGTTGAGAAGGTGTAATGGAGGTCAATCATGGAGGTTGAAGACTTAAGGTGATATCTATCTTGTTTTCATATTATTTCCCCCTTTGTGCTTCATTATTGCTTTGGGTTTTGATTTATTTAGCTACTAATCTACTAACCTACGAATTTCCCTAAGTTACACATTTCATGCTCATGTTGCTAAACAATATCATCAATGATAATCTCCTCAAACTTCCAACACATAACTCATATGGTGTTTTATCAATCTTACATCTGATCTAAGCTCTATTCAAGATATACACCACAGTTTGAAGTGTTTCTCTTTAGTACATATATGGCATATTTTCTTGACTCAACATTGTTATTTCCATCTCCTATATAGTCAAATTCTTCCTTTCTACAAATATATTTTGTTGTGGAGTCTTAGGAGAAAAAAAATTCTTCTAGATCCCATGCTCTTCACAATTTTTTTCATACTTGTTAGAAGTGAATTATCCACCTTTGTCTAATCTCAAAACATTTATTTTTCTTTTGGTTCATTCTCTACTAATGCTTTGAATACCTTAAAATTCTCAAATTCTTCTGACTTCTCTTTTAGGAAAATAATCCAAGTCATTCTAGTGTAATCATCTATAAGAATCATGAAATGCCTATATCCTTGTAGACTCTTTATCCTCATAGTTCCACATAGATCTATATGGACCAAATCCAATGGTTTTGATATAGAATACTCCTAGTAGTAGGAAATCTAAGTTTTGTCTGTTTTCCTTCATGACGTGGTTTGCAACTAGTAGATTGTGGCTTCTTAACCTTTTGCATATCTAAGTCTATTATTTTTGAGCTAATCTTTACAATGTCATCAAAATTAAACTTAGAATTTCTAAAGAATTGAGAAGTGGTTTATTGAAGAGAAGATGAAAGATCTAGGAAGATATCTCACAGAATACTCAAATATATTGTTAGAAGATACTTAAACTACAACAAAAATAATCAAATGTGGCATTACAAAGGTCAAGGTACTATGTATGTAGTACAAAATGAATATTTTAAAAAGAATACTCTAGTATTATGCATATTGTAATAAATCAAACTCACAATATAATAGTGCAAATGAAACAAATTTCATAGTATTTAAGAACATTTTTTACCAATTAGACATTTTTTGTTTTCAAAATAGGAGGTTATTTATTACATTTTGCACTAGTGAGGTAATTGGAGGATTAGTAGTGTTGTTTAATAACTCTGTATCTAAATTGTAATGGTGAAATTTTTACACCCATGCTAATTCCCATTTATATTTGGGTATATTTTGAGATAATAACATAATGCAATTACATATCAACAAATGACACTTTTTTCCAAAGTATGCCCTATTCCTTGATCTATCACACCACTCCATTTATACACATCTCCATATATTTGAACTTATTGTATTTGTATCTATACACATTCATCTTAATAAACATTTATTATCCATATACATGTACTTCTTCATGTACTTCTTCCTATACATTTGATCTTTCCCAATACATTAGTTATTTCCTATCTTAGGTTTATCTTGCATCTTAAGATTTGATTCAAAATTTTGAAATTCTAAATTCAATTTTTTATTGACTTTCACTTATTTTATTAGCCATTGTGAGTTACCTTGATACAAATCTGCACAATTGCTTGTATGTTTTTCTTTCTAAAGGCATTCGACGTGCGTTCATTTATTATCCAATTTAAGGAAGAAATAAATTATGCATTTCAAAGAAGAATAATTGTAAGAAGCTTTGAATTTAAAGCACTAAAAATAATATAATAAATGTTAAAGTCATCTAACTTAGTTACATTGCTTAAGATTATTTTCTTTGATTATTTTCATGATTACAAAGCTAGTTTAAAGAAGGGGTCAACCTAGAAGAACATGATTTTTGTGATCTAGAGATCTCCCCAATGTATTCTTGAATACCATTGACATTTAACAATCAACACAATATAGAGATCATAGTGAACAAATGAACAAAAATGGGTATTCCACAAATCAAATCCAAGTTGCATGACAAATCTATGTTATGCAAAAGTGATCTATGATTGAGGTTGACCTACATAGAAATTGAAGAGTGTAATAATATTGAGACATTTATCACAAATGAAGATTCATTTTAATCTCAAGACAAATAGAATTTAATCGACATTATATTATATTCTTCAACACTATTCTTAAAAATAAAACTCTAATTCTCTTATATTTAATTTTAATTATTCAATTATTTATTCTTAACTAATAATATAATTAATTTTCTTTTTCATCAATATTAAAATATAATATCACACATTAAAATTAATAATAATATTTTTTGCCAATGAATGGTCCAAAACCAAGGATAGGGCTTGGTTGACATGAAAACAAATCTCAGTTGTCCATCATTTTTCGCATGTTTTTCTGCTTTCCCTGCCGCGTTCTACTTTCCCCACCGGTTCACTCGCCTTTAACGTTTTCCGGCCGAATCTCAACTATTCATCATTTTTAGCCTTTTTTTGGCTATTTTTCACTGATTTCCGCGGCTTTCCCCATTGCTTTCCCTGCTGCTCCTCCATCTCCAATTTGGAGAGCTGTGCAGCCTAAAAATAATGCTTTGACGAGGGTTTTAGAGTATGTTTATTAAAATGAAAATTATGGATTAGAGTATGTTTATTAAAATGAAAATGATGGATTTGAGTCTGTTTATTATGCCTGTCTGATCTTCCATCAAAAAACAAACCTAGCCCCTTCCATGGGCTCTCTATTCTGACTATTTTAGCAAGGGAATAACTATTTCTCACACAAATTTTGCCTTATTTAAATTACTTGAATTGCTGGGAATAAACATTTTTTTATTGGAATAAGTAAAGATTAGTTACATAAGCAGTTAAAAAGGATGAAGATAAAGCCACTCCAGATTAGTCTGTGCACCGAAAGCAACAGTGACAGAACTAAACAAGCCTTCACGGACAACAATAGTTACACATAGTTACCAGTCACAACCACAATCCAATTAACAAAAGGACTCAATCAAACAATATAGTAAAGCTCATTTGAGCCTCAAATAGCACAGTATTAAAATTTGTGGTTGAAAAACATAGCCCAAATAACATAATTTGGAATACCTATTGTGGGTCTCTGACCTACCTCTCCTATTAACTTAGAAGAACAATTGCCACTATATTTTGGTCCAAATCAATTTGCAAAAGGTCGTTGAGAAACCATACAAATTCCATTGCCAAACACATATTGCAGGTCAGTGTACACTGGATTTCGCACTACCAAGAGATAGAGTCCCTTATTCCAGATCAGTCCCTGCAATCAGGACTAGCATTTGTTTTGCTTTTTGAATCCTCATAACCAAGTGAAGATGGCATGTATTTCTATTTAAGTTAATGAGTAGCCTCCACTTAAAATTCTCAATCACAACAAAGTTCCCTTCAATTAGTAAATCCTTGAGCAACCCATTTGTAGTTCTTAAACAACAGAGAATGCTGCTTGTAGGAAATGCTTCACTAAGCTACCCAGATTCCTTGGCTACCGCAAAGCCTTACACACTCATAGATATCCTCACATCTGTGGCTGCTAGTGCCGGTGCATCATTAATTCCATCACCCACCATGGCAGTCATGCCCTCCAGCTTTAGCTCTGCATTAAATATCAGCTTGTCTTCTAGGAGTAATTGGGCATGAACTTCAATTTCTCCTACTTGCACACCATTAAAAATGTTGTGACAACCATTTAAGGCATGTAGCTCTATTTCAACTTCTGTAGGAGAAACAATTATCTCAAATTAGTAAGAAAAATAAAGAAATCCATGAAAACAGAACAATCTAGAGGAATCCCATTCATTAGATTAAAACAAAGAGGCAAATCACAAAATCATAGACAGAATCAACTTCATCTTTAGGCAAAATGCATCACCAACAGGAAAGACCATAGTAATGGAAATTTGAAAAGAAAATGTCAGGTGTAAAGCTAGATCTACCAGCATACTACCTATGCAAATATAGGAGCTTTGGAACAGTGTATGGACACTTGGTGAAAAAAAAGTTCAGTTCTTTTACAGCTGGAAATTAAGTGTAGCTTTAGAATTTTTTTGATAGTTTTAACAAAATTAATATTTTTAAGTTTAATTATTATATATTAAATTTTATAAAATGTAATTTTAAAAATAAAATAAAATTATAGTTATATTTATTATATTGTATAAAAAGTTTTAAATTATATTTTATATATTTATATTAAAATTGTATATTTATTTTATAAAATTAACATCTATATAATATATATTTATTTAAAATAATTAGTATTATAATTATTTTAAATAAATTGGTATTATAGTTATAATTATTATTTTATATTATACTATATATTATTAACTTAATTTAATATAATTGTATGAGCTTGTTGGAAATGAAGAATGGCCATCGATTTGATAGTGCAGAATGCTTACAGATCGAAAAGGTTACCTACATTTCCTGAACAAAATTTATCCAGTTAAGCCTGTGTTGTACGATAAATCTCTGCATGAACAACTTGTTTTAGTTAATCTAGAATCGAATATGAAGCCTACAAATTTTGTGCTTGTAATTGATGTATAAAACTTACAGACTTTGGAGACCCGTAAGACTTCCAATTTTAGATGGTAGTGCTTTGTTTAGACCCATTGAGATAGATGTCTATAAAATAAATAGGCTTGTTAAAGATAAAACAATAGGTAAAGATAAAATAGAGTAGGAGGAGAGGCAAAGTGAGTTACACATATATCACTTGAGAACCATCGCAAGTAACCCCAACCCAACTTGAAGAACAAGGATCTCTGCCTTCCCATCAGCTAATTGATGTATTTTCCCATTGCAGTTGTAGCAAGGCCATCGGCGGCACTGTAATTCATACACGCCAAGAATATTTTTGAATCACTTCTTCTTAACAGATAGTGACACACAAAACATTCTACTACAACTTACCATCTTTACTGTTAGTGACTCCTCCATCAATCCCAAAATGGAGAGAAGCAATGATGAATAGTAAGCAACGCTTGGGGGAATGCTCACACGGCTAGCTACCATGTTAGTCAAAAGCAACCAAAGTCGCACTATATCTGTAGGTAAGCTATTTCAATTTCAATTCAACTACTTCTGAAGGTGATATTCATTCAGTGATTCTTCCTTGAATAACCATAAATATGAGACAAGAGGCAACTTCTCTAACAAATTGCTCGAAAGTGATGAGTATGATATTAGTATTAGACTTTACCATGCAAGTTGCGCTTCTCGATGCATCCCTTTCTACCAAGAAGTGTCACATTTGGTGGATTCCTTCAATTCTCTCTGCGCTCTTTTCGCCTGCCACGCTTTTTTCTCTTCATTACCTACTTCAACGTCCTATTCTATTGAGAAAAAATCCCTTGGCAAGTCATGCCCTTTCAGGCCTACATGCACCTACTACATTGTCCACTCTAGTGTATACATTGGCGATTCATTGCATTGGAACAATGCACATGAGGCTAGTAGTCTAGATGAGGATTAAGGTTGTGACCACTTTTGGATCAAGATAGTCCCCTCCCCTCTTCAATGTATCCTCATATTTAGTATGCATGCAAAACGTTGAATATAGTCATGGCATGTGTATGGTTTTGTTGTTTGCATGCAATCGTGGGAGTGTAGACAAGACACGTCAACTATTTGCAAGATGTCAAAGGCATGAGTTTCAGTTGAATAGTTTTCTAGAATAAAAATGGGTAGAGGACCATCTACGTGGATTGAGTGGTTAGTTTTGAAGTAAAAGACTATTTTAATAATGTGCACGATATTAAACACTCACAAGTATTGTATTTTCAAGAACAATTAAATTTAATCTTGAAGAGTCAATTCAGTATTTATTTGTAAGTTCAATTCCTCTGGGCATGGGGGGGCATATGCGGCTTGAATCTTTTGGACTAAAAATTGGGTGTACCTTAATAAAGGACTAAAGAAAGTAACATATGCATTTTCCCTTGTCTACTACTTATGATGGCAGCATACCAAAAACGTTCTATTTTTCTTTACCTTGCCTTGTAATTCCTAGGTATAATACAATACTAGTTATGTTTTATGAGATTTTCACTTTCATGGCCATGTTAAATATTCACATAAACATAGGAATGCTCCAAACAAGTTTCAAACGAGGTGTGACAATTTCCCCAAATTTAATAGAGTTACTACAAAACTAATTGAATGGCTACAAACTTCTATAGAAAACTATATTTTTTTAAATACCATTTGGTTTGCTAACGTTATAACATTTTGACATTGATACAAAGGGACTCAAAAAATAGTGTTTCTTTTTTTAATTATAAATATTTAAATTTTAGCTACTTTTATGTATTAGAAATTTAAAATTAGCTATAAATATAATCTAATTAATATATAATATATTTTTATATAATATTTATTTTATGATATATTTTTAAATAAATATTTCACATATTAATTATATATTATGTTTATATTTAATTACTACTTTTTATAATAAAAAATATATACTAGCGCTTGCACGCAAAGAGGTGCAATGATTACGCCGAGACTAACAATTTGTAGGAAAAGTCAATTAGTGATGAGATGTTGAAGTCATTGATGACGTCGATGCTTTTGATTGATATGTATGCTTTATGCTTGATTTTGTTGTGGCAACAAATCTAACACTAGCTTTTTCGTTTGCTTGATGTAGTATAAGCGAAGCATGACACACTTAATATAAAACAACAACTGTGTATCTTTTAAGCAGGTAACACAACTCACCGCCATATACATCTCATTGATAATATGAAATATTTGTTTTTCTATATAATTTGAATTATTAAATATATTTTAGAAATAATATTTTATTATAAAATTAATATTTATTAAAATATCATATATTTATAAATACTAAAATTAATAATATTTTTTAAATTATAATAAAATTTAAATAATTATAAGTATAATATGATGTAAGATAAATAAAATTAAAATAATATATAATATAATATAATTATAATTATAGATTTATAAAAAAAAATTATTTGTTATAGATTCATAATAATTATAATGACATCATTATTATAATAATAATAAATTGTAATCATTAAAAAAACTTAATATAAATACAGAATAATGTTATATAATTAACCAAGATAGTAGTAATATATATCATTTTTTTAATAAAGCATATTTATTTTTATCAATCCTTGTTTATGGTCATTTGGATCATTTTTTTGATAAAGCATATTATTGAATATTAGGTATATCAACTTAACGGATAAATCTTTTATTTATTTAACCTATATTTCCTCATTATGAGGATCTTTGTCATAATTTCCATTTTATTTTAAAACTTAAATGTGCTCATTATTAGGATGTTGTCAATTGCATGACAATTTTTATTTTTTGTTTTCATGGGATGGGCTTTAGAATTTATTTTCATCCCCTATTAGATTTTGGAACAAATATTTTTAATTGAGGATTGAATGTTTGCCTAGTGTAAATATTATTTATTGGAGGAGGGTTTTAGAGTATTCTTATTTAAATGAAAATTACAGCCAACATCCTCATAATGAGCACATTTAGGTTTTAAAATAAAATGGAAATTATGGCAAATATCCTAATAATGAACAAATTTACATGCATAGTTAAGTATAAATTAGCATCATTTACTGCACAAATGTATGCAAAAAAATAAACCAACTTTTTCCTAATTGACCTTCCACACCTCTTCGGCGTACCCATTGCACAAGGTGCAATAGCTAGTATTTAAATTGTCTCAAATACAAATTCCAAAGACAAATTAGCAGTCCCTACCAGGCCTTGTAGAGTACTTCTCGAAACCCTAACGCAGTAAGCTTCCTATTCCAGAGCAAATGTCCCACTCGCTCGTGAAAGCGGATATTGTCTATTGCCGTGTCAGAGGGGAACTTTCGTCCGATGCGGGACCCACGCCGTGGTTGTGACGTTACAAAAGTCGAGCACAAATGTCCAAAATCTCGATGACTGCTTCAATGTAGCCGCCACGGGCAACGACTGTTTCGAACTCATATGAATGGAGTCTTGCTCACTTCATTTTCGTGGGAGCAATCGAGACGAACACGTGTTCACTCAGGCAAGTGGCTGAGATTTCCACAGACCTTCCCAACTTTATGTAACAATTTTACGACATTTGTTTCCAATTCCCACTCCTCTCATCGAAGCGCTATTTAAGGGGATAACGACCTAAACGCTGATAAGCAAGTAATTTTCTTCGGTTTCAAACGTGGCAGTGAATTTTTAAATTAACTAGGGTTAGCTAGGGGAAGAGTATTACTAGTGGATATAGTTAACTTCGTGCATTCATGCATCTTAAACAATGCTTCGGATTTGACAGATTTTTTTGGCATCTTTGTATTATTCTTCGATATCAATTTTAATAGTCCTTTATCTATGTTAAATACTATATTATTGCAAATATTTTAATCTCTTGATATTACTTGCATTGCTTTTGTCTTAGTTTTCTCTTTTCATATTATGTTTTTTAAATGAATTGTTGTATTTTCTTAATTTGATATTATTGTATTATTATTTTTCATTTTTGTGGCCCTTTTTTTTTTTTTTTCTTCTTTTAAGTAACTCCCTTGATTCTTGTACTACTTTCCCCTAATCTCTCCCTTATAACTCTTTTTGATCTGCAATCTCCTACTTCTACTCTTCTTGCATCCTGATGATGGATCACAAAGTGTGATCCGAAACATTGATTCAAACACTAGCACACAGTTTAATCTAGAAGCAACAAAACTTCATTGATATGGATTGTGGAAATCTAATATCTTTGATTTCTTTTGGTCGTTTTCGTATGCAACTTAATTGCTTATAGCTATTGATCTAACTTTTGGATAGTAATGACACACGTTGTGGAATCTATTTAGCACAAAAGGTTCAAAAAGTGGTCATTTTAAGGTGTCATCTAATACACCACCCCATAGCACCAATATCGATTCGCAAGACAACCAATAACAATTTTAAAAATATCCAATTATGAATTTAAAAAAACCCAATTCAAAGTGTTCATCCATGTGGGTTCACTCACATTAACGAATATAGTGTTAGGAGGGGGGGGCAATTTAATAATCTGACCACCCTTTCATGTCCACCCTCTACCACATAGGTACCCTCTCTACCACGGGTTGGAGACAATCATTTAGCCCTAACTAAATTGTCTCCCCCATATTTTCCTCATTACTTTCCCCGTGGACTTCTTCCCACCATCCTCTTCTCGAAGCGATGCTTTGTGAAGGCACCTTTCTGCACATGGTCTCCTCTTCGTTTTGAAGGTAACACACATTGCATCCTTCCTCCTTGCATTTTGCAGGTTCAATATTTGATTTTTGCTACTTCCTACGTGCACTTTGTTATGTATTTTCATCATTTACTTGCATGGCATCAAGGGTTTCATTGAAGTGATTTTTTTGCACTTTATAATATGAAATCATTACATAGAATGTGAAAAAATATAGCATTGTCTAGTTTTATTCAAAATCTCTAGTTTATAATTATGAAATTTAATGTGTATACAGTTATTGTCCCAATTTTTTGACCAGTTTCAAGATTACACATCATACATGTTGTCCACATGGCATATATCGTCAACCCATAATTTCTCTTTACATTTTTGCAATGATTTAATCTATTTTCCTCCACATATGTTGTCACTTTTGCATTACTGTATGCATGTCGTGTAGGGTTTCATTATACTATGAAATAATTACACTAAATGTGAAGTAACTACAATTGTATTTTGGTTTAGGGTTTCATTACATTGTGAAGTAACTATAATTTCACCGAATGCATTCTTTGGGTGGGGTTTGATTACATTGTGAATACGTATGCCATCAAGGGTTTCATTGAAATGATTTATTTCACTTTATCCTATGAAATCTTTACATAGAATGTGAAATAAATAGAGTATTGTCTAATTTTATTGTGAATCCCTAGTATATAATCATGACATTTAATGGTTATATGGTAATTGACCCAAGTTTTTGTCTGATTTCAGGATTATGGTAGGTGCAGAAAGATGGGGGCCAAAAAGGTGTCAACCCTTTAAATTTTTTTTAAAAAACAATAATGTGAGTGCATTATATATATTTAAACAAAAAAGAAAAAGATCATTTTGCTTTTTTTTGCAACAGTTGTTCTCCTTTGTGGCTTGAAACCCCTGCATAATGCACACACACTTTTGGAAGGAAAAAACTACTTGAATTCTTCACAGAATCTTTGTGAAAATGTCACCATGATTTCAAAGTGGCTATGAACCAAATATTTTGTGGTTAGGGATGCTATGACTCTCTTTTGCTTGATTAGGGTCTTTCACCTAAAGGAAAGAGATAGATCCCACCAGGGAAAACTTTACTGGCGAATCTTTGCAATTGGCGAATAATTGAAATCGAGACCTCCAAAAATGGCGAATAGTACAAGCTAAAAAGGATGTAGAATCGCCAGGTTTTTACAAAAAATTTTTTTATCTCAATTAATTCACCTATGCATTATTCTTTAAACGACGCGTCATTGGAACCGATTCGCTAGTAGTTCATACTCTAATTACAAATATTAATTATATTCGCCAGTAATATTATATTCCTACCATTAATTTTGGGGCAATATCGCCACTAATAATAAATTACCATTTCATTTTAGTGATATTTTAGCCTTGAATAGGGATTTTATTTATTTCCATTGATTAGCTTTTTAATTGGATGGTTGTAGGTTGATTTTGTGAGTTTATATGCACACGCATTTTAAAAGGCTTGTTGAGGCCCGAAATTTGTTTTGGGCCACAGGATTAGATTTAATCGTGTGGCCGAAAACAAATTTCGGGCCTCAACAAGCCTTTTAAAAGGCACATGCATATAAACTCACAGAATCAACTTGCAGCCATTTGATTAAAAAGCTAATCTATGGTCATAATTTCACTTTTCAAAAAAGATAATCCTGTGGCCCAAAACAAATTTTGGGTCTCAACAAGCCTTTTAAAATGCACGTGCATATAAACTCACAGAATCAACCTCCAGCCATCTAATTAAAAATCTAATTGATGGCCATAATTTCACTTTTCACATAGTCTTTTTTTTAAAGTGAGAATTTTAAAAAATGCTTAATCCGTGTGTGCTCCAATGCATTTTCAATAGTGAATTTATGCTTGGTGGCGAGGGGCTCTACCCCTCGACCCTACCTGTATCACAACAGGAGAGCGTCGGGGCCACTATCCCCAGACCCCACGAGGGGGCGTTGCCCCCTCAAGGGGGCTTTGCCTCCTTGACCCCCACAAGGGGCACTACCCCTTGACCCCGCCGGTCGCTGCCACCCCGGGGCCCCTACTTCAATATTACAAAAGATAAAAAAAATATGGGGGAACTGCACTGACCAACTATGCAATTTTTTAAAGGGGAGATTCACCATTGTAGTTAATCTTTTTAGTGATTATTCACTAGGATTTGCCATTGTGATTATTAATTTTTCCAATTATTCATTAAGATTCGCCAGGATTTTACAAATTTTTCAATAATGTGCTATAGATTTGCCAAGAAAATTAATAATTTTTTCAAATAAAAGGAAAGATTTGCCAGTATTTGACACCTTCACCGAGGGGGGGGTTTCTTAAAGTTATCCCTGGATCCCACACCCAAAATCTAGGTGGTCCACTCAAATTAATGCATGTATGATGAAATTATGCCTAAAAGCAATGATCTAAATGTTGTCACAGGGATTTGCACCCACCTGCAAAGCTGCAAAAATTTGCAATCCCATGCAACATTGGACTAATTTCACGTTGTGGGTACCCTATATGAAACTAGACCTTTGGATTCTAGGTCGGCTTTGTATTTTATCTTTAGATTAATTATGTGTACTTGTTTGAAAAAGGGAAAGAGATTTTAACTTAAAAGCTTAAATTGAAAACTGAACTGGTTGATGCACCTAATTGGAAATCTAAACTGTAAATTAACTCACAAATGATTACTTAGTACTTTAATTTGCACAACCTGACTTGATAGCCTAATCACCTAAATGTTTTAAACAGAGGCTTTGATTGAATACAATTTTGAGGGAAAACATGGTTTTCGTGACTAAATTGATTAATCAATTACATGCATAGTGTATAACGAGTGAACTTAAACTAAACTGCATACAAATATTTATGAAGGAGATAGAAAAAATAAGAGGTCTCAAAACTGAAAACACTATAATCCTTTGATCAAATCCACACACAACATTATCTCTCCACTCTTCTTCTTGATAGGCACCAAATTGGAAACCCAAGAAGTATGCTTTATTGGAAAGATAATACTTCAACCAATTTGTTCAACTTTGTCTTCATCAAGTGCTCCAGCTTAGGATTCAAGGGCCTCTGCTTCTATCTAACTGGTTTCGCATTGGGCTCTAACTCAATTGTATGTTGAGCCAACTCAGGGTTAAAATCCTTCAGATCTCCATACTTCCAAACAAATATGTCACTGAACTCCTAGCAAAGAAAGACAAAGGCTTGTTGTTCCTCTTTCGTAAAGACTTTGTCAAGCTTAAGGAGCTTATCTTTGAATATCTCTATTGGTTCGTAATGCTCTTGCTTAACTGTGATGCTAGATTTATCTCTTCTAACTTGATCAATAGTGTTGAAGATGGATTCAAGGGTCACCAAACCCTTTGGAAGCTTGTTAGACTTTAGTTACATGATCTGATCACCATTTTGCTGATCAAACTTTCACCGATTTCCAGCAGAAAACTTCACTTCTTCCATCAGAAAGTGAATTATCTGTTCATCACTATCAAAAATCTGCCAACTCACATTATTATCAGGCACTAATGGTCTGACAACCACTTTCACATATTGCTGCACTTCCACATTGTGGATTTTAGTTGGAATGTCAAACTGTGATGCAATGGCAACAAGTTTATCAGCTTGCTTATTCTGATTTCTTGGCACTGATTACAGATTAAATGCATTAAAATATTCAATTAAGTCCCAAACCCAGTGTTTATACAATCTCAACAAATCATTTTTCATTAAACTCATATTTCAACCTGATTTACTATTAATTCAGAGTCACCAAACACTTGTAAGCACCTAATTTTCCTTTTTCTGACCCATTCTAAACCATGTATCAATGCTTCATACTCAGCAACATTATTAGAACAACTGAAAGCAATTCTAAAAGTTGAATAATACATGTCTCCTTCAGGTGATATGATCATTGCTCCTCCACTAGCCCCTACTTTACTCTTGGATCCATCAAAGTACAACTTCCAAAGCTGATCAATCTATTGTTCTGGTTGTTTTTCCTCTTTGACTAGATTTGGAATAGTTACATCGGGCTCCTGAATCATATAAATGCCCAAACCTACTTTGTCCATGAGACTAAACGGATCAACATCATGATTCTTGGCTGCCCACTCGTCTAAATTTATGTTGGGTATGCCTTCTATAGGTATAGTGGGGTCAGGGGTCATCGATTGATCCTCTTGATCATGGAAAGCTATGTTTGCATTTATGGGATTTGGAACATAAGGTTCAATATGGTCTTTAGCCTATGATTTTGACTTAATAGTGACTCTAGTACCATATTTGGTTCTAAAAAACATGTGTGACCATTCTGATGAAAGATAACCACCTAACTTTGTAGTGAAATCTCTATACAGACAAATGGAAAAATAAGGTGGGAGATCAATAATGTATATGTCTTGTGGAATTTGAAAGTTTAGACAAGCATGTAATGTAAGGGGCATACTTTTAATAACTCCTATAGACTTAATTGTTGTGCCATCCAATTGAACTACCCCTTTTTACAATGGTTCATACTCAAGTCCTAACTTGTCTACCAACTATTTAGGCATAATTGAGCTACTTTCTCTTGAATCTATCATGCAATTATGCATATGCTATCACCAATTATTAGACTGACATATAAGGGTGGTGGTTTTACCTCTTGAGTTGGTTGATCCTTCTTTTGGTCTGAACTGTTTGCAAGAACACTTGGCTGGTTATGAAAAGACCCATCAAAAATGGATATCTTAGCTAAAGCCTCTTGCAGGCTTTCTTTCTGCCTAGGAAGCTGAAAAGCATCTAACATGGTCATGGTGACAGTGGCCTTCTTCATATGATCGACAATATTGAAAATCAGGGTACTAACCTTATGTTGTACTTTCAAAACAACAAGCTCTGCTTGTGTTGTTTGAGGATGAGGTTATGCCTTCTATTGTTCTTTAGTTGTTGCAGTCTACTGTCTTGGCAGAATTTGAATGTTCTAAGCTAAAGCATGCTGATTTTGCTCCTATTGGGCTATAGGAATTTGATCTTTCTATTGAACAGCTTGTTGTTTATCTTTTTCTGGCTATTGTACATTAGGAACAACTTGTTGTCTCAAGTCAACACCCCTCTTTTTCAACCTCGTGTTGGCTGCAATAGATGTAGTAGATTGGTTCTGCCCTTGTGCATGATTAACACCATAAAATTTGTTGCCTTGTTAGTTCATCATGGCAACATCAAACTCGTTCTACTGTGTTTGATCATCTAGCTGATCGCCAACCTCCTTTTGTGTTTTCTCAGAAGAAAGAAAACTATTTTGCACCATAAGCGCCTGATTAACTACCCCATTTAGAAAAGTAGCCTGATTATGAGGCTAATTACAGGGATAACACCACATATAATCATGTGCCAAGTTGTTTTGGATAGGTACAAGCTCTTTAGAAGAGTTGGAAACATTTTGTTTGAAAGGATGATTAGGCCTAGGATTGAGATTTTGTTTCTGCCCTTGGTAGTCAGCCTGATAAGATGGTCTATTTGGATGAAAGAGGGGTTGATAGGGTCTAAAATTTTGGCCTTGCTGGTTTTTAAGGCTTACTAAATTGTTACTGATAGTCTGCAATATTTTTTGCATAGCTTCCTGATTGTTTATTTACTGTTGTAAATCATTTTCCATTTTCTGTTGAGCACCCTTAAGCTCTTGTAATTCTGAATTGATTGGAACAACATAGTTTTGAGCAGCTGTTTGGGAATTAAAAGCTAGAACAATGGGTAACGGGGCTATAGGTGGCACTTGAATGGGTATCAATGGCTGAATATCTGGGAAAAAAGGCATAGGAGGCCTGGGTGCAATCTTACCAGCCTGTATTAAGTTATTTTCAGCTCTAATAGCTATCTCATAAGCCGTTGACAGAGTTACTCCTCCCATAGATTGGATCAAAAGTGTAATATCACTGTTAACAACTCTAAGATAATACAAGAAAGCATGATCTGGTGTAGACCTTACCATGGTTGGGATTTTGTTCCAAGTTCTTTGGAATCAAAAATTAAAATCTATCATCTATTCTTGTGGGGCTCTCTTGATAGTCATCATTTGCTCAACTAGAGATAGATAATCAAATTTTTCCAAAAAATGCTTGGTTAACTTGTCTCCCAAGTCATCCCATGATGCAACAAAATTCACCACTAAGCCTCTGAACCATTGGAGTGCCTTGCCTTTAAATGAAGCTACTAAAAGCCTCAATGCCATGTTCTCATCTGTAACATGATGAACTCCACAAAGTGAAGCTACGTCTCTTATGTGTTCGATTGGTGTAGTCTGATCTTCACTTGTAAAACTAGCAGACTTTTAAGTGCAGCTACCAGTATGTCATCATGTTGAGCCAAATTTAATGGGCTGCCCCCATTAAATGGAACAAAAGCATGTGCTTTGGCCATCGGAGCTGCTTATGTTACAAGATGTACTACTAAAAAAATAGGTATAGAACTAGAAGGCCTAAGACTAGGAGGTGAAGATTGAGATCTCAGATTTAATCGTGATCTTGATCTATTCAATCTCCTTCTTGTTGTTCTGCCTCTTCTCTTTGGTGAAGATAGATGCATATTTTCAAATGGATCAGCGCTTCCTCTTGTCTAAACGTTTCTCATAAACTATTTGCACTTGATCTGCTGGAAATTGAGAACAGAGTTGCCAGGTATATGAAACTTTAACCTTTGAAAGGCTGAAGAACTATTGTATATACCAAAACAATAGCTTGAAAGTGTTGAATTCTTACTCTGAACTGTGATTCAAAGTCCCACTGGGCATGCCAAAAACTATTGTCATAGGGATTTGCACTTGCATGCAAAGCTGCAAAACTTTGCAATCTCATGCAACATTGGACTAATTTCACGTTGTGGGTACCCTATATGAAACTAGACCTCTAGATTCTAGGCTGGCTTCCTATTTGATCTTCAAATTAATTATGTGTACTTGTTTGGAAAAGGGAAAGAAATTTGAAATTAAAAGCTTAAATTGAAAACTGAACTGGGTGATGCACCTAATTGGAAATCTAAACTACAAATTAACTCACAAATGACTACTCAGTACTTTAATTTGCACAACCTGATTTGATAGCCTAATCACCTGAATGTTTTAAACAAAGGCTTTGATTCAATACAATTTTTGAGGGAAAACGTGGTTTTCACGACTAAACTAATTAATCAATTACATGCAAAGTGTATAACCAGTGAACTTAAACTAAACTGCATACAAATATTTATGAAGGAGATAGAAAAAGTTAGAGGTCTCAAAATTGAAAACACAATAATCCTTCAATCAAATCCCATAGAATAATGATGCCTGAAATCTTGAAGGAAAAACTTGAAAATACTGGAAATTAAATGAATTTTCTACAAATCACAAACTAATTAACCTATAAAAACTACTACATAATCTATTAAATTCTGAAAGTTGAGTTACATGAAGTCTCTTTGCTGAAGGAAAAGACAGAAAAAAAGAACTAGTGAAAAATGACTAAATCATATCACTTTATACAAAAAGCCTCTCCAAGGCATGAAGGTGAAACTGAAAGTTAATTTTAGTGTAAAAATGATAACTCCAAAGTGAAATTCGAGTAGAAACAAAATACCCAAAAAGAAAAGCTCAAACTCATGTAAAAATGAGTGAACTCAGGCTCAAAGTCAAGGTCAATTCATGATTGACCCATGGGTCACTTGAACTAAACTGAAAATCCCTAAAAAAGTGGGCCAAAACATGCAAAAACTTCCTTGTTTTTATCAACTCGCCCATGATAACTGGAACTCCATCTTTGTATTGTGCATGATGAAAATACCTTGTGAACTGATGTAGAACTGAGAGAAAGCCTCACCAGTTTGACTAAAAGTCATAAAGAAACCTCACTTAAGTTCCAACTGAAAATGAAACTCAAATTGTCTCCCATGCATGGAAGTCTGAAAATCATGTAATCTCTCTATCTCACATGCATGTGAGTGATTTTTTTTTAGTATTTTCCCTTTCTTACAATAGTTATTTCAAAAATTAGCAAAACAATCAATAATATTGCTTTAATAAAGTTTGAAAATAACGTTACAATGAGACATAGAAGGGGAAAATACTAAAAAATAAATAATAAACTATGCTTGCATGCATGAATCAAATCTCCTTATAACTCCCCATAATAGTACTCCAAGCTCTCACTTTGCTAATCATAAGTCAAGAAGACTCAAATTCTTCTCACATGCTTTCGGCCTCCTCATGCAATATATGCATATCATGTAATATATGATGAAATATATTTTTTTCCAAATGTTATTTTGGGCTCTTCATGCAACACATAGTTATATGCCTTAGTGATTTCATGGCTTTGTTTAGCTCACAGGCCCCTTTATATTAGGTCATTGACTTAAGAGATATAGACCATGGGTAACAAATGAAACATAATGATTATTTAAAACCATTGGCAAAAATCACCCTATGTCGAATTAGGGTAGACAAAAGTAGTCAAACCCTAAACATTCATGATCATTTGCATTTTATTTTTTAGTGAGGAGACATGCTACGCCGCCATGGTGAGAGCAAGGGTTTCAGCCTGGAGCCTTGGAGCCACGTATTCGAGCTTCTGCAGCTTGATTTCACCTCTATAAACAATGGTAAGTTAACTCCAAACTGCATTATGGTTTCTTCTATTCATTTTGAAGACAAAAATGGCCTTCAAGGTCGCGGCTATGTATTTACTTTCTCTATTTTTCTCTTCATTTTTTTGGTGCATAATCTCCATTCTTTTATTGGCCACCATGAGCAAGTTGATTTGAAGTTTTGTTTGTAGTAAAAGATGGTGAATATTTGTGAGCTTTTAGCTCCCTCCAGGCCACGGGCTTTGCATGCTTCCATGAGATTTTTCAACAAATTCCTACATTTAGAAAACCTCCTTGCTTCATATTTATGACTTGATAGAAACTTAAATGGTCTTTACCCTTTGGTGAATAACTATGAAATAAACCCTCCTCAGGCCACTACTTTCTATGCTTGATTTGGGCATTAAAAACAGTGTATTTTTTTGTCAATCTTTTTGTGTTTGAACTCAAAAATTGAAAGTATGAAAGCATTGTATTTCTCCATCTCTTGGGCTCAACCCATGGTAGTTTATTACAACATATTTTCATTTCTAAAACAAACCCTCATGTGGGTAAATTGTAATAATGAGGAATCTGTATTTTTCTCATTGAAACCCCATCTGGGTATTTGTAAAATGCTCCCTCCAAAACTGTTTTGATTGTTCCTTTTGAATGATGATCAACAAGATACTTTGCTCAATCTATTTTCATCATGTTGAATTAAAGTTGAAAAGTATATTTTTTTCTGCATATGTCCTCTTTAATAGCAT
The DNA here is from genome assembly GCA_007258455.2 of Sequoia sempervirens. Classification (NCBI taxonomy): domain Eukaryota; kingdom Viridiplantae; phylum Streptophyta; class Pinopsida; order Cupressales; family Cupressaceae; genus Sequoia; species Sequoia sempervirens. The sequence continues at coordinate 297,534,826 of VDFB02281492.1, forward strand.
GTTATGTCTAAACTCCATAATGACCATGCTCTCGATGGATGACACAAATAAGCTCAATTAATTGTTGCTCATGATTAGAAACATTTGATATTTTAATTGATTGTAGAAACTCCTTTGTTTACCACTGTCATTTATGGATTTTGAGCCCGTTGCATAGGAGTAATATGCATGCCTCTTATCTGAAACCTTTTGCAATTGAAGACATTTGTATGTTGTTTGATATGGTGATGCTCCATTGTGCATAGCGAAATTCTACTATACTCCACATATATCTTTTGTTATTGCTTTGTACCTTGTGAACATGTTAATGACTTTGTAAAAGCTGCCTAAGCTCATGTATGACTTGCATGATGTATGTGCTCAAGTGATAAAACTGTGTATCTCTTTTGCTTCAGCTACTATAATGAATGCTCTTTGTATAAGACAGTTTATTTATAATAATGGCTGCTTGGTCAACTGTTCATTCATGGAGAATGATGATTACTTTTATTCCATACTACTATCCCACATTATTGTTTATGAGTTGGGCTCAGCCCTCGTGGGAGCCACATTTCTCACCACTCATAACAATATCTATTAGTTGAAATAATCTGATGATACCTATTCCTACACATTAAACAAACAAATTAGTAAAATAATTGAAGTTGAAAGCTTCCATTAAACTTCATGCTCCTGAACATCTAATTTTCTTTGATGACTTAATCATCTAGTGAATGCCTAATAGGATGTGTATTAAATTTTTGTTGGTAATGTAGGCATGAAGTAGGATGTGATTTACCATTGCTCTAACATCATCTTTTAACAATCTTGTAGGAAACCATGGAGCTTGGAGTTCAATCAACCTCGAGGCATTGGAGATGCAAAAACTTGAAGACTTAAAGTAAAAAATGACTCGTCATTATAGGAAATGATGAATCATTCCCCTCCTTCAAGTTTATATTATCTTCAGTTGTGTAGTATACAATCCTATTTTTACTCATTATTTGATTATGAAAAATCAAATTAAGTTACTCCCACGGCTTGTGTGGGATTTTGATTTTTACAATATGAATAAAGCAGCATTACTATGCAATTTAATGATTTCTTCTATTGCAAAACCTTTTCATAATTACACTGGAAATTCACAAGTAATCAACTTTTGGAATACAATGAATACTTTAGTAGAAATTTTGTACCTTTCAATGAGAAATGCAATCCAAGACTACCTGTTTTGAGCTGTAGCTAAAAATAGGTAACACTAAATGCTGCTAATTGATAAAATGGATTGATTATTAAGTGAAAACTATTGAAATGCATGTTGTTTGAAAACACATTGTGTAATGCAAAACACCTAGAAATGAATGCAAAATTGAAACAAAAATGGATGAAACTGAAAGTGTGCACTTGAGATATTGAAGGAGGATGGAAATGACATTTGAAATGTTGTTGATGTTTGAAATTTAGCCTAGTGGGACTCATTCGCCATTCTAGGCGAACTAGTCCTAGTTTTGTGAAACTAACCCAGAACCCATTTCAGACAATAGGGTATCCAAAAATGTAGAAAACCATGTTCAGTCCTGGAAGTGGGACTCATTCACCACTCATGGCATGAATGAGTCCACTTTTGAATTTTTGAATATTCAAAGGTGGAAACAGGAGCTTTCAATCTAGATTTTCTACTTCTCCAGATGTTTGGTTTTGAAATTATTGGATTCGGGTTTGAAAATGACTTTTTGTGGGTATTTTGGATTGTCCAATGAAGAGATGACTTGAAAAACTTTGTAATGAAATATTCAATAATTTCCAAGCTTACAAGATGCCTAAATCTGCAAACACATAAGAAGAGAAGAAGAAATGTTGGATGTTAGGGCATGGGGGTTTTCCTTGGTCAAACCCCTTTGTAAGTAATTAAACCAAAATAGAGAAAGAATCTAATGAAGCATGTAACAATAGAGTTAATGCCTTGCCAATGTGAAGATTGATCTTGAATGTTTGTAGAAAAACATGAAGCATCTTCCCTTGAATATCCTTGGAAGCTATCTTGATGACTTAGAATGTAAAATCCCTAACTTGCTTGACTTGATAGAGAAGATAGATGATGAATGAATGATAAGAGATGTGTGAATGACCTATGAGGTGAATGGGGGTCTCAAATGGATGGAAATACACACTTACATTCCCTAATTACCCAATAATACAACATCACAGGCTGACATAAGGTATTTTTGAATAAAAAACCAAAATAAATTTTGAATTATTTTGAATTTGGAGCCAAGAGGGACTCATTCGTGACCCATGGTGAATGGGACCCACTCTAGGATTGTAAGTGGGTGTCAAGAATTAAGTTGCATTTAATTTTGTTTGTTGGGCTTACATTAAAAAATACACTTAATTAAGACCTATAAGTGCATAAAGGGGCCAAATAAAGCATAAGAAAGGTGTAAATAGTGATAACAAGCCTAGGAAAGCAAGAAATCTTGTTACAAGACTTTACAACACTTTAAAATAGGACTTGATAAGGGATAAAAAGGTGATTTTTAGATGAATTATAATGATAAGAGTCTAGAAAAGTGTAGAAATGTGTTACAACACTTCACAACACCTTTACAAGACATCAGTAAATGCATTTTATTTAGTTTACAAGGGTCCAAGACCTAGTGTGGATGTGTAAAACACCTCATAACACCAAATCAAGGCCTCATTAAGTCCAATTTATCATCATTTTTTCCCCAAATCAAGAAAGTTTCCTTTTTTCTACAGTACATTTAGCCCCCACTTTAGTGAGAGAATGAACTTGCTTCAAACTCACACTAAAGTAGACATTCAAGAGAGGTCCAATCGTACCAATGCAGATGGTCTAGGATAGCAAAGATCAAAGGAGGTGGCCAAGCCCCCCAGATCAAAGATCCTAAGTCAAACCAACATAAGCACAAAAGGACACTTACAAGGTGTATAATATGCAATAAAACAAGATACATGATCATGCAATGGAAAGAACTAGAAAAGTGAAAATAAAAAGGTGGATCAAACTTCGACCATTTGTCCAACATGTTGTGGATTAGATCTAGGTTGTTTGTCCAAAAAGAAAATGCATACTCACTCTAGGGCAACAAAACTCATGGCTATCCACCAAGTGAGAAGGCCCAAACGGTGAGAAACATACGCTCAGCTAGTATGTACTCACAAACACATAGGTGGCTATAGGGAAATTCGTGCCTCAGAATGGGCTTCTCACTCAACCATACCAAAGTTATACCTCCTAATAACTTTAATAAAGCACCACAAAGGAAAATGTTGGTTCGAGCTCTATGAGGTAAGAAAAACTTCGTATGCTTGACACTTATAGACATTGTAAATGGCGTAAGGAATGTTCAAAGGGATTTTTCTTAGTTTGTACAAGGTCTCATCTTAGGGAACATCATGCTTAATGTCTCCAAGAGAGGATAAATGCAAATGGTCTCATCTTGTTTCCAAGAGAGGACAAGTGCAAGGTCTTATCCTGGGGAACATTGTGCCAAATGTGTCCAAGAGAGGGAATTGCAAGAAAAAGAAAATCACATAATGAAATGTGAGTGGTGATGTATGCCCACACTTTAAAGTGGTTGTGAACACTAGTACTGTGAGAAATTTCTTTAAAGTAGAAGAAGAGGACATGAGAGCTTACTCAGAAAACCTATGCCAAGTCATATGTTTTCGAGAAGCTACGTCATGAAAAGGGGAGTATGTCACATGCGAGCCAACTTAAGGAACATTGTCCACGTCCCAAGCTTTCTCTTATATGTTCATGAAAGGTTAACGATGAGTCAAAGGAGGCAATGACAAATGACATACAAGGAGAAGGCTACCTAGCCCCTTGCCCCCACGTAGTGTAGGATAAGGGTGAGCCGAAATGATTGATTAGATGCAAGCTAGACTGAAAATAAGTATCAATTAGAGGAATGAGGTGCCCCCACAGAAGGAAGAATACCAAATTCCTTAAGATGTTGGATTTTACTACTCAAAGCCTTACATTTATTAGTGGAATGACCATGACTCTATGATAGGCATAGACTGAAGTCTTGTAATAGCATTTCTTTCGAGTTCTAGGGGGAAGGGTGATCATGTGATCTTGGAGGAGTCTCGACAAGATACCCTCTTGATCAATGGTAGAAGGTGGTCTTGTGGTTTGCATCCAAGATACATCTTACTTAGTATTAGTTGGAATATCTACGCAAGACTCTTTAGATTGCGAGATTTTGTTCTCTCCATTATAGGAGGGTATAAAATCTAATGAATTCAAATCATGAATGTTTTATGAGATGAAATTGAAATTAAGCAAAGGTGCATTGGTTTGTTGGATGGCTTGTAAAGGAGACCAATCAAGACCATTAGTGTTGATGAGTTCATGATGGAAGATTGTTAAGGATGATTTAGGAGTATGTTGTGTGAGATTGTTGATGTTGAGTGAAGGCTTGTTTATCTCGATCAAGGGAAAATAACCAATACCTTGAGTCGTTTGTTGTGTGTTAGGATCTATAGGGTTGTGGATACCTTGTTCTCGAGCACCACATCCTTTTCCACTATATCCATGTTGTTTCATAAGCTCATAACCATGTCCATAAATTTTTTTCATTTCTTTTGAAGTTGGTGGTTGTTCATGATTAAGTTCATCAAAGGTTGTTGTGTAACCTGATGTCTATTGTTCTAAAATGGTTCAGGTGGATGCTTGTGAAGGGTTTTTCGAGTTTTGTGTTGACAAAAATTTGGTTTCTTTTTCTTTGCTAGAGTCTTTGTGTATGATCCAGTATTCTCTGAAGGAGGTGGGTGTGAAGTCTAAGGAACACAATCATCATCTAATAGTTTCAAAATTGGTTCAAGATGTTGGACAGGGTCCACTTGTGTGGTTGGTGTTAATGTGTTCAAGAGATTCTATGTGTTTTTCTCAATGTTTAAACAACTATTTGGATGAGGGTCAACTTAAAGTTTGTACACTTTATTGTTGTAAATGTATTTCATTTTTTTATGAAGAGTAGAAGGCACATCATTCATTGCATGAATCCATGGTCTACCTAAGAGAAGGCTATATGTGAGATCATTAGGCATAATATGGATTGGTGTTTCCAATGTGGCCATTCCAACTGTAATAGGTAAAGTGATCACACCAAGCAGTTGTTTACTTATGTTGTCAAATCCCCTGATGGATAAAGGATCTGGTCAAATTTTTGATTTATCAACACCAAGTCTATCGAGAAGGTTCACTCCACATACATTAAGAGTGGAACCAGTATCCACAAGAGTTCTCTTAATCCCTTTTTGTTCATATTTAGTGATGATCATAAGAGGTTCATTTTGTTTTTGCACTTCTAAAGTAGGAAGCTCACTTTGGTGGAAAACAATGTCAACATTTATGGCTTGAGTCATGGCTGCTATATCATTTGGTTGTGTATTAGAAGGCACAAAAACTTGTTTCAAGGCTGTTTGGATCATGTTGTGATAGTGAGGGGATGCTTGAATAAGATCCCATAAGGATATCTTAGCAGGATTATTCTTTAGCTATTCAACAAGATTGTACTCCTTTCCACTAGGAATACTTGGCAAGAAAGGTTTAGAGGGGATAGGATTAGGAAATGATAAGGGTGTTGGGGTTGGTTGTGGTAGTTGTAGATTATTTTGAGTGTTATATGTATGAGCAACGGTATGATAACTTAGCTACTGCGATACATTATTCTGAGGAGGGCAGAGCATGAGTTCAGATTTGTTTGGAGTTGGAGGTTTATGTGAAGGGGGGTAAAGGATGAGTTGAGGTTGAATAATTTTAACATCCCTTAGCAAGTGAGAGTCTATATCATTATTAAGGTTCTTGTCTTGCATCGTGATATCCTTCCTAAGAGTAGGGTTTTTAGGAGAACTACAAATCAAATGTTCTTGATATTCATGGATTGGTTCTTCTAAAATGACTTCATCGCAAGTAGGGGAATGATCACTAGTTGAATTGTCTTGCCCAAGAAGGGTTTTGTTAGGGAAGGGGGACAACCAAGATTCTCGTGACCTTCATGGAATAAGTTTTCTATCATCAAAGTATTTTCTTCACACCAATGAGAAATACTAGAAGAAATTGTAGTGTCATGATCATCTAAGGTTGTGTTATGAATGTCTTGTCCACTAAGAGAGGTAAAAGGAGAGAAGCAACTAGGATTCTCAAAACTCTCATTAACTAATTCTTCTACTAAAATATCTTCATCACCAAGAGGAGAGATATTATGAGAAGAACAAGTATGATCGTTAGGAATGGCCCAAGTTGTAGTCTCTTTCACTAAAAAAATCTCATAGGGAGGGGATATGAAATGTTTCTTAACATGTCTAAATATGTAAGTTACTAGCATTGTTTGAATAAGAATCAAAAGCACATGTAACCATTTCATGCAATGTTTCAGTTATATGAACAATGTATATGCAAATATATAAAACACTTTTATCCAATGTATGCAACACCTTAAGAATGTAAACAATGTATATGCAAGAATGAAAAGAACTTTTATCAAACTTATGCTAAGTTTTATGAATATAAATATTGTGTAAGAAAAATTGAAAAGTACTTTTATTGATGTAATGCAAAATTTTAGAAATGTAAGCATTTTTAGATGTAAAGATGTTGACAATTTAATTGATTTGAAGAATGATTAGTCTAAAATGATGTTTTTGAGCTAGATGCATAAAAAAAATGTTCTCAAAACTTTCCAAACTTATACTATATGATACTATGAGGCTTAGGAAGCACATAAATGAGGTTTTTGATGCTGTAATAGCTAGTCAAAAATCTGGACAGGGATTGATTCACCCAACATGGCGAATGAGTCCCAATAAGGGTTTTTTTTAAAAATTCAAAAATTTTGAATTGTTTTTGATGTGTTTGATTTTGTATGATGTAGACCTAAGATGTAGATGCAAAATTTCAGAAATTTTTAAGGAAATTATATGTAAAAATGCAAGCTAAATGAAATTTTTTACTAATGCAAGTTTTTGAAACCCTAGAATGCAAAACAATGCAAAATCTAATGCATGCAAGCTATTTCTAGGATGATGATGGACTCCTAATAAGAAAAGAAAGGATTCTAAAAGTAGGTTCACCAAAATGAACCATAGATTTTAGGGGTGTGAAATTCTATGACTCTCTTTTGCTCAATTAGGGTCTTTGACCTAATGGAAAGAGATAGATCCCACACCCAAAATCTAGGTGGTCCACTCAAATTAATGTATGTATGATGAAATTATTCCTAAATGAAATGATCTAAATGTTGCTAATTGATAAAATGGATTGATTATTAAGTGAAAATTATTGAAATGTGTGTTGTTTGAAAACATATTTTGTAATGCAAAAACACCTAGAAAGGAATGCAAAACTGAAATAGAATTGGATGAAATTGAAAGTGTGCACCTAACATATTGAACAAGGGTGGAAATGACATTTGAAATTTTTCTGATGCTAGAAATTTGGCCTACTGGGACTCATTCGCCATTTTGGGTGAATTAGTCCTAGTTATGTGAAACTGACCCGGAACCCGTTTTGGACAAAAGGTATCCAAAAATGCAGAAAACCCTATTCAGGCCTAGAAATGGGACTCATTCACCACTCATGGTGAATGAGTCCACTTTTGAATTTTTGAATATTCAAAGGTGGAAACAGGAGCTTTCAGTCTGCACTTTCTACTTCTCCAGATGTCCGGTTCTGAAACTATCAGATTCGGGTCTAAAAATGCCTTTTTGTGGGTATTTTGACTTGTCCAATGAAGAGATGACTTGATAAACTTTGTAATGCAATATTCAATGATTTCCAAGCTTCCAAGATGCCTAAATCTGTAAACACATAAGAAGAGAAGAAAAAATGTTGGATGTTAGGGCATGGGGATTTGCCTTGGTCAAAACCCTTTGTAAGTAATTAAACCAAAATAGAGAAAGAATGTAATGAAGCATGTAACAATGGAGTTAATACCTTTCCATGAAGATTGATCTTGAATGTATGCAACAAAACATGGAAAATCTTCCCTTGAATATCCTTGGAAGCTATCTTGATAACTTAGAATGTAAAAGCCCTAACTTACTTGACTTGATAGAGAAGATAGATGGTGAATGAATGATAAGAGATGTGTGAATGACCTATGAGGTGAATGGGGGTCTCAAATGGATGGAAAACCATTTATTTATACACACTTATGCCCTAATTACCCAATAATACAACATCATAGGCTGACATAAGGTATTTTTGAATAAAAACCCAAAAGAAATTTTGAATTATTTTGAATTTGGAGCCAAGATGGAATCATTCGCCACCCATGGCAAATGGGTCTCACTCTAGGCTTGTAAGTGGGTGTCTGGAATTAAGTTGTATTTAATGTTGTTTATCGGGTTTACATTCAAAAATACACTTAGTTAAGACCTATAAGTGCATAAAGGGGCCAAATAAAGCATAAGAAAGGTGTAAATAGTGATAACAGGCCTAGGAAAGTATGAAATATTGTTACAAGACTTTACAACACTTTAAAATAGGACTTGATAAGGGATAAAAAAGTGAATTTTAGATGAATTATAATGAAAAGAGTCTAGAAAATTATAGAAATGTGTTACAACACTTCACAACACCTTTACAAGACATCGATAAATGCATTTTATTCAGTTTGCAAGGGTCCAAGACCTAGTGTTGATATGTAAAACACCTCACAACACTAAATCAAGGCCTCATTAAGTCCAATTTATAATCAATTATTCGCCAAATTAAGCAAGTTTCCTTTTTTCTATGGCACAAGTTGAATAAGTAAGTAATTTATATTTTTTGTGTGAATTTGGCATCAAAGAGGTAGATTTAATATGTGATTTGATGTAAATTTATTTAATTTTCAAGAAATGATAATGCATCTACAATTCCTCAAATTCATCCTTAAAATTCTGATTCACCTCATGATCAAATTCCTGTTGAAGAAAAACCCCAACAAACACCTCCAATAATTCCTGAGCATGTTCCAGGAACTCAAGAAAATTTAATGGGGCAAATTGAAAAAATAAAAATAAAAATTGAGTTAATTGCAAGGTTCAAATATCCTCTAAGATCAACCTTGTATAGAACCGTGCTTGCTCAATCACTTGAATCAATAATATCACATGTGGATTCAATTAGCAATAAAATAAGTAGTTGGTTGAAGAAGGGGTAAGAGTTTAGAGAATTTTATGTAGATAAATTATCCTATAAACAAGTTAAAGATGAAAAAATTACAAAATTTGGTTTGTGTGCACTATTCACAAACCCTAGAATGAATCAACCTTTACATTCTTCAAGCAACAGGTTCCCTATCCATTGGTGCAAACACCAAGGGATAAAAAAATAAAATTGGAGGAGGTGGTGGATGGTTTTTGACCATCCTCCATGCAACAATAATGAGGTTTTCTAAAAAAAATTTTTGAGGAAACTTTAATATGAGTTTTTTCTCAATAAAATACCAAACTATTTTGACATGTGAGACTTCTAGGGTAGAAGTGGGCACTCTGCACAAAAAAGAGTCAGGGCGTGTATCGATGCACAATAGCCAGTGAGACGACCACTTGCTAGAACAACATATAAGAATGTGACTATTCCTTTCATTGTGAAGGAGAGTGTTGAGGTCAATACATTGCAATTGATTAGTTCCCTCACCCAAAGCCGCATATAACATACCATTTCTCTAGCACATAGTGAGTCGGGTGAGTCTTCGGGGAGTAGAGTTCGACCTCATTATTGTCAAGCTTGCTTGTCACTCTATGTTTATGATCAAATACATAGTCAGGATGCAAGTGCCTAGGGTACATCTATAACTGATCAGATGGTGATGACAGGTGCCCTCCTTAATGAGGCATTCAACCTTGATAGTCAAGTAAATGTTAGAAAGTTCAATGAATTTAATATATTAAATTTCATTTTTGAAATGTAATATTAACTAAATTAGTTGAATAATTATAATGAAATTTTAGGGTCATAGTGTTCACTTTGTTTTCAACAATCCTGCACCTCCCTATTATGCGACTACATGTACTACCAAGGTGTGTAACTTATAAAGAATTATAAATATTACATGTGAATAGCTAAACATTATATGAATGGTATTCTTATATCTCATTTTGGATATTGAATAGGTTAATCTTAGAGCTTCAACACCCACACCTACCAGTGGAGGTGGTCATCGAAGTTTCACTCAAGTAATACATACTATTTATGATTTTAAAATAATAAAAATGTATTTTGTAATTGAATAATGTTTAATGACTTGAAAGTTCTAGATAGTTTGTGAGTATGATTTGTAATTTGTAATTAATTTTATTTTAGGTTGTTATATTTTTTCATGTGTCGGCCTCCAAAAATATAGGATAGTGGCATGACTGGCTTGTAGCATACCATTTCACTCTTATCCTCCTAACTGTCATCACTAACTTGTAGCATAGATCATCTCTTGGCTCACTGTTGGGCTCATGAATGTTTCTTGAGATATTGATCTTATTACTACCCTTATCCTATGTTGACTACACTATAATTATGGAAAATGTACACCCTAATATGTTGCCTTGATTTACTGTTGTAATGTGCTTAACACATTCACATTAGGTCTTGGGACTTTGTGAATTAAATGATCTTAATTGTACCTTATTTAAGGTTTTATAAAGTGTTGTACCACACTTTCACACTAATCTAAGGTTTTCATTAATTGATGAGGCTTCTTTATACCTTGTATGGCCTTATTTTGCATCCACAAGCATTAATTAATGCATATTTCCAAGGATAATCTTGACAAAAACTAACATCCAATCATAATTAAAGTGTTTTTGGATTGTATGGCCCAAATTTAGTGATCTAGAACTCATACACCACCTTGGGCATATGGGTCCCACCTAAGTTTCAAGGTCTTGATCCCGATTTCAAATGAATTTAAACATTTCTTGAAAAGTGTGTCCCATTGCCTAGCCTAATGGGACTCATACGCTACTTCTGGTGTATGAGTCCCGTGTGCCCCAAAATTAAATTTAATTCAAATTCTTGGTGAGATTTTATCCTCCTAGAACTAATGTCAGCTTGTAATTTCAAGAAATTTGTAGTGTTTACAAGAGAACTTGAGTCTTCAAGGGTTGATTATTAAGTGTTTTGGAGCATAATTCAAGTATCAAGCATCATGTCAAGGTCACCACGCAACATGTTTATTTTTCAGCTAACAATTGTGATGTAGGGTTTCATGATTCAAGCTAGAAATCAATTCAAGATCTATTACATTCAAGCAAGAGTCAAGATCTACATCCATTGGAGCCACTTCATTCATGTTTGTAGTACTTTATTACTAGGGTTTGGTGAGTTGCAACATTACATTTTGTTCATTCATCATTCCTTTATCTCATTTGATTTCATTATGATTACCAAAATGGGGTTTGACCAAGGAAAACCCCTTTCCACTAACAAAACAACACTTTTCCCTCTCTTTAGTGTGTGATTTGTAGATATAGGTTGAAGACCTTCTAAGGAGCAAGATTGGAAAGAATTTTTTGAAGTTGCAAAGTTTTCCATGTTGCCACCTTGTTTTGAAGAGCATTAAAAGAGCACCTACAGAGCAGAATCTTCAAATTCAGATCCAGAATTCAGGTCAAGAAGACTAGGTAGAGATTGAAGAGTAGATTCAAATCTTGATTCTCTAAAAAATCCAAACTAGGATGATACACCACTTTTGGCGTATGAGTCCCAATATAGTCAAATTTGTAGTTTTTAGGAGTTCTAGACTTGTCTTTGTCAAAATTTTGTTCCTGCCCAGAAACCCTAGTCTGTGACTAAATCACCTAGTCTGACGCATGAGTCCCAATCTACATTAATTTAAGTATTTTTAATGTTTCAAACCTCTGTTCAATCTCCCACAGATTTCTAGGTGCACACCCTTGATCTCTTAGTTTGTTATTCTATTTTGCATCCATTTCTAGGTTATTTGTTGTAGTCTTGCATTTCATTAGGTTTCATATTTATCTTGCATGTCATTTGTCTTTCCAAGCCCTAGCTTGGTGGTGAACCCCCTTTCAGTTATTAATCAAAATCATAGGACACCTTTAGCAGATCTCTCTCTTTCATTCTATCATTGGATTGAGATCTCTAAGGTTTCCTTGAATGTAATAAGAGTGAAATAGGAACCCTACCCTTGTGCTCCATTCCTCAAAGGTGGGGAACCTTTTTCCCTTCATTACAAATACTTATCATGATGACTATATTATTGCATTCATAGATTATGGTTGTAGACTTTCATTTATACCTTTGAAGTGCTCGATATCATAGATAAATTCTCTTTTGATTTCTTGACTGTATATTATCATCTTCTATCAATTATATTCAATGGTATTTACTCCATAGAAAAGTTACTATCCACTTATTATTTAGAAATATATGCCCTATTTCTATTCATTCACAAGGACTATCCTCTATGAATATTATCATTAAAAGGGCACTACCACTCTAAACTATCCTTTAATACTAAACTATGCACAATCATCTTATACTATTGTACTAAATTTGTTACTTCTCCTATGAGACTATCTTGTAGCATTAGATTTCATGTGATTACCACCACATTCATGACTTTTATGCACTCTTTACCTTGAGGTATCTTGGTTGAAAATATAGAAAGTATCTCCTCATAAAAATAATCTTCCACAATTATCCCTTGAAGCATTCTTTGGTATCGAAATACATTTGATTGTCCTATTACATCTTGTGACAGTTTTAGACCATCATATCCAATCTTATGTAAGTATCCTATTATAGTTCTTTATTTATGCTATGCCCTTTAATATTCATTTTTTGTCCTTCATTCATCATTTATCCTTGTGATCATTACTCTACCTATGTGAATATTACACTATCCACTATAATAAAGATATCTCACTCCATTTCTTAGCTATATCTTCTTTATGATTCACCCATTAATATGAATAGAATGCTGAATTTTATGAAAATCATGGAGTGTCTTTATAGGTGTGAAATATTGTCAAGATATTAGGACCATAGTCCCCTCATTTCTCACTATCACTACACTTTTTTTAGTTGGAAATGCTCATTATTGCTTCTTTTCATGCATCTCACTATCATGCTTTACATTATTTCCATGAATCTTATCCTCGTTTCAAAAATTCTCCACTTCAAATCAACAAAGGTTTGCATGAATTATTTATGTAATCATGATATTTTCCCTTTCTTGCATGATATAATTATCCCTAGGACTTTCATCTTGTGACTATCCTTTACTTTGAAATTATCCTCATGAAACACGCAAACCCTTGAAGCAATATATAGTTCAATAAGTACTTGAAATTTTTTGTTGACTATCTCATACATTATAAGCCATGGCTTGTATAACTCTTCTAGTTTTAATAATTGAATTTAATGTTGATTTAGTTTTAGATGATGCAAGAAGAGACTCCTCCTGATATCAAGAGGGAAATGTTGCATGGTGTCTCTACTGCAATAGAGAGCTTGATGCCTTTGGTGAGGGTATAAGGAAAATTAGTAAATTTTAAATTAAATTTGTTGTTTTAGTTATTTATTATTGAAAAATAAAATGATTATTGATTTGTAGTTTAATTTCTATCTAGATGGTTTCAATAGGGCTTTACAACACCAAAGTGTGACTATGCCACTATTGTAAATGAGGAGAGAGATCATTTAGTGATGGTAAGTTATTATTTTGTTAAATATTTTATTCTATATAATGTAATTTCTATATATTAATGTCTATACTTTTTATTGTGATAGGTACGGATCCATGAAGAATTAAATAGGAGGTCCAACCCTTGAGTTCAAATTATACCATTGTCATACATATGTCTCCATCCCCCTAACAATCAAAGGCCACCCATGATATGTTTTCTTCACCTGGAGGGGATTGAATATTTATTAGGGTCCTTTATTGTATGCCTATACAACATTTTTGGACATATATTTTGTATTATACATACATGACACTGTATGCCCATATGGTAGTCTTATAAGCCTATATGGCTATTTTGTATATATGTTATACTTATATCGACATATATTGATGTATGCCTATATGGCTATTTTTTCAATACATATCTTTTTTATGATGGTGTCCATATTTGCATCCAAGCTTTAAAGGATATTTGTAGATGGCTTACTTCAAATATTTAAAATCCAAGTGTATTTCATGCTTCATAACTTATTTCACATTCATTTCACCTATATTTTTTAGTTAATTTTTATCTTTCCTATACCAGTATTTGTTTGTGGTCTTGGATGACATATTTTTGGCATATAGTTATGGAATCAAGTTTTATTCAAGACAAAGTACAAGCAATTTACACTACATTTCCAATAATTTTATTCAAGTATATTCAAGTACCCATCCTCTAGTTGGTCGATCACTACTTCAAATTTATAGAAATATTCTTCATTCCCACACTTTCCTTAATCTCAAAAAAATATTTTCCTATATTGACCAAAATGTTTATGTCTACATTGAATTTAAGTAACAAAGTAGACTAGTTCTTGGTGTATATTATTTAGGACCATAATATTATAAAGACACCTACATTGGCCAAAAATCGTAGAGTGGAATTATTCTATAGCCACCCCAACATGTTCGAATTGTCAGTTTACCCCCAAGAGATGAAGAACATAAACAATTCCCCTCAACAACTTTTTACTAAATGCAACTGACAGTTTTTGAAACATTTGAAACAATGTTGCCATAGTGGAATGACTTAGATATATGAAAAACTAGGAGAGATTATTATAGAGAGACCCTATGTGACCTTATACCTTTAGAAGAAATGTTTCTAAGTGCCATGGTTTTCAAGTAATAGCTCGTCAAAGTTTGCTACCCTTTCATACTTTGGTCTCTTAAGAGAAATCATTGGTGGAATGTAGCCCAAAATGCTTCAGTATGCTAGGGTAAGAAAGGGTTTGGTCGCATGACGAACATAATAAAAATTACACCACCTTGCAACTTACATTGCATGTATTTGATGCTTTTTCCATCAACTAAAAACTTGTCACCACAGGAAAATGGATTGGAGGTATGAAAAATTGAGAGAGGTTATTGTAGAGAGACCCTACTTGATCTTGTACCTTCAGAAAAAATGTTCCAAGTGCCACTTTTTTTGAATATCAACTTTTCAAATTTTGCTACCCTTTCACACTTTGGTCTCTTAAGAGAAATTGTCGGTGCAATGTAGCTCAAAATGTTTCGACATGTTAGGGTGCAAAAAAAGGCCTTGCCTAGCATAAACCTACCCATCCGGGCGTGTTGGAACTGTCAGTTTGGTCACATGATGAATAGAATGAAAATTACACCACCTTGCAACTTTACACTACATGCATCTCACGCTTTTTCCATCAACTAAAAACTTGTCACCATGGTTAAATGGATTGTAGATATCAATAATCAAGAGAGGTTATTGTAGAGGGGCCCTACATGAACCTATACCTTTAGATAGAATGTTTCTAAGTTCCACGATTTCTGAGTAACAATTCATCAAAGTTTGCTGGCCTTCCACACTTTGGTCTCTTAAGAGAAATCATTGGTGCAATGTAGTGCAGAATGTTCCAACATGCTGGGATGCAAAAAAAGACTTTTCCTAGCATAAAATTACCCACTTAAACATGTTGAAACTATTGGTTTAGCTGCACAACAAACAAAATGAAAATTACATCACCTTGCAACTTTACATTGCATGCATTTGACACTTTTTCCATCAACTAAAAACTTGTCACCATGGGAAAATGGGTTGTAGGTATGAAAAATTAAGAGAGATTATTGTAGAGGACCCTACATGATCTTGTACCTTTAGATGAAAAGTTTCTAAGTGTCACAGTGTAACATGCCCAACTAAAATTTCCTCAATAAATTAATAATTGACATTATGAATATAAATTTAAGTCATAAATCCCATAGCTATTTTTGAACATAGCAAAATTTCATGTCCATAAGTAGAAAAAAAAATTCTAAATATATTCATTTCCAAATGTCAATAGTCAATATACAAGTTTGACTTGGCATTCAATTGTCGCATAGTCAATACAATAATTACATTAATGATACAAGTACATAAAATAGAATTCCATTGTAATTCCTCTATGAAAGATCACCTCCAATAGTGGGAGAGAACATGGTTGAGGTGTCTTTCCACCCAACCATGAAGCAATGCTTTCCTAGAATTCTTCAATCCATCAAAGAATACCCAAACCTACAAGGAACACTTAGTAAGAGATATAGTTTGCAAGGTGAAATTTGTGCATGCCTAACTACATGCATTTCTATCTACTGTTAGAACATGCAAGTTTCATGATAGGTAAATAAAAGAAATAGTAGAGAGAGGATAAATAATAAACAGTCTTTTTTGAAATAAAAATGAATACAAAGCTTGTCCAAGCTCATGCTGCATAAAATGCAACTTAAATTAGATTTGGAAAAGAAAATTTACACTCTCTAGCACCCATTCCTAGAAGGTAGCTTTCCATAACAAAGGGGTATCCTTCCCTTCTAGTCCATCTACTAGCATCATATCCCATTGAGGTACAATCTATCTTAGTACTTTATATCATCCAATTTCATTAATCATCAACAAGTAATCCATATAAAATCTAGTATATCCATTCATATATTCATCATATAACTATCTTTCCTTAAGATTCATATTGCAATTCAAAACCATTCCATTTCTACAGTTCTTTCCATTACAAATGAAATTAAAGTCATATTCAAATGAGTAAATTAAGATGAATAAGAAGGTATACCGCATGTATGCATGCATGCATAAATGATGAGTTTATGCATGTGCACATATATGCGTATTATTCATAGTTTGTATATGCATATACATTATTTAAGAATATTAAAAGTAAAAATCTGTTCAACATGCAGATTAACACATCAATATACATTGATTTCTTCAAATACGTAAGTTCTAGTCTTATCTACTATGTTCCATTAACAACACAATGAAAAGACAAAATCAACTTCAAACACATAATGAGAATCAGTATTAATCTTTGTCAATTAACAGTTTGAATTGCTTTGGAAGAACATAACATTATTCTCCAATAATTTTGTTTCAGATAGAAAACAAGTCATTTATTTTTGTATGTCTAATTAGAACATTGTGGTGTTCTACATTTGGTTCTTTAAATCACACATATACGCTTATCCTTGATGAAAATATTGGGGTTGATCTACATTCACTATGCTATCGATTTATATTATGGTCGACGAGCATAAACAAACACACACATATGTGTGTGTATATATATACATATATATGTGTGTCATCAAGAAATAAAGAGATGATATTCATAAGTCATGAGGGTTTCATATACCCTCGGCCTTAAATGGATGATATGCAGTCTACCACAAATAGACATAACACATGCATTATTGTTTACAAAAAGAATTACAACAAGAGTCACAATAGACCGATAACATTGTCCCTATCTATATTTTGAATGAAGCTTGACCATTTGGCATAAAATGGAAATAATAGTACAACATAGGGAATACATTCCCTAACACATATTTATATGTTTAAGGATTGAACTCAATCAATATAGATTTATACCGAGTCAATAAGGTTCATCCAAACTATGCTCAAATAGGACGAGGTATATCATCCTTCAACCTACAACATAGTTGGCGTTATTATCCGCCCATTAACATACACATGAAGCAAAATGATATGGATCATTCTGAGTCAGGATTTACACTCAAATGGTCCATACCATTTGGCCCCATGAAATAGTATACATACATATTACTGTGAACATAGATATTGTTTGAATGGGTATCATGGGTGGTTGACACTAAAAGTGGTATTTCCACCACAAAGAACATATTGATGTTCTCAAGTTTGAAGATTAAACAAAATGTGGGCTAGAGCCTGAACAAAGACCTTCCATTTGACCATGCTTAGCATGTCATTACACTCAACGAAGGTCAAAATTGGGGTTTTCAATTTTTCATTTTCCCCAAACATGGCTTTCTATAATTTCACAACACAAAATAGAAACAAATCCATGAGTATGAAACAACTTAGATAATAACAGGGTGCTCAATTTTTGTTTAAGCCAAGCTTTGCTCTAGAGATAAGGAAAAAATGATCTACTTTGAATGAAAAATCTTAATAAGGCATCATTCTTACCTCTTGACTACAATATTGATGCTCTTTCCTCAATCGAATGGAAACGACTATCTCCCCTACTTTTCATGCTTTTTCATTCTGCTACTTTTCCTCAATTGCCTCCCCTACTTTTTTCTTGATTAACTCCCATAATTTAAAATTACCACCATATCTATGCTTTAATTTCCTACATTCTATTCTTGGAGTGCTCTTAACTCTCCATGCCTCCACTATCAAGCTTCCCACTCCCTTGTCATTGGCATTATCCCTCCATTCCAATATGGAAGAGGTTGGCATTATGAAGGGGGATTATCTGAGTAATCACTATCATCACTCCTTCAATATAATTTCTTAAGGATTTTCGTATAAAAAATAAACTTATATATTGTAGAAATTTTTTTATATTTATTTGTATATATATATATATATATATGTATTTAAATTCACAACAATACATTTTTTGATTTCCTTTGTCGAGAGTTTACTTTCAAGTTCTTTTAAAAGATCAAACAACATAATCATTCTTCTCATGCTAGTTAGGTACAATCAAATGCATTTCCATTTCCATTATGAAATTATCTTTAGAATAGACAAGGTAGGTCAAATAATTCCATGAATTTGTTTCTTTCATTTAAGTTACCTATTTATTCATTGATGATTCATACAAGCAAGAATGATATTTTTTAGTTACAAGACAAATGTAAATGTCATGGTCTACTATGGTGTGTGAGATTCCAAATTCCATTCTTGCTTATCGTTCGTCATTTGGCTAAGAATCCCTACCTCAACCAAGTTATTATTCTTCAACATGTTTCTACAGACATGTTCTTGTACTTGCCAACTTTATCAGTAACCTTTAACTGATAATCATTACAAAATAGATCTTAAATCATAAAATTTCAAGATAATCATTTTTTCAAATACTATTGCATTTATCAAATCCCATAAATACTAAATGATAAATTATTCTATTTTTCAAATATTTCAATTAACTTAACATTATTAAATGCAAGAAATAAAATTAAAATGTGACATCCTTCCCCACTAGGAAGATACATCATCTTGATGTCTAATCAAACAAAATTGATTCACATATGTTCATTTCAACATCAAATCATACTATTTTCAAGCCAAAACATCATAACATACAAGTCCAAAATATTAAGAAATAGTATATAGTAGATCATCATTAACCTAGCTAAGAAAGAAAATAAGGAAAGGAGTGTTTTATCTCCTCTACATCCTCCTATGTAGCACATTCCTAAGAATACTGATCCCATTGGACCTTATATTGGAAAATATCTCTTTTTTGCAACTTGACATTGTGTCTATTCAAAATTCTGATGGGCTCCACCAAAATCACTCTTGAATCCTCCACCTATAAATAATTCCAATCAAGTACATGAGATACATCTAGGTGGTATGCCTGAAGCAAATAAACATGAAACACATTATGGAGTCGAGCTAGAGAAGATGGTAGAGAAAGTCTATATGCAACTGGGTTGATTACTTCCAACATATCAAATGGGCCCACGTATCTCAGAGCCAACTTGGATGATTTCTCAAAGGTAATAGAGCTCTTATGCGGTTTGACTCTTAAAAAGACCTTATCCCCAACTGCAAACTATCTAAAGGTTCTCTTTATGTTGGCATAGCTATTTTTTCTATCTCTCACCTCCTTTAGTCTGCTCTATCATCTGCTCTTACATCTCTATTAACATTTTAAGACCCACTATGATCCTGTATTCCAATTTGTTCCAACTAATGGGGGTCTGATACTTTCTCCCATACAAGGCCTCAAAAGATGTCATACCTAAGGATGTGTTGATGTGTTTTTTATGCACTTCTCAACATAGGTAATGCATAGATGCATCACCTCTCTTGAAAGACAATCTTCCACAATCAAATTGCAGAACACTATTGCAAGGTCTCTAATGTTAGGTCTTGATAGTGCTTGGAATATCTCAGTTGTTTCATGTGATTTGTTGGAATCACAAGGAAGACTTACGAATGAGTTACAAATCAGGGAAGTTGGATCTGCAAATGAAGTTCTTAAGATGGGAGAGTTACTGTGCATTTGCTATAGGTTCAAACATCAGTCTTGAACTCCATTTTTATCATTGGATTTAGCTTTACAATGTGCAATGAACCTTTCCTAAGGTTACTTATTAAAAAAAGGAAAAAGGGTAGGGAGGAGAGGAAGTTCCTAAACCTGAAACTATGAATGAACAGTGATCATGGTGGATGCTACAGTAGACAAACTCCCTAAAACTAAGTTTTTCTTGACCAAGGGAACCTACAGCTACACAAAACTAGTGCAATCTTCTAAGGACTATAGATTTTTAGATTACACACGCACATCATGCACATGTAATTGAACTAAGTTGTAGCAATGAAGTGAAGAGCTCAAACTAGCTTTGCAAAGTGACTCATCATCAATGAACCACAAAAAGCATGAGCTAGAAATTCATCAAATATTGAAACAACAATCACCATCACCACTTCCATTCAAGAAACTAACACCTAAACTAATAGGGAAGTTGAACCATGCATACATAAAGAGCAAACTCAAAAGGAACACGCATAAATCATGCAATGTTTCTTTCTATTGTTGCATAATGTCTTTACATTAGTTCTCCAACCCTCTACAAATGAGGGGCAAGCCCCTATTTATAGTTTTCCAAAGCCCAAATGAATGGCTAGGATTGAATTACATCAAATGGCATAGATTTGTTTACATTAGGGTTTCACCTACCCCCCATTATCTAGTAATTTTAAAATACAATTTTGTCTTTTCCCTATTTTGTCACCTAGTGCTTAGGTGCTATAGCAATTTCGTCATTTAGCTGATTGCCCTTTTACTAGTGCTTAGGTGCTATAGCAATTTCGTCATTTAGCTGATTGCGGTAGGCTCCTTGAATCCTACATACATGAAGTGTCATAAGTGCTTTCATACACAAATCAAATAAAACGTTAGTCAAATCTTGCAAAATCCTTGTTAGATCCATCCATGCATAATCAAAAGATCATAATATTCATATTTGGAGCCCATTTGGACCATAAACATTAATGTAGGCCCAAGGGGGCAGGCAATGAACGAGGGACATCAAATCGGAAGGGAAGTTCCTGGACCTCACAAAACTTAGCAAAACCAAGATTTTTCAATTATAGCACATGGGAAAAGGGGAAGGAAGAGTGCCCAGAAAAACTTCCTCAAGATTTGATTCATTTGAAAAAAGTGGAAGCTTGGAAGGGGAAAGGCGGAGGGTCACCACCCTTTTGAAAAGACAATGAGCACACGGTGGCCCAAAAGGAATGTCCCAGACCATGATGGAGGGTTGGAGTCCTGGAAATGGTCATGAAGGGGCCAGGTCCCAGAGGCTAGGTTGTCGGGGCTCCACAGATGTTCAAAACAGGCACAGAGGGATGGAGTGCTAGAAACGGCCATGGAGGGACTAGGTCCGGAGGCCGGGTCATTGGGGCTCCATGGATGTTCAAAATGACCACAGAGGGATGGAGTCCTGAAAATGGACATGGAGGAGCCAGGTCCCATAGGCCAGGTCATCGGGGCTCCACAAATGTTTCAAAATAGCCAAAGAGGGACAGAGTTCTGAAACTTAACGAAACGTTGACAAAACCTTGATAGTTCACTTAGGCACCACAAAAACATCCCAAATCCACCAGAAAGTTGTCCCCAAAGTTAAAAATGTAGAAAGCAGACCATTGGGGGTCCACAGATGTTTCAAAATAGCCAAAGAGGGAGGGAGTTCTAGAGGGAAAGTTCTAAAATAACCAAAACTTAACAAAACGTTGACGAAACCTTGGCAGTTCACTTAGGCACCGCAAACATATCCCAAATCCACTAGAAAGTTTTCCCCAAAGTAAAAAATGTGGAAAGCGGACCGTCGGGGGTCCACGAATGTTTCAAAATAGCCAAAGAGAGAGGGAGTTCTAGAGGGAAAGTTCCAAAACCACCGAAACTTAACGAAACATTGACGAAACCTTGGCAGTTCACTTAAGCACCACAAAAACATCCCAAATCCACCAAATTTTTTTCGCCAAAGTCAAAAATGTGGAAAACAAACCATCGGGGGTCCACAGATGTTTCAAAATAGCCAAAGAGGGAGGGAGTTCTGGAGGGAAATTTTTGAAACCACCGAAACTTAACTAAACATTGACAAAACCTTGGCAATTCTCTTAGGCACCACAAAAACATCTAAAACCCACACTTGTCCACAAAGTAAAAAATGTACAAAAAAGTGAATCAAGCGATTAGGGACCAAGTTAGGAGGAACAAGACAAAGGGTAAAAAAGGGACGGGGGACTTTATTTCTCCCCGGATTTGAATACCCCAAGTAGGTGAATTTGGGTAGGGGGATTTGATCGTTTGAAGGCACATGACCAATTTGGGCTTGGAAAATGGGGCATGCAAAATAAGACAGGAGCAAAGCTGCCTTTCGGGAGAAAAAAAAGGGGGTCCCTGCCTATGGTGGGGCGTGTGTGCAAAACATGCATAACAGGATGCATGATGGGAGTTGTTATAAGCAAATTCTACTAGAGGTAGATACTCTTCCCATTTATACTACTGATGCTGCATATAGTATGTCAAAAGGAGATCTTCTATTACATGATTCACTCTCTCGATTTGACCATCGGTCTAGGGATGATAGGATAAGCTAAAATTTAGTTTAGTCCCCAAAGCTACATTCAAGGTTGTCCATAACCTTTGTGTCATCCATTTATCTCTATCGAATATAATGGTCTTTGCCACTCCACGTAAGCGAAAGATCTCTTGGCCAAGGTCAATGACCCATCCTTAAGGTTCCTTGGAATAAAGTGCGCCACCTTAGTCAACTTATTGACTACTACCAAAATGACATCATGTCTATTCTTACTTAAGGGTAACCCCTATAAAAATTCAATGCTGATCACTTGCCATTTGTACTCAAGTATATCATGAGGATAAAGGAGCCCTACTGAATGCACATGATCAGACTTAATTCACTAACACTCCAAGAACTTGGCTACGTATTCCACTACATCCTTCCTGAGCTTCGACAAATAATACAAGGTTTTCAATTCTACGATCATCTTTGTAACTCCGGGGTGTCCTGAATATGGTGCATTGTGGACTTCTTCTAGGACCACCTTCCTAAGCTCTCTAGAATCTAGAATATACATTCAACTTTGGTATCTTAAGATACCATCTTATTCAAACTCATACTCATCAAATCTATGGTTTGATGGATTCTCTTCTAAAGAATTTTTCACCCTCTCATAATGCTCATCTCCTTGAAAGTGTTGCATCACTTGCTACTTTAAATTGGATCTCATAGAGGTCATGGCTGCCAGATGTCTTCTTCTACTAAGAGCATCTGCCACTCTATTTTCCTTTTCTTTTATATACTCAATTTTGAAGTTATTGTAGGAGAGGGGAACCAACCATCTCAAGGCCCCAGGTCATGGAGAGCCAAGAGCAGAGGACTGCCCTAACTTACCTCACTCTAAAGGGGTGTTTTGGGAATAGGGATTAAGAATGATGAGGACTATAAGGTGCCTCAATCACTTTACAAATTTGAACTTTAGTTTGAGCTAGGCGAGCTAAATTTTGGAGTCGATATTGTGCCTTAGATAGCTCTCTATCTGAGGATGAAAGCACAGTGCGATGGCATCTATTGGGTGTGCTTGCATCCATATAGTCAGAAAACAGTGGACACAACATAAACTACCAACAAACAAATTGACAACCTAGCTAATAAATCTAGACAATAAAAACAAAATGAGGAAGTGCGGGAAATAAAGACTAATGTGATAAAGTAAATAAACAAGAACTAGGGTGACAAAGATAATCTCACAAAAGTGTTCGTTCACCAGCTAGCTCCACACACTCTTTCACCTACACACAAGAAAGAGGGGAAAGTTGTTGGGGCTATATAGGGGTTTGCATCAGTTAGACCCTTGTTTTGGTGTTTCCACCTCCATGGACAACTAGATAGCAATGAGATAGAAAATTGTGATGAAGAAGTAAAGAAAGAAAAAATGAAAATAACAAAACAAAACAGTAAATAGCTACATGACCAAATAAAAAAGGAGAGGAGTGAAACGTTACCACCTCCACCAAGAGCTCACTAGCCAATGGAGTAGAAAGAAGGCTTGAACAATCACCATAGCCTCAACTGTGATGAAGGGAGGTTTCAAAAAACCTCAAGCCCACACTGCAATACCTTGCTTCACACTTGCTTTGCGGAGTTGACAGAGTGTTATTGCTACAATGGAGAGTTGAAAATGTTAGAAGTGCTTGAGAATGTGAAAGAAGGATGGAGTGAATGCTTAGAGATTACAAAAAGAGATGGGAAAAAGATGAGTTGAATGAAGAATGCATGAATTTGAAGGAGAAGAAGGAAGAATCTACCATTTTCTGGGTTGGTTGGTCGAAGAGGGACATTACAAATCAACTCCAATTGAAAGTGTACTGCCTCTACCAACTTCAGACACATGAATCCATCAGGGATGTAAGCACACCATGCTAATGTCTACACACTGTGTGCACATCCCCAACAAATATTCTCCTACTGACATAAAGGAAAAATTTCAAGTGGAAGGAAGGAAGCTTGCTGATGTGGAATTTTTCATTCGGATTTGGATTTCTAAGGTGAGGATGTGTAACAGAGGAATTTGTGTAAGGGGTGAAAATTCACTCCTATAAATTTTTCCCCCACATTAGCGAGCATGGATACTGATGAGTGCTTTGGTAAAGTAGATAAAAAATGTAGTAGGGTTATAAATGTATACCTAAATCGTCAAGGAAGTAAGTTGTAATCTAGTGAGCTTGAAAGCACAGGGTAGGCAAAGGACTCCATAGCCCAGCAGAACTATGAAGTTGTAGAATGAAAGCATCTTACATGCCTATAGACCCACAAAGAGGAAACCCCCAAGATCTCTCACATGAAGGAAGCCC
The DNA here is from genome assembly GCA_007258455.2 of Sequoia sempervirens. Classification (NCBI taxonomy): domain Eukaryota; kingdom Viridiplantae; phylum Streptophyta; class Pinopsida; order Cupressales; family Cupressaceae; genus Sequoia; species Sequoia sempervirens. Next base: position 297,559,916 of record VDFB02281492.1, read on the forward strand.
CATGAATTTTGTGCCTTACAAGCCTATAGACCTACAAGAAGGTATCCCCCAAGATCTCTCACAAGAAGGAAACCTGTAGAAAAAAGTGCCTTACAGGCCCGTAGAACTACAAGGGAGTGATCCCCAAGATCTCTCACATGGAGGAAGCTCAGAGGTGTATGTGCCTTACAGGTCCACAAATCTACAAGGAGGCATCCCCCAATATCTCTCACATGGAGGAAACCTGGCTGAATTAGACTCCGTAGAGTCATATTGGAAAGCGGCTTTATAGGCGCACCTGCAAAGTGACATGTTTACACAGATAAATCATGTCCAAAAAAGTGGCCATGTAGGAAAGTAAGTGGAAATTCATGCAAATCATCAACAAGTTGGAAAAATTTCAAAGGGGTCCCTTGGAAACCCGACGTGAAGAAGGGGGTCCACTCAAGGGATGCACTATTTGAAAGTGCAGAAGATATGTATTTTCTCAAATTGATTCAACACCAAGGAATCCTTTCGAAATATGTTCACTTCATCAAGGAATTTGAAAGGAAGAAAAATTCCCCCTCATGAGGGGAAGGTAAAAGTTGCTTCCACCTCAGAGGAAAGTTCTCAAGTTCTTTCTTTGCGAACCCATGATGAACGAAACACGTTCTGTTAGGGTTCCAAGTCAAGAATGTGATTCTTTTAAAAATTTGACAAAGATTCTTGAGAAAGGTTCGTTGGCAACAAATACATTTTTTGAAAATCAAAGTAATGGTGTTGTCACACATGAAAGGGACAATTCAAGAAAAGAAAAGAGTGAAAGAGAGATAAATATAAACATAGGGCACAAGGGTGATTTGATATTTTTAGGTCAGAGCTGCTCATAAATATATATAAGTATAATAATTGTAGTATATAAATGAACTACATCATCCCCCTACTATATTAGACTATGTGAAGAATGCATGTGAATACAAAGTAAAAATTAAAAAATGGGTCAACATGGAAGGGAAGCCTAAATGCCCCCAATGCTTTGCATCATCCTCAATTTATTGAAAATCAATCATAAACATGGAAGAATGATGATACAAATAGAAGAACTTTTACAACACAAAAACCATGCCTATATCTAAGCAACAACAAGGGTGAAAAGGGTCATCCAGGAACACATAGCACAATCATGGGGGAATACATCACAACACAACACACAAACACACATCTAATCTAAAGATAAACAAGAGGTCTCCCCCTAGCACTCATCAAGCAAGAGGTCACTTGCTTCCCACTCTAGATCATCATAAGGGGAAGGAGGATGAGCCTGCAGTGGTTGAATATTAAAGGGAGGAGCTTCTGACCCTCTTCCAATAAGGGCTAAGGAAGAAGGCCTCACAAGGTCTCCTCCACTAGGCTCTTGTGGAGCTATGGTCAACGATTTTGCAAAAATCGCTGACAAGGCCAAAACTTCAACCAGAGAGTTAAATATGCACTTTGGTGGAGTGCCATGTCATACCTCAATAGAAAGAGAGGGTTGTGCCTGAGGTTCACTACTAGGCTTACTGAGTGACTCGAGAGTGGTGACAAACTCAGGGGAAGTCAGGGCTAGTTCTGTTACTAGGATGGAACAAGCCAATGTAGGACCACATTTTGGTGAAGGTGGGCTCCTCTTATGTCCTCTATTGCTAGAAGGACCACTCTCCACCTTTTTCTCCATCGGTGGATGTGAACTCCTCACAGATGAGGAAAAATGTGTAGAGGAAGAGGAGGAGAAAACTACAATGGATACCACCAAAGTGTTTTGCATATCCACAGGCTTCGGGAAAGGAGGGACATCAATAGGGGTAGCTCAACTGAAGGAGTGATGAACACCTACACCCTTTTGGGGTCACGCACATTCATACTGATAGTGGAAGCCAAAAGCAAGACAGAGCTTGGTTGAATAGAAGCAAAGGGGAGGAGAGAGGAGGATGCAATAGGAGGCCCTAAAGTAGGGGTGGTAATCTCCTCTTCCTTCCTCTACAAGGTGGCCTGCTTAGCCCTGAGATCCTTTCATCGACACCTGCATTCACATGCAAGGTAGTTTCTGCAACTCTTTGAGCTAGAGGCCAGAGGTTGTCAAGGAGTAGAAGACTCCTACCTAGCCATGGGAGTGTCCACTTCAACTGTTTCCAACAAAGGGATAGGCTCCTAAACAGGAGTAGGAGGAGTAGGTTAAGAAACAACAAGGGGAGTCATCTCTAGTGCCTCAACATTGGGCCTCTTCCCGTTTATTGCTTTGGGAGCAAAAGTATTGGGAGGCCACGGAGGCTAGGACATAGATGATTCCCCATGGGAACATTTCTTCCTACCATACTGAATGGGCCTAGGCTCCATGGGTAGAATAGGAAGCTCAAGCATAGGACACTTAGGCTTCCACCAAGCAAGCACCATAGGATTCTCTCACAAAAGTGGAACAAAATTTGATGGTGCCACAATAGGGTGAGAGAGAGAATTAGTCTAAACAATAGAAGAGGAAGAAGGAGGATCTCGTGACCTCTTCTCTTCTTCCCTTCTACGTGCCTTGGTGGCATCACTGTTAGCTTTTAAGAAAGTCCTATGTGAAACAACATAAGGTGATGGAGGGTATCTCACTCTTGGCATTAAGCGCCCTCCCTTGTAATTTTGATAAGTTTGGTACAAGAGGTCCTTCCTAGGTCAAAGAGGACCAATGGGCATAGGCCAAGAGTAATCTAAGGAGTAACTACCATGCTCAACTAGTTGTCTATAATCAATCTCATGGATCATGTTAGAAATGTGTGTCTTAATCATCACAGGCTATAACCTCTATTGGGGAAAAGTTGGTGTGACATCCATCATGTCTGGCTGACCAGCAGTAGTAACCTTGTTGAAATTATATAGGTCGTTGTGACTTGTGACAGTCATTGTAACCTCTCACCGCTCATGGAGATCTCTGGTCGACAGGCCATTCTATCGTATATCGGAGAGACTTGGCCAAAAGGTTTAAGGTTTCGGTATGAGGCCTTACCGATATGAATTTATCACTAATAGCATTCACATGGTGTCCTCGGGGTAACTCAAATGTCTCAGGAAGAAGTCCCAGCAACTGATGAAGGTCTTGCTAATGGGGACACACTCGGAGGCATCAGGGTAACACTAAGGGTTCGCTAAGAACTCTTAGTGATGGATAGAAGTCTTGGTGACCGTTCAGAGTTTGTTATAACATAAAGGTCATCAGAGTAGCTCAAGCCAATTGGTATGAAGTCTTGGTGACTTGTGAGAGTCTTGCTGATAGTAAATGGTCATTGGTGTAACACATGTGACTTCGATAAGAACTCTCGACAATAGCGATATGTCTTGGCGATAGATGAACACTTCGGAGTAACCTTAAGACTTCGGTGGGATGTCCTGGTAAAAGTGATGAGTCTCACCAACTGATGGAAGCTTTAGTGTAACATAAGAAGTCTCGGTGTAGCCTCTTGGCGAGCGGTAAGTATTGTCGATAGCAATGTTGAGGTCGGTGTGACTTGTGAATAGCGATATGAGTCTTGTCGATGTGAAATCTCTTGCCGATAGTGATACATGTGGTGAACGTCGGTATGAGGTCCTCGCGACATGAGGAAGTCTTAATGATGGTCTTCTGTACTGGATGTAACATCTTGCCGATAGGTAAACTCTTGGCGACATCAATGGTAAAGCTTTTGGGCATCGAGGAGAGACTTCTTGTGTCTCACTGACATGCCAATATAGTGTGAACTCTTTTGACTGAGAGATGACCATCTACGTGGCTTGTGTTGGACCAATGGGAGAAGCCAAATGGGAACCGCTAGCAGTTGGTTCGTTGTGACAGTTCTGTGAGGAAGCTTGATAGACAAGGAATAACATGAATATAGTTTGCAGTTGCAGAGGCTCGTGGGTTCGATGGTTGGTTCGATCAACAGTTGGGTGAACAATTAGAATTGTATTAGAATGATTTCTATTCTGTAGAGACTGTAACTTGAAGGTTCTTGTACAAGATTGACCATTTTGGAAGTTGTTGTAATCTTGCATCAGAGAGATAAGTCAAAACTCTATATGTAATTATTTGTTACTGTAATACAAAGTGATTTCTCTTGGTGTGGTGGGTTTTTCTCCCGTAAGATTTTTCCCTCGTAAATCTGGTGTCCATATGTGTTTGTCAAATACTCTGTTTCTATTATTTGTTTCAAAGTGCATCTTAATTGAACTGTAATTGTAAAATTTAAAAGTATATCTGCATTCTTCCCTGAGGTTTTGACATTAGGAGAGCTGTTTTTGCATCTAGCTTTCCTTACAAGTGGTATCAGAGCCTAGCCAGTTGTGTTATCTTTGTGGGTACATTGGGTTTTTTGAGTCAATTTTGTTCAGTGGGAGTCTTGTAGAAGTTTGTCAATTTCTAATTACAGATTGAGATGGCTAGCACATCAGGAAAGATTGAAATAGAGAAATTCAATGGGAACAATTTTGAGTTGTGGAAACTTAAGATGGAAGATCTATTGGTTGATCGTGATCTTTGTATTACTGTGTCTGGAACTAAACCTATAGGCATGAAGCAAGAGGATTGGGACCTTGTAGATAGAAATTCTAAGGGGCTGATAAGGCTCTATTTGGCAGACTCCATTCTTCTCAATGTGCATGAAGAGAACACTGTATCTTCCTTGTGGAACAAACTGGCATCTATTTATCAGGGGAAGTCTTTGGTAAATAAACTGTTCATGAGGAAGAAGTTGTACAGTTTGAGAATGCATGAAGGAGGTTCTATTGCTGATCATTTGAACACATTTAATATGCTAATTGCTCAATTAACATCTATTGGTGTGAATACTGATGAAGAGGATCGTTGTATGCTTCTATTGTGTTCTTTGGCAGACTCGTGGAATCACCTAGTGATGGCTATTGGGAGTACAACATCGAATTTCAAGATGGAAGATGTTGGTTCTTTGTTGTCAGAAGAGATGAGAAGGAAATCTTCTAAGATGGTGAAGGAAGCTCTTGCTGTCAGAGGAAGGTCGAAAGAGAAAGGGAAGAAGAAGGACAAAAAATCAAAATCAAAATCAAAGGGGAGATCAAAGTCTCCTAGAAAGAAGTCCAAGGTGAAGTGCTGGAACTATGGGCAACCTGGTCATGTCCAAAAGGATTGTAAAGAGGAGAAGAAGAAGAAGAAGAAGTATTCTTCTGACAATGACTCTTCTCATGGTGATTTAGACGCCTTCATTGCTGCCTTGGCTACATAGGCATTAGATGATGTTTGGATGATTGATTCTAGAGCATCTTTCCACATGACATCTCATAGAGACTGGTTCACAAAGAATGAAGAATAGGATAGTGGAAAGGTGTACTTGGCAAGTGATTCAACTTTCTCTGGAAATGGCTACAAGATGAGTAGAGGTTCAATGGTGATGGCTAGAGGTGCTCGAATTGGTACCCTGTACAAGCTAGATGCATAGGCTGTTCAATGTAACAGTGTCTCTGTGAAGTCACAAAAAGCTACTCATGGAGGTAAAGAGGGAAATATCCCTAATTATGTAAACTCTATGGATGTAAAACTTCCAGCAGAGAAGACTATGCTCTGGCATCATAGGCTAGGCCACATTGGAGAGAAAGGTTTAAAAACCTGGAAGAACAAAAACCTGGTTGAGGGGCTTGAAGATTGTAATCTTGAACTTGAATTCTGTGAACATTGTATATATGGAAAATAGCATCGTGTTTCATTTTATTCTAGTCCTCATAAATCTTCTGGTTTGCTAGATTATATCCATTTTGATGTATTTGGTCTGGTGGATGTTCCTTCTTTGTCTAACTCAAGATACTATGTGTCATTCATTGATGATTATTTAAGAAGAGCATTTGTTTATTTTTTGAAAAAGTAAATCAGAAGTGTTCAGTCGATTTAAGGAATTTAAGAACCTTGTTGAAAATCAGACTGGTAGAAAAATAAAATGCTTAAGGACTGATAATGGCGGTGAATTTTGTTCTGATGAATTTGAAAGATACTGTAAAGACCATGGAATTAAAAGACATAAGACTACACCTTATACTCCACAACAAAATGGAGTTGCAGAAAGGTTCAATAGGATAATGATGGAGAGAGCAAGAAGTATGCTCAGTAGTGCTAGCTTGGAGGAGAAGTTCTGGGCTGAGGCTGTATCTACTGCATGTTACCTAATAAATCATTCTCCAAACTCTGCTCTTGTTGAGAAAACACCTTTGGAAGCATGGTCTGGTAAGAAGCCCTCTCTTAGACATATTCGAGTCTTTGGCTGTGAAGCATATGCTTATGTGCTAGATGTGAAAAAATCTAAATTAGAGAATAAGGCTGTCAAATGTATTTTTATTGGGTATAGTGCTGTCATAAAAGGATACAAGCTTTGGAATCCTGATACAGAGAAGGTTGTATATAGTAGAAGTGTAATATTTTGTGAGCTGAAGCCTTCTACCTTGGATCTATAGTTAGAGACAAAGTCAGAAAATAATAAGGATGTAGTTGGAATTCCTCCTACACCAAAGAAAGAGGAATTGAAAATTCAAAATGTACCTGAAACTGAGGAGAGCTCAAGCGGTTCTGAAAGTTCTAAAGAAGAACCTCAGCCCCAGTCAATGAGGAGGTCAACTCGTGAAAGAAATCAACCTGATAGGTATGGGTTCTCTTTGATAGATTCTACTTGTGCCTATGCTTTGATTTCTAGCACTGATGAGCCTAGGACTGTAAAAGAGGCATTTAGAATGTCTGATTCAGACTCTTGGTTGGAAGCCATGAACAAAGAGATGGCATCATTAGAAAAGAATGATACCTGGAGTCTGGTGCCCTTTCCTGAAGGTAGAAAAGTTGCAGGCTGCAAATGGGTATTTAAAAAGAAGATAGGTCTGGATGGCAGTGAAGAAAAGTACAGGCGAGATTGGTTGCAAAGGGATATTCCAGGTAGAGGGAATTGATTATGGGGAAATATTTTCTCCTGTACCAAAGCTGACATCTATTAGATTTCTTTTGTCACTGGAAACAACATATGATTTAGAGATTGAACATATGGATGAAGACAACATTTCTTCATGGTGATCTTGAAGAAGAAATCTACATGTCCTAGCCTGAGCACTTTGTTGAAAAAGGTAAAGAAAAAAAACATGACATGCAAAAAAGAAGTCTTTGTATGGGTTAAAGCAGTCACCTAGAATGTGGTACCAGAATTTGATACTTTCGTATTGTCTTTGGGATTTGTGAGATCAAAATCTGATCATTGTGTCTATTATAAAGCTAAAAGTGATCGAGTGCTTATTATTGCTCTCTATGTTGATGATATGTTGTTCATAGGCAATAGTAAGCTAATGAGTTTTGATCTTAAGTCTCAGCTATCTGCTAAGTTTGAAATAAAAGATCTTGGTGCAGCAAGGTATATTCTAGGGATGGAGATAACCAGGGACAGGAATAATAGAAAACTTTGGCTCAGTCAGAGTAAGTATATTGGGACTATTCTAGAGAGATTTTGTATGAATGATTGCAAGTAGCTAGTTGTTCTAGTCTTGTAGGGAACAAAGCTATCTGTTGAGGACTGTCCAAAATCTCCTACTGAGATGGAGGACATGACTAGTGTACCCTATGCTAGTGCAGTTGGAAGTATCATGTATGCAATGGTTTGTACAAGGCCAGACATTGCCCAAGTAGTGGGAGTTCTTAGTCAGTTTATGGCTAATCTTGGAAGAATGCATTGGGATGCTGTGAAGAGAGTATTCAAATATCTGAAGGGCACTTTAGAATATGCTCTGTGTTACCATGGGAACCTGGTTGAATCACAAAAGACTCTCAGCATTCATGGTTATGTAGATTCTGATTGGGTAGGGGACATTGACAGTAGGAGGTCCACCAGTGGATACATTTTGATGTTAAATGGTGGTGCAATGAGTTGGATGAGTAAGCGGCAGGCTGTAGTTGCTTTTTCCACTACGGAGGTTGAATACATGGTAGATACTCATGCTTGTAAAGAAACAGTTTTGTTGAAACATTTGTGTTCTAACATTGGTTTTGATGTAGGGGAAATAACTATTTTATGTAACAGTCATAGTGCAATTTGTCTAGCAAAGAACCCTACTTTCCATGCTAGGATGAAACATATAGATGTACAGTACCACTTTGTACAAGATATGGTGGAGGATGGAAAGGTTAGTTTGGAAAAGGTTGATACTCTGGAGAATTTTGTAGATGCATTGACGAAGCTAGTGAGCACAGACAAGTTTAGGTGGTGTGCTAGTTTAATGGGCCTTAGTGCCCATGTTCTTAGTAAGTTTTGTTGTGATTTGGACGTGCCTGTGTGATCTTCATCAAGTGGGAGATTGTTAGAAATGTGTGTCTTAATCATCACAGGTTGTAACCTCTATTGGGGCAAAGTTGGTGTGACATCCATCATGTCTGGCCGACTAGCAGTAGTAACTTTGTTGAAATTATACAGGTCGCTATGACCTTGTTTCTATCATGTCGAAGGATCTTGTCACTGTGACTTGTGACAATCATTGTAACCTCTCATTGCCCATGGAGATCTCTGGCCGACAGGCCATTCTATCGTATATTGGAGAGACTTGGTAGAAAGGTTTAAGGTTTCGGTATGAGGTCTTACTGATATGAATGTCTCGCTAATAGCATTCACGTGGTGTCCTCGGGGTAACTCAAATTCCTCGGGAAGAAGTCCCAGCGACCGATGAAGGTCTTGCCGACGGGGACACACTTGGAGGCATCGGGGTAACACTAAGGGTTCGCTAAGAAATCTTAACGATGGACATAAGTCTTGGTGACTATTCAGAGTTTGTTATAACATAAAGGTCATCAGAGTAGCTCAAGCTGATCGGTATGAAGTCTTGGCGACTTGTGAGAGTCTTGCTGATAGTAAATGGTCATCGGTGTAACACATGTGACTTTGATAAGAACTCTCGGCGATAGCGATATGTCTTGGTGATAGATGAACACTTCAGAGTAACCTTGAGACTTCGGTGGGATGTCCTAGCGAAAGTGATGAGTCTCGCTGACTGATGGAGGCTTCAGTTTAACATAAGAAGTCTCAGTGTAGCCTCTTGGTGAGTGGTAAGTCTTGCTGATAGCAATGTTGAGGTCAGTGTGACTTGTGAATATAGATATGAGTCTTGTTGATGTGAAATATCTTGCCGATAGCGATACATGTGGTGAAAATCGGTATGATGTCCTAGCGACATGAGGAAGTCTTAGTGATGGTCTTCTGTACTCAATGTAACATCTTCCCGATAGGTAAACTCTTGGAAACATCAATGGTAAAGCTTTTGGGCATCGCGGAGACACTTCTTGTGTCTCACCGACATGCTGATACAGTGTGAACTCTTTTGACTGAGAGATGACCATCTACGTGGCTTGTGTTGGACCAATGGGAGAAGCTGAATGGGAATCACTAGCAGTTGGTTAGTTGTGACAGTTCTATGAGGAAGCTCGACAGACAGGGAATGACATGAATATAGTTTGCAATTGTAGATGCTCATGGGTTCGATGGCTGGTTCGATCAACAGTTGGGTGAATAGTTCGAATTGTATCAAAGTGATTTCTATTCTATAGAGACTGTAACTTGAAGGTTCCTGTACAAGATTGATTATTGTGAAAGCTGTTGTAATCTGGCATTAGAGAGATAAGTCAAAACTCGATATGAAATTATTTGTTACTGTAATACAAAGTGGTTTCTCTTGGTGTGGTGGGTTTTTCTCTCTTAAGGGTTTTCCCACATAAATTTGGTGTCCATATGTGTTTGTCAAATACTCTGTTTCTATTATCTATTTCAAAGGGCATCTTAATTGAACTGTAATTGTAAAATTTAGAAGTATATCTACATTCTTTCCTGAGGTTTTGACATTAGGAGAGTTGTTTCCTCATCTAGCTTTCCTTATAGATCACATGTATGAAACCGTCATGAATGAATTTCAAAAATTTGTCCACATTTGAGTGAACTGCATTCATAGCTACTACCTAGGGGATACCCAACTTCACTTTGAAGAGTTCAGATGCTAGGATTATATCAAACAAAAGGTTCACGGATTTAGGTCCAACCAAAACCGACAAGACAATACTACACAAAGGAGGTATGGAAAGTCCTTCATGCATGCATCATATCCATTTTTATGGAGAAATTTGATTAGCATGATCTCCTTAGTTATGATATTCACTTGAGATGTCAGATAACAAGAACACCTACTACAGTGTTTCTGTTGATTTATGAGGGGATGTAGAGAGGAGATGGCTCTCTATTAAATCCCATCGATAAATCCTGTGAGGTGAAGGTCATACTAGTACCATTTCTCATAGGCTACATAGAGGGGATAGGTTGATGTAGGAAAGAGGCCATCACATGCACTAAACAACACTCTCACGAAGCCCCCCAAAGGTCACAAGATAGGATAGTGAGCCAATTAAGGTTTTGTTGTGCAACATTTTTGGAACCTTCTAACTACGCCTACTAGGGGTCGCAGGTTGGGTTGTAAGGAAAAGGCATCACAACACTCACACCTACAACACTCCTAGAATATGAAGAAATGAACTTTCAGTATTGCAAAATGAAAACAAAATGGTTCACATCAGGTTCACCAAAAATGTAAGAGAGGGGAGCGAACTACGTCAAGGCCTCAGGTCACAAAGAGAAAAAAGCGGAGGGCTGCCCTAACTTGCCTCACTCTAAAGGGGTGTTTTGGGAATAAGGATTGAGAATGATGAGGACTATAAGGTGCCTCAATCACTCTACAGATCCAAACTTTAGTTTGGGCTAAGTTAATTTTTGGAGTTACTATATTGCCTCAAACAACTCTTTGTTTGAGGATGGCAATGCAGTTCCAGGATGTCAATGTGGAACACTGGCATCTCTTAGGTGGACTGGCATCCATATGGTTAAAAAAAAATGGAACTAACACAAACTTTCAAAAAACAAACTGACATCGTAGCTAATAAATATAGATGGTGTAAAAAGAATGAGGAAGTATAGGAAATAAAGACTAGAGTGATCAAGCAAATAAACAAGAACGAGGGTGACAAAGATAATATCACAAAAGTTTCCATTCGCTAGCTAGCTCCACACGTTCTTTCACCTACACACAAGAAAGAGGGGAAAATTGTTGGGGCTGTATAGGGGTCTGTTGGGGTCTGCCTCAGTTAGACCCTCTTTTTTGTGTTTCCACGTCCATATACAGCCATATAGCAATGGGATAAAAAATTTCAATGAAGTAAAGATAGAAAGAATGCAAATAATACTACAAAACAATAAATAGCTACTTGACCAAATCAAAAAGGAGAGGAGAAAAACATTACCACCTCCACCAAGAGGTCACTAGCCAATGGAGGAGAAAGAAGGCATGAACAATCACCACAACCTCAACCATGATGAAGGGAGGTTTCACAAAACCTCAAGGCCATGCTACAATGGCTTGCTTCACACTTACTTTGTGGAGTTGATAGAGTGTTGTTGCCGCAATGGAGTGTTGAAAATGCTAGAAGTGCTTGAGAATGTGAAAGAAGCATGGAGTGAATTCTTAGATATTGCAAAAAGAGATGGAAAAAAGATGAGTTGAATGAAGAATGGATGAATTTGAAGGAGAAGGAAGAATTTTCCATTTTTGAGGTTGGTAGGTGAAAGAGGGACGTTAAAAATCAACTCCAATCAAAAGTGTAATGCCTCTACCAACTTCAGATGTAGGAATCTGTCAAGGATGTCAGCACACCTCATGAATGTCTACACATCCCACACACATCCCAGAAAAATATTCTCCTACCAACAAAAAGGACAGATGCCAAGTAGAAGGAAGGAAGCTTGTTGATGTGAAATTTTTCCTTCAGATTTGGTTTTCTAAGGTGAGGATGTGTAAAAGGGGAATTTGTGTAAGGGGTGAAAATTCACTCCTATACAATTATACTCGGTAAGGAATCATAGCCATCTCCTCTGTCGTGCATTGAGGTTTTGTTGAGTGAAGATGTATCTTAACCCAAAATAATTTATTTTGAGCTCAAATGGCTTCCCCAAAAGATAATGTCTCCAGATCTATAAGGAATGCACTATAGCTACTAATTTGATATCATGTGGTACATAATTCACTTCATGTTGTTTCATCTTCCTTGACTTGTATGCCACCACTTTCCCATATTGTAGTAACACTGCTCCTACACTATATCAAAAAGCATATGTGATCATTAAGAATTGACCATTGGGATTAGGTATAGTTAGCATTGGGGCTATTGTGAGCTTCTCCTTTAGGAGTTGGAAGGATTTTTCACATTTCTTAGTCTACTCAAACCCTTTTCCTTTCTTTTGAAGTGAAGTTATTAGGGTTGTAATTTGAGAAAACCCTTGCACAAATTTCCTATAATATTTAGCAAGGCCCATAATGCTTCACACCTCTATTACACTGAGGTGTCGGCCATTCTATGACTGCTTTTATCTTTTTGGGATCCACAAAGAATCCCTTATCTAAAATAATTTTACCTAAGTAGTGCACCGTATCATGATAAAATGGGCACTTGGATAGCTTTCCAAAAAGATTCTTCTCCCTCAAACACTATAAGACTATCCTCGTGTGTCGTTCGTGCTCCTCTATAGACTTGGAGTAAACTAGAATGTAATCTATTAATATTAGGAAAAATTCAACCAAACAGTCTTGGAACACACTTTTTATAAGATTCATGAAATTAATGGGTGCATTGGTCAATCCAAATGGTACAACAATGAACTCGTAATGCCCATTCCAAGTTCAGAAAGTAGTCTTCAAAATATCTTCTTACTTTATTCTCAACTGATGATAACCAAATCTAAGATCTATTTTTGAGAATACTAACACTCCTTTCATCTAATAAAATAGTTTTTCGATCCTCAAAAAGTGATATCAATTTTTTATGGTTTCCTTGTTCAACATCTGATAATCAATACACAGATAAAAGGTTCCATCCTTCTTTTTCACAAAGATAACTAGTGCTCCCTAAGGTGACACACTAGGCCTAATAAGCCCCTTGCATAATATCTCATGTAATTGTCCTTTCAATTCATAAATCTTGGTGGTGGTCACCCTATATGGGGCCTTAGAATGATCTCAAAGATCTCACTTGGACTTATACACCAGTCTGGGTGATTTAGTCCCAAACTAGGGTTTTTGTGCCCAAATTGGAATATGACAATGTATGATCTAAAATAACTAAAGTCTGGAAAATATGCTATACTGGGACTCATATGCCACAAGTGGTGTATCAGTCCCACTCAATTTTTTTTAGGGTTAAGACATAAATCTGCTCGCTTATCTTTGTTCTTCCTTCCACACTTTGTTTATAGATCTGAAACTCTAATTTGCAACCTGTAGGTGACTTTTAGTGAAGATGACAACCTTGTGATGACTTGATGACTTTCTTCAACCTTGCAACCCAATATTCAAAGGATCTTCAAGCTCCAAGACACCTAGATCTTCAATCAAACATGTAGATAAAAGGAAAAACTTGCTGATTTTTAGGTAAAGGGGTTTCCCTTGGTCAAACCCCATTTAGATAATCAAACCAAATGATGAGATAATGAAATAAGGACTTGAAACATGAAACATGAAACATGAACAATGATACCTTGAATGATGTCTTGATATGTAAATAAAAAATCTAGCATGAAGTGGCCATGTACAATGTAGATCTTGATCTTGAACTTTGATATGAAACAATGTGTGCAAATGGATCTTCAATGCTACATCACAACATTAGCTCAACAACATGCTTGATGTTCTAGGTCTTTGACATGATCATGGATCTTAAATTGATGCAAAAAATGATGAATAAATTTTCCTTTGAATACTGTAGAAATGCTACTACAAAATCTCTTGATGCTCTTGTGAAGTCTTGTAATCATAAACTTGCTATTAGGAATGCTATTTTGAAAGTACTAGGTGAAAATGAGTGAAATGACCTTGTATTTATGATTTTTTACGCAAAATTTGCGAAAATTACAAAACTACAAGCCGACATCAGATCTAGGAGGATAAAATATCACTGAGAATTTGAATTAAATTTTATTTTGGGCCACACGAAACTCATATGCCAGAAGTGGCATATGAGTCCCATTAGGCCTAACTATAGGACACAATTTTTAAAAATGCTTACAATGATGTAAAATTGGGATCGGAGCCCAAAAACCTAGGTGGGACTCATACGCCCAAGGTGGTCTATGAGTCCTAGATCACTAAGTCAGGGCAATACAACCTAAAAACAACTGAATTATGATTGGATGTTGGTTTATTTCAGGATTATCCTTGGAAAGATGCATTAATTAAGGCTCGTGGATGCAAAATTAGGCCAATTAAGACATAAAAAAGCCAAATTTATTAATGAAACCCTAGATTAGTGTGAAAGTGTGGTACAACACTTCAGAAAACCCTAAATAAGGCATAATTAAGTCCATTTAGTTTACAACGGCCCAAAACTTAATGTGAAGGTGTAAATAAAGACACTTTACTACATTAAATTAAGGCAAAATTAGGTCTATTTAGCTTAAAAGATCCCTAAATCCAATGTGAATGTAGAAAATACATTACAACACTATATCAAGGAAAAATTAGGTCCATTTTAATGTTAACCATTCCCAAATCAAGTAAGGAAGATGGATACTTTTTTTGGTTGCCACATTTAGCCCCCACTTTAGTGAGAGGATGAACTTGCTTCAAACTCACACTAAAGTAGACATTAAAGAGGGGTCCAAGTGTACTAATGCAGATGGTCTATGATAAAAAAGATCGAGGAGGTGGTCAAGCCCCCAAGGTCTAAGATACTACATCAAACTGACATAAGTACAAAAAGGACACACACAAGGTGTATGATATACATCAACAAGACAAGATACACAAACATGCAATGTCAATAACTAAAAGAAAGAAAAATAAAAACAAGAAAAAATAAAAAGAAGTGGTTCAAGCTTCGATTGTTTATCCAATGTGATGTGGATCAGATCTAAGCTGTTTGTCCAAAATGCATGCTCACTCCGAGGCAACAAAACTTTAGGTTGTCTGTTGGGTGAGTATCCAAAGGATGGCTTAGTGAGAAATTCATGCCTTTATATCAGCTTCTCATAGTATAATGAGAAAGTGATTCACACGTTTAGGATTCTAATCATACATTAACCATACCAAAGTTATAGCTCTTGATAACTTTGACAAGGCACCACAAAACAATGAACTTCGATCTTCATGAGGCAAGAAAAGCTTCATATGCTTGAAACTCATGAACAAACAAGATGGCACCACATGCAAGAAAAGTGTGTTATGCAAGGTTGCCATATAACAATTGTTGTAAATGCAAAATAGTGTAAGGTACATTCAAAGGGATTTTTCTTAGTTCATGTAAGGTCTCTTCTTAGGGAACATCATGCCTAATGTCTCCAAGAGATAAAAAGTCAAACAAATATCACACTCTTGGAGGAAATCAAACCCAATGACACCACCAAGAAAAGGATGCATCACAAGAATAAATAAAATCGTATAGTGAAACATGAGTGTCGATGTATGCCCCCACTTTAAAGTGGTTGCTTAACACCATTACTATGATCAATTGATTTAAAGTAGAAGAATACATGAGATCTTATTTAGAAAGCCCTATGCCAAGTCATATGTTTCCGAATTGAACTACATCATGAATAAGTATGTCACATGTGAGCCAACTTAAGGCATGTCATCCACATCCCAAGCTTGCTCTTATATGTACATGAAAGGAAATCAACTAGCCAAAAGAGACAATGAAAAGTTACATATGAGGACAAGGCTACCTAACCCCTTGCCCCCACTTAGTGCAAGAAAAGGATGAGCCAAGATGATTGACGAGAAATGTAATAGAATGAAAATAAATGTTAATTATAAGAAATAGGTTCTTCAACACAAGGAAGAGCACCATATTCCTTAAGATGTTGAATTCTATTAGACAAAGCCTTACATTCATTAGTAGAATGACCATGAACTCTATGATATGCACAAAATAAATTCTTGTAGTAAAATTTCTTTCGTGTTCTTGGAGGGAGAGATATAAAACGATCTTGAGTAGTCTCAACAAGATACTCTCTTGATCAATAGTAGAAGATGTTCCTTTATTTTGTGACAAAGATATATCTTGCTTAGTATTTGGTGTTATACTTATACTTACACAAGACTCTTTAGATTGTGAGATTTTGTTCTCTCCTTGAAAGGAGGATGTAAAATCTAACGAATTTGAATCAATATTGTTTTGTGTGATGACATTGATATTAAGCGAGGATTTCTTTGTTTCTTACATTTCTTTCAAAGGAAAAAAACCAAGACTACTAGTGTCTATCAGTTCTGGATGCACTAATATTAAATTTGGCTTAGAAGAATCTTTTGTAATAGTATTGATGTTAAGTGAAGGCTTGGTTATTTCTTTCAAGGGAAAATAACCAATACCATTAGTCGTTCCTTGCATGTTAGGCTCTATAGGGATAGAGATACCTTGTTCTCTAGCACCACATCCTTTTCCACTATATCCAAGTTGTTTTATAAGTTCATATAGCCTTTTCCATAAAGTATTTTCATTTCTTTTGGATTAGGTGGTTTTTGATAGTCTATCTCATCAAATTTTGTCATATAATTTTCTTCTTTTTCTAAAGTGGTTGAGGTGGATGCTTTTGAAGGGTCTTCTAAATTTTGTGTTGATATACTGGTTTTTCTTTTCCCTTTTCAGATTCTTTGTTTATGATCTCATATTTTCCCATGAATGTTGGTGTGAAATATAAGGAACCCCAATCATCTTATAATAGCTTTGTGACTTCATCAATATGTTTTCCTTTGTCTTTTGGTTGCACAAGTTCTTCTTGTGTAGTTGGTGTCAATGTTTTCAAAGGATTCTCCTTTCCTTTCTCAATGTTTAAACAACTATTTGGTTTAGAGTCGGCTTTGAGTGTGTAAACTTTGTTGTTGTAGACATAATTCATTATACAGTGAAGAGTAGAAGGCACCCTATCCATTGTATGAATCCATGGTCTACCTAGAAGAAGATTATAGGAAAGATTGTGAGGCATAACATGGATCGGTGTTTCTAATGTGGCCTTTCCAGCTGTAATAGGAAAAGTGATCACACCAAGTGATTATTTTCCTGCATTGTCAAATCCATGAATAGATGGAGAATTAGGTTGCATTTTTTTATTTATCCACACCAAACCCATCCAAAAGGCTTACACTACACACATTAAGAGTGGAGCCATTATCGACAAGGGTTCACTTTATGCTTGTTCTTTTGTATCTAGCTATTATCACGAAAGCATCATGTTGTTTTTATACTTCCAAAGGAGGGAGCTCACTTTGGTGGAAAATAATGTCAACATTTATTCCTTAAATCAGGGCTACTATGTCATTCGGTTGTGCATTAAAAGGGATAGGAAATTGTTGTAAAGAATTTTGAATCATGTTATGATAACGAGGGGCGGCTTGAATAAGGTCCCATAATGATATCTTAGCAGGAGTATTCTTTATATGTTCAACAAGATTGTACTCCTTTTCACCTTGTAAAGATAAATGAGGAGGACCAAGAAAGATAGGATTAGGAAATGGGAGGGATGTTGAAGGTTTTTATCTTGGTTGCAGGTTATTTCTAGTGTTATATGTATGAACAACAGTATTATAACTTGGCTGCTGTAAAAAAATATTCTTAGGTGGGTAAAGGATAAGTTCGGGTTTGTTTTGGATTTGAGGTTTGTGTGAAGGGGGGAAAATGATGAGTTGAGGTTGAATAATATTAACATCCCTTAGGGAAGGAGAGTCTAATGTCACTTCATCATCTTCATCTAAGGAAGCCTCATTACTAGTGTTTAAAAGATGTGTGTCAATGTTCTCACTTTCTTGCACCATGATATCCTCCCTAGTAGGAGAGTTTTTAGGAGAACTACAAACTAGATGTTCGTAACATTCAAAGGTTGGTTCTATTGAATAGTTTGGATAACTGAGAGTGGGGGTGAATTAGCTATTATAAAAAAAATTTCTTGAATTTAATTAATTTGGAACAAACTTAAATCAATCAGATAATAATCTAGCATATATGAACATGAAAGCACACAACAACACCATACACAATGAACACTAGAATTTATGTGGAAACCCAAGAAGGGAAAAACCATGGAGAATGCTAATTCTCAATTATAAAACACCAATTAAGGTGATTTTTACAAGCGCTTACTACAGGTAAGGCTCATTGTTGATGGGCTCACTACCTGGCTATTACAGCCAAAGATAAAAAGGCTCACTGTGAAAAGAGAAAGGCCCACTACCAACAGAAAATGACTCACTGCTAATAGAAAATGGCCCACTACTAGAAGAATGATGAAAGGGAATCCACCGCTAAAATAAATATCACCAATAATGACGCCGAATAGAATCACACCATCTATTTCCTTCGGTCATATACTTTCACATACTTCTCAATGTCTGAATTTATAGATTCACATTCATCACACTTGCTTTCATTGAACATAATCAATTTTTACTTATATGATTCTATGCTTCCATAAACTCCTAAGTCGACCAAACACAATGTCTTCATAATCTCCTAAGTCGGCCAAACATAATTTGAATTAGGTCACCACAAAATATTCTCATGATGGAAAGGAATGAAACATGGACCAATCAGAACCTCTTTGCTCAAATCAACATGCTACATATTAACCATGATATGCATGACCAATGAATAAGATATACATGCTACACTACAAACAATGTTTTAGAGCACACTAACCAATTTTGAGATCGGTCTGGACCCATAAGAGTGTATCTCATTATGTTGCAAAATGAATGGGATGAGGACAAGCATGACCAAAGATAGATCATCACTACACAACATCCAGAGCATGCCAATTCGGATCACCAAAGCATCATAATCAATCAATCAATATATTTTGACTTCAATGACAACCATTAATGACAACAATCAACAACACATTCCAACAATCTCCCATAACTCAATTTCAACATCAAGGACCTTCTTTTCTTCTCCCCCTTTGACATCAAGGACAAAGGGGAAAAATCCCCCTGAAAAACTTACTCTGCTCCCCCTATGAGGAAACCACTCATCATTGATCTTGATAAGAGTGAGCATATAATACCCTAGACCAATGCACACCCTGCTACAAATTATTGTAGACTAGGAGGGGGCAAAGCCCCTAACTTTTGTCAGAGATACTCAAAAGTATCTTTGCTCAATGGTTTTGTGAAACTATATACAATCTACTCTTTAGTAGGTACATATTCAAGTCTGACCTCATTGTCCAAAACCTTCTCTCTCAAGAAATGATATCTAATGGATATATCTTTCATTTTGGAGTGTTGTAATGAATTCTTGGAAATGTTTATTGCACTGGTATTATCACACATAATTGAAATCAGTTCATCAAATGATATACCAATTCCCTTAATTATTTGTTTCATCCATAGTACCTGAGTGCAACATGAGGATACTGCAATGTAGACTTTTTCCTTCAGTTTTCCATTCAAGAATGCAGATTTTACATCCTTTTGATAGACTTTGAAATCCTTAAAAGCTACAAAAGCTAAGAATATCTCGATTGCTTCCATCTAGGAAATAGGAGCATATATCTCTTCAAAATCAATGCCTTTGATCTAAGTGTAACCTTTTCAAACCAATCTTTCCTTGTTTCTCATTACCTTTCCATTTTCATCCAGCTTGTTCCAGAATACCCACTTTGTTCCAATTACATTTTTTTCTACCAATCTGGGCACAAGTTCCCAAGTCTAATTTTTCTCTATCTGATCAAGCTCTTCTTTCATTTCCTTCACCCAATTTTGATCATTGCATGCTTCTTCCACAGTCTTTGGTTTAGTTTATGAGAGTAGTCACAAACATACTTGCTCTTGAGTGGTTTTGCTTCTTCTAATGATTCCTTATTCTTATCTCCAATAATCTATTTTTTTGAGTGATTTCTTTGTACATACTTTGGGTTTTTAGTTTTGGTTGTCAGATCCTCCTTTATCTCTTCTTCTTTCTTATTGTTCTTTTCTTTGTCATCTGGGTCATCTAATTCATATTCAATATGCCTATCAGGATTTCTCTAAATATCTTCATCTACTTTCACATTCACACTTTCAACTATCTTGTTTAGTCTCATGTTGTAACACCAGTATGCTTTGCTTCTTGTAGAGTAACCCAAAAATATGTCTTCATCAGCTCTACTGTCAAACTTTCCAAAATTTTCCTCATCTCTCTAGATGTAACATTTTCTTCTAAATTTTTTGAAGTACTTTACTATGGGAGCTCTTCCATGGCATAGCTCATATGATGTCTTTCCATACTTCCTCTAGAACAATAATTTGTTAAGAGTGTATAATATTGTGTGTATTGCTTCTCTCCAGTAGACTTGTGGTAAACCTACTTCATTGATCATTGTTCTAGCTGCTTCCTGAACTGTATGCCTCATTCTTTCCACTACACCATTCTACTGTGGTGTTCTAGGGATAGATAGTTGTCTTTTAATTCCATTATTTTCATAGAATTTGTTGAATTCATAAGAAGTAAAATCTTCTCCTCTATCAGATCTTAAACACTTGATTCTCCTGTCAACTTCATTCTCAACTGTTGCCTTGAAAATCTTGAATTTTTCTAAAGCCTCTGATTTTTCTCTTAAAAAAGCAACCCAAGTTAATCTGGAATAATCATCTATTAAAATCATGAAATATCTCACCTTGTAAGCTTCTTGTTTTGGTAGGACCACATAGGTCATTGTGTACAAGGTCCAAAAAAATGATAGATAATTCTTCTTTTCTTCAAAACGTTTCTCTAGTCTGCTTTCCTTCTTGACATCCTTTGTAGATAGCGATTTTTGGTTTGGCCAGTTTTGGAAAACCTTTGACTACTCTTATTGAACTTATCCTTACCAAGTTATCAAATTTTATGTGACACATCCTTCGATGGCAAAGCCAACTATCATTGGATTGAGAAAATAAGCATCTTTTTGTAGCTCCTTCTAGTTGATATATATTTCCACTTGTTCTTTTTCTTACTGCAATAATTGTTCTAGATCTCACAACCATCATCCTAAAACACCACATTATAGCCATTTTCGCACATCTATCCAACACTCAGAAGATTATGATATAAACCCTTCACACAGTAAACATTGTCAGCATTATGTTTTCCATCCAAGGTAATAGAACCAATTCCAACAATCTATGTTGTTTTATCATCTCCAAATCTAATAGAACCTCCATCATATTTCTCAAGCTTCACAAACTTACTTTTATCACTAATCATATGATTCAAACATCCACTATGAATCAACTATTCATCTTTGTTTCTTTTAACAAATAATGCAACTTCAGTGTTATCATTAAATTTTAGACAACTATTATAGATATAAAATCTAGGTTCATCCTTTTCCACCAAAAAAAAACAATCCCCAGGATCTGATTCATTATCTAAAATTTTGACATTCTCATTAACATAATAGGCCTTCTTATTGATCTTTTTAAACTTTTTCCTTGTTCCTTTTTTCGGACACTTAGTTTCTAAAGGACCAATCTTTCCACATCTAAAGCATTTAAGATGCAACATACATTTGCACTTTTCAATACCTTTCTTTAGTTTCCTTGTGAAGTTTTCTTCCAACTCATCTAAACTTTCGGCATCTAGATCTTCTTCTATCTTTGTGGCTTTGAAGGCAATTTAAAATTTCTCCTTTTCTTTTCCAAATTTCCTCATCTCAAATGTGGTCAAGATTCCAAATAGTTGCTCTTTAGTGAATTTCTTCAGATCATAGACTTCCTCAATAACTAAGATCTTGTCATTGTAGCTCTTTGATAGGGTCATCAGAATCTTCTCCATTACATCTTCATTTGTCAGAGTGCCTCCATGATTTTTGACTTCATTTACTACACTGTCAACTCTCTAAAAGTAGCTTGCTATATCCTCACCTTCTTCCATCCTCAAGCTTTCATATATGTGCTTAGTTGTCAACTTATTTGATAATTTGACTCTATCATTTCCTTCGTATATTTCTTTCAACTTTTCCCAAACTTCATAAGTGCTGCCCAATGAAATAAATTTTTTTAACTTAGTCTTAGATAAGGCACTAAAGATTGCATACCTTGCCTTTTCATTCTCTTCATAGGCTGCAATATCATCAGTAGAAGAAGGACCACTTATTGGTTCAACATATTTTGTCTCAACAGCTTTCCAAGTCTTGTAGCCTAGAGAGATGAGGTAACCTCTCATCTGCACTTTCCATAAACTGTAGTCAAATCCATCAAACACATGAATTTTCAGTTTGTGTGCCATCATATCTACCCCAAGCGATTAAGCTCTTCTTCGAGGAACCAAAGATTTGATACCAATTGTTGAACAGTCTGAATAACTAAGAGAGGGGGTGAATCAGTTATTATAAAACAATTTTCTTGACTTTAATTAATCCAGAACAAACTTAAAATCAATCAAATAATAATCTAACATATATGAACATGAAAGCACACAACAACACCATGCACAATGAACACTAGAATTTATGTGGAAACCTGAGAAGGGAAATACCACAAAAAATGCTAATTCTCAATTATAAAACATTAGTTAAGGTGATTTTTACAAGGGCTCACTGCCAAATTGCTCACTGTAGGTAAGGGTCACTCTTAGTGGGCTCGTTACCAAAAGAGAAAGGATCACTGCCAACAAAAAATGGCTCACTGCCAGAAGAATGATGAAAGGGAATCCATCACTGAAATAACTATCACCAACAATGATTCTGGATAGAATCTCACTGTCTACTGCCTCCAGTCATATACTTTCACATACTTCTCAATGTCCGAATTTACAAATTTGCATTCATCAAACATAATCAACTTTTACTTATACCATTCCATGCTTCCATAAACTCCTAAGTCGACCAAACACAATGCCTTCATAATCTCCTAAGTCATCCAAACACAATTTGAATTAGGTCACCATAAAAAAATCCTATAGTGGAAAGGAATGAAATGTAGACCAATCAGAACCTCCTTTCTCAAATTAACATGCTACATATTTACCATGATATATGGGACCAAAGAATAGGATATACACATTACACTGTAAACAATGTTCCAAAGCACATTAGCCAATTTCCAAATCAGTCCAGACCCATAAGAGTGTATCTCGTTATGTTGCAAAATGAATGGGACTAGGACAAGTACGGCCAAAGATAGATCATTAGAGAAAAGCATCTAGAGCATGCCAATCCAAATCACCAAAGCATCAGAATCAATCAACCAAGATATTTCTCATCATGTTTCATTGTGATATTTCTTTCTTCTTGTGATGTGTCCTTTTCTTGGTAGTGTCATTGGGCTTGATTTCATCCAAGAGTGTGATATTTCTTTGACCTATCCTCTCTTGGAAACATTACGCATAACGTCTATGAGCTTCAAGCATACAATTTTTTTCTTGCCTCATAGAGCTCAAAGATTAATTTTGTGTGGTGCCTTATCAAAGTTATCAGCTAGTAGGGAAGCCCAATCCAAGGCATGAATTTCCCCATAGCCACTTGCCTGTGTGTGAGTACATACCAACTATGAGTGTATGTTTCTCACCTTTTAAGAATTCTCACCTGGTGGACAACCAAGAGTTTCGTCACCTCAGAGTGAGTTTTCATTTTTGAAAAATAGCCTAGATCTGATACACATTCTGTTGGAAAAATGGTCAAATCTTGATCCACCTTTTTATTTTTTCTCATTTTTACTTCTCTTTCTTCTAGTTATTTCCATTGCATGATTACGTATCTTTTTTTGCTACAAATCATTCACCTTATGTGTGTCCTTTTGCAATTATGTCAGTTTGACTTAGGATCCTAGATCTCGGGGGCTTGACCACCTTCTTCATCTTTTTTATCCTAGACCATCCCCATTGGTACTATTGGACCCCTCTTGAATGTCTAGTTTAGTGAGAGTTTGAAGCAAGTTCAATCTCTCACTAAAGTGGGGGATAAATGTAGTGTTAAAAAAAGTGTACCTTGCTTGATTCAAGAATAATTAATGATAAATTGAACTTAATGTTGCCTTGGTCTAGTGTTGTGAAGTGTTTTACACATCCACATTAGGTCTTGGGCCTTTACAAACTGAATAAAATGCATTTATTGATGTCTTGTAAAGGTGTTGTAAAGTTTTGTAAATGACTTTCATACCTTTTTAGACTTTTATTAAGCATTTAAGTCTAATGGACCTATCTTTCCTTTAATTCAATGTTGTAAATGCATTTAATTGTATTCTCACATTAATCTAGAAGGCTTGTAAATTAAACCTAATTTTCATCTATTGTTGCAATGTGTTTTACACATTCACAATGGATCTTGTGCCTTTCTAGGCTAAGTGGACCCCATTTTAATGTTGTAGAGTGTATTTAACCACACTTTCACATTGAAATTTGTGTCCCTAGCCCTAATCACCCTTTATATCATCATTAATAGGCCATTATGACCCCATATTATGCATCCCAAGGTATATTTTGATCAAAGACTCGACTAGATCACCATATGAACTTAATTGATGCATTCCCCAACATTTTAGCTAGCAAACTGGCCCCTGTGGGACCCATTTTCCACCTTGGGTGAATGAGTCCCATCCAGATGGGACTTATTCACCCAGAATGGCGAATGAATCCCATTTGAGCTATTTTCAAAGTGTGAATGGGAAAAACTGGGTTTTAAGTTTAAATTTCTTCAATGTTGGCCTTAGGGATCCAATTAACGGTCTTGTGAGTGGATTGACTATATAAACAAGATTTAAAATCCTTATTTGACATAATTAACATCATACTTTCATGTTCTCAAGTCAAGCAAGCAAGAGTTAATAATTTCAAGGTCATCAAGATAGCTTTCAAGATCATTTCTAAGGCATTCAAGGGCAAGATTCTTTATCAATTGTTGTAGCAACTCAAGATCCATCATCATGGAAAGGTTCTAATTGCATTATTTCATATTCATGCTTCATTATCTTGTTTCATCATTCTGGTTTAATTACCTAAAAGGGGGTTGACTAAGGAAAACCCCTATTCCCTAACAATTAACATTTTCTCTCTTTCTTTGTGTGATTGCAGATCTATGTGCTTTCAAGGCTTAGAGTGTTAGAAGAATGAAGAAGAACATCTCATTTTTATGTTTTGTGTTGTCATTGATGTCACCATGTTATATGAGTTGCAACTGCAAGATTAAGTCTAAATTTGATCCGGTATTCTTGACCGATATTTGAACTAGTATGAAACTTACATTCTCTAGTATTTTGGACCTCAATCATTTGCTATTGATTATGGTTGCTTGTGTTTTTGGAAATTGGTATATGGATGTTGGGAGCATGTACATTCAAAATTTCACGTATTCAGATGCTCGTATGGTGTATCGACATTATTCTCTTACTTGCAATTTTGCTACTAGGTCTATCTTTGGCTAACCTAATGGATAGATGATGTAATGGAGAATTAACTTTGTTTTGCAGATATATGTGTGACCTATCTTAGGTCCATGCCGACATGATGTAGCATGTCGAGTGTTTGAATTATTTTTGGAAAGTTTTTTGTGAAATCATGAAGCTGACAGTTGGTACTTTTGATGAATAAGAGTTGCATCTAATTAGGCCAACCTAATTGATGCTTGCAAATGGATCAAGTATATATATATATTGGATAGTTTTTGAAGACTTAAATATAGAAGATAGAGTTGTGAATATGAATGTGAAGAACTACGAATATGATGAAGTGTGTCAAGTTAGTTTATTGAGCTTCATTAGAATTGAATCAACAATTGTTTAGTGTACATTATCAGTTCATTTTCTGGTTGTAAGCCATTTTGTCATTGTAATTTTGTAGGTAGTGAGCCTCTAATTTTGGACAGTGATTCTTGGTAGTGATCCACCCCATTTTTATAATATCTTATAACTGGTAATACTATATTGTGAGCTAACACTCACCGTGGTTTTCCCCATTTTGAGTTTTCCATGTAAAAAATCTTGGTGTTTATGTATTGTGTGATTTCATGTTCTGTTAATGATCTTATTTATCTTTGTTGTTGTATGCATCAGAATAATTGGATGGTATGTGTTCAAAAAGTTTAAGAAGATACTGATTCAGCCCCCTCTCAGTATCTTGGATATTCAACAATTGGTATCAGAGCTTGGTTCCTCCAAAAAAGCCTAGCAACTTGAGGGAGATCCTGAAGATGGAAGAAATGAATGATAAAGAAGAGCTCTGGGATGCACTTGAGGATCTTGAGAAAGTTGAAAGCAAAATCAAAGATTTGAAACAAAATATTGAAGACGTAAATGAATGTGTCTAGAAATTAAAAGAGCAATTGAAGAAGTTCAAAGAAAGGCATAGGGAGGTAACTGATAAGTTGAAGCAGGCTAATGAAGAAATCACCAGTTCGAAGGTGCAAGTAGAAGAGAAGAAAAGAATTGAAGAAAGTCTGAATAAAATGACACAAAGCAAGTCTGATGAGTGCACTAAGCTTGAACAAGAAGTGGTGAATCTAAAAGTAGATCTGGAGAAAGTGAAACTCTATGAAAATAATTTTAAATCTAGCTTAGACAAGCTTGATGAGTTGATTTCAGGGAAGAAAATGAGTAAAGACAAAAGTGGCTTGGGAATGGAAGGAGGTGAAAACTCTAAGAATAAGCAAAAGACTTAGAATAAAGGAAAACATAAAGAAAATTCAAGGAACTTTGCTAGCATACCACCTATGAGACAACCTATTGCACAAAGGTATCCATCCTTCAATGGTATTTATTTTTCATGTAACAAATTTGGACACAGGGCAAGAAAATGTAGGAGTAGGATGAATCAATTTCCTAGTTCCTTCTCTAATCAATGTTTTGCATGCAAAAGAATTAGACATAGGGCTAATGAATGTAGAACTCAGATGGTGAATTAGTCTAATGAAGGAATAATGAATCAATCCTTTAATGGTTATTGCTATACAAGCAAAAAATTTGGACACAAATCTAATCAATGTAGATCAAGGGTTAATGGAGGTCTGAAAAATTAGAAAAGTGTTGTCTACTACAATTGCAACAAACTAGGACATATCTCAATAGTTTGCAGAAGCAAAAAGGGTAAGCAGACTGATCCAGTAGAAAAGAATGAACTTGTGAATAAAGTTGACAAGAATGAGATTAAGCAAGAAATGAATAATATTTGGAGGAAGAAAGAACATATTGAGATGATAGATGTGTCTATGTCCTCATCTGGTATAGAAAATTCCTCTGGGAATTAGACCTAGCAGGGTCTTAGGGGAAGCTTTATTGTTTGAACCCCCTAATGTTTGGCATGCCAGTATTTGGCATGAACATATCTGGTAATTAATGTTTAGTTAAAGGTTATGCAAGTGGAACTGGAAGAAAGTATGAAGGCATGATCATTTACAGAGAAAATAAGGGTTTTTCTGAGTAGAGAAGAAGAGTTTTTAGCAGCTTTTTGAAATCTACCATATTTAATGCAAATTAGGGAAAATCCTTGTTTTATAAAGTAAATGTGTAAGAAATTTCAATCACCCATGCATTTGAATAAATCAAAGAGAATTTTGGAGTGTTCTTGAGGTGATTTGATGGTTGACTTGTGCAAACCCTAGTTCTGGTTCTTCATGAAGAAAAATGTATTCTACTTTTCTATGTAGTTGTGGGTTTGTGTGAATAATCTTTTTGATTTGTTTGAGATTGAAACTGTAAAGAATGGAAACCCCCGTAGTTGTTAAAGTGTCAGAAAGACCTAGACCATCATATAGGAAATATTCTATGAAGATATTTGAAGATGACCCTATGGGCGCCTTCTCATCAATACCTCATGGAGTTATGCCGACCGAGGACACAAGAATGTACATCCGAGTAAAAATAGCTGAAATAAATCATAGAAAATTGATTGATATTTGGCAAAATGAGTTCACTAGAGACAATTTCTTGGTGAAACCTAATTACTTGAAGCTTGTTGCGAAGAGATTGGACATATGGAATTACTTTCCCAATTTTAGTTCTATGGTTGATGATAGATATGTGAAACCTAGATTCTCAATAGAATACATGAAAAATTCTTGTGAATTGACCGACCTCATCTGATAACTAACAAGGTGATTAGGGATTTTATTGGACTTTGTGACACTAGAATATTACCCATGTTGAAAGCCAAGAAGAATGAAGTGGTGATAGATCCCACTAGTGCTGAATAAGACAAGAGAGCTCTTACAATGAAGAAGATTATTAATTTGGCTATGAAGTACACCACTATCATGATTGGTCATAAAATTTACTTCACCAACAGAGAGAACTCTATTTCGGCCACAGCTATTTATACTGGTTTTGATATGGTAGTCAATGGTGTAGACTATGACTTGTGTGAACTTCTCTGACAATAGTTGCTTGAGAATTTAAAGTTGACCAAAGAAAATAAGTATGCATTTAAATTTGGTTCTTTGATTATGTGTCTATTATTATACTTTCTAAAAATACTTCCTTGAAGGGATAATATGGTTTTTTGGGATACATCCAGGCCTGTGGCACATCAGATTTTTTATCACTTAAACAATCTGGTCGATTTGAAGAACATAGATAATGCTCTAACAACATTCTTTGTTATATTTAAGAGCAACATGAGTGAGAGAGGATTCTGAGGAAATTTGTTGAGAAATATAAAAATGACATCATATTTCATGTTTCCTCTGATGAATGCATGATTGAAGCAGTCAAACCCTGGACTATATGGATTCAGCCATTGGGATATGAAATTACATAAGATGAAGCTGAGGGTTATGTACATATGTTGGTGAAAATTCCAAAGGATTCAAATGAACCGAGAATTGGTACTTATGCAAAAAAATCCATGGAGGTTCACATGGAGCACACGAAGCCAATAATAAGAAAGAATGTGGAAAAGAAGCTTAGAGAAGTTGGATTCACTAATGAGCATATTGCACTTGGAAAGGCTAAGAGAGAAGAGTTGGGAGGAGAATCATCAGGTCTAAGGAAATCTAGCAAAACTAATCCTTCTAAACCCTTAGTAGCTCCTATAGTAAAAGTTGAACCTATTACTGCTAATAAAGGTAAATGCTCAGTTTCTTCCAGACCTACTACTAGATCTGGGAAAAGGAAAGAAAGTCCTCTGGTGGCACTTGGGAAAAGAGGAAAGAAAAAAAAAGATACAAGGGAGAAAAATCTTAGTGTCATAGATGATCAAGATGAAGAGGAAGAGGATCCTGATGCAAAATTGGTAAGAAAAAGAAGAGGAAGTGTATCCTCTAGTGAAGTTGCTTCTAAGGAAGCTGGTATTGGTTCTAAAAGAATGCATGTTTTGTCATCTTCTGATGAAGAGGAAGAATAGGAGTTTGATGTTCATGTACACACCAAAATAGAGTCGAAGAAAACCAAGGTGTTTGAAGAAGCCTCTCCAGACCAGGGAGAATAGAAGGATATTTCAGTAAGAAATAGACCCCATTTCAAATTAGAGGAAACTCTCAATTCTTTATTACATTTTGAAACATGATGAAGCCTACAACAAAATATTATGATAATGTTGGAAATGAGGATAAGAAAAAATTAATTTTAGTTGTCATTAAATATCTTATCATCTTGGAAGTTAAGTGGGATGATGTGAAGAAAGACGTACCTAAGAATATGTGGGAAGCCCTGATGAAAAGGAGATTAGATGTTGTTGAACTTGAAGAGAAAATTAGGAATAATGCATTTGATAAAATTGGGTCTTCTTTGACCCCAAATGATCTAGAAACTCTGAAAAAGATATGTGCAAATATGTTCTAGATGAATAAAAGGGTTAATATTCTGATGACTAGGGATAAAAAGAAAATAAAGAAGATTAAGAAGGAAATTGTAGAAGTGATCCGGGATATAGAAGAGAAATATGGCATGCTTAAGACTAATGAAGATGTTTCTGTTGAAAATGTTGAAGAAGGTATTTCTCCTGGTATAGGTGATGTAGATATTTCTAAAGACATTGGTGTTGAAAATAATGTAAGAATGGAAAATGATCCTTCGAAAATAGAGAAGCAGAATGAAGGTGAAGCTGAGCCTGAAAAGGATGATGATGCTTCTCTAGAGCACATTGAAGGTGAAAAGGATAATGATGGTAAAGATAATGCTAAAGAAGAGAAAGATGAAGGTGAAAGTAAAGGAAATGATAATGAAGGTAACAGGGATGAAGCCAAGGATGAAGATAAAAAGGGAAAAGAATAAAAAGAAGAGGAGAAAGAAGAAGAGAAGAAGGAAGAAGAGCAATATAAGGAAGAAGAGAAAAATGAGGAATTTGGGAAGAATGAAGAAAGTCTAAAGAAAGTTGTAGAATATCAGAGATCTCTTGGATAATCCTCCCCTCGTGATGATGTGTTGAGGGGCTTGCTATCCAAGAAAATTAGATTCCAACTAGTGATTCCTCCAGAGCTTTTACAACTTCCTATGATTCAAGGCTACATGGACTTAGATAAAATTTATCCTACTCATAAGATGGTATTAGGAGATGTAAAACACACATCTGGTAGAAGTTAGATTTTGGAGACACACCAGAAAAGAACATAAATTATTGAAGGTACTCTTAAGGCATTGCAGGAGACTACACCTGGTACGTCAATTGATACAACTCTCACTCTTGTAGAAAATATGAGAATGTTATTGGACTCCTTTAAGAAGCATGCCTCTGGTCTTGGAGAGAAGAATAAACAAGAGGTTGAGGAGAAGCTGGAAAAGAAAAGGTTATTGGCATTACATGACAAGTGTGCTTTGGCACACACTAATGTTGATAAAAATATGGAATCTGTGCAAATCTGTGAGACTAAAGCTAATGTTATTTTTTCTTTTTGTTTGAAGTGGTTGGATGCCACTCAAAGCATTAAAAATGTTATGGAATCCATTGAGTCTTAGTTGAATACTATCTCCCATACGTACAACACATCCAAGGATAGAGACAGGTCCACTTGGAATGCTATCTCAGCTCATAGAGAAATTCTTTGTTTTATAGAAGCAAAAGGAAGATATCATCAGGAAATTTGGTCATTTAGGTGATCTTGTGAGAATGGAGTACACCTTGGTTGCCAATGCCTTAGAAAGTATAGAGAAACATGGAAAGATAAATCTGACCCCTTGTACTCCAGATGAATTAGAAGAAAGTATGATGGATTTGGGATCCCTGAACAAGATGTTGGTTGCTGCAAAG
Source organism: Sequoia sempervirens (assembly GCA_007258455.2). Taxonomy (NCBI): domain Eukaryota; kingdom Viridiplantae; phylum Streptophyta; class Pinopsida; order Cupressales; family Cupressaceae; genus Sequoia; species Sequoia sempervirens. Next base: position 297,591,057 of record VDFB02281492.1, read on the forward strand.
AAATTTTGAGAGCATGGTAAATTTGCATGGCAAGGTATTCTTAAGGAGCTTCAAAGCTCGCCATCCTCCAGTTAATGTTTGTTTTTTTCTTGTTTTCATGTTTTCTATTATGCCTCCCTTTTTCCTTGATGTCAAAGGGTGAGTGAAGAATGAAAAAATACTGGTGATAGGGGGAGAAGTGTTGTACATAAAGGTTTTGTAAATTTTATTTTTGGGCACATGTTGCCATCAATGACAAAGGGGAAGATTTTTGGAAGAATGAAGAAGAACATCTCATTTTTCTATTTTGTGTTTTCATTGATGTCACCATGTTATATGAGTTGCAACTACAAGATTAAGTCTAAATTTGATCCGGTATTTAGTACAGGTATCTGAACCGATATGAAACTTACATCCTTTGGTATTTTGGTTAGAAATCATTTGCTATTGATTATGGTTTCTTGCAGTTTTGGAAGTTGGTGTATGGATGTTGGGAGCACGTACATTCAAAATTTCACATATTCAAATGCTCGTATCGTGTATCAACATTATTCTGTTAATTGCAATTTTGCTATTAGGTCTATCTTTGGTCGACCTAATGGATAGGTAATGTAATAGAGATTTTTTTTTTTTGTGGATATGTGTGTGACCTATCTTAGGTCCATGCTGACATGATGTAGCGTGTTGAGCGTTTGAATTATTTTTGGAATTTTTTTGTGAAATCTTGAAGCTGACAGTTGGTATTTTTGATGAATAAGAGTTGCATCTAATTAGGCCGACCTAATTGATGCTTGCGGATGGATCAAGTATATATATTAGATAGTTTTTAAAGACTAAAACATAGAAGATAGAGTTGTGAATGTGAATGTGAAGAAGTGTGAATATGATGAAGTGTGTCAAATCAGTTTATTGAGCTTCATTGGAACTGAATCAACACTTGTTAGGTGTACATTATCCATTCATTTTCTAGCTATAAGAAATTTTGTCATTGTAATTATGTAGACAGTGAGGCTTTAATTTTGGATAGTCCTGGCAGTGAGCCACCCCATTTTTGTAATATCTTATAACTAGTTATAAGATATTATGAGCTAACACTCACCATGGTTTTTCCAATTTTGAGTTTTCCATGTAAAAAATCTTGGTGTTTATGTGTTGTGTGATTCCATGTTCTGGTAATTCTCTTATTTATTTTTGTTGTATGCATCAAAATAATTGGATGGTATTTGTTCAGAAAGTTTAAGAAGATACTAATTCACCCCCCCTCTTAGTATCTTGGATATTCAACATAGAGATCATTGAGGATTAGGTTTTAAAATTGTTGGAGTCATTTCCCTATTAGCAAGGTCAAAATCTTCACAAAAAGCCACTTACAGTCCCAAAAATCAAGGTTTTGGATCTAGACACTTGGAGGTATAGATTGAGCAGACTGAGAGCTACAGATTCCACTTCCAAGTTTCTAGAAAATTCAAAGTGGACTCATTCACCATTACTGGTGAACGAGTCCTAATCTACCTATTTTTCAAAGATCTTGTGGATTTGGATACCCATTTGTCTAAAATAAGCTCCAATACAACTTTTTAGAATTAGGACTAATTCACCCAGAAAAACGCTATTGAGTCCCACCAAGCTTAAAAATTAGCATTTACAAAATTTTAGAGTTGTTTCCAGTCTTCAATACATTTATAGGTTCACACTTTCTATTTCATAGAATTTTTTTTTGCTTCATTTGCATTTCTAAGTCATTTTCTAGGTTATTTTGCATATCACATTGTGTTTCCAAACATCTTGCATTTTCCAAGTTTACACTTGGTGGTGAACCCTCATTTTCTGTTATACTTTCCCTAGAATCCTCCCTTTCTCATATTTCAAACTCCTTTGCATTGAAATATGAAGGGTTAGTTCTTGAGTGAAAGATTGAAAATAGCCTCTCTCCTTTTAGGTCCAAAACCCTAGAAGCAGAAAGAGAGAACCCTATTTTCTATGTTTCATTTTAGTGAACTTGCATTTAGAATACCTTATTTTCTGATTTGGAGTCCATCATCATCCTATATTTAGCTTACATTAACTCTCCATTAGGGTTTGCATTGATTAATTTGCATTCTAGGGTTTCAAATTTTTGCATTAGTGAAAGTGCATATAGGTTGCATTTTTCCATCCCAAATCATTGAAAATCATCTAAAAATTCAATTTTCAATTAGGATACATATCATACAACATAAAAATCATCAAAATCCATTGAAAATTCTTGAAAAATTTGCAAAAAAACCCTAATGGGACTCATTCACAACCTTGGGAAAATCAGTACCTAAATAGATCTGAAATTTCCTTTTACAAGACTGAAAACCTTGTTTTTAAGCTTCTATTTGCTTCCATTAACTATCTGTATCAATTGGATAAGTTTTAGTTACATGCATTTCATTAGATCTAGCTTAAATTAGCTCATTTCACGCATTAGTCAATTTCATATTTTCATTTACAACATTTCATCTTTCGGGTTGTTGTATAATGTAATCAACAAATTACCTTGTTTCAAATCTGAAAATTGCATTTAAACATTTCACTTTAGGTCATTCAATTACACTTTCTTTCCTTTTCCATGATAGCATGTTTACCTTCAAGAGGTGTGGCTTTGATATGGTTAAAAATGGATTGCATAAGTACAACATCCCCTCTTATGAGTTCAATTTAGATTACAACAATGAGGTTCTTAAGAAACATGTTAATCATCAAACCATTTCAACACAATCCTTAATATTACGTTGCCCATTGGTGAGGATGGTAATGTTGACAATCATAACAACCATACTTGTTCTTCTCCCAATACCTCTCCTATTAGTGACAAAGGTATCTTGGTGAAAGAAGATACAAGCATTGAGGGTCTTGATTGTCCCTCTCCTCATTCCCCTTTGGAAGATATTGGAAAACAATAAGATGTGATTATAGAAACATTTCTAAACATCACTTGCCTATCTCCATGCATCCCTTGCTTTTTCAAATTTTTTAGATAGCCATGACACTCAAAATTGTCTTTCTCCTAATATCCCTCCTCGATGCAAATAGGATAGGTTGGTGTTAAAAAATATACCTATTAAGAGTCATAAGAATCTTGTCCCTCCCTTCCTTCATGCTCCTACCATTTGGGAAGATCTATTTGGTAAGCATGAAAATCATAGTTTTCTTTCTCTTGATGCCTCCCCTACTTGTGATGAAGTTGTTTTAGAAAATGTAACCATGGATTAAAATATTACAAGCTCTCCTACAAGGGTAGATAATATGGAACAAGAGAATGAGACCTTAGAGAAAAATGACAATCAAATAGAGTCTTCCCCTAATCTCACCACTATCGATAAACAAGAAAATCCAACCATTGATAACTCCCTTACTTGCAATGAAGTCATTTTAGAAGAAACGACCTCTGAATATTGTGAACATCTAGGTCATTCTCCTAAAACCTCTCCTTCTAGGGAGGATATCATTGTGCAATATAAGGAAAGCATTGACAACAATGATAGTATGCCCCTAGATGAAGATGATGAAGTAACATTAGACTCTCCTGCACTAAGGGACGTTAATATTATTCAACCTCAACTCATCCTTTACCCCCCTTCACACAAATTGCAAACTCAAAACAAACTCGAACTTATCCTTTACCCACCTAAGCATAATGTATCGCAGTAGTTGAGTCATGATACTGTTGCTCATACATATAACACTAGACACAATTTGCGACTACAACAACCAACCTCGACACCCTTACCTTTTCCTAATCCCATATTGCCTAGTGATCCCTATTTTCCTTCACATAGTGGGAAAAAGTATGATCTTGTTGAACAACTTAAGAATACTCCTACAAAGATATCTCTATAGGACCTAATTCATAATTCACCTAATTAACACACAATGCTTCAAACTGCATTACAACAGGTTCCTATCCCTTCTCATGCACAACCGAATGACATAGTAGCCATTATTCAAGGAATAAACACTAACATTTTTTTCCACCAAAGTGAACTACCCTCTTTGGAAGTACAAAAAAAAATTGATGCTTTCATGATCATAGCTCAATACAAACAAAAAGGGATAAAGAGAACCCTTGTTGACAATGGCTCAGTCTTTAATGTGTGTAGTGTAACCCTTTTGGATAGGCTTGGTGTGGATAAATAAAAAATGTAACCTAATTCCTTGTCTATCCGTGGATTTGACAATGTAGGAAAATAACCTCTTGGTGTGATCACTTTACCTATTACAGTTGGAGTGGCTACATTAGAAAAATTGATCCATGTTATGCCTCATGATCTTTCATATAATCTCCTTTTAGGTAGATCATGGATTCAGGAAATGAATGGGGTGCCTTCTACTCTTCATCATAAAATAAAGTATATCTACAACAACAAAGTGTACACACTCAAAGCTAACCCTGACCCAAATAGTTGTTTAAACATTGAGAAAGGCAAGGAAAATCATTTAGCAACATTGACACCAACTACACAAGTGGAACCCATACAAAAGATAGACAAAGAAAAACACATTGAAGAAATCACGAATCTATTAGAAGATGACTGAGGGTCCTTAGATTTCAAACATACATTCATGGGCGAGTACAAGATCATAAACAAAGATTCACATAAGAGACACAAAAATGTAGTAATGTCAATTGAAAACTTGGAAGACCCTTCAAAATCATTTGCCTCAACCACTTCAGAACACAAGACAACAAATTACATGACAAACTTTGACAAGCTCAACCACGAACAACCACCAAATCCAAAAGAGATGAAGAAGCTTTATGGAAAAATTTATGAACTTATGAATCAACTTGGATATAGTGGAAAAGGATGTGGTGCTAGAGAACAAGGTATCTGTGTCCCTATTGATCCTAACACGCAAGAAACAACTCATGGTCTTGGTTATTGTTGTGCCCTCAGCACACACACCACATTTAGAATGGGGACCCTCTTTTCTTTTCACCTTGCCGGGTCACTTTGGTCACTACCTCATTTTGTGTGCCCCCTATTTTGTGTCCTGGATAGTCAATGAGCTTTAGAGAAGTCATCTTTAGTTGACCATGTTTTGTCCCCCTAAAATTTTCAAGGCTTTAGGCCTATGTGGAGCTTCCTTGGGTGATTTCCTTCACTTTTCAGAACTGACGTCCTTGGAGCCAGGTGGGTCCACCCTTTCGGGCTACCCCCTATGAGTTTCCTCCACCCTACAGCCATTTCAAAGGGCCTTCATCCATCAGCCTTCCGCCCATTGGGACCCGAGTGCTTGTTTGTTGTTTCCCTTAATTCCGACCTACTGAACGACCATCATTTGGCTGCCATTTGACTGCCGGATTCCACCCTTCCTGCGGCCGTTTTCAACTGACTGTTCACCCACTTTCATTGCCATTGTATGATCTTTAATGGAGGGAATTTAATGCACTAAAACCTATAAATAGACCCTCCTAAGTTGTCATTTTCATCTTGTTATCTATTCAAAAGTTAGTCAGAGAGCCTGCAAACACTGTCATCATGCTCGCTAAGCTTCATCGCCTCTTTGGCATCCTCGTTAGCTATTTGATCCATAATCATCATCGGGTTTTAGAGGTAGGTTTTTTGTTTGCAAGCCTTGTATTATGTTTTTAGTGATTTTTGCATAAAATTGCTAAATTTAAAAGGGGAAAACTTGATAGATAGTTAGATTAAGACTAGGCACACAAAACCCATGAAGTAGAATTTTAACAAACCCCAAAAATCACATCATTAGCCTTGTGCAGAACTCAAGCTCTCCACTATCATTCATTGACTAGGGCCCTATCCCCTACAGGCCCACAACCTACTCGTCCCCATCACCAAATTTGAAAATGAACTAAACTTAACATCAGTGGGTGCCCCCATCGAGTCTTCCCTGGAAAAAGACTCCTACCACTTGGCTTCCTTGAAATTGATTGCAATTTACAAACTGAAATAAGGATCCGTCAACCCTCTTGGGACAGGATCTATTGGCTACTACCTCTGGATCACCTTTTAGATTCCACCATTCTAGATGGCTATTCAACAATGACTTTCCAGTGTGCAGACGCCGCCCCTTTGATCGCCTCATAAACTCAAACTTTGCCTAAATATTAAAGTCTCGGTCCATTGCAGATCCTCCCTTGCGAACTTCTTCCTAGGGAATTTTGTCTATGTCTCACCATCTCGAATGACTTTTATGGTTCGTTTGTTCGACTATTGGACTCCGCCCATGTCTTCGCAAACTGAGGCAAGGAAGCAACTATCAAAGGATGTGGGTAATTCTCCGTGGACTTCCGCCGACATTTTGCTAGTGTAAGAATGGTTGGCCCAGCGGTGGCACTCTAACATCCTTTCCAATGTTCGAGTCCCAACCTCGCCACCACCATTTTTCCTCTTAAGTTTTTTTTCAATGACTATGTAAACCTTGTTGTGGGCTCCTCCTAGTGGACTTCCATCTGTGAAGCACTATGGTGAATCTACCCTATTGGACAACTCCTAATGACCAACTCTCCACCCTTCAGGTCCCAAGCCCTTGGTGTTCACTTGTATGCAATGAAAATGATTAAGTGTTGAACCTTAAGTGGGTTTCTCCATTCGAGCTGTCAATTGTAGGACTTCATCCTGGTCCCACCATCCTCAAACAAAAAATAATCCATGTCCACCCACTACACGAGACCCAACCTCCCCATCACCTTTGGACTTTCCAATGATAAACAAATCAAACCGAAGCCTTTTGTGGACTAAATACTACGGTTTTACCCTGTTAGACCTCCTGTTAGCTCTCAAAAATGCAGGCAGAATGCCTCAAGAGGCTGCCAATCTCTTGATATGTTTTAGGGTAATAGACAAGGTCAAAAGAATTTAACCTTCTACTCTTCAGGTGTTGCTAAACCTAGGCAGGTGTACCTTTCTGAATGAAGCAGACTTGAATTATGATTATCCTTCTTGCAATGATTTGTCCACAATGGAAGATGGAAGTGAACAAATGAAATCAAACTTGATAGCAATAGCAATCTTCTAATCTAAATCCTAATATGTTCAATTAATAGATGTAAAGAAACTGAATGAATCCAAATGATGAAATGCAGAGACCAGTGCCTTATTGGGTATGCGGAGTCAAATGAAATCAAGATGAGCAACATTTCTCTAGAGAAAACTCAAATTATCTAGCATATATCCTATTTTCAACTTGTATAAACATGCAAGACTATGATTACTAAGCTCTTCTTTAACAATCCAAATGAATTTTTCTGATTACTGTGATCAACTAAAAGGATTTAATCTTTTGCTTGAAAGAACCAATTAATTAACCACACAGATATGGTAAATGTGCACTGATGAATTGAATATAAACTTGTTATATCAATTTAAACAACCAGAAAGCATCAATCTTGGAGACAACTTAGCAATACTTTCATTAGATTCAACAGGTAATTGACACCAAAAAAGGCAACAACATCAACTGATTTTCATAAATACTGATTTAGAACCAATTAATTAACTATTGTTGCATGATTTCAGAATGGAGGTATTTATGAAAATCAGTTGATGTTGTTGCCTTTTTTGGTGTCAATTGCCTGTTGAAGTAGAATTTTAACAAACCCCAAAAATCACCTCATTAGCCTTGTGCAGAACTCAAGCTCTCCACTATCATTCATTGACTAGGGCCCTATCCCCTACAGGCCCACAACCTACTCGTCCCCATCAGCAAATTTGAAAATGAACTACTGTTGATGTCCCCATCAACAACAATTCTTTTGACACACAAAACCCATGAAGTAGAATTTTAACAAACCCCAAAAGTCACCTCATTAGCCTTGTGCAGAACTCAAGCTCTCCACTATCATTCATTGACTAGGGCCCTATCCCCTACAGGCCCACAACCTACTCGTCCCCATCACCAAATTTGAAAATGAACTAAACTTAACATCAGTGGGTGCCCCCATCGAGTCTTCCCTGGAAAAAGACTCCTACCACTTGGCTTCCTTGAAATTGATTGCAATTTACAAACTGAAATAAGGATCCGTCAACCCTCTTGGGACAGGATCTATTGGCTACTACCTCTGGATCACCTTTTAGATTCCACCATTCTAGATGGCTATTCAACAATGACCCCATCAGCAACAATTCTTTTGACACACAAAACCCATGAAGTAGAATTTTAACAAACCCCAAAAATCACCTCATTAGCCTTGTGCAGAACTCAAGCTCTCCACTATCATTCATTGACTAGGGCCCTATCCCCTACAGGCCCACAACCTACTCGTCCCCATCAGCAAATTTGAAAATGTCCCCATCAGCAACAATTCTTTTGACACACAAAACCCATGAAGTAGAATTTTAACAAACCCCAAAAATCACCTCATTAGCCTTGTGCAGAACTCAAGCTCTCCACTATCATTCATTGACTAGGGCCCTATCCCCTACAGGCCCACAACCTACTCGTCCCCATCAGCAAATTTGAAAATGAACTAAACTTAACATCAGTGGGTGCCCCCATCAAGTCTTCCCTGGAAAAAGACTCCTACCACTTGGCTTCCTTGAAATTGATTGCAATTTACAAACTGAAATAAATACTGATTTAGAACCAATTAATTAACTATTGTTGCATGATTTCAGAATGGAGGTATTTATGAAAATCAGTTGATGTTGTTTCCTTTTTTGGTGTCAATTGCCTGTTGAAGTAGAATTTTAACAAACCCCAAAAATCACCTCATTAGTCTTGTGCAGAACTCAAGCTCTCCACTATCATTCATTGACTAGGGCCCTATCCCCTACAGGCCCACAACCTACTCATCCCCATCAGCAAATTTGAAAATGAACTACTGTGTAAATACTGATTTAGAACCAATTAATTAACTATTGTTGCATGATTTCAGAATGGAGGTATTTATGAAAATCAGTTGATGTTGTTGCCTTTTTTGGTGTCAATTGCCTGTTGAATCTAATGAAATTATTGCTAAGTTGTCTCCAAGATTGATGCTTTCTGGTTGTTTAAATTGATATAACAAGTTTATATTCAATTCATCAGTGCACATTTACCATATCTGTGTGGTTAATTAATTGGTTCTTTCAAGCAAAAGATTAAATCCTTTTAGTTGATCACAGTAATCAGAAAAATTCATTTGGATTGTTAAAGAAGAGCTTAGTAATCATAGTCTTGCATGTTTATACAAGTTGAAAATAGGATATATGCTAGATAATTTGAGTTTTCTCTAGAGAAGTGTTGCTCATCTTGATTTCATTTGACTCCGCATACCCAATAAGGCACTGGTCTCTGCATTTCATCATTTGGATTCATTCAGTTTCTTTACATCTATTAATTGAACATATTAGGATTTAGATTAGAAGATTGCTATTGCTATCAAGTTTGATTTCATTTGTTCACTTCCATCTTCCATTGTGGACAAATCATTGCAAGAAGGATAATCATAATTCAAGTCTGCTTCATTCAGAAAGGTACACCCGCCTAGGTTTAGCAACACCTGAAGAGTAGAAGGTTAAATTCTTTTGACCTTGTCTATTACCCTAAAACATATCAAGAGATTGGCAGCCTCTTGAGGCATTCTGCCTGCATTTTTGAGAGCTAACAGGAGGTCTAACAGGGTAAAACCGTAGTATTTAGTCCACAAAAGGCTTCGGTTTGATTTGTTTATCATTGGAAAGTCCAAAGGTGATGGGGAGGTTGGGTCTCGTGTAGTGGGTGGACATGGATTATTTTTTGTTTGAGGATGGTGGGACCAGGATGAAGTCCTACAATTGACAGCTCGAATGGAGAAACCCACTTAAGGTTCAACACTTAATCATTTTCATTGCATACAAGTGAACACCAAGGGCTTGGGACCTGAAGGGTGGAGAGTTGGTCATTAGGAGTTGTCCAATAGGGTAGATTCACCATAGTGGTTCATAGATGGAAGTCCACTAGGAGGAGCCCACAACAAGGTTTACATAGTCATTGAAAAAAACTTAAGAGGAAAAATGGTGGTGGCGAGGTTGGGACTCGAACATTGAAAGGATGTTAGAGTGCCACCACTGGGCCAACCATTCTTACACTAGCAAAATGTCGGCGGAAGTCCACGGAGAATTCACCCACATCCTTTGATAGTTGCTTCCTTGCCTCAGTTGGCGAAGACATGGGCGGAGTCCAATAGTCGAACAAACGAACCATAAAAGTCATTCGAGATGGTGAGACATAGACAAAATTCCCTAGGAAGAAGTTCGCAAGGGAGGATCTGCAATGGACCGAGACTTTAATATTTAGGCAAAGTTTGAGTTTATGAGGCGATCAAAGGGGCGGCGTCCGCACACTGGAAAGTCATTGTTGAATAGCCATCTAGAATGGTGGAATCTAAAAGGTGATCCAGAGGTAGTAGCCAATAGATCCTGTCCCAAGAGGGTTGACGGATCCTTATTTCAGTTTGTAAATTGCAATCAATTTCAAGGAAGCCAAGTGGTAGGAGTCTTTTTCTAGGGAAGACTCGATGGGGGCACCCACTGATGTTAAGTTTAGTTCATTTTCAAATTTGGTGATGGGGACGAGTAGGTTGTGGGCCTGTAGGGGATAGGGCCCTAGTCAATGAATGATAGTGGAGAGCTTGAGTTCTGCACAAGGCTAATGATGTGATTTTTGGGGTTTGTTAAAATTCTACTTCATGGGTTTTGTGTGCCTAGTCTTAATCTAACTATCTATCAAGTTTTCCCCTTTTAAATTTAGCAATTTTATGCAAAAATCACTAAAAACATAATACAAGGCTTGCAAACAAAAAACCTACCTCTAAAACCCGATGATGATTATGGATCAAATAGCTAACGAGGATGCCAAAGAGGCGATGAAGCTTAGCGAGCATGATGACAGTGTTTGCAGGCTCTCTGACTAACTTTTGAATAGATAACAAGATGAAAATGACAACTTAGGAGGGTCTATTTATAGGTTTTAGTGCATTAAATTCCCTCCATTAAAGATCATACAATGGCAATGAAAGTGGGTGAACAGTCAGTTGAAAACGGCCGCAGGAAGGGTGGAATCCGGCAGTCAAATGGCAGCCAAATGATGGTCGTTCAGTAGGTCGGAATTAAGGGAAACAACAAACAAGCACTCGGGTCCCAATGGGCGGAAGGCTGATGGATGAAGGCCCTTTGAAATGGCTGTAGGGTGGAGGAAACTCATAGGGGGTAGCCCGAAAGGGTGGACCCACCTGGCTCCAAGGACGTCAGTTCTGAAAAGTGAAGGAAATCACCCAAGGAAGCTCCACATAGGCCTAAAGCCTTGAAAATTTTAGGGGGACAAAACATGGTCAACTAAAGATGACTTCTCTAAAGCTCATTGACTATCCAGGACACAAAATAGGGGGCACACAAAATGAGGTAGTGACCAAAGTGACCCGGCAAGGTGAAAAGAAAAGAGGGTCCCCATTCTAAATGTGGTGTGTGTGCTGAGGGCACAACAATAACCAAGACCATGAGTTGTTTCTTGCGTGTTAGGATCAATAGGGACACAGATACCTTGTTCTCTAGCACCACATCCTTTTCCACTATATCCAAGTTGATTCATAAGTTCATAAATTTTTCCATAAAGCTTCTTCATCTCTTTTGGATTTGGTGGTTGTTCGTGGTTGAGCTTGTCAAAGTTTGTCATGTAATTTGTTGTCTTGTGTTCTGAAGTGGTTGAGGCAAATGATTTTGAAGGGTCTTCCAAGTTTTCAATTGACATTACTACATTTTTGTGTCTCTTATGTGAATCTTTGTTTATGATCTTGTACTCGCCCATGAATGTATGTTTGAAATCTAAGGACCCTCAGTCATCTTCTAATAGATTCATGATTTCTTCAATGTGTTTTTCTTTGTCTATCTGTTGTATGGGTTCCACTTGTGTAGTTGGTGTCAATGTTGCTAAATGATTTTCCTTGCCTTTCTCAATGTTTAAACAACTATTTGGGTCAGGGTTAGCTTTGAGTGTGTACACTTTGTTGTTGTAGATATACTTTATTTTATGATGAAGAGTAGAAGGCACCCCATTCATTTCCTGAATCCATGATCTACCTAAAAGGAGATTATATGAAAGATCATGAGGCATAACATGGATCAATTTTTCTAATGTAGCCACTCCAACTGTAATAGGTAAAGTGATCACACCAAGAGGTTATTTTCCTACATTGTCAAATCCACGGATAGACAAGGAATTAGGTTGCATTTTTTATTTATCCACACCAAGCCTATCCAAAAGGGTTACACTACACACATTAAAGACTGAGCCATTGTCAACAAGGGTTCTCTTTATCCCTTTTTGTTTGTATTGAGCTATGATCATGAAAGCATCAATTTTTTTTTGTACTTCCAAAGAGGGTAGTTCACTTTGGTGGAAAAAAATGTTAGTGTTTATTCCTTGAAAAATCGTTTAGTTTGGCTGATACAACTTAAACTCCTCTTGATACGTATTTTCCTATCGGCGGTCGACAATACTAGGTGAGTTCGCCAAGACGTTTCATAAAAAAAACTCTCACAGATGCATCTCCATATATGCTAGTTAGCGAGACATAAAGCACTCGGTGAAATAATATACCGAAGACCAAACTCCTGCCGAAATGTGTATCCTTTCTGTCACCAAAACAATGTGAAAGTCCTGCCGAACGAAACAATAGATGAATTTTGATTGCCGTGACGGTAAAGAAGTCCTACCGATAGACCTGCAGTAGATACATATAAGCAAAAAATGCATTATAGGTCAGGGAGACCTCAATAGACTCATGCTGATATGGACCACAATGTGAAAAATGCATGACTCGATGGATGTCATGGGACAAATATGGGCAAAATGTGAGTAGAATGATATTAAAACAAACCCTTATGCTTACAATGAGGACTCATATGGAAACCCAGGGGTATTAAAAATATGTAAAAACATCAGATTTTTACAGTTCCTATAGTGGCTCCGTCTGGGGATGAATAAGAGTAAGATCATTGCAAGGATCCAAATATTTGGGTGAGTAGACCAAACACAAAATGATGAGCATTGAGAAAAAATAGCAATGGACATGTAGCATGATGGAATGAAAAGAAAGTGAATGCAAAATGGAGATGAACAAAACCCTAAACTACTATGCATGGAAAAGAATTTTAAAGAGGATCATCAAGAGCTGTCCATGCACTGGCAACCCTCAATCCTCTGTGTTGCTCAATAGAAAAAATGCTTCAAGAATTTCCCATGAATAGGCAATTCCTAATCTTCACCAGCAATATTCTATAGATAATATGAATCTTCACCTCTCTTCCCAACAACAATAAAAGGTCCCAGCCACAAAGCTTCAAATTTACCATGCTTGCCCTTCTCCTGACACCTTGCATTCCACATCAACACCAAGCCATTTTCTTCAAATTTTCTATCCTTTGCCTTCTTGTCAAATAGATACTTCATCTGTGTCTGTAACTTCATGTTTTGATTCTGGGAAACTCTCCTTATTTCATCAAGTTCAGCTAGTTGCTCCATTCTTTCCTCCATAGGTTCAAGAACATCCAAATCTTCCTGAAGGACAAACTTGTAGACTGGTAATAAATTCTGCAAAGGCATCCTAGATTGTGCTACATACACCAATTCAAATGGGGATTTTCCAATTACCTTTTTCACAGTAATCCTGTCAGCCCATACAACCAACTTTAATTTTGAATCCCAAGCCTTCTTGTTCTATCCTAACATCCTCCTTATAATCTTTAAAAGACTCTTATTGTTGGACTCTACTTGACCATTAGCTTGTGGATGGTAAGGAGCTACATAAGAAATGGTAATGCCATATGTGTCACAGAAGCTTTTGAATTCATCTGACCTGAAACACATCCCATTGTCTATGATTAACCTCAGTGGTGTATCGAATTTGGTGATAATGTTGTCCATTAGGAAATTGGTCACCACTTTACTTGTAGCCTATTTAGGTGGGATTGCTCCACCCACTTGGTAAAATAATCAGTGGCAACCAGTATCCACTTGTGTCCACTTGATTTTTCCTATATCTCTCCAATGAAATCAATTCCCCATTGATGAAAAGGGGCATCAACCTGCAAGGGTCGAAGTGGCAAAGCACCCTGATACTTCAATTTTCTAGAGAACCTCTGGTAGGCTTCACATTTTCTTCCATGTGTGAAAGAATCATTAAAAACCTTAGGCCAGTAGTAACCTGCCCTGAGAATTTTATGTGCAACTGTCTTTGTTGAGTAATGTCCTCCACAAACTCCTTCATGCATTTCAATTAGGACATGCCTGGCCTGAGACTCATCCAAACATAACAATAGTATACCATCCCTGTTCTTCCAAAATAGATCTCCATCCATGAAAACATATTTAGATGCTTGCAACTTCAAAGTTCTCCTCTGACTATCACTCAATCCCTCTGGACACTTCATGTATTTAAGGTAATGCATAATATCAGTATACCAAGGAGTGTGCTCAATGCTTGCAATTGCAGTACCATCTTCCACATTACAAACTTGATTTGCTTCAATATTCGATTTTACCATCAACCTAGCCAAGCCTTGACCTCTCACTAGTTTGGTAATTTGTATCTCCATATCAAACTCTTGGATCTTGTTAATCCATCTGCATCTTTTTCTTGTTACTTCAGATTGTGTTAGAATATCTTTGACACCTGCATGGGGGACATAGACAATCACCTTTGCTCCAACAAGATATGGCCTGAAAGCATTTGTGGCTATCACTAATGCAAAAGCCTATTTTTCCATTATGTCATACTTCAATTCAGACCCTTGTAATGACTTACTGAAGAAAGACACAAGTTGTTCATGACCATCCTCATTCTTCTATAACATAACAACAACAATAGTGTGCATTGAAGCAAATTAAAATATTTGAAAAGGCTTTGCAAAATCTGGAGATTTAAGGACATGAGCCTCCTTGATGGCCCTTTTGATAGATACAAAAGCTTCCAAGGCCTCAACAGTCCATTCCATTTTTTGTCCTTTCTTCAACAATTTTGATATGGGTTTAATGATCTCAACAAAATTAGAAACAAATCTCCTAACAAAATTAATCTGTCCAAAGAATGATTGTATAGCCTTAACAGTTTTGGGAACAAGAATTTTGTCAATCGCTTCAACCCTCTCAGGATCTATCATAATCCCCTCTTTTGAAACAATATGTCCTAAGAGCTTACCTTCTGTGACTACAAAATGACACTTCTTTGGATTTAAGCTAATACCATATTCTAGGGCTTTAATAAATACCTTCTCTAGATGTTGTACATGATCTTCAGCCTTCTTCGAATAAGCAATCAGGTAATCCTAGTACACCACCATGATAGCATTGATCAAATCTACAAATGCCACGCCCATAGCTCTTTGGAAAGTCACTCCTACATTAGTGAGACCAAATGGCATTCTTATGTATACATACATTCCCCAAGGAGTTGTAAATGTTGTCTTATATTGCTCAAATTCTTTGACCTTAACCTGGTTATATCCTGAAAACCCATCCATCATAGACAACAGTTCACACCCTATTACCTTATGCAATATAGCCTCCATATTGGGTAGAGGATAATTGTCCTTGAGAGATGCCATATTTAGATTCCTGAGGTCCACACAGTCTGATATCTCTGTTCTTCTTCCTCACAGGGACCAAATTTGAGACCCATGTTGAGTGCCTGATTGGTTTGATGATTCCCCCATCTCTGAGCTTTGTCAATTCTTCTTGCATTTTAGGTTCCAGTGTTGGATTTATAGGTCTTTTCTATTGTCTGAATGGTCTAGCATCTGGCTTCAAT
Source organism: Sequoia sempervirens (assembly GCA_007258455.2). Taxonomy (NCBI): domain Eukaryota; kingdom Viridiplantae; phylum Streptophyta; class Pinopsida; order Cupressales; family Cupressaceae; genus Sequoia; species Sequoia sempervirens. The sequence goes on from VDFB02281492.1 coordinate 297,606,796, forward strand.
GGTATTTCATGCTGAAAAAAATCTTCCCTGTATGCTTTTAGATCTTCATAAGACCAAGCAAACACATGTTTATATTTTCTCAGTAACTCTATCAACATTCTTCTAATTGTAGGGCTTATCTTCTTTCCTATGTACACCTTTCTTGGTGCTATCTCAGTCCCCAAGTTAATTTCTTCAATATCTTCCTTTCTGACTGGTGTTTGTTTCATGAGGGACCGATCATTTCCATCATACATCCTCTCCAATGCCACTAAGCCCTTAGGAAGCTTATTTGTTTTGACCTGCAAGATATCCTTTCCAAGCACTATTTGCTTCCCCTCCACTTCCTCAACAAAAGCATTGAAGTCAATTTCCTGGGCTTCATATTGATCAATACAATGAAGGAAATTCAAAAGGCCAGTATCATCATTGAAGACCTGCCAACTATATATGTTATCAGGTACAATAGGCCTTGTCTTGAACTCAATCTATGATACCCCAATCAATGTTATATCATCTCTTTTTAGCGCCACATTTGCTAAAAAAATGGCCATTATGTTCTTTGATCTATCAATCCACTCAATTGAGAAGGCATCAAATAACTCAATTGTGTCCCATACAACATTCCTGTATTGTTTCAGTCTTTTGTGCTTTGCTGCATACTTTGACTTAATTTGTGAAACAACCAACTCAGAATCCCCAAGAACAACTAGCAATTTGATTTTATGTTTCACAACTATGTTCAGGCCTATGAATAAAGCTTCATATTCTATCACATTGTTTGTACATTCAAATGCTAACATAAATGAATATTTAAATGTAATACCTTCAGGTGAAACAAATACAATCCCAACTCCATTACCTTCCTGGCTGCATGCTCCATCAAAATACATTTTCCACACATCATTGCAGTTTTGTGCCACATGCTTTTCAATTGGATCACTATTGGTTAGTTCTGGCTGGGTTGATTCTATCTTAAAACTTCCAAGATCAACATCACAAAAACAATTGATTTGTTCTTGTGGTACATAATCAACTAGCTGGTTCATTCTTGGCTCTGTATACAATTTGACCTCTTGACCATTCACTGGAATAGTTGCATAAGACAATTCAAACTAGACGTTTCCCCCAACTGTTGTTGTCCACTGCCTTGACAGAAGCATCCCAAACTAAAGAGTATCAATTACTATTATATCTATATTATAAGCCACCTGTGGATAAGTAGCCAGTTTGACTTTAACACCTCTCATAATGCCTACCACAGGAACAAGTCTGTTATCCATTGCATAGCACTTCCCTTCACATGTATCAACCCACATGCCAAGCTACTTCATGACTCCTACTAGCATGATATTTATAGTAGCACCAAAGTCTATCATGCAATTCCTCAGTAGTTTGTTATTTATAAGCAATGTAGTGAAAAAAGGATCAATTTGTAGGGAAGTTAATATATCACTCAAGCAGACTTCTGGGATATTTACTTTCTCCTACATATTGATTGCTTTAATAACTACTCTATTTTCAGAATATACATGTTTTTCATTTCCATTTGTTATCAATTGAACAACACTATCTTTGTATTCCTTAATTTTCATCATTTCAAGTAGTGGAAAAAACATTTTTACCTGAGACAACGCCTGAGTGAAGTCAAAAGAAGAGCCCTCCACCTTAACAATTTTCTTTTGTTCTGGCATTTCTCCTTTGTTTTCTTCCTTCTCTTTTTTACTAGGATGGTCAGGCTTTTGCATCTATTTTTGTAATTCCTTCACTTCCTCCTTTTGGAAAAGCTTCTGTTTACTTTTATCAGGCTGTCTATTTTCTGGCTTCTTCATAGTTCCTTGTGTCATCTTCTGATCCTTCATAAAGATTCCCCTAGGGACACCTTCCTTCTCATTTACTATTCTATTTCTCAACCAGTATTTACTCCTTGCTTCTTCAACTGCAGCAACAGTTAGTCTCTCTATTTCATCTTTGGTAAGTCTCCTCATACTGCATTGATAGGCACCTCAACTGAATGTGGCTCTATATAATCTTCTTCAAAATTAAAAAGGAAATTTTATTCAACCATATGGACATTGTACTTCTAATTTGAAATGTCATACTCATAACCTTCATCCTCTGAAGATGAGTACCTCTCCACAACGTGGTGAAAGATATTTGAAGTCAAATATATGGTGTGATCTCCACTATTTTCCATCAACATTCTCTCTTCTTGCATCCTTTGGGCTACAACACAATAGTCTGGGGAATGTGGCTTATCACAAGCTTCACAAAAGTAATTGTTACTCACCATATAAGTTCTCTTCTTGCTCAATGGATCAGGAGTTTCTTTGCTTCTAGGCCTAGTTGTTATAGGTTTTCCATCCTTCCAGTCTGTATTATAAGGCATATCATGCAACCTCATCCTTTCATTCCTGTATGTATTCTCCTGTCTATACTGATAATTGTTGCTTTGCTGAGGAGCCCTAGGGTTGTCTCTTTTACTGACTATCCCAGCAGCCTTCCTATTGTTTTCAATTGTCAGTGCTATTTTTTGTGCTCCAGCCAAATCTCTCAGGAATCTATTTCTCAATTCATACCCTGTTTTAGGATCAAACACATTCAAATAGACACTCAATGCTACATAATCTTTCAACTTTGATCTAGGAGGTACTTTATTCTGTAATTTATTGAATCTTTGATTGAAACCATAAATTGAGTCATTCTAATTTTTTTGAATTCGCATGAATTTGTGAAGAGAAACATCTGGTGCATTTAGATTCTCGTATTACTCTAGGAATTGGTCCTGGAATTCTTGGAGAGAATTAATTAAGAATGCTGGCAAGCTATTGAACCAATCCCTAGCATCTTCAATAAGTGACATCATAAATAGCTTCATGTGTAAATCTTCATATGGCACATCTATGTCTTGGATGAACACATTGAAACTCCTCAAATGCTCTTTAGCAGTAATTGCATTACTCCCTATAAATTTAGGCACCAGACCTCTCCAACTATTATCCATAGGATAAGGGTATAATTGAAAACTTGCTAAACTAAACTATCTGATCATTGTTGTATGCTAGTGAGGGGGAGAAATAGGTGGGTATTGATATTGGTTCATAGGATTATTGTATTGTGCATTATGCTGTGGGACATAAGCTTGACCATGAGGTGGTTACGTATTTTTATGCTATGTGGGAATATGAGGTGAATGATTTGGCTGCTTATTGTGATTCCCTGTCTGATGGTGAGGAAACACTGGTGGATCAGAAGGCCCTGCACCATGATTACCCTGCTTATGAGGTGGTACATACTTTCGGGGGCAATCAGCTGTCTGAGCAGTAATTTGGGCTTTCAGAAATTCAGCCTTCAGTTCCTCTATCTCCTTCCTCTGTAATTCAAACTGTGCTTTTACCTCGCCAGGAAGCTCATGATCAATAAACTGATTTTGGTTACCTTCCATCTTCTGATCATATTCATGCTGAATTCTGATTTGTTCAACCTCTAGTCCAGCTCTAAACTCAACCTGTTTCTGAGGATCGGGAAAAGAGAAAGGATTTCTTTGATCTTCTAGAGTACAAGGCTCTGCACTCGAATTGTTTCTCCATGTATCATAGCGATCATATGTTTCACAATGTGCTCTGGATGCTTTGTCTTTATCTATAAGGCACATGTCCTTACTTATCCTTTTTCCCTTATCAACCTTGTCATCTTTGTGTGTCCACTTACTACTGCCAGCAGGAGCTCTAGTATGACCTCCCCTGTATTGAGATCTTCTTCCATTCATGTTTGCAATGTTTCTGTTAGAGTCGCCACTCACTTCTCAAAAGTGAGAAAATATTTCATATTTCTTATTCCTAATGGGGTCTGTATAAAGTTCCTAACTCTATGATTAAGGCCCTGATTCTGAATGTATTCCCCAGCAGAGTCGCTAATTTGTTAGCTCTCAAAAATGCCAGTAGGATGCCATAAGAGGCTGCCAATCTCTTGATATGTTTTAGGGTAACAGACAAGGTCAAAAGAATTTAACCTTCTACTCTTCAGGTGCTGCTAAACCTAGGCAGGTGTACCTTTATGAATGAAGCAGACTTGACTTATGATTATCCTTCTTGCAATGATTTGTCCACAATGGCAGATGGAAGTGAACAAATGAAATCAAACTTGATAGGAATAGAAATATTCTAATCTAAATCCTAATATGTTCAATTAACAAATGTAAAGAAACTGAATGAATCCAAATGATGAAATGCAGAGACAAGTGCCTTTTTGGGTATGCGGAGTCAAATGAAATCAAGATGAGCAACACTTCTCTAGAGAAAACTCAAATTATCTGGCATATATTATGTTTACAACTTGTATAAAAATGCAAGACTGTGATTACTAAGCTCTTCTTTAACAATCGAGATGAATTTTTCTGATTACTGTGATCAACTAAAATAATTTAATCTTTGCTTGAAAGAACCAATTAATTAACCACACAGATACAACAAATGTGCACTGATGAATTGAATATAAACTTGTTATATCAATTTAAACAACCAGAAAGCATCAATCTTGGAGACAACTTAGCAATAATTTCATTAGATTTAACAGACAATTGACACCAAAAAATGCAACAACATCAACTGATTTTCATAAATACCTTCATTCTGAAATCATGCAACAATAGTCTCTGATCTGAGAATTTTATTCTACTATATCTACTTGTTGTGTATCAAATATCTAATAGCTAATGATGAATTTACAATCACAAGATGGATATTTATACACCAGTATCAAAAAAACATATCACTTTGAGATCCCATGTCGGCCAACAACATTTGAATTTTATTAATCAACACTGGAACAGTCACCAAGACATATCACAATCATTCCAAAGGCAATTAAATCACCGTTAGTCGCCCCTTAGTTCTTTGTGTTTCTTCATGACATTAGAATCGGGGAGATGCCATATAGATCACTTTATGTTTCCCCAAAATATTCTTTTACCTCTTGTATATTGATGTGACCTTCTACCATCAGGGAGACATCATATAGATAATACTTCATTATACTAAAAGTCACCCTTAGTGTTTTTTCCTAGTCGCTGAGACATTACAATCTCACATCGATGGAAACCTTTTGTTCTATTGACGAGACCCATCGTATTTACCAAGACCATAATCCGAAGTCACATAAGTCTCATCGAGGTGTTCATTTTATGTTGGTCGGTGAGACCCCATTGAATTCACTATGACTTATTCCAAAGAAAACATCTCTCACTGATGAGCCCTTTGATAGAAACCTTTTGTGTAATGTCGGCAAGACCGAAGGTTACTTGCCAAGACCTCACTCCAATATCGCTTAGTCTGGCCGTTACAACTTAAACTCCTCCTGATACATATTTTCCTATCGGCGGTCGACAAGACTAGGTGAGTTCGCCAAGATGTTTCATCAAAAAAAACTCTCACCGATGCATCTCCATATATGTCGGTTGGCAAGACATAAAGCACTCGGTGAAACAATATACTGAAGACCAAACTCCTACCGAAATGTGTATCCTTTCTGTCGCTGAAACAATGTGAAAGTCCTACCGAATGGAACAATAGATGAATTCTGATCGTTGTGATGGTAAAGAAGTCCTGCCGATAGACTTGCAGTAGATGCATATAAGAAAAAAATGCATTATAGGTTAGGGAGACCCTGATAGACTCATGCTGATATGGACCACAATGTGAAAAATGCATGACTCGATGGATTTCATGGGACAAATATGGGCAAAATGTGAGTAGAATGATATTAAAACAAACCCTTGTGCTTACAATGAGGACTCATATGGAAACCCAAGGGTATTAAAAATATGTAAAAAACATCATATTTTTATAGTTCCAACACCTCCATCTACCCTTTGTCATTTTAAACGGCTATTCCTCAGCACCATCCCACATTGACTGACTCGCCTTCTTCTAAAATATTTAAACTTCAAGAATGAAAAATCTACTACCTCCTAAAGCCATAGGTCCTGCATGGTGGAACTCCAATCAAGGGCCGCTATCTACTCAGTGTTGTTTTCGCAGTAGACCCCAAACAACCAAGCTACCCTCTAATTCCACTTGCTTAAAATATGCACCTAACTCCTTCAAAATTCCAAATTGATCTCAACACACACATGCATAAATGGAGTAGCCTCCTTGGTGGACCCCATACAATGATCAACTCCTAAGGTGGGTTGGGAGAGGTTGCCCACCATGCCCTAATTGTCGTCCCTTCTATAGCTACCTCAAAATAGCCACCAGCCTAAGGAAGTCCATGCCCTTGGGCCCAAATTGTTGAAAATCCCTCCTACGAAAGTTTAATACTAATCTGGAAGATATGTTAGGATTCTTAAGTGATGAATTATCTGAGCTAACACTATTTTATAAGATTTTGGCTAACTTCCCCATGTTTTAATGCTTGAATGTGCTTACCTCTCTCTCGCCCATAGGATATATAGAACTAGGTGCAGGACCTTCGGAGGTGGCCATGGAGAAAGACAAAGGAAATAAGTTAGCCAAAGCACCTCAGGGAAAAGAGGAAAAAGATCAAATGAAGTACAAGTTCCAAGGGGAACCCCTCAACTCCAAGGTCACCAAAGCCTGGAAGAAAATCTCAGATATAAACATCAGACACATAGATATTGATTAATTTAAGCAAAGAGTTTGGATGAACCCCACAATAGATAATCCTAGGAAAATTAGAAGCAGTGGATTGGCTAAAGCTGTAGGTATCCTACCCACTCTCCTTGCCCCAGAACTTGTGATGGCCTACAAGGAAGCATACCAAGAGGATAGCAAGACAATTCTGGATAAAGACGAAAAAATATTGGCTGACTTATCTGCCAAGTCAATAGGGAGGGATTTTTATATCCCTACATTCAGAGAGATGGAGGAAGCCTCCAAGGAATATTCCAAGGAGATGTGGGATTCAGACCCCCTCAAGTGCAAAAATATCATAAATCAATATTAGTTGAAAGAAAAGGGGGGAAAATGCAGCTACGGTGCCCCAAGAGCTCTTCCTCAGCGACTTCTATGAGGATTACCATGACTTGGTAACCCTACTAGGTAGAGTCATGGGCCTTCCAACCATTGCCTACTTCTAGGAGTGGATGTTATATTTCATAGAAGAGATCCTCCATGGTAAAATAAAACTCTACTGGGCAGGAATAATTAGTAATTGCTTGCCTGAGCAATTTGTGGCTGTGAAAAAGACCTTGTGATTCTACATGAAATATTACCTGGTCTATTTACTGGCTGACCAGACGTAGTAAAGAGGTTTGTTTAGAGCTCCTAATGAAGCTCTAGGAAGGGAATTGAAAGTTTGTGATAGATACCCTCAGCTACGCTACAAGAATCTCAAGATGGATTATTGCAGAGTCAACAAGGCTTTCATAGGTCATATCATTAGATTGCTTGGGGGTGATTTTGAAAGAAGAGTATCCCATAGTGCTAATGCTTTCCTCCTCCATTTCACCTTTCTATTCATACAATTTCCAAAGTTTACCTATATTTGAGCTAAAGGGTTCTCAAAGAAACCATACAAGCTACCCGAGTACCCAAATGACCAGATAATATTGCTAGAACTCTCTCGACAGCTGCATCATGCACATGCCCTCCTAAGTAGCAAACATAACGCGGGGATTCCTTATCCCCTCTCCTATGGCCAAGGGATGTATGAATCCATGCATCTCAATGTGCAAAAAATTTAGATAAAGAACTCATGGAGTATAACTTGAAGTTCCACACTACTTGGCCATGAATGGACCCCTATGACAAACTCAAAAATATGGTCGCGGCTAAATATGCTCATGTGCATAATGTTGAGTATTTTTGAGACAATTGAAAGGATGAAAAAGAAGTGTGAATGATGCACTACATGTGTATGACAACGTATTTTGTGAAGAAGGTCAATTTGTTCCTTGTGCTAGACCAAGTAGTAGAAGATAATAATATAGTAATTGATCCTCGGTATAATGCAGTTGCTAATCTTTTGCTGTTGTTGATTGACTAGGATGAACAAGAGGTTGAAGACCACAATATTCTAACAAAGCCCATTGAGGCTAGGACCAAGAAATGGATTGACGAGACGATTTTGTAATTGAAGCAACGAGGGTTCACCTTGACATATGGGGAACTTGAGGATGATCCAGCAAGGGAAATTGATAGTGGGAAAGTTGTTGCCCCGACTGGAAAAACCTAAAAATCTCCTCCAGCCACTAGGTCAAGGAAGAGGAAAGAAACAGCTAAAAGTTAGGCCAAGCCTAAGGTGTATGCAAGAAAAGTAGATGAAGGTGAATCCTCCAAGAGACCAAAGACATCAGGCATGCCCATAGTCCAGGAAGAATTTCTCCTTGAAGGATAAGAGATAGAGGCTGAGTAGCCAAGTCTTTGCCTGCTGCCTCCATTCTCATGGCCACTGTTGCTACCTTTCTACCTACCTCTGAGGCGATGGTTATTACTTCCCCACCCACTTTGGATATCTTCTTCCACCTTGCTTCCACCTCACCCACTACACAACTAATGATAATAGACTATTCTTCTGCCACTACCTCTCCACTCTCTTCTTCCTCCATGTCCCCATCATCATCCATTCCATTGGCTACAACAAAAAAGCCAATGCCTGCACTCTTGCTCCTGGAGGCCTTCACTTGCCACATGCAGAATCTTCTAATGGAACTATCTGGGGAATTAATGGATCTAACCATATGAATTTCCTTGGCACAATTTTTTGCAAATCTCCCCACTCCTCCTCCTCCAACTAAGGCACCAGAAATGAAAGTAATAATGGAAATATCAGAAGAATTGGAATGACAAGAAAGAGAAGCAACAAAGGAAATGGAAGAGGAGGCAGATGATTACCATGAGCAACCTAAGTATTAACATCTGGAAATTGATGAAGTGGTACAGGAAGGAGAAGAAACATAGTCCTCTATGGAAGACACTGAGAAGCTAGGAGCAAAGTACATTGTGGAAAATTTTGATCCTGACCTCGAAGAGGAGTTGGCCTAGAAACTCAAAAACGTAAGAGAGGAGGTAGAGAGGAAGCCTTCTGATGAAGAGAAGGATTCAGATGAAAAAATGGAGGAGCACACCAAGCCTCTAATCAGGGAGAAAGAAGAGATCCCCGAGCATGACGAAGAGGTGTTGCCGCAGCATGAGGAAAAGGAAGAAAAAGAAGAAGACAAGCTTGAGGAAGAGTCTGAAAAAAAGAAAATCTTAGAAGCCGAACACCATAAAGAACACGAGCATGACCGAGAAGAAGAAGAGAAAGCCACTAAAGGGGAGGATAGCCCCAATGAACATGCAGCCACCGAGTCTCTGAGAAAAGAAACCATTTTCATCTAGGATTCCGATGAGAAAGAAGGAGAAAGGACATAACAAGAGACTCTAGGAAGCAAAGAAATTAAAATCCAACATTCCCATGAAGAGGAAGGTGATCGTGAATCACCAGAAGGAGAATCTCATATGCCAAAATGGCTTGAGAAATAGTTGGAGAAGAAAAATCCAAACCCAAAGGATCCAAGGGCAAGGCTGGAGGCCATCTTGGCTCGAGCCTAAGTAAGAACAAAGAAAGAGAAAAAACTGAAGGTCAGATATCAACTGACAATAGATGTGTCTAGATCTAGAATAGTGCAAACTTCCACTACAATTTAGGGAGAAGAAGGGGTAAGCTACAATGTCTCCACCCTTGATCTAGGAACAACAATGAGAGAGCAAAAATTTAACCATCTCTAAGGGTCTGTTTCCACCATTGTGCACCAAATGCACAAAGATAAGACCTCTAAGGAGGAACTAAAGGCACAAGTGGCTGATCTAACAACCTATATTCAATAGTGGTCATCAGTGGAAGATTTTCCCACCACATTCTCGGCACCACCACAATTGCTATCCAACGATCGCAATGGTAAGCTTGAGAAAAGGAAAAATTGGACAAATGCCACAAATGATTAGTTTCAGAAAGTCCTCTACAATGGAAACATGGGAATTGGTCATGCCGTTAGAACAAAAAACAAGTTCTTAGAAGTACAAAAGATATTTGAGGGAATAAGGAAGTTATACACTAACTTCCCCGAGTTATACAGGATCACATTTCCCAAACTTGAGGTTATTCTCAAGATACAGATAAATCTTGGGAGAAGGGGCTTGCCCTAGTAAAAGATGACCACTGGCTTGTAGAAACATGGAATATAGGCCTAGATCACTAAAAGGAAGTGTTGGAACAAGTGCTTCATGAGGTGGAACTTGACATTGATTGGGTCAAGGAAATCATGACAGCCTGTGATGAATATCTAAAAATGATGACAGATCTTGATGTGCCCTCTAGTGAGTTTTATGCAGAGAAATTGAAGCCGTACTTCCATAAGAAGATGTAAAATGGAACCTTAGATGCCATGACACTGGATTTCTTGGGTTTTACTAAATGAGCCTTCACTTAGTCTGAGCAAGAAGTAAAGAACACACATAAATATGACAGGGACTGGGATGACATCACTAGAAAATCAAGGAGGTTGAACTTTCAAGTAATCCAATCAGATATATTGGAATGGAATAAGCTCCAGGCATTGATCCTAAAGTTTATAGAATATTGCATGGTGAATAAAAGCAAAGGAAATCCTGTGATCGATGATGAGTTCCTCACAAAGTAGCCACAACAAAAGGAAACCAACAAAAGACAAAAGAACTACAATGCTGCCACAAGAAGACAAAATATGCTAGAGGACAAAATGTAATTTTAAATTGTAATATATTTTGGGGGTAGGTGAAACCCTAGTTTGCAGTGAATCTTGGCCATTCATTTTTCTTTTTGAACACTATAAATAGGGGGTCTCCTCTCATTTTCAAGGAGATTTGAGTTGTTGTGAAGGCATGCTGCTGAAATTTTAATAGAAGTTCAATGGCTTTTGATGGATTCTTGTGTTTCAGTTGCATGTTACATGGTTCTTCTCCCATAGTTAGTTAATTTGAGTAGATTTACTTTGTTGTTTATGATCTTTGCATGTTGTTAGTAGATTAGTTAATGATGTTCACTAGTTTTGAAGAATTCTGTTGTGTGTTGGGAACCTTCCTTGTCCATACTTTTGGTTGTTTATTGATGATAAATGGTTGTGTAAATTTAGTTTGGGCATAAGCTAAAAGTTTCTCTAAAATTCTATCTTTTATTCATGCTTATGGTGAATGAATGGTTGAATATCTATAGTCCTTAGAAGCTTGCACAAATTTCTTGAGACTATGAGGTAATTTGGTTAAGTGGAATTCTATTTTAGGAAGGATGTCCACAGTAAAATCCTCCATGATCACTATTCATTGCTAGTTCAGATCTGGGAACTTCCTTTCCTCTCTGCTCTTTTTATTTATTTTTAATAAGTAACCTAAGCTAAGGTTCATTGCACATTGTAAAGTGAAATCTAAATTTGAAATAGGAGTTTAAGACTGCTATTTGAACCTGCAACAACTGTCCACTAACTTCCCATCACAAGAACTCCATTTTGAGCTAATTTGGATCGAATCGATTCATTCTCCCTAAAATATTTCAAAGATTTTTAAGGTCAACACCAAACAAAGGGAAATTTTAGGAATTGCAACCCCCTACAAGGGAAAGAAAGACTAAGAGAGAGGACACAACCTCTTCTTCCTCTTCCATTCCATCCACTTCATGCTCACTTTCACCTCCTTCCTCTTCCCATCAACCACACACTCATCCTTTCTCTTCCATCTCTACGTCATCCATTCTGCCACCTCAAACTACTTTCCAACTACTTGCTTCCCACAGCTAGGGTGTTGCCCCAGTCCTTGCCTTCCAAGTCCAAGACTTAGTCCCAACTACCGTTTTCCCTTTGCAAGCCCAATTTACTATTCAACAACAAATACCACCTCTGCTTCCCCTCATGGATTGGTTGGGAAATAATCCTTCTTCATTGTTCTTCAATGCTTACCATGACCTACCTAAGAACCCTGAGAGCTTTTGCACAAATTTCTATCTTTGGGATCCATAAAGGATAGCTGAAGAACATATTAAGATCTTCCAAGCAACATTGAAAGATATGTAGATTGATCAAGAGGACGTAGCCTATAGGATTTTCCCTCATTCTTTGGTGGAGGAGGACTTCTATTAGTATATCAACTTACTGACAGAGTTCATCACATCTTGGACCTTGTTGATGAATGCCTTCTTGCATAAGTAGAAGATCACAATCAGCCCTTCAGAGCTATACTGACAATTCATGTCCATTTGAGGGGAAGTCAATGAGTTGATTAGCTCCTTCAATGATCGATTCCACCAAGCATACATGAGGCTGCAAGCTCTGTATGAATTGAATGATGTTTCCTTTCCCATTTATTATGCCACATTAGATAACCTCAAAGCTACATTGGTGAGGAGGATGTGACTAACTCCTACCACATTAGTGGATGCTTATGCCGAGGCAGTTGTTACTAGCACTGACTTGGGATAGAACATCTCTGGTCCACTACCCTCCTTTGGGCAAGTTGCCCATCCTTTGTAGATTCAAGTACTTGCACAAGATTTGCAACATTAGATGCCCCTGATGAATCAAGTGTCATAGCTGCACATAATGCCTCATCTAGGGAAGCCCATGAACCAAGTGCCCCTAGTGCATCATTACTTGCAGCCTCAACAACCATAGACCTATGCATAGCCACCATAGGCATTGACATGCCTACAAGGGCTCGAATTCCCTCCCACTTAGCAAAACCAACAATGGCATAGCCCATCTTCCTTCAAAATCAAATGCCCCAGCTGAGAAATATAGAGAAGGACCAGTTGGATGAGCTAACATAGATGATCCAAAAGATGTCCATAGAGATGACACACTTGAGAAATCAAAATAGCCAGTTGCAAGCTTCTCAACGCAACATTCAAGCCAATCTCAATCAAGATAGACGAGATAACTCAAAAGAGGGTACCTCGCCAGAACCAAATTATGAGTGGGGATAGAACTCCAATCAAAACTTTGAAAGGAAACCCTCACAAAGACATAACCATACATGGAATACAAGGCCAAACAATGAGGCTATTCCCACTCCTATTGATCAACCTCCTAGTAATGAGAAGACAACTAGTGGAGTGTACCTCACCAAGGCTTCCTTATCTAGATGGTGCAGGATTCACAAGACTAGTATGCATTCTGAATTAGATTGCCCCGAGTTTCAAACAACCGTGGAAATATTTCAAGTGGAGGTCCAAAATGTTGTTGATAGTGCAAACTATAGATACATAATTCTATTTTACCCATATGATTCCTCTTTTCTCATGGTCAGCTAGGCCCCATTCCCATGGAGTGAGTGTAATGAACCCGAGATTGAAACTGTCTTTGCCAAAAATGAAGAAGTACAAGAGGTAAGTAATGAAAAAGTTTTATCTTAGCTCTTTACTTTAGTATGTAATGGCCATGTAGAAGAAGAAGAGTCTAGTGAAGATGAAGTCCAGATGTTCCATCAGAGAGCCTCTCCATATAACTTAAGAAACAAACAAGTAGGGGGACCACTCACTACTTTTGCAGGGGGGCTATTCACTACTTCCATTCCTCCTAATAACTTCAGCATCCCACCTAACCCCAATGCTAGTAACAACCCTGGCTATCCCCATGTGCCCACACAATACTTGAACAAAAATAAGCAGCCAGGGAAAACACAAAGCCAACTAGGACAAATGCAAAGCCATCCCACTAGCTCGTCCATAGGAAGATCTTTTGAGGCTGAAATTGAGCAAATGGGCTAATATGTAGCAACAAAGTTCAAGAAGGTTAAAATCAGCTTGTCAGCCTTTGAGCTGCTTAAAGTTCTTGCTATTAGGCACACCTTCTTTAGGGTAATTAATGGAACCCCATCCTTCAAGGAAACACAAGAGGTACCCACCAAGAAGGTCACCTTTGAAGAGTTGCCACATGAACTAGTAATCTAAGAAATTCTAGGAAAGAAGGACACTACTCCAACTCAACAAAATGGGAGACAACCTTCCAAAGGGAAAAATTATGCGAAATCCAAGGAAAAGAGAAATGAAAAGGACAAGGGTCAAGTGGCCTAGGTTGGCGTGCCTATGGGTCTCTTCCAAGGAAGGTTCGAAATGCCTCCCTCCCTAACCACTATTAGGATATTCAGGAAGAATCTACATAATTGTCTGATTGACTCCAGAGCATCAGCCAATGTCATGCCTTTGGTTGTATGCAAGGCTCTTGGAATTGTCCCCACACCTTCAAGAAGAAAAGTAACTCAGCTGGAAAAAATGAAGGTGAACATCGTTGGAGAAATTAATTGCATTCCCATATAGATTGTTGTAGACCCGAGGGTGCAGCAAGTTATTGACATCCAAGTTGCAGATATTCCTGACACATAGAAATATTATGGGACGTGAATTCACCCAAGCATTGAATAGGTATGCCACAACCAATTTCTCTCATATGTGGTTTCCATGGAAGGGACTTCCAAATTAGATTCACATCGACCGAGAACCTTGTATGAAATTCATGATCATAAAGTACAACACCAATGAGGTGCTATTTGTTGAAACAAAATTGGGAAATTACTACCATGTGGCCTATTAGGAAGAAGTGGAGCTTCAAGAAGAAGAGCTAGCTATAGAGGTATTCTTGGTGCAATGCAGTCCTCTGAATAACTTGGCCTATGCACCTCAAAGCACATAAGTATTAGTGGAATCAAAAGATGATGAATCTTATGAAGATGGTAATTTAGGACTGTTAGATGGATTCCAAAGCTTCATTGAGAAATGCATACAAGATTAGCTTAGCTTAGGGGCAAGGATGAATTTTTAGGAGCTCCTACTGCCTAATTGGTGTAGAGTTCATAACGCTACCCACTCAGAATTTGATTGTTGCTTGTGCCAGATAGTAATAGAGCACATCAAAGGACATGCAATACCTCAAAAGGAGTTTCCATCCAGATAGTTTGTGATCAATTACAATGAGCCTATTTATGTTCTAGAAGTGATGGATGCAAATGAGTAACCAAGGAAGAATGTACACATGACTGGTCCCGAAGTCAAAGAACCCTCCAAGTTCTAGATGTTATACTTCAATGGATCGAAGTCCAAGCAAGGAGTTGAAGTTGAGTTCGAGCTCATCAACCCTATAGGTAAGACCTACTTTGTTGCTTATAGACTCCAGTTTTATTGTACTAATAACGTAGCAGAATATGAAGCCTTGATCCATTGTCTTTTAATGGCTTTGAGAAAGAAAGTCAAAATTCTATAAGTCTTTGGTGATTTGGAATTGGTAGTGAAAAATTTAGAAAATTATACTCCTACCATGATAGGAGGCTTGCAAACTATAGGCATAGAGTTTGGGACCTCTTAAAAATCCTAGATGCATTTAACATCTAGCTGATCGCTCATTCCCAAAACCATACTGCTAATGTCTTGGCTCAAGAAACTAACACTTTGCAACCCCTCTCTTTGTATGGCCTCAGGAGATTCACTATTGAGCTGACTTCCACCCCATCCATGCCAGATAATATCACTCATTTTCAAGTTTTCAATGATGATAAGAACATCCTAGAGTTTATCACTAGTTATGATGTTTTTGCAAACCAAATAATTGATGAAACTGAGCCCAAAGAAGTTGAATTGGATATAGAAGTAGTCATCAATATCAAAATGAACACCATTCCATGGGGAATTGTCTAGCTAGAGCATATATTTGACCTGGATCCAATTAGAGACCAAGATCAGCAGGCAAAGAAGGACTCCATCAACAACCAATGCAACTCACAACCTTGGGACAACCGAGGAGGATAAAAATGTGTTTATTGATAAATTCTGCATGTTAGAAGAAAAGACGAGAATCATTGATGCTTTACGGAAGTATCAAGATGTGGTATCATGGAGTTATGAAGATTTGAAAACATATGATATGATACCTCCATTATCACACATACCATTCCCCTTAAACCGAATGTCTGACCGTTCTGATAATGACAATGTCTCATCAATGCATTGTTGGAGCCCATCGTTTATAAAGAAGTGCGAAAGTTGTTGTCAGCTAGAATCATCTTTCTAGTTAGGCACTCCACATGGGTGGCTAATTTGGTCCCGGTCAGAAAAAAGAACAGAGAAATCAGATCATGTGTGGACTTCTACAATCTGAATAGGGCTTCAGAGAAGGACAACTATCCAGTGCCTTCATTGGAAGAGGTATTGCAGATTTTTAATGGATCATAGATGATGTCCTTCCTTGATGAATACTCCAGATACAATCAAGTGATGGTGTAATATGAAGATTGGCACAAGAAAATGTTTACCACTAAGTGGGGAACCTTTGCCTACAAAAGAATGTTGTTTGGACTCATCAACACTGGAGCCACTTTCCAGTGTGCAATGGACATAGCCTTCAAAGATCTGATCGAAAAGTGCATAATCATCTACATGAATGATTTTACCATGTTTTCAAAGAAGTGGAGTGATCATGTCTCCGATCTATGCAAAATCTTTCAGAGGTGCCGAGAATTTGGGGTTTCCCTTAATCCAAAAATGTGAATCTTTAGAGTCACTTAAGGCAAGTTACTTGGGCATGTTATTTCAGAACAAGGAATCTCCATAGATCCCAAGCGCATTTAGTCCCTCTTGAAAATCTAGTTGCTAGGTGCCAAGAAAGAGCTGAAATTTTTCTTTGGAAAGATGAGTTTTGTCAAGAAGCTCATCACAAGATTTGCTGAAATTGTCAAGCCACTTAATGCCATGTTAAAGCAAGATGCCAAGATTGAGTGGACCCCAGAATCAAAGCAAGCCTTCAAGGAAATCAAGAAAGCCATTGCCAAAGTTTTGATGCTAATAAGCCCTAATTATCTGAAGCCCTTCTACATTTATTCATTTGCTTTAGATCACTCGTGTGCTAGCATTTTAACCTAAAAGGACGATAAAGGAAATGAGCACCCGATCACTTTCATGAGTACTCCCTTAAGAGATGTTAAATTGAGATATCACAATGTAGAAAAATAGGCATATGCTTTTGTACAAGGAGTTAAGAAGTCCAGGCATTACATCTTGAGGAATAAGGTGTTTTCCATCATCCCTAACCCAACAATGAAGATGTTGCTCTCAAAATGGTCTGGGAGAACAAAGAGCCAAGTGGGTTACCCTGCTACAGGAATATGACATGGAAATTTAGCCAATGAAGTTGGTGAGATGACAGGAACTCACCTAAACAATAGTTGAGACAATAGTTGAAGCAAGACCCAAACTCATGGTACAACAATATCAGCTTGAAGATGTTTCCCCAGGGGAATGGTATGATGACATTGTCTTTTACTTACTAAACAACAAGTGCCCACCCCACTTACAGGGAGTTCAAAAGTGTGCCCTTAGGCTAAAAGGCAGTAGTTATATCCTGCAAGGATCCATCCTTTACAAAAGAAATCATGAAGGTGTCTAGCTTAGGTGCCTTGCGAAAGAAGAAGTAGACCAAGTCTTGAAAGAATTTCAAGAAAAGTTTGGCACCAGTCATGGATATGTTCCCTCCACTGCACATCAGATCCTATGAGTAGGGTACTATTGTTCGACCATCTTCAAAGATTCTCACAACCATGTTTGCATGTGCCATGTCTGCTAGATTGCAACAACTAAAGAAAGGAACACTACTATCCTGTTGCAACTAGTCTTGGAGATGAGACAGTTTGTGCAATGGGGTCTTGACTTCATTGGTCCAGTAAGCCCAACATCATCTATGGGTCACAGGTACATTCTAATTGCCTTTGATTATTGCACTAGATGGACAGAAGCTATTGCTTGTAGGAAATGCACAATTGAGGTAGCTATGAATTTTCTTGAAAGTTTGATTTTAAATCATTTTGGTTTTCTCATATGCGTTAGTATGTAGTAATGGTCCAACTTTTTCCTCACTCAAATTCACTAGTTGGGCCTTTGATTATGGGATTTCCCTTAAGTTTTCATCCAAGTACTATCCTCAAGGCAATGGCCTAGTAGAATCTATGAATAAGAATCTCATCACTATCGTCAAAAAGTTTCTTGACAAGAATCCCAATGACTGGCATACCCAACTCCAATTTTCCCTTTGGGAAAATCACACATGCCATAAGGCTTCCTTAGGAGATTCACCATTTCACCTCATCTATGGCCTAGAGCCAATATTCCCAATTCTCCTAAAAATATCTATCCTTCAGTTCATCAATACCTTTTATGAAGAGGGAGATTGAAGAGAAGCTCGCTTAGTTGAGTTGATATACCTAGAAAAATTACTGCTTGTGTCATTGAGAATTTTGCTAAACACCAAGATGTGGTCAAAAGATGTTTTGATCGATGAGCCAAATTTAAGGCCTTCAAAATTACTGATCTTGTCCTATGCTAGGACAAGGCCCATGAGAAGAAAGGGGGACAAGACAAATTTAACAAGCTCTAGCTTGGCCCCTTTCAAGTTGCTGAAATCCTCAGAGATAATGCTTTTCACCTCAAGACATTAACCAATGAGGATGTCCTATTTTTTGTCAATGGACAACACCTAAAGCATTACTTCCAAGCTTGAGCTCTCTTCATATGCTCCCTACAAATAGTTGTACATAAGTTAGTTTAGGTTGCTTTTGGTTTTTTTTGTTATGTTGTTTCTCATCGCTTTTGTCTTGTTCATTTCCTAGCTATTTTGCTTTGATGAGGGTGTTCCTCATTTTTTCTGCGGTGGTCATGCTTGTTCAACGAATAGTTCACTTTGCTACCCACTCTTAGTGTTCTTTGGCTAAATATTCACTCTCAACTGCTGGTCTCTGATAGCTACCGAGGAATGGTTTCCCCACTCAAATTTTGACTTAGAACCTGACCCTTGGTTGAATCTTCCTTTTGTGTTCATCTCAGATCCTACACCAAAACACATATTAATTGTTCCCAAAGGGCTGCACAATGGTTATTTATGACGACTTAGCAAGCACAAAATCTTAAGTTTTCTCCAGTGACCACTATGGTTCCCAAACCCATAGTAGGCTTTGATGCTTATGCAGTTGAGAAAAAGGAGAAAGTATTAAAAGAGATATTGCAAGAAAAGAAAAGGAAAAAGGAAAATTCTTAAACCAAGCAACTATATGGGTGTCCGGATAACTCTACCAAGGCCATGGACACCAGAGTAGTAGTAGAGCAATGTTCGTGGGGTCATAGCGACAACTCTGTCAAGACTATGGATGTCTGACTGGCTTTGGGGAAATGCCTAGTTTACTTTTGGGGTTGGATGATTCATGTAGCTTACCCAGTTTGATAAGCTACCACTTGTCATATTTTCTAAGGGAAGGGAATGAATTCACTAAATTCACACACTTCTGAGATGCTTCATGGGTTGATTCAGCTAAGGATCCAATTCTCCTAGTTCACTTTTGGAAATAGGATTTTGGTTTGCGAAACCAAAGATTCTAACTTCTAAGTGAATACTTATCCTTAGAATGCTCAGGAGCATTGCCCAGCAGAGTCACCATTTGTTGTGCCCTCAACACACATGCCTCATTCAAAACAGGAACCCTCTTTTCTTTTCACCTCATTGGGTTGCTTTGGTCATCACTTTGTTTTACATGCCACTTGTTTTGTGTCCTCGATGGTCAAAGATCTTTAGAGAAGTCATCTTGGGTTGACCATGTTTTGTCCCCCTCAAATTTTCAAGGCTTTAGGCCTATGCAAAGCTTCCTTCGTTGATTTCCTTCACTTTTTAGAAATGATGTCCTTAGAGCTAGAAAGTTCCACTCTTTTGGGCTGCCCTCTGTAGGTTTCCTCCACTCTGCGGCCATTTCAAATGGCCTTCATCCATCAGCCTTCTGCCCATCAAGACCCAAGTGCTTTTTTTCATTTCCCTTATTGCTAACCTTCTGAATGGCCATCATCTGGCTGCCATCTGGCCGCCAGACTCTACCCTTCTCATGACCATTTTCAAATGACTTTTCACCCACTTTCAATGCCACTATATGATCATTAATGGAGGGAATTTAAGGCACTAAAACCTATAAGTAGCCCCTCCCGAGCTATCATTTTCATCCCATCAGCTATTCAAAAGTGAGTCAGAGAGCCTGCAAATGCTATCATCGCACCTACCAAGCTTCATCTACTATTTGGGAATTTTATTAGCTATTTGATTGATTTCCATCATCAGGTTTTAGAGGTAGTTTTTTCTTCCATGAGCCTTGTATTACATTTTCGGTGATTTCTAGATAAAATTACTAAATTTAAAAGTGGAAACTTTGATAGATAGTTAGATTAAGACTAGGCAAACAAAACCCATGAAGTATAATTTTAACATACCCCAAAAATCACCTCATTAGCCTTGTGTGGAACTCAAGCTCTCTATCACCATTCATTGACCAGGGCCATCTTACCCTATGGGCCCTTAGCCTACTGTCACCATCACCAATTTTGAAAATGAACTAAACTTAACATTGGCGGGTGCCCCCATCGGGTCCACCCTAGCAGAAGACTCCTACCACTTAGCTCCCTTGAACTCAATTGAAATTTAGGAATTGAAATAAAGATCTATTGACCCTCTTGGGATCGCATCTATGGGTTGCCACCTCTGGAGTTCCTTTTAGACTCCATCATTCTAGACAGCTATTCAATAACGAATTTCTAGCACGCGGACCCCTCCCCATCAATCACCCCATAAACTCAAACTTTGCCAGAATATTAAAGTCTCAGTCCATCATGGATCCTACCTTATGGACTTCTGCCTAGGGAATTCTATCTATGCCTCACCATATCAAATAACTTTTATGGCCCGTTTGTCTGACTGTCAGACTTCGCACGTGTCTTTGTCGGCTAAGGCAAAGAAGTAGTGTTCAAAGGATGTAGGTAATTCTCTGTAGACTTCCACTGGAATTTCCCTGGTGCGAGAATGGTTGTCCCAATGACGATAGTTTGACATCCACCCCGGTGGCCGAGTCCCAACCTCACCACCATCGTTTGTCCTCTAAGTTTTTTCCAATGACTCTATAAACCTTGTTGCGGGCCCCTCCTAGCAGAATTTCATCCGCAGACCGTTGTGGTGAATCTGTCATCCTGGACAACTCCTGATGACCGAATGTCCACCCTTTGGGTCCCAAGCCCTTGGTGTCCACTTGTATGCAATGAAAATGATTAAGTGTCAAACCTTAAGTGTGTTTCTCTAGTTGGGCTGTTGACTGCAAGACTCCGTCCTGGTCCCACCATCCTTAAATGGAAAATAATCCACATCCGCCTGCTACACGGGACTCAACCTCTCCATCACCTTTGGACTTTCCAACTATAAATGATTGAAAATAAAGCCTTCTATGGACCCGATGATGCAAGTTTCCCTTCTTAGATCTTTGTCTAGCCTTTGCCATTTTAAATGGCTTTTCCTCAATGTTGTCCTGTGTTCCCTGACCTGCCTCCTTCTGAAAGAGTTAAACTTCAATAATGAAACATCTACTTCCTCCTAAAGCCACAGTATCTGCATGGTGGAACTCTGCTCATGAGCCACTATCTTCCCAGCACTGTTTCCACAGTAGACCCCAAATAGCCAAGCTACCCTCTGATTCCACTTGTTTGAAAGATGCACCTGACTCCTTCAAAATTTCAAATTGATATTGACCCATGTACCTAAATGGAGTATCCTTCTTGGTGGACCCCACAAGATGATCAACTCCTAAGGCGGGTTGGGACAGACTACCACTGTGCCCTAATTTTTGTCCCTTCTGCAACTACCTCAGAATAGTCACTAGCCTAAGGAAGTCTGCGCCTTTGGGCCTGAATTGTTGAAACTCCCTCCTGCAAAATTTTAATGCTATCTAAAAGATATGTTAGGATTCTTAAGTGATTAATTATCCAATCTAACACCATTTTATAGGATTTTGGCTAACCTCCCCATGTTTTCATGCTTGAATGTGCTTACCTCTCTCTCACCCACATGATATATGGAACTACTTGTAGGACCTTCATAGGCAGCCATGGAGAAAGACAAAGGAAAGAAGTCAGCCAAAGAACCTAAGGGAAAAGAGGACAAAGATCAAATGAAGTACAAGTTCCAAGGGGAACCTCTCAACTCTAAGGTCACAACAGCTTGGAAGGAAATCTCAGATATAAACATCTAACACATAGATATTTATGAATTTAAGCAAAGAGTCTAGATCATCCCCATAATAGATAATGCTAGGAAAATTAGAAGCAGTGGATTAGCTAAAGTTGTAGGTTTCCCACCCACTCTCATTGCCCTAGAACTTGTGATGGCCTATAGGGAAGCATACCAAGAGCATACCAGAACAATTGTGGACAAAGACCAAAATGTATTGGCTGACTTATCTACCAAGTCAATAGGGAGGGCTTTTCATATCCCTACATTCAGAGAGATGGAGGAAGTATCCAAGGAAGATGCCAAGGAGCTGTGGGATTTAGACCCCCTCAAGTGCAAAAAGACCATAAATCAATATTGGTTGAAAGAAAAGAGGGGCAATGCAGCTAAGGTGCTCCAAGAGCTCTTCTGCGGTGACTTGTATGAAGATTACCATGACTTGGTAAACCTCCTAAGTAGAGTCATAGGAATTCCAACTACTTCCTACTTCTAGGAGTGGATGTTATATTTCGTAGAAGAGATCCTTTGTGGTAAAATAAAATTCTATTGGGCAGGAATAATTAGTAATTACTTGCATGAGCAATTTGTGGTTGTGAAAAAGACCTTGCAATTCTACATGATATCTTACCTGGTCTATTTATTGGCTCACCAGACGTAGTACCGAGGCTTGCTCAGAGGTCTTGATGAGGATTCAAGTAGGGAATTGAAGGTTTATGACAGATACTCTCATCTATAGTACAAGAATTTCAAGAGGGATTATTCCAGAGTCAATGACGCTTTCATAGGTCATATCATAAAATTGATTGGGGGTGATTTTGAAAGAAGAGTCTCCCATAGTGCTAATGATTTCCTCCACCAGTTTTCCCTTATATTCATACAATTTAAAAAGTTTACCTATATTCAAACTGAAGGGTTCTCAGCGAAACCATACAAGCTACCCTGGTACCCAAATGACTGAATAATATTGCTAGAACTCTCTCAGCAGTTGCACCATGCACACACTCTCCTAATTAACAAACATAAGGTGGGGATTCCTTATCCCCTCTCCTTTGGCCAAAGGATGTATGAACTCCACACATCTCAATGTGTAGAAAATTTAGATAAAGAACTCGTGGAGTGTAACTTGAAGTGCCCCACTACCCAGTCATGAATGGACCCCTATGACAAACTCAAAAAGATGGTCGTGGCTAAATATGCTCATGTGCATAATGTTGAGGATTTTTGGCCCAACTGCAAGGATGAAAAAGAAGTGTGAATGAGGCACTACATGCACATGGAAATGTATTTTGTGAAGAAGGTCAACTTGTTCCCTATGCTAGAATAGGTATTAGAAGATGAAAATATAGAAATTGATCCTCGGTATAATGTAGTTTCCAATCTATTGCTATTGTTGATTGATTGGGATGAACAAGAGGATGAACTTGATATTCTAACAAAGCCCATTGAGGCTAGGACCAAGGAATGGATTGACATGTAGATTTCCCAATTGAAGCAACAAGGGGTCACCTTGACATATGCGGAACTTGAGGATGAGCCGACAAGTGAAACTGATAGTGGCATAGTTGCTACCATGACTAGAGAAACCTCAAAATCTCCTCGAGCCACTAGGTCAAGGAAGAGGAAAGAAGTGGCTGAAATTTAGCCCAAGCCTAAGGTGTATGCAAGAAAAGCAATGAGAGGTGAATCCTCCAAGAGATCGAAGACATCAGGCATGCCCACCTTCTAGGAGGACCCTCTCCATGAAGGAGAAGAGATAGAGGCCAAGTAGCCAAAGTCTCCACCTACTGCCTCCATTCTCATGGCCACTGCTGCTATTGATGTTCCTATTGTTGATGCCTCTCTGCCTACCTCTTAGGCAATGGTTGCTACTTCCACCCCTATAGTGGATATCTTTGTCCACCTTGCTTCCACCCCACCCACTACGCAAGTAATGATAATAGAATCTTCTTCTACAATTACCTGTTTGCTCTCCTCTTTCTCCATGTCCTCATCATCATCCCTTCCACTAGCTATAGTAACAATGACAATGCTTGATCTCTTGCTTTTGGAGGCCTTCGCCCACCACATATAGAATTTTTCGACAGAGCTATCTAGGGCATTAATGGACCCAACCATATGCACTACCTTGGCACATTTTGTTTCAAATCTCCCCCTCCTCCTCCTCTAATTGAGCCACCAAAAATGAAAGCAACAATGGAAATATTAGAAGAATTGGAATGACAACAAAGGAAATGGAAGAGGAGGTAGATGATTACCATGAGTGCCTTGAGTATCAAAGTCTAACAATTGTGATAGGGAGGCTACAGGAATCAATCACACTGATTGGGAGGCTGTAGGAAGCAATCACAGATTCCTGCGCTAGGCCTTGTCATAGACCTCCTTGGTGAAATTGCTATTCCACCTTAACCTATAGGAACTATAACTTTTCTAAGTTCCCCTAGTTCTCTTGCCAACCTCACTATCTTGACAATTTTTGAATAACTAAACCAATCCTTGGTTCAACGCTTCATTCTCCTTTGGCCCTTAATCTGCTCTAAAGACCAAATAAACTCAACCTTCTTCTAGGTTCTTGTAGGGGTTAGAAAAGGTTACAAAGACTTCAAAATGGCTTGTCTAGGGTTCTTAGACAACCACAAGTTCCTATCTTACCATCGCTTTCACAAGATGCTCTCCCAAGGTTTGAAAGGCTAGTAGCCTTTGAGCCCCTATTAGGTTTCTGAATAGGGGTAAATTGCTTTTCCCTTCTAAACCCACCAAAGGACTTAGGTTCTTGACTTAGGTATTGTGTTTCCCCTATCTACACCCTCAATATTTCTAGGGTTTTAGTCTTGCTCAGGCCGTGTGTTGTCCAAACACCAAATTGGTCAAGCAGCTAGGTTTCTAAACTACTCAGAAACAATTTTAGGATTGGTGAAAAGTTCTCCTCCTAAACGGATTACTGGGCTCTCCTCCTTATCACCATACATGGCCAAGACCTTCCCCTAAATTCTCCAAAATAATTTTTTGAAAATCTTTTCTCCCCTGCAAGTTATCAACACTGTCTTGTAGCCTTTCCTAGCCAGGTTCTTCACTGTCTCGCCTAGGGCAAGGCTTTTCTTCTAGCTCCTACAACCAAAGAAAACCTAACACCTACCATATTTACAAGAATGGAGCCTAGGCACATTTCCCAAAAGTTCGTACAATTTGTATGGTGGGAAGGCGCCCTAGGACTCCATTATTAAAACAGCTAGCTATAGGACTAAAAATGAGAGAAAAATAAAGTATTTACAATCTACAGATGGAAACAATCTACCAAAGCAAAATAATGATACACTAAGCTTGTATAAGACTACCACTACATTCTACAGCAAAGAAACAATAAGATTCAATAAATTTGAAGCTCAACAAGAATGCAAAGAATAGGAAAACTGTCTTTTTGAACATTGTTTCACTAGCTTCAAAAACTACCACTTCAAAATAAAACATCTAACCTCTTTCCATGGTCAAGGCATGCCTTAAATAGGCTTCCAAAGCAGTTTAGATGCTTGAGTCAGGCTTCAAGATGACCTAAAA
The DNA here is from genome assembly GCA_007258455.2 of Sequoia sempervirens. Taxonomy (NCBI): domain Eukaryota; kingdom Viridiplantae; phylum Streptophyta; class Pinopsida; order Cupressales; family Cupressaceae; genus Sequoia; species Sequoia sempervirens. The sequence goes on from VDFB02281492.1 coordinate 297,632,357, forward strand.
ATAACCTTTGTAAAACCTGATGTGTTTTCAAACACCTTGCCAACACTAGACAACTTAACATAATGATGTTGTAAGACTATTGAGCCCTTGTCAACTTCCTTCCCAAAGTTCAAATACACCCTAAGCACCTAAAATAATGGTCAACATGACCTTATGATAGCACCACAAAATTAAGAACTTCAAACAAAATTTCAACAATAGTCCTTTCCTAGGTGCTCCTGCACCATTCTCCCCCTCTCAGCACAAACAACTAAGGAATTTTGGGAGAGATCAGAGATATGTCAATGCCTTGCTTCTTAAAGTCTACTTCTTCTATGTAGGTAGCTTCAGATTCATGCTTATGCTTCCATTTGACAAGATGCTCCATGTACACCTTGTGGCTTGTAGTCCTTTTCACTCTTGACTCCAAGATCTTCTCTGCTTGTAGCTTGTCTTGATGAGGGAAGGATACATTGCTGATGCCCTTGAGAACTTCTTGAATGATCCCTTGTACTTGATCAAGTCAGCTACATTGAACACTGGAGAAATGCCCAAAACTGATGGTAACTCCACCTTGTATGCATTCTTACCATATTTGGCCAATACCTTGCATGGACCCACTCTTTTCATCTGTAACTTGGTTGCCATTCCCTTCTATAATATGGATTTGTTGAGGTGGACCATAACATAATCCCCAACTGCAAATTGTACATCCTTCCTTGACAAATCAACATTCTCCTTCAACTTTTGGGTTGATGTTGTGACTGTGTTCTTGACATGCTCATGAATCTCCTTCATGGTCTGAGTGAAGTCTTTAGCATGTCCACTCTTGTTCTTCATAGATCCAAGGTCTCTGAGTTCACAAATTCCTTTGGGGTGCATTCCATACACAACCTCAAAAGGACTTTTCCCTGTAGTTCTATTAACACTGTCATTATAAGCATATTCAGCTTGAGAAATTACCATATCCCAGGTTTGTCTATATTCCTTGGTTAGACACCTTAGAAGATTTCCCAACACTCTGTTAACCACCTCTGTTTGACCATCGGTCTGAGGATGGTAAGCTAATCCAAAAGACAAATTTGTACCCAATCTACTCCATAGAGTCTTCCAAAAGTGACTCATGAACTTCACATCTCTATTAGAAACAATCCTTAGAGGCAAGCCATGGATCCTAACAACCTCCTTGAAGAAAAGATGATCTATGTAGCTGGCACCATGAGTAGTTTTGCAACATATGAAGTGACTCATCTTACTAAATATGTCTACCACAACATAAATACTATCAAAACCAGTCTTGGTCTTAGGAAGACCTACCACAAAATCCATGCTCACACACTCCCATGGTCTATTAGGAATGGGTAGGGGTTAATATAAACCAACATTGCTAGCTCGTCCCTTAGCTTTCATGTAAATAAAACATTGTTCCACATATTTTCTAACATATTTTGCTAACTTAGGCCAGTAATAGAACCTTTGCACTAGTTCTAAAGTCTTATTGATGCCAAAATTCCCACTAAGACTGCCATTATGCTTTTCTTGAATCAGATTTTCCCTCATTGACCCTCTTGGAACACATAATTGATTACCCTTAAATAACAGTCCATTTTGCAATGTATACTCAGAATATTGGCTATGAAAATGATTCTCAAAATTAGAGCATACCTTGTAGGCTTCTGAGAAGTCTTCATCCTCACCATAGAGGTCTTTGAAACTCTCTAATCCAATGCTTTTCAGCTGTATCTCCTACACTGTCAGCAACCTTCTGCTTAATTCATCTGCAACCTTATTCATTTCTCGCTTTTTGTGCTTGATAGTGAATGTGAAGGCTTGGATGTATTCCATCCATTTCAAATGTCTATTACTCGGCTTCTCTTAGGTGTTGATATAACTAAGGGCCTAGTTATCCGTAAAGACCACAAACTCTTTGGGTAACAGATAATGCCTCCACTTCCTAAGGGACTGCACTAAAGAATATAATTCTAGATCATAGGTAGAGTACTTTTTCTTGGCTTCATTGAGCTTTTCACTAAAGAAGGCTATAGGCCAACCTTCTTGACTAAGTACTCCTCGTACTGCTACTCCACTTGCATCACACTCAACTGTGAATAACTTGTCAAAACTAGGCAATAATAGAATTGGTTGAGTTGCCACTTCTTGTTTTAGTTTTTCAAACCCTTTATCAGCCTCTTAAGTCCACTTAAACTTTTTTTCAGACCACCTTTGATAGTATCTAGGACTGGTGCACATATGCCACTAAAATTCCTTATGAATTTCCTATAGAACTGAGCTAAACCATGAAAACTTCTTACCTCTGTTGCTGTGGTTGGTGAGGGCTAGTTTAGGATGGCTTTGACCTTGCTTGGATCCATCTTTAGTGTTCCTTGGGAAACTACAAACCCCAAATACACAAGTTCTTTCTTGAAGAACTCACACTACTCTAGATTGATTGCCAACTTCTCTTCTTGCAACCTTTTAAGAACCATCTCCACATGCTTGAGGTGTTCTTCTGCTGTCTTACTAAAAATTAGTATGTCATCAAGATATACTAACACAAAAATCCCTGTGAAATCCTTAAGCACTTTATTCATTAGTCTCACGAATGTGCTAGGGGCATTTGAGAGGCCAAATGGCATCACTTTCCACTCATATAATGCATCATTCATCTTAAATGTTGTCTTCCACGCATCTCCATCCTTAATCTTGATCTGATGGTAGCCACTCTTGAGGTCCAACTTGGTGAAATACTGTGCTCCTCCAAGGCAATCCATTAATTCTTCTATTCTAGGAATAGGGAACCTATACCTAATGGTGATTCTATTTATTGCTCTAGAATCAGTACAAAGTCTCCACTTTCCTCCCTTCTTTGTTGCTAAAACCACTGGCACTACACATGGGCTGATGCTCTTTTGAATCAATCCTTGATCCAATAATTCTTGCACTTTCCTAGCCACCTCTAGGTTCTACTCAGGTGTAAGCTTGTATGCTACTTTACTTGGCAATGAGGCTCCAGGTATGAAGTCAATTTGATGACTTATTGCTCTCTTTGGAGGTAAAGTTGCAGGTTTACCATCACTGATTATACTCTTGTATCTATCAAGCAATTTTTGGACTGCTTCTGGTAAGACTATCCTTTCAACCTTTTCTTCCTCTTTGGACATCATCATGATCATATATCCTTCATTTCCTTGGTGTAGGTCCTTAAGGAACTCCTTGCCACTGCTCAGCATGATGTTAGGCACCTTTGACTGTCCTTCATCTTCTTCTGACAATGACTGCAGTTTGAAGGTTCTTCCATCCTTCTTGAATGAGATGGTGTTCTCTTTCCCATCATAAATGGAACTTTTTCATATTGCCATGGGCTGCCCAGTAGTAGATGGCATGCATCCATGGGTAAAACATCACAAACCAGCTTGTCTTTATATCCTCCAATTGAAAATTCCACTATTACTTGCTCATTAACCAAAACACTCTGCCCTTTGTTTAGCCATGTGACCTTGTAGGGGTTATTGTGAGGCACCTTCTCTAATTTTAGCTTTGTTACTACCTCCTCTTAGATTATATTGTCTGTTGAACCAGAATCTACAATGACTTTGCACACTTTCCCAAGTATCTTGCACCTTACTCTAAAAAGAGCTCTTCTTTGCTTAGGTTCCTCTTTTACTGGCTACCTGATCAGAACTCTGTTAAACATTAGATTTTCTCCTACCTTAGACTCTATGTGACTGATTTTAGATGATTTAGGACTCATGGTGTCCTCTTGTGCATAGGCCACTCTCTTTTTATTGCTAGAAGAGGATGCTTTCTCTGGGCACCTATAAGAAGGGTGACCTAATTGGTTACAATGATAACACTTCATGTTTGGAAAGTAAGAATTACTCCTACTTGCTCCTCTTCCTCTATTTGAACCTCCTTGAGGTCCTCTTCCTCAGTTAAATCCTCCTCTTGAAGATGTTTCACCTCCATGCTCAATGAGCTTAGATTCTCCTTGGTTTCTTTGGTCATTTCCTCTACCTTGGTAACCACCACACTGTCCTCTTTGATCTCTACCTTTGCCTCTGCCCTTAGAAGACTGATCTTGCTTTCTTTTGTTCCTTTCCTCAATCCTTATAGCCAACTTATAACATTGGTGGACTATCTTGGGACTTAGTAAAGCCATCTCTTCTTGAATATTCCATTTCAAGCCATTAAGGTACCTAGCCAGCTTGAGACTCATCCTCTGTCACATTTGATCTCATACAAAGCTTTTGGAACTCTTTAGTATAGTTGTTTACATCTTGGTCTTTCTGCCTTAGACTTTGCCTCTTCTTGTGTAACTAAATCTCATAGTCATCTGGCATGTAGGCTTCCTTTACCTTAGCAACCATTCCTTTCCAAGTTGATATGGGTTGTTTGCCTTCTTTCTCCCTTTCAGTCTGAATAAACATCCACCATGTCAAAGTTGATCCTCTCAATCTTGAATTAGCAACCTTCACCTTCTAAGCTTTAGTAACTCCATCACACTCAAAATGATTCTCCATGCCTTCTATCCAATCTATGACCAAATCAGGTTCCATTTTCCCACTAAATAATGGTACTCCCTCAAGTCCTTTTCCACTCAAGGCTTTCAATGCCTTTAAGAAAGGCTCCTCCTCCAAAACAGGGTTAGGTTCAAGGACCTTGTCTTCCTCTGCAACCTCTTCTTCCTTTGGTACCTTTCCTTCAAACCTTGCATTGTTCAATGCTTTCTCAAGTTGCTCTATTCTTTCTTTTAACGACTTGTTGTCCTCTTCTTGTTCTTCACCCCTCTTGGCTAATTGTGTAGTTGTCACCATGGTGGGAGTTTCACTTGACTCAACTTCTAATATATAAGCTGCCTTCCCAAATCTTTTGCTTGCTCTGATACCAATCTGATAGGGAGCCTATAGGAATCAATCACACTGATTGGGAGGCTGCAGGAAGCAATCATAGATTCCTGCGCTAGGCCTTGTCATAGACCTCCTTGGTGAAATTGCTATTCCACCTTAACCTATAGGAACTCTACCTTGTCTAAGTTCCCCTAGTTCTCCTACCAACCTCACTATCTTGACAATTTTTGAATAACCAAACCAATCCTTGGTTCAACGCTTCATTCTCCTTTGGCCCTTAATCTGCCCTAAAGACCAAATAAACTCAACCTTCTTCTAGCTTCTTGCAGGGGTTAGAAAAGGTTACAAAGGCTTCAAAATGGCTTGTCTAGGGTTCTTAGACAACCACAAGTTCCTATCTTACCATCGCTTTCACAAGATGCTCTCCTAGGGTTTGAACGACTAGTAGCCTTTGAGCCCCTATTAGGTCTTTGAACATGGGTAAATTGCTTTTCCCTTCTAAACCCACCAAAGGACTTAGGTTCTTGACTTAGGTATTGTGTTTCCCCTATCTACACCCTCAAGATTTCTAGGGTTTTAGTCTTGCTCAGGCCGTGTGTTGTCCAAACACCAAATTGGTCAAGCAACTAGGTTTCTAAACTGCTCAGAAACAGTTTTAAGACTAGTGAAAAGTTCTCCTCCTAAACGGATTATTGGGCTCTCCTCCTTATCACAATACATGGCCAAGACCTTCCCCTAAATTCTCCAAAAATAATTTTTTGAAAATATTTTCTCCCCTGCAAGTTATCAGCATTGTCCTGTAGCCTTTCCTAGCTAGGTTCTTCACTGTCTCACCTAGGGCAAGGCTTTTCTTCCAGCTCCTGCAACCAAAGAAAACCTAACACCTACCATATTTACAAGCATGGAGCCTAGGAATATTTCCCAAAATTCTGTACAATTTGTACGATGGGAAGGCGCCCTAGGACTCCATTATTAAAACAGCTTGCGACAGGATTGAAAATGACAAAAAAACAAAGTATTTACAATCTACAGATGGAAACAATCTACAAAAGTAAAATAATGGTACAAAAAGCTTGTATAAGACTACCACTACATTCTACAACAAAGAAACAGTAAGATTCAGTCCATTTGAAGCTCAACAAGAATGCAAAGAACAGGAAAACTATCTTTTTGAACATTGTTTCACCAGCTTCACAAAATTCCACTTCAAAATAAAACATCTAACCTCTTTCCATGGTAGAGGCATGCCTTAAATAGGCTTCCAAAGTAGTTTAGATGCTTGGGTTAGGCTTCAAGATGACCTAAAAACAACCTTTGTAAAACCCGTTGTGTTTTCAGACACCTTGCCAACACTAGACAACTTAACATAATGATGTTGTAAAACTATTGAGCCCTTTTCACCTTCTTTCCAAAAGTTCAAAAACACCCTAAGCACCTAAAATAATGTTCAACATGACCTTATGATAGCACCACAAAATTAAGAACTCCAAACAAAATTTCAACAATAGTCCTTTCCTAGGTGCCCCTACACCAAATTGATTAAGTGGTACAAGAAGGAGAAGAAACATAGTACTCTAATGAAGAAATTGAGGAGTTGGGTGCCAAGTACATTATCGAAACATTTGATCTCAAATTTGATGAGGAGTTGGCACAACAACTCAAAAATGTAGGAGAGGAGGTAGAGAGGTAGCCTTCTGATGAAGAGAAGGATTCAGATGAGAAAAAGGAGGAGCACACCAAGCCTCCAATCAGGGAGCAAGAAGAGAGCCTTGAGCATGATGAAGAGGTGCTTCCTCAACATGAGGAAAAGGAAGAACAAGAGGAAGACAAGCCTGAGGAAGAGATTGAAACCAATAAAATCCCATAAGTCGAACACCATAAGGAACACGGGCATGACTGAGAAAAAGAAGAGAAAGCCACCAAAGGGGAGGATGGCCCCAAGGAACATACAACCACTGAGTCCCCAGGAAGAGAAACCATTTTTATCCAAGATTCTGATGAGGAAGAAGGAGAAATGATAGAGCATGAGACTTTGGGAAGCAAAGAAATTGAAATCCAACATGCCCATGAAGAGAAAGGTGATCGTGAATCACCAAAAGGAGAATCTTAGATGCTAGAATGGCTTTAGAAATAGTTGGAGAAGAAAACCCCAACCCCAAAGGATCCAAGGGTAAGGCTGGAGGCCATCTTGGCTTGATCCCAAATAAGCACAAAGAAAGAGAAGAAACTAAAGGTCATATCTCAAGTGACAATGGATGTGTTTAGATCTAGAATGGTGGAGATTTCCACTCCAATTGTGGGAGAAGAAGGGGTAAGGTACAATGTCTCCACCCTTGATCTAGGAACAATAATGAGATAGAAGAAAATTGACCATCTCCAAGTGTCCATTGCCACCATTGTGCACCAAATGCATAAATATAAGACCTCTAAGGATGAACTAAAGGCACAAGTGATTGATCTAACAACCTATATTCAATAGTGGTCATTAGTGGAAGAGCTTCCCACCACATCCTCGATGCCACCACAATTGATGTCCAAGGATCGCATTAATAAGCTTGAGAAAAGGAAAAACTGGACAAAGGACACAAAGGATTGGTTTCAGAAAGTCCTCTACAATGGCAACATGGGCATTGGTCGTGTAGTCAAAACAACAAACAAGTTGTTAGAAGTGCAAAAGATAATAAAGGGAATAAGGAAGTTCTGCACTGACTTCCCTAAGTTATATAGGACCATGTATCCCAAACTTGAGGCTATTCTCATGATACCAGATAAATCTGGGGAGAAGGAGCTTTCCCTAGTAAAAGATGACCATTGGCTCATAGAAACATGGAAGTTAGGCTTGGATCACCGAAAGGAAGTGTTGGAATGAGTGATTCATGAGGAAAAAATTTACATTGATTGGGTCAAGGAAATCAAGACTACCTGCGAAGAATATCTGAAAATGATGACAGATCTTGATGTGCCCACTAGTGAGCTAGATGTAAAAAAATTGCAGCTGTACTTCCATAAGAAGATAGAAAATGGAACCATGGATGCCATGAGACTGAATTTATTGGGTTTTTTTGCACAAGAATACACTGAGTCCAAGCAAGTAGTAAAGAACCCACCAAAATATGACAAGGATTGGGATGACATCACCAACAAATCAAGGAGGCTAAACTTTCAAGTAATCCAATCCGATATATTGGAATGGAATAAGCTCCAAGTGTTGATCCTAAAGTTTATAGAATATGCCATGGTGAAGAAAAGCGAAGGAAATCATGTGATTGATGATGATTTCCTCACAAAGTAGCCACAACAAAAGGAAAGCAGCAAAAGACAAAAGAGCTACAATGCTACCACAAGAAGACTAGAGGACAAAATGTAATTTTAAATTGTAATATATTTGGGGGTAGGTGAAACCCTAGTTTGTAGTGAATCTTGTCCACACAATGCAAATCAATCTTGGCTATTAATTTTTCTTTTTAAACACTATAAATAGGGGGTCTCCTCTCATTTTCAACAAGAGTTGAGTTGTTCTAAAGGCATGCTATTGAAATTTTAATAGAAGTTCATTGGATTTTGGTGGATTCTTGAGTTTCAATTGCATGTTACATGGTTCTTCTCCCATAGTTAGTTAATTTGAGTAGATTTACTTTGTTGTTTATGATCTTTTCATGTTGTTAGTAGATTAGTTAATGATGTTCACTGGTTTTGAAGAATTTTGTTATGTGATGGCAACCTTCCTTGTCCATATTTTTTTCTATTTATTGATGATAAATGGTTGTGTAAAGTTAGTCTAGGCATAAACTAAAAGCTTCTCTAAACTTCTATCTTTTATTCATGCCTATGGTGAATGAATGGTTGAATATCTATAGTTCTTAGAAGCTTGCACAAATTTCTTGAGACTGTGAGGCAATCTGGTTAAGTGGTATTTTGTTTTAGGAAGGTTGTCCGCAATAGAATCCTCCATGATCACTGTTCGTTGCTAATTTAGATCCAAGAAATTCCTCTCCTCCCTACCCTTTTTCTTTCTTTTTTAATAAGTAACCTAAGCTAAGGTTCATTGCACATTGTAAATCCAAATCTAAAGCTAAATAGGAGTTTAAGACTATTGTTTGAACCTGCAACAACTATGCACTAACTCCCCATCACAAGAACTCCATTTTAAGATTTGACTTCTCTCTAGCTTAACTCTGTAAGTCTGCCCTTTGATTACTAGCAAGATCACATTGAATCAACTGATAAATTCCAAGCAAGTCATGACCTGAGACCTGAGAGACCTTGGGGTGATTTCCAACAACTTTTTGTTGGAGATTTCCTTTCAAGAGAGGTGATGCACCTATGCATTACCTGTGTTGAGAAATGCATAAAAAACCCATCAACATTATTGTCCTTTTCAATAGAAATAAAAAATCCTTCACTTAACATCAACACTCTCACAAAATATTCTTCTCAGTTGTCTTTAATAGTAATGCATCCTAAACTAATAGACACTAGTGGTATTGATTGTTCTCCTTTTCCTGAAATGAAATAAATAAAGAAATTTTTGCTTAATTTTAATGTCATCTCTCAAAATGCTAGTGATTTGAGTTCGTTAGAATTTACACCCTCCTATAAAGTAGAGAACAAAATCTTACAATCTAGGGAGTCTTGTGTAGGTATCACATATGGTACTAAGCAATAGATATCTTTGTCGCAAACTTCAGGAACACCTTCTACTATTGATCAAGAGATTATTTTGGAAAAAATACTCCAAGATCACTTGATATCTCTCCCTCCAGGAACTCAAAAGAAATTTTATTACAAGAATTCATTTTGGGCATATGATAGAGCTCATGGTCATGCTACTAATGAATGTAAGGCTTTAAGAAACAAAATTCAACATCTCAAGGAATGTGGTGCTCTTCCTTGTGTTGAACCACCTAATTCCTCTAACAGATACTTACTTTCATCTTATTTGGCTCACCCTTGTCCTGCACTAAGTGGGGACAAGGGGTTAGTTAGCCTCCTCCCCGTATGTCACTTGTTGTTGTCTCTTTTGGCTAGTTGACCACCTTTCATGAACATATAAGAGCAAGCTCAGGATGTGGATGACATGTGTTAAGTTGGCTCACATGTGACATACTATCTTTTTCATGATGTATCTTATTGGAAACATATGACTTGGCATAGGGATTTTTGAATAAGCTCTTAGGTCTTCTTCTATTTTAAAGAAATTGCTCACAGTAATGGCATTAGCAACCACTTTAAAGTGGGGGGATACATCAGCACTCATCATGTTTCATTGTGCAATTTCTTTCTTCTTACAATATGCCCTTTTCTTGGTCATGTCATTGGGCTTGATTTCCTCTAAGAGTGTGATATTTCTTCAAATTTTCCTTTCTTGGAAACATTAGGCACAATGTTCCCTAAGAAGAGACCTTGTATGAACTAAGAAAAATATCTTTGAACATTCATTACACTATTTTGCATTTACAATGTCTATAAGTTTCAAGCATACAAAGTTTTGCTTGCCTAATAGAGCTCGAAGATCATTGTTGCATGGCACCTTATCAAAGTTATCAGGAGGTATAAGCTTGGTATGGTTGAGCAAGAAGCCCAATCTGAGGCATGACTTTCCCCATAGCCACTTGTGTGTGTGTGAGTACATACCAGCCATGATTGAATGTTTCTCACCTTTTAGGACTTCTCACCCTAATGAACAACCAAGAGTTTTGTCACCTTAGAGTGAGTTTTCATTTTCAAAAAAATAGCCTAGATCTAGTCCACATTGTGTTGGACAAATGGTCGAAGCTTGATCCACCTTTTTTTTTCTCATTTTTACTTCTCTTTCTTCTAGTTATTTCCATTGCATGATTGTGTATCTTGTTTTGCTACAAATCATTCACCTTATGTGTGTCCTTTTGTGCTTATGTCAGTTTGACTTAGGATCCTGGATCCTGGGGACTTGACCACCTCCTTCATCTTTGTTATCCTAGACCATCCGCATTAGTACAATTGTACCCATCTTGAATTTCTACTTAAGTGTGAGTTTGAAGCAAGTTCATCCTCTCACTAAAGTGGGGGCTAAATGTAGTGTCAAAAAAAGTGCACCTTGCTTGATTCAAGAATAATTAATGATAAATTAAACTTAATGTTGCCTTGGACTAGTGTTGTGAGGTGTGTTACACATCCACATTAGGTCTTGGGCCCTTGAAAACTGAATAAAATGCATTTATCGATGTCCTGTAAAGGTGTTGTAAAGTGGTGTAAATGACTTTCACACTTTTCTAGAATTTTATTGACCATTTAAGTCTAATGGACCTATCTTTCCCTTAATTCAATGTTGTAAAATTCATTTAATTTTATTCTCACATTAATCTAGAAGGCTTGTAAATTAAACTTGGTTTTCATCTAGTGTTGTAATGTGTTTTACACATTCACAATGGATCTTGTGCCTTTCTAGGCTAAGTTGACCTCATTTTAATGTTGTAGAGTGTATTTAACCTCACTTTCACATTGAACTTTGTGTCCCTATCCCTAATCACCCTTTATATCATCATTAATAGGCCCCTATGACCCCATATTATGCATCCCAAGGAATATTTTGATCAAAGACCCAACTAGATCACCTTATAAACTTAATTTATGCATTCCCTGACACTTTAGCTAGCAAAATGGCCCCTATGGAACCCATTCACCACCTTGGAAAGGTTATAATTGCATTACTTCATATTCATGCTTCATTATCTTGTTTCATCATTTTGGTTTAATTACCTAAAAGGGCTTTGACTAAGGAAAACCCCTATTCCCTAACAATCAACATTTTCTCTCTCTTTCTTTGTGTGATTCTAAATATAGGTGCTTTGAAGACTTAGAGATCATTGAATATTAAGTTTCAAAATTTTTGGAGACATTTCCCTATTGGAAAGGTCAAAATCCTCACAAAAAGCCACTTACAATCCTGAAAATTAGGATTTCAGATCCAAACACTTGGAGGTACAGATTGAGCAGACCGAGAGCTATAGATTCCATTTCTGAGTTTCTAGAAAATTCAAAGTAGACTCATTCACCATTATTGGTGAATGTTTCCCACTATACTTGCTTTTCAAATATCTTTGTGGATTTGGATACCCATTCTGCTAAAACAGGCTCCAATGTAGTTTTTGAGAATCGAGACCAATTCACCCAGAATGGTGAATGAGTCCCACCAGGCTTAAAAATCAATATTTCTAGAATTTTAGATATGTTTCAAGTCTTCAAAACATTTCTAGGTGCACACTTTCTATTTCATAGCTTTCTGTTTCGCTTTATTTGCATTTCTAAGTCATTTTCTAGGCCATCTTTAATATCACACTATGTTTTCAAACATCTTGCATTTTCCAAGTTTACACTTGGTGGTGAATCCTCATTTGTTGTTATCCTTTCCCTAGAACCCTCCTTTGCATTGAAATATCAAGGTTTTTTTCTTGGGTGAAAGATTGAAAATAACCTCTCTCCTTTTAGGTCAAAAACCCTAGAAGCAGAAAAAAAGAACCCTGTTTTCTATGTTTCACTTTTATCCAATGTATACAAAGCTTTAAGAATGCAAAAAATGTGTATCAAAAAATGAAGAGCACTTTTATCAAACTTATGCAAAGCTTTATGAATATAAACATTGCGTATATGCAAAAGTGAAAAGTACTTTTATCCATATTATGCAAAGTTTTAGAAATGTGAACATTTTCAATTGAAATGATTTAGGAAGAATTCAAAAATGACTACCCTAAATTGATGTTTTTGACCTAGATGCATAAAATAGAAGTTACTAAAACTTTCTAGATTGATACTATAGGTCACCAACAAGATTAAGGAGTACATAAACAAGGTTTTAAGTGTTGTAAAAGGAAGTTTAAAATCTACACTAGGACTAAATCACCCAGAGGGACGTATGAGTCCTAGTGAGGGTTTTTCACAATTTTCAAAAAAAATTAAGTGATTTTTGTGATTCTTAGTTTGGACGATCTCTAGAATAAATGCAAATGTAGATTTTATATGATATTCAATGATGAAAGATGCAAAAATGCAACCTATATTCACCTTCATTAATGCAAGATTTAGAAATCCTAGATGCAAGTTAACTAATGCAAAACCTAATGCAAAGTTAATGCAAGCTAGATCTAGGATTATAATGAACTTAAAATTAGAAATAATTATGTTCTAAATGTAGGTTCACCAAAATGTAATGAAATATATAGGGTCCCACATTTTTGCAAGATGTAACAAGGGATATGAGAATCCCCCTATTTTTCTATTATTACACTCAACGAAATCTTAGAGATCTCAATCCAAGAATGAAGCAGTGGAAAAATATCTTCCAATAGGATGTCCTAGGGTTTTGATTAGAAACTAAAAAGGGGTTCACCACCAAGATAGTGCTTGGAAAGACAAGAGATGAATGAATCATGCAAAGTACCATGCAAAACCTAGCTAAATGACCTAGGAAATGAAGCTGAAATATATAATGAATAGAGGTGCACCTAGAAGAAGGATGTGGTTAAAAAATCTCCAAAAGCTTGAAAAATTGTACTTTAATGACCATTGGACTCATACGCTAGTCTAGGAAATTTAGTCCTAGACTAGGGTTTCTATGCCAAAATTAGAATCTGACAGTGTATGATTTGAAACAACTAAAATCTGGAAAATATGCTATACTGGGACTCATACGCCACAAGTGGCATATCAGTCCCACTTAAATTTTTTAGAGGGATAACACTTGAATCTTCTCTCCTATCTTTGGTCTTCCTTCCACACTTCATTTTCAAATTTGAAACCCTGATTTGCAACCTATAGATGACTTTTAATGAAGATGAAAACCTTGTGATGACTTGATGACTTTCTTCAGCCTTGCAACCTAATATTCAAAAGGATCTTCAAGCTCCAAGACACCTAGATCTACAATGACAAATGTAGAGAGAAGGGAATACTTGTTGAGTGTTAGGTAATAGTGGTTTTCCTTTGTCAAACCTCATTTAGGTAATCAAACCAAATGATGAGATAATGAAATAAGGACATGAAACATGAAGCATAGAACATGAAAAATGAAACATTTACAATGTATCTTGAAGAATTTCTTGAGATGTAAATCAACAATCTAGCATGAAGTGGCCATGTAGAATATAGATCTTGATCTTGAACTTTGATATTGTATACACCTAAAAATGGTCACATTATAATAAGTTTGGTAATTAATTAAATACAAGTTATTTAATTAAATCTCTAATTCAATCTACATATAAATAAGTTTAATTATTTATTTATATTATTCATTTTCTAATTCTTCTATCTTAATTAAATAAGTTTAATTACTTATTTAATTTAATCACTTTTCTAATTCTTGTTAATTAAATTAAATAAATTTTACAATTTATTTAATTGAATTATCACATTGCTTTATTTTGAATAAAGAAAATATTCTTCTTTTTCCAAAATCATGAAATCATCTTTAAATCTTCTAAAAATCCATCTCACATTTAATTAAATATTTTAAATATTTAATTGGAAACTTCTTATCCACATTCCACACATAATTAAATATTTAATTAGAAGTTTCCAAAAACCACATGTCACATGAAATTAAATAATTTTATTATTTAATTGATAAATTATCTTCAACTACAAAACCAACTCATAACTAAAGATGACAAATGGCAAGTTGCCTTCATTTTTGAGTGAAAGGTTTTGTGGGAAGGAAACATCTTCCTTCTTTTTCTCTAGCTTCCATCTTTCTCTCCATCTTCTCCATCTCTCACCGTTCATCTTACCAAACTGAATCTCAACCATTTATCTTTGCCAACTAAGATTTTTCCTTCAAAAACCCTATAAATACAACCTCTTTGTGAGTTGAAAAGAATACTATATTTTGTGAATTTAGTGCTATTACTATAGTTGCATTCTAATCAACATTTAGCAATCTTTTCAGGAATTTTTATTTGAAGTTCAAAGCATCTTAGTTTTCACGTCATAGCTTAAATCATTTAGTAAATAGACATGCATTTTGCATAAGCTCATTCTTCAAAGTTGTCATTCTAAACAAGTTGTTGCTTACACCAACTGAGGGCCAGTACTTGCAACAAATCCTTGGAGATAGAGCACAATAAGACACTTTCAAAGGAGCTGTTGTTTTAAGCTTTTGCTTTATTTTTCAATTAGTTTCCTTTGATTTAATGTCTTATTTGTGTGTTGGTTTATATCTCTTTAGTTAGATCACATATTCACACACAGATTTTTGGCTGTGTGAGTCGACGCAGTTCTAAGATGTGGGTTGTGGTTATCATGATGACCTACTTGAGTACTAAGAGTGAGTCTGCCTAAATTGTTTGTTATGTGCAAAACCTGTGAAAACACTTTTTGAAAAATTATTTTGAACATACACTTGATGTTTAGTATAGGACTCAAAAACAACTATTTTCAGAATGTTTGTTGTGTTTTCAATCACATTAATTCAGATAAAAGATCATCTGAAATGAACATGCAAAATTTCAGCTGAAACTACTCAAAATTGTTTGGAAAACTACTTTGGAAAACTGTTTTAGCACATCTAGGGTATATCTTAGCACATATAAGGTCTATTCTAGTGCATTCACTAGTTAGTTGAGTGGATATAGAGCCTGTTTTCATGCATTGAGTGTTTTAGCGCATAGGCTGAATATTCTGTGAATAGTTTTTGGTCACTATTAAAACATTTTTCTGTAGCACATCTGAGTTTTGTTGTAGTGCATATGCCTATTTCTGCAATGCATATAGGGTACAAAGTAGCGCATTTGTCACTTTTTCCAAAATTGTTACTTTTGACAGATCTGAGTTTTGTAACATCGCTAGTCCAGTAGCATTTTGACATTTCTCTCATTCTTAGAGAGTGGAAATCAACCAAGTTTGTTAAGAAATCCATTATCAATTGAATCAAGAAACCCAAGAAATATTTGGGTTACAAGAAAACATTGCGATGTAGAAAGTTTATGTATAAAAGTCAAAACATCTTGCTCCATTATCGTGAGTTTCTCCATAGGTACCAAGATTTTTCTTGTTGATTTACTGACGAGTACGTTGTAGAGCCTTTATGTTCATGAGCCTATTTCCAAAGAAGAGATCTACCACAACGACACAATCACAATCAACCTCTCAACTTCATTTATCTACCACAACCTTCCATTGAATATCCCACACATCCCAATCAAATCCTTCAATGAATTTAATTAGGCTATCACTCTTAAAAAAAAAGGATCAAATCTTAAAAGTTCACCTTTCAAGCAAATTTCTGATTATTGATTCAACTTCCCCAATAGGATTCTGATATACTTTATCAATGGAAGCCACAATCAATAATTAGGAACGTTTATGAGCATATCATAAGATTTTCATCTTATCAGATCAAAATATCATCATTTTCACACTTATCAAACTGTGATCTAAGTTTAGGGGGAATATTTCAAAATCATATGCCTATTTTTACAAGATCTCAATACGATAAACTAAAAGAGGATATTCAACAAGATCATACCTAAAGAACTCAAGAAGGTGAGAGTAGAAATCCCCTTTATAGTGTGAGTCGTAATCCACTTTTTAACGACAACTTGGGTGAAAGAGAAAAAAATCCCTTCCCCTTCAAAAGAGACATGATCAGAACTCTTGTAGATAGTGATGATGAGCGAGTTGAAGAACATCACCTTAGAGAGGTTGTGCAAGATCCCAAATTTCACAAAGCCTTAGAAAATATTTTAGAGCACAACAAAGAGAAATATTTCTTGTATTTGGCTGACAAAGGAGCTAAATTGCCTCATGATTTTGATATTGAGAACTTAAAGAGAAGTCTTGATGAAACACCGTTATCTGATATTAGTGCCTTGTCTCAATAGGTTAAGGCACTTCAAGGACAAATTAAAGAAATGCAAGGGGGGGCACAATGAAGACATATGCTCTTGATGACATTTTTCCTTATCCTTTTGAACGATGTCTCAACATGATTCCATTTACCAAACATTGTGAAATCCCAAAGTTTGATCACTACAATGGGAAATCAGATCCAATCGTTCATATTAGAAATTTCTAAAATATGACTTTAGAGTTTTCCCATGAGGATACATACTTGATGCATTTTTTTCCTAGGAGTCTTGGAGGCCAATATATGGAATGGCTATCAAAAATCACACAGCCTATGAAGACATTTAAGGAATTGATTAAGGAGTTCATATCACAATATTCCTACAAAATACAACATCAAATAACCATGATTGATCTCTGCAAGGCTAAACAGAAACCTGGTGAACCATTCATTACATTTCTTTAGAGATGGAGAAGATTGTTTGCTAGATACCCACGTCATGTTCCTAAAAAAGGAAAGATCACCACTTTCATAAACAACTTAGATCAAGAGATGAGCTATCATCTTAATCTTCATTGTCCTCCCTATTTTTAGAAATTGATCAAAAATTCCATCACCATTGAAAGTGCTTTAATCCAGAGAGGGATAATAAAACTTGACAAGGACAATCCTAGCTCTTCAAATCACCACAACAACAAATCTAAGTTTTTGACTCACAACAAAAACATGGTGAATGATGGTGTTGTAGATGTGAATCATGTCTTGACTAAGCCATTTTTTCTTAGTACTCCAAGTGCTCCTCACAACAATAACTATAACAATGTCAACTCAGTCAAAAATCAAGGAAACAATCCTCCTCTGAGGAATAGCATGGATCAAAATTTTACTCCCAATCAAGGGAATGCTAACAATCAAGGTTACCATGGGAACAATAACAACAACAATACCTTAGGAAATGTCTCAAGCACAAATCCACAATGATCTTCATTCTTCTCTAGTAGAAGAAATTTTACTCCACTGGGTCAATCTTTAGAATCTGCATTGAAAGAGTTGATGGCTAAAAATTTCCTTACTCTACCACCTCAATGCAACTTCGAACCCAATGTGAATCCTTCATCATGGAATGATGCATACTATTGTGATTATCATCTGTGCAAGGGCCATCGAACAAATAATTGTCAAGTCCTAAAAAATGTCATCGAAAACTTAATCGAAAATGGCACCATCACAATAGAAGGACACCAACAATCAAATGAAGACCACCAAGCATTTCACAACCCTTTGCACAACTATCAAAAGGGTGAGTCTTCTGGAAAAAGTGTGAATCATATCAACGATCATATAATCAATCATATCTACACTGATGACGAATGGGTCATTGTTATAAAAGTCAAGGAGAAGATGAAATATAGACAAGTCAACGCAACAAGGGCACAAGCTAAAGTTGTCTTAAAGGGAGATTCTTTAAAATCCACTGTGCCCCTTCCTCAACATCAATATGACTTAGTCAATCAACTTGGAAAAACTCCAGCTTAGATTTCTATCTTACAACTCTTGAAACTTTCTCCAGCACACAAGGAAATTCTACAAAAGGCCCTCATTGAAACAATTGTATCCACTGATCTAGATGTGGACCGATTTCAAGCCATGGTGGGACACTTGTCCTCACTGACATGCCTCTCATTCTACAAAAAATATGTCATTTCCATGACTCATCCCCATAACTCATCACTATACTTAGAAGTCATGATCCACAAGTTTCGTGTCAGACGTATACTAATAGATGGAGGTGCTGGTTTGAACATATATACCATGGAGTTAGTTTAGGCTTTAGGATTTTCTAAGGACTCCATTGATCCTAGAAGAAATATTACTATTAAAGCCTACTATGATAGGGAAAAAAATGAGTGTTAGAAAATGAACAACAAATAAAGAGAGCAAATAACAACTAAAAACGCCCTACACTTCAAGATTAGCCTAATGATTAACTTAGCAAAACAAAATGGAAGATTTCACCTTGTTATGTTATCCATTGGTTGGCCCTTCGATCTTCGATATTTGTATGCTCCTTGGATGGAAAGATGTAAGCTATAAGATAGGATGAGTATGGAGAGATGAGTGAAAATAGATGCAAATTTGGAAAATTGGCTAAGTGTGGCTCAAGGAAATTTTTTGCAAGAGTTTGGCTAGCATGAATGACCTCCCTTAAAATGAGAGAAAAGAGGGGGTATTTATAGAGAATTTTGGACACTCTATGGAAATGGACAGTTGAAATTGAGCCATCAAAATCAAGATGTAGGGCTAAGGTGAGTTGAGAACTCACAAACCCTCACATCTTGACATGTGGCATCTGAAGTGGATTGTAAGAGGTGATGTGTACATGAGTTGGATGGAGAGTACATGACATGGAGGTAGTACATATTACCTTGGGATTGGGACAAGATATCCTCATAAAGGAGGTCCTTGTCCCCATGTGGGTGAGAATACATGTGAGGAATTGAAAATTCCTCAAATATCCTCATGGGGATGAGAATTTTTTTTTTAAATTCCAAGGGATGCATTGGGGGATTAAATGTGAATTAAAATTTCACATGGGGAATGGAGTGCCTTATCCAAAAAGAGAAAGCCTTTAATAAAGTTGACGTATGACACATTCCATAAATGATATGGGGATTAGGGATGACCTAATTAAGTGATTAAGGTTGTGCAATTACTTGATTAGACAAATTAATGACAGATCAAAGGCAAGTGGGAAATTATGGAGGATGGGACCCTAATGATTATTAGGGGTGTGCATATCTTAATCATAAATTAATTATGACTAAGAAAGAGGGTTAGATTGTTAAGAGGGATTATAGACCAACTTGCAAAATTTGGAGGATGTGACAATGAGAGAAAAAGTGAAGAATTTAAAAATAAATTTAAAATTCCAAAAGATAATATGACTAAATTAAATAAAGTGATATATATTTATTTAATTTAGAGAGGAAAGAGGGGGAAAATATTTATTAAATTAAATACTTTGGAAACCTTATGTAGGACACAAAATATTAATTAAATGAGTGATTTAATTAATACTGGCAAAGAGGATGAATTAGATGAGCAAAAGGATAATTAAGGAGACGATTTTGACCATATGGAAGTGGTCAAATTTAGATGTCTACATTTTGCCCCTCTTCGAAACACAATTAGGATAATAGGGTTTTGAAGAAAAATAAAATATAGACGACTCTATGGAAGAAGCGATCGGAAAAGAGATGCCCCAGCATGGCAAAGTTTGTGCGAGCTACCTGAACAAAGGAGAAATAGAGGGGATGCCTTGGTCTCGCAAATGAAGGATTATGACGGAAGATTGGGAGAGAATGGTAGGGTATGCCCCCTTGAGAAGGCAGACGGGGAAGGAAAAGGGGCTGCGGGCAACTACTTGAAAATATAAAGTGGTATATGTTGTTGGAAAGAGCACGAAAAATTGAGAAGATTGGCACTTGAATGAAGGAAAATGGATTTACAGTGTGCAAATGGCTGCCCCAGGAAGATAGGGGTGTGTGAATTAGTTGAGGGGAAAAAAAGTTTAAAAAAAGGAAAAAATTCCATTTATTTCAAAAAATAAAAAATGGAGGGAAAAAGCTATAAAAGGTAATTCTAGGAATTACCTCTCCTCATTTAGACAGTTGTTAAGTGAGGAGAGGGAGAAAAGGAGAGGGCAAGAGGGAAGGGACACGATGCCAGAGTGTGATACTGACATCATTCCCCAAGTGGATGAGAGATGACGATTCTTCAACAAGTGTGCCATGCCACGCTAGGTTAGTTTGAAACCCCACTTTGTGATTTCGGTCAATTTGCTTAAGATTTTGTCAAAAAATGAAAACATGGGTTTTGTTGGACTGGGTGGGAGGAAAAATGGGTTTAGTAGAAAAAAAAAGCGTTTGGAGTGGGTGGCGAGGAGGAGGGGTAGGGTTTTTTATTTTGTGTCCCGTTGACTTATAGGGCCACTCGTGCCCAGGCAGGTCCACCCGGGCTCGGGCAGGTCCGTATGGGCTTGGGCAGGCTCACCCGCAAGTTGGGACGGGTCCGCCCGAGCTCGGGTGGAGGCCCACCCATAAGCTTGGGCGGGTTCACCCATGAGCTCAGGCAGAGGCCCGCCCACGAGCTCAGGCGAGTCCACTCGGGCATAGGCGGGCTCGCCGGCAAGCTTGGGCGAGTCTGCTTGGGCACAGGCAGGCTCACTCACGAGCTCGAGCGGGTCTGCCCGGGCACGGGCTGGCTCACTTGTGAGCTCGGGCAGGTCCACCTAGGGGCGGGGGCGAAGCTGCCCAAGGCCTAGGGTGGGTTCAAGACAACCGAAAATACCCAAAGGCAGGGGGAAAAGGGGGGAAATGATGGGATGGAGAAGGGAAATTCTGAGGAAGGAATGAGTAAAGGGGGGAAAAATGATGCCAAGAGAAACTGCCAAAGTGTGTTTATGTGATGGATGTAGAATGTTGAGAGCTTGTAGACGTAGGAGAGACTGTCTAAGGTGCTGACGAGATGCATGGCGACAAGGACAGATGCAGATCACCAAACACTAACAGAGGAAAGACTAGTTCATATGCTATCATACCCAACAATTAAGGCCCATAGGGCCATGCTGACAGCCTTGATAGAGCATTGGGATTCAGCGACATTGACATTTCATCTACCGAATGGATAGATGACAATGACGCTGGAGGATGTTTGAAAGATTCTGAGGCTCCCCATAGCATGGCTTGCGGTTAGCGAGTGCTGGGTGGTGGGCAAGGCACTAGACAAGTCTGTGCAAGTTATTTTTGGTAATGATGATCTACCGATTCAGTGGCAGCATCTGGATGTGGACAGATGTTTGTCTTGCAGGGTACCGACATTGTCGCTATACCTAACTGGGCTAATTAGTGGGATCTTGGTGCTAGACCGAAGTGGTTGATTCTTGCATCTCAGGCATGTCGAGGTGATTCATCATATCATCAAGGGCTGAGAGGGTTAGTTTGCGTGGTGGACCTGCATGCTGGCATAGTTGTACCAGGATATACACCGAGTATGTTATCTGAGGGTACTGAGTGTGACACATGTCACACTAGTACATGTCTGGGCTTAGAGGCACATCAGGGTGACTAAGTTGATCATGCAGAGAGCAAGAGAGTAGGATGATAGAGAGGCCATGGCCTAGGGATGGGGGGTAGAGGCGGGAGCAATACTACGGTATCAGGATGTTAGAGATGTAGATGTTTGGAGGAGGTGACTAGATGATGTGCAGGCGGAGATGATAGTGCAGCGTCCTTATCTGATGTGGCACTTCAAGGGCTAGAGGGACGATGAGGAGGCACATAGTAGTTACTTCTTTACCCGCTATTATATTATTGGGAGATGTCTGCTTGTAGTGGAGCTGCACAGACCTGATCGAGTGATGCGATAGTTTGGAGTGAGGTAGGATATTCCTGCGGGGTGGGTGATGTTTCGGCAATTGAAAAGAGAGCGACCATGGGGGGCCGAGCTGGATCTGGATGTAGTGTGGGGGGAGCTAGAGGCACTGCAGTTTGTGCCATACCTAGGTAGGTGGGAGGGGGAGAGAGATGCAGGGATGACATATCAATATCTACAATGGTTCAAGCAACATCCACCGCCACAGATTACCCCAGTAGTGCTGATTGAGGGAGCACTAGGCTTTAGATCAGAGGATGAGAGACGACTGAGGGCAGAGGGACCGGTACCCCGAGGATGATAGAGAGGAGGCCAGGCGAGAGGAGGATAGTAGGGGGAGGGATAGGAGGAGGGTAGAGCAATTGAGGAGCCAGTGAGGGTAGCCAAGAGGAGGAGACGATAGCGTAGAGCCTAAGGAGGAGATGGAGTAGAGGAGGGAGAGGATGAGGCTAGGGTGGTGGAACAGTAGGATAGGGGGCCAGAGATCCTGAGAGAGAGGAGCTAGGAGGTATGTGCATCTCCAGGAGGTCAACAGTAGGAGAGAGGGGAGGAGCCAAGGCTAGCGGAGCACGGGCGAGACTGGAGGTAGACATGGCCATAGGAGGGTAGGAGAGAATGACAGGGAAAGGGAGCCCCCTTGGTGATTGATGTGGATGAGATGGAGGTGTCGACAAAGAATGAGGGGTATGAGCCGCAGGAGATGGACATTGACTTCGATGTGCATGATATCGCAGCACTAGCGAGAACACCACCTAGAGGAGAGGATCTTGCAGTGGTGTTGGGAGAGACTCTAGAGAGACTGCGCCTTAGCGAGCAGTGATTTCAGTAGAGAGAGGCAGAGCGGGTCAAATTAGAGGCAGTGTTGAGTGAGCTATAGGCACGATTCACCCAGGGTGAAAGAGATTACTCAGTCTTGGCCACACTGGTGTCTGATGTGGAGAGGAGATTGATGAGAGAGATGGATGAGGCACAAGATGAGACAGTTGACCTGCGGGCACAGATAGAGAGATTGCGAGCAAAGCTGGCTAGGGAGCATGAGGAGGGAGATGCAGTGAGGTGGGAGAGGGACTGTTAGTGGCAGAGGCAGTGATACAATAGGTCGTTAGAAGAGGGACAGGGCAGGAGCCGTCAGATATTGGGGCAAGGATGGTGGGAGGTACAGATGGTCTACAAAGGTAGCTAGAGCGGTTATCAAGAGAGAGAGTATATTGGCACTGAGAGTAGGCTAAGCTCAGAGACAGAGTGGACTGTTTAGAGCAGATAGTTGGGGATATGGGGTTGATCCAACAGAGAGAGGAGGATGAGGAGAGAGATACACATGTTGCGGTTAGAGAGAGATGTGGCACAGGCACAGGTGTAGGTCATAGAGGTAGATAGAGATGTGTTACAGGCACATTCTCAGATGGTCGAGAGTGAGAGGCTGGTGGAAGAGACAGAGGTTCAGTGTCTTCGGAGAGAGAGGGATGCAGGGGTTTCACAGGTGTCAAGTCTTTGATGGGAGCAAGATTCTGTCGAGCTAAGACTTTAGGCACTTTAGAGGGATAAGGATGTAGCAGAGGCTTGGGCACAGGCCGCACACAGGGAGAGAGATGTCACAGAGGTACAGATGCAGACACTGCAGAGTGAGCGAGACATAATGCAGGCTCAAATATAGGTAGTGCATGGTGCAGGGGGTGAGTCAGGGGCAGAGGTAGAGGGGTTACGGGCACAGTTATAGGTGGTAGAGGCTGAGAGAGACAGGGCTACAGAGTAGGTATAACAGCTGACAGTGGCACAGGAGGCTTGGGTACATGAGCAGAGAGTTATCAGTGGAGACTGAGATAGGTATAGACTTGAGCAGAATGCCGCTAGGCATCAGGCTACGCAGCGAGATGATTATATGTAGGAGTCTAGCTATTGGAGGTGCACGTATGAGCATGCCATTCCAAATCCAGTGCAATGCATGGTGCACTACATCAGATAGGTACCTCTGATGCCAGCACTGTCCCAGTCATTATGGACACGTACTAGAGGGTATAGTGACTATCGATAGACTCCTCTTGGTGGTTACCAGGGGACTCTCACCCATGAGTGTTAGGGGACTCCCACGCATAGAGGGCCAGTGCCAGACTCTCCTCAGAGATCAGATGTGGGTAGCTCACAGTAGAGCAGCCAGAGAGTAGATGATAGGATACCAGTTTTTTGATAGACACAGGATGGAGTGCTTAGTACTTATCAGTAGAGATCAAAGGTGCTTTACATCTCTAGATTTTGTACCTTATTTGATGATATATGATGGATATGTGGTAGATTATGCTTGAGACTTGGTGACAAGATGTAAATTGTATTATTTGGATTATGATATGGGACAGTCCTTATTGAAACTGTGCACTATGTTCTTTGTGATGGCTGATTTAGTTTATGTATACATATGTATATAATATTTCATACTTATGTGGATGGGTGATCTGCTTTATTTATGCACATGTATATGATACTTCATGCTTTTGTGGATGTATGATTTGATTTATTTATGCACATGTATATGATACTTCATACTTATGTGGATTGATACTTTGGTTTATGTATGCACATGTTTATGAGAATGGGTGATTTGGTTTATGTATGCGTATTTTTATGATATTTCAATGCTATGTGGATGAATGATTATGCATATATTAATGTTGATAATGCAATATGATATGAATATTTGGTATGAAATGTAATTAGGATGTAGGTAACAATATGTTTTGGTGGGTGATAATGCATGTAGTATGTAAATGTTAATATGGACGTGTATGGGTTAAATGAAACTATGATGCTTAATCTAATCAGCCTATGAACTATAAAATATATTGAGCCTATAATGTAACATGAAATATGAATGCAAGATGAGTTCCTATAATGAAAACCTAAGTGTCAGTAAGGACTTGCATGGGATTATGGATAGGTGATAGGTGTACCGTGGGTGTGATACTGTACCTGTCAAAAAACCATTAGAATCCTGAGAGGAAGATCAAGAGGGAAAAGAGTCAAGACTTGCACAACCTAAATCACAAGTCCTAGGTCACAAAGGAGGCTAAATAAAGAGTGTATGTAATGAAATGAAATGCAGTCAAGGATGCAATTTTCCATCTTCAGAGCATTGATTTTTGCTATAGCATAAGATACTAAATACCCTGATATGTAAGACCAAGGCGAGTTGGAATCCAATGCATGAAACAAACATAGCACACAAAAAGGCTATCCTGACACCCCAAGGTCACAATGACCTTGGTCAGGCTAGGTATTGGGGTAACCACAAACACACAAGGATGCCCCATTGTAACACAAGACCTCAGGGATCTTGGTGGGTAGTACGGGGGACAACTGAGAAGACAACAACAAAGAAAAGACCAAGATACACCCCTATGTTGATCAGTCAAAACACACCAAGATATGATGGATCAAGGTGACCATGACAAGTGTTGATAGGGATCTCAAATGATAAACAAAATCCAAAATTATCAAATGATCACAATCAATTTCAAAACATCCTTTTCCATAGGATCAAGGGAATGGATGGGATTGAAGTGGTTTGCTAGGAAGGATGCATCCTATTGAGACCAATGATGGATACTAAACTAGAATGACCCAGTTGACGTAAGATGTTTT
Source organism: Sequoia sempervirens (assembly GCA_007258455.2). Classification (NCBI taxonomy): domain Eukaryota; kingdom Viridiplantae; phylum Streptophyta; class Pinopsida; order Cupressales; family Cupressaceae; genus Sequoia; species Sequoia sempervirens. The sequence continues at coordinate 297,658,070 of VDFB02281492.1, forward strand.
TCATTAACCAGATTTCTTGACACTAGGGGATTTTGTTTGTGAAGAATGAACCAGACAAGGACACAAACTGACACACCCTACAGACCTAGGGGTTCGGGGGCTGATCAGAGATTAGCCTTGCCTACGTGATAGTGCAGAGCCCTCGTAGTTCATGAAAAGACCATGGATAAAGAGGAAAGAGGACAATGAAGGAAGATGATGGATGACCCACATGGGATGGTCAGAATACCCCAGGGTAGATCAAATGATTAGCCTTTCCTACATGACAGTGCAAGGGCAATGTAGTTCGACTAAGGATGCGATAGGATGAGATCTAGATAGAGACTAACATGATGGTGGGGCTACGTGATGACACAAACTGACTCATGAGCAAATGAATGACATAAGCTCAGAGTGGGATACTAAAAATCTCAAGATGAGGGATAGCCAAGATGGATCATCTAATGCTCATTCAAAATATACCAAGCGGTCAAGGATGGGATGGGTGAGGATGATAGTGCGGATGAAAGCATAAAATAACTAGGATGTCAGGTGGATAATGATTAAGTCCTCTATGGATGACACCTGTTATTAGGTTTTCACCACCCGTACTTATCCAAGGTACCACCAAAAAGTGGTTTTCACCATAGGATGAAGTTATTTCTCTTTACTATTTTTGGGTTTTTTTTTTCTGATTTTTTTCATTTTTTAATTTTTTTGATTTTTTTTTTTTTTTGGTTTTTGGATTTTTTGATTAGGTGGGGTTACCAGGCAGACTTAGGTGTAGAACCTATTTAGATCCATGATATTGATGGGTTCTTCAAGGGGCTCTCCTTCAAGAGTAGTTAGTATGTATGCCCCAAATCCATATTTGGCGGCTATGATATAAGGCCCCAACCAGTTTGCTTCAAATTTTCCTTTCTTGTCCCGGTCTTGCTGAGTACTCTAATTCTCTTTAAGGACAAGATCACCAACCTAGAACTATCGAGGATGAACCTTTTTATTGTAGTTATGCTTGAGGTGGTTTTGATATGCTTGTAGATGATCATAGACTTTGATTATTCTTTCATCTAGTAACTCTAGTTGTGCAAGTCATGCAAAACCAGCATCCTCCTCACTAATAAGATTTTTTAGGGAAATTCTCAGTGATGGGATCTCAACTTCAATTGAGAAGATGGCTTCAGTGCCATAGACTAAAGAATAGGGAGTGGCACCTGTAGGGGTGCGGATGGAGGTGCGATATGCCCAAAGGGCAGGATGCATATGGAGGTGCCTATCTTGACCAGTGTTATTGACAACCTTTTTGAGGATGAAGATAAGGGTCTTGTTGGTTTCTTCTACTTGACCATTACCTTGGGGGTAATAAGGCATTGAACAACAATGTTGGATATGAAAGGTGTCACAGAGGTGTTTCATGGCTTGGTTTTTGAAAAGTTTTCCATTGTCAGAGAGGATGGTGGATGGGATACCATATTTGCAGAGAATATGGAAAAGGATAAATTTTGAGATTTGAATACCGGTGATCTGTGAGAGTGGCATGGCTTCCACCCACTTAGTGAAGTACTTAGTGGCAGTAATTATGAATGTATGGCCATCAGATGATGGTATGTAAATCTTTCCAATCAAGTCAAAACCCATTGAGAGAATAGCCACAGTGCTAGGAGGGGTTGAACATCTTGTGCTGGAGCATGAATCAAATCTGCATCTTGTTGGCAGGGAAGGCATTTCTTCACAAATTCACAAGCATCATGCTGTAATGTAGGCCAATAATATCCACCTCAAAGAATCCTTTTGGCCAAAGCCATACCATTTGAGTGAGCCCTACAAACACCACCATGTACTTATGTTAGTGCAGTATGGGTTTCAATCTCATTTAGACATCTAAGGAAAATTCCATCATACCCGCGACGGTAAAGTGTATCACCGATGATAATGTATCAGGAAGAGCAATGAATGAAGGATTTGCATTGATTGCATGTGAGGTCTGGGGTAGAACATTATCATGGAGATAGGTATATATGTCCTGGTACTAGGGGGAAGTGGGAACCACGATATTGCACACCATGTCAATGTCAGGAATATCATATGTTGGGATTAAAAGTTGTTCTACAAGGAACTCACATTTTGTCTGATCTTTGGGCATGTCAATAAGGGAGCTGATAGTGGCCATTGCATCAGCTACTTTATTCTGTACCCTAGGAATTTGGTGAAATTGTATGAAGGTGAAATATTTCTTGAAACCATCCACCATGCATTTATAGGGTAACAACTTATCATCCTTTATTAGGAATTCATCATTAACTTTCTTGATGAATAATAATGAATCACCAAAGACTTTCAAGTGAGTTATATGCCACTGCTTTGCAATTCAGAGGCTGGTGAGGAGGGCTTCGTATTTTTCCATATTGTTGGTACACATGAATGTTATCTTGAATGATTTTGGAATGTAGTCACCTTGAGGGGTAACTAATAAAATCCATGCGCCTGATCCATTAAAAGTATAGGAGCCATCAAAATATAGTGTCCAAGCAGGTGCATCTATAACTGTGTAAACAACTGCGTCTGGAAATTTAGTGAGCAAAGGGTAAGCATCTACTAGTGGCACCTCAGCCAACTGATCAACTATGACTTGTCCCTTTATTGCTTTCTACTCCACATACTCTATGTCAAATTCACTTAGGAGCATGGTCCACTTGGCCATGTAGCCAGTTAGAGTTGTTCTGGATAATAGGTACTTTAGTGGATCAATCTTAGCAATTAATTTGACTGGATGGCTAAACATGTAATGTCAAAGTTTCTGTGTGCTGAAGACTATGGTGAAGCAATATTTTTCCATGAGAGAGTAGTTTAATTCATAGCTGACTAGTGTTCGATTGATGTAGTAGATTTCCCTCTTTTTTGATGATTCATCGTGTTGTGCCAACAATGCCCCCAACACGACTGAAGTGGCAGAGATATAAAGCAAGAGGGGTTTCCCTGGAATAGGTGGCATCAAGATCGGTGGATGAGCTAAGTATTCTTTGATCTTATCAAAACCTGTTTGACACTGTTGGTTCCATCGGAAGATGGAGTCTTTCTTTAGAAGATGAGTGAATGGCTGACATTTATCCACGAGCTGGGCTATGAACTGACGGATGGATTGCATCTTCCCTTGGAGGCTTCTTAACTGTTTTAGATTGTGCGGGGTTGGCATGTCCAGAATAGCTTTCACCTTGGTGGGATCAACCTCAATACCCCTTTGAGAAACTATGAAACACAACAACTTTCCTGACGTGACACCGAAGACACTTTTTTGGATTTAGTTGTAACTTGTAATGTTCCAGCCATTCAAAGATCTTTTTTCAAGAAGGTAGGATGTTCCGCTTGGGTTTTGGATTTTCCTAACAAGTCGTCAGCATAATCCTCCATGATGATATGGATGAGGTCATGGAAGATGACCGTCATTGCCCTTTGATATGTCACCCCTGCATTTTTTAGACCAAAGGGCATAACATTGTAATAGAAGGTACCCCAAGGTGTTGTGAAAGCGGTCTTGTGTTGGTCCTCAGGTGTAATTCAGATTTGATTATAACCAGAGAAACCATCCATAAGGGATAACATCTCATGTCCTGCAGTGAGGTCGACCAATATGTCAATGTTAGGTAGAGGGAAGTCATCCTTTGGGTAGGCCTTGTTAAGATCCCTGAAGTCTGTGCAAATCCGAATTTCTCCATTTGGTTTACTAACTGGTACTATATTGGAGATCCATTCAGAGTAGTCAATTGGTATGATAAAACCTACATCTAGTAATTTCTCCAATTCCTTCTTGACTAATAGTGCTACCTGTGGGTGCATCTTGTGGAACTTCTATTTGATAGGCTTGGCATTAGGGCAAACGTCTAGATGATGGACTAGTAAAGTGGGGTCCAATCCTGGCATGTCTAAATATGACCAAGCAAAGTTAATAATACCCTCTTGGAGTAACTGAACAATGACTGTATATTCTGGATTTGAGAGTGATTTGGCCACATATGTGATCTTAGGAGTTTCAGCAGTACCCAGATTAACTTCTCGAGTCTCTTTAATTAGGATGGACGACCATGTAGATAATTGAGTTTCCACAAGGGGAAGATGAACATCTCCATCCTCCAGTGCCTCTTCGAGGTTTTTGCCATCAGAAGCATCCTTTATTTTTACTTTTTCGAGGTCAGGAAGTGCCTCGGGGAGGTTTTCACTAGATGACCACTTTTTATTTTTCTTATTCTTATTTTTGGGACTGGAGTGTTCATCCTCCCCCAATTCCATGAGGTTGACATATGTATCCATAGACATATTCACGGGTGTGTTGTCATGTAGGCCCCAATCAATAAGCGCAGGGTGACAAAGGGATAGGCTAATGGTACAGACAGATAGGCATTCGAACATGGATGAAAGGTTAGTGTGATCGACGTCATCATATGCACATATGATGGATTCCTCCTCGGGTATGTCTTCCAATGAGCCATCATCCATGACAACACTATTGGAAGTATTAGACAATGTTGTAGGCCTTTCTGATTTTTGTTGTATCTGATGCCTATGTTCTATGGAAGCTTTGATGTATCAATAGGTTGCAACCACCCTTGTTCTTCTTTACCTAGGCCCCTGCCTTGGTAGTTATAATTTCCTACAAACTTAGCTAACCAAGGATATGCTTCTTGAAAATATTCCTTTAGAGGAGGATCTGGTTGGGGTTCTTCTCAATATACCCATTGACTTATATCCTCTTCTGGTGCATCTATCTTGATACTAGGGTACCTGGAAGTGGTAGTAGGAATGTTTTTTGCACTGAAGGTGATAGTCTTGTCTTCCTTTGGAGTAGCCTGTGAAGGTTGATGGTACTCGTGTGGTGATGGTTGCATGGTTGCTACATTAAGAGTAGTATGCATTTCATATTCACCACACCCCTTGTCAATGATTTGGAATTTTGTGACTATAGGATTGGTGGTGGAAGATGGAGCGGTTGTCGTGGTGGAGGGTGGATTAGCGGATGATGACTGAGATGAACCCATTTCAATCCCAGGACAATAATGTAAATGGGGAAAGGACACTTCTAAAGCACGACAGTATTCAAATGGTTGGGGGTCAGCATAAATGGTGACCTCATGTCCATTGACTAGGAATTTTAGGCACTGATGGTACATGGAGGGGACGACTTGCATAGCGTGGAGCCATGGGTGACCAAGGAGGAGATTATATGGTAAGTCCAGATCAAGGATATGATAGGTATTATACTAAACTATAGGTCCAACCTGGATAGGAATACTAATAATTCCTTCCAAAAAAATTTCTACATTATCATAGGCCTTGATCGTGATGATTTGATTACATAAATCGGCTTGAGTATACCCCACCTGTTTTATGAATTTCAGAGTACATAGATTGAGGGAAGAGCCATTATCTACCAAGACCCTTTTTATTTTATGGTGGGCAACCAAGATTTCAATATGCAAGGGACGATTATGATTTGCATCAATATTTGGCATTTCATTTTGGCTGAGTGCAAATGATAAGATAAAGCTAGGTGTCCTACCAAAGCTTGGAATCATGTAGGATCGATGTCATTAGGTACATGAGTTTCCTGTAAGGCTCTGTTGAGGATTTCTTGATTTACAGGAGAAGACTTAAGTAGATCCAAGATTGAGATTTCAGCAGGGGTCTTCCCTAAGTGATCCAGAATATTGTACTTAGAGTTTACAAGACTTGGCTAGGCGGGTGTGGAGGCTGCAGAGATAGTGATGCGGGCTTGTCATGTAGTAACAACACACTGAGGGTCCTTGGCTTTGACATGTATCATAGATACACGGGGTTCTACCTGCTCAATGTAATGAATAATACCCTTGTTATTGAGGGGTACATTCTTATAGCTTATGTTATTTGTGTTGTTGTCTTGGGGATTGATGTTGGAGGTGCTCATGCCTTGATTATGGTTTGGAAAGGAATTTTTATATATCTATAATTGAGCATTAGACGACGAAGCTTGACTAGTGTTGACTTTGATATCACCTCGATCAATAAGATCTTGGACATAGTTTTTGAGACCTTGACACTTATTCAGAGTGTGTCCTTTGATTTTATGGAGCTCACAATATTCATTTTCCCTAAACCATACAGGCTTAGGTTTGGATTTGTCAAGTGGTTTGGTGATAGGGTAGGTGATCGGGTAGTTGATCTGTAACAACTTATTGAATATGACACTTAGGGGTTCTCATAATTGGGCATACTGGCATTTAGCGTTCCCCTGACTGTTCTAGTTTGGTTATTGAGGATGACGAGATACCCCCTATGGTATGGATATGGCATTAGGTATGGATGGTTGTTGCCTCTAAGATGTATTAGACACTTGGACGTGTTTAGTATCAGTGACGCTGTCATTCACTACATTTTTGTTCTTATTCCAAAAACGTGGCTTATCCCCAAATGACCTTTCTTTGTCATAGTTCTATATCTTGATGTGCCCCTTGGCAACAAGGGCATGTTCAAGGATAGGTCCCTTTTCCACTATCTCTGTGAAAGTGGTGACACAATGTAACCTAAAATTATGAGCCATGTTGATATGAGGGTTCTCCATGAAGAGGGTGACCATGTCCTCTTTTAGAGGGGTTTTCATTCAGCTTGCTAGTGCACACCACCTTTGAAGGTAGCTAGCAAAGGCTTCCCCCTCACATTGTTTATCTTTGAGGAGATCTAAGGTGTCAGTTTCCTCCAAATTGAAGGAGAAGTAGGAGACAAATTTTTCTGTCAGGTCTGCAAAAGATTTTATGGACCCTCGTTTGAGGCTCATGAACCACTCTAGGGCATTTCCTCTCAGGCTTCGTGGGAATAGGTGCAAGAGATAGTTGTCATTGTGGATAACCTCTTGACACTGCGAGTAAAACTTTTGCAAGTGGGCCTTAGGATCTTTGTTCCCCCTGTATCTGTCGAATTTTGGTATTTCAAAATGTTTAGGGAAGGGGATCAATGAGATGGAGGGATCGAATGGATACGGGCATATGTTTTTGAACTTGAATGATTGTTTGCCTATCCCAGCTTGAAGATCTTTCAGGGCAGCTTTGATTTCTAACAGATATGAGTCGACTGGTGGCGGGTTGGATGGATATGGATTGTAGGATGATAAAGGATCCTGCTGAGAGAGTGTTGAAATGTTGAGGCATGGATTTTTATAGTGGGATGATGATGTCCCTTGCTGGTATGCCTGGGGATTTTGGTTGTACGGGGGTTGTTGTTGTGAGGTATAGTATGGATTTGTTTGGTAAAAATGTGAGGTAGGCTACTGAGGATCATGGATGTGATGTTGCCAGTTGACCTGTTGATACTAAGGGTATTGTTGCGACTATTGGGAGGCCACTTAAAGTTGTTGCTGCTAGGACTGCTATTGGTTATGGTAATAATGATGCTGTGGTGGTTGCTGATGTGATGTGAGATGTTGTGTGGGCCGAGATAGGATGTATTGTGTTCGAGCTCACGGACGTAGGATGGATGCGAGGAATGGAGATATGGTTTGAGTGGGAGGTTAGGATGGATTGCTTTATGATTGGTATGGTGGTTGTTGTGAAGAAATCAGTGGGTTATATAGCGATTGTTGTTGATGGGGCGGCTGACATAACATAGGGGTGTTTTGCAAAGGAAGTTGTTGGGTACCAAAGGGGACATTCAGTTGTGATGTACCTTGTGTAAAAGATGGAGGTGGTAGGTTAGATTGGGGAGGCTGTGGAGATGCATACAAAGGCGATGGTAAGTTTATGGCCCTAGGAGGTGGAGGAAATGCAGTAAAAGGGGTGCCCCCAACGTTGATGGGAGGTTGATTTAAAAGGGGTGGTGTCATTAGCATTAATGGCAATTGTTGCAGAATGTTTTGTGGTAGGCCAAAGGAAAAAGGATCATTGGGATCAACTATTTGAGGAGCCCCTATGACTGAGATTGTGGGATGTGGAGGATTACTAAAGGGATACAGAATGGCGTTGCCGAATTCAGGTTGATTCCAACCTTCTATGGGAGGTACATTGGAGACGTATGAACTACTTGGTGTGTTTTGTGAACCTTGGGGTATGTTAGGTGTGGAACCGCTATATTTGGATAGGTCGATACCCGACAGTAACTTGACACATTTTTCAAATAAGTGAGCCAAAATTTCTTCCCCATCTTTTTGAGAAGGTGATCTATCATTTGCACATTGACAGGGTTACTAAAGTGTTCCTCAAAGGTAAGTTCAAGTTGGTTGACCATGTTCTCATCCCCAAGTGGTGATGTGTTTTGACCATTAATATTGGATTGTGATGATCTACCATTATGTGGATCCTAAGGTATGTTCACACTGTTATGGGGGTCTGGCGAGGCATTAACTGGGTTGTTGGGATCTTGAGGGATGTTTGGTTGGGCTTGTTGCTCGGCCATTTTCCTTGTTTGTGACCGGATCTAAATGGGCATGCAAAATATTATGATGGACTAGGATGCTAGGATGACATTGGTGATGAAAGGATTGATTAGCTGACAAGGATGTGGCTTGATGGGATTGATTTGATTTGATGATTGAATAGCTGACGAGGATCTGGCTCAATAGGATTGACTTGATTTGATGATAGATTAGCCAACAAGTATGTCACTCGATAGGATTGATTTGATTCGATCGAAGTGGATTTTGTTTGATGAGATCAGATTGGGTTGATTGGTAGAAAATTGGTCAATCTGAATTGGATGATATGATGATTTGATTTGGATTGATGATCGACTAGGATGAAGGGTAATGACCAAAATCCAAAACCAGGTTTGAGAGTGACCCTTGGTAATGCTAGGTGTTGATTAGATGACTAAAGGGTGGATGTATGATAACAACACCAAATCCAACCTGAGATTGAAGTGGATTGATTGGGTCAACGAGGATGACCAACTTAGGATGGATGACTACCCTAAGTCAATTTTGATGGATGACGATTAGAGATGAACACCTAGGTCAATTTGGCTGACTACTTTAATGAGGTTTCAATGGAATACCGGTGATCTAAAATGGGGAAATGATAACCAAAACGTGGGTTCAAAATGGGTAAATGAGGATTCTGGATGGGTGAACGAATGCCTGAACTGAGGGGATGAACATTTAGGATGGTGAACGGATTCTCGAAATGGGTGTACAGATGTTCGAAACAGGGAGATGAGTGATTGAAATGATGAAATGAGGGTCTCAAATGATGAAACAAACAAGAAAGCTAATTGATCAAGGGTCAGGTCCGCATAAGGAACAAAACATGGTCAAATTTTATCAAAACAGTCGCAAAAGGGGTGGATCAAAGGTCAGGTCCACCTCTAGATGGGTCAGATTTGTCTGTGGAGGGCACGTTCACCTATTTAGAGGTCAGGTCCACCTGTCAAGAGGGCAAGTCCACCTATGGAGCAAAAGTTGGTAAAAAATGGGTAAAATAAGCTCCAAAGGATTGGTTTATAGGTTAGGTCCACCCCTGGATGGGTCAGGTCTGCCCCTGGAGGGTAGGTTTTCTTGTCGGGAGGGCAAGTCTGCCTATTGGAAGGGCAGGTCCGTCTATGGAGGAAAAATTAGTCAAATTTGGCTCAAAAACACTGGAAAAGGCTGGTTCAAGGTCAAGTTCACCATTTTAGAGGTCAGGTTTTCCTGTTTAGAGGTCAAGTTCACCCCTAGATAGGTTTAAACTTAACTTTTGACAAAATGACTAAGGCAAAGGACTCAAAACACAACAATCATCAATGAAAAGGATATGGCTAAGCAAAATGAATCACACAATCACTAGTTTCGCACAAAGAAGACAATTCAGACAACACAAATGTAAGTCTAGTAGAGAGGGTATGGCCGACAAAGTCTTCTAATCTAGGATGAACATGGTTACTAGGGAGTCCTCGATAAACACCCAGTATGTGAGGCCCAAACCGTGAACACCAACCCATTACAAGCATGAGTCGGGAACCTTAAAGGCTCGGACCAACTCTTCACATCATCCTAAAGCTTTTCCAATTACAACATGGTTGGATTGAGGTACAACTTTCACTCTCCCTCCTTTATATACCCCACTGGTATGCATGGTTGGAATCGTCCCTTGGGGTGATGAAATCCCTAAGTAGGTACCGCTAAGAAAAATAAAAAAGGATGACTCAAAGGACTTGGTAAGCTACAATTTCTTGTCACCTAGGATCACCAAATGGCGGAAAGGGATTGGATACGTCAAATATCTCACCAACAAACATGGAAAACAAGGTTAATTGACACTCCTAGTTAGCCATGTGTCTAAGTTAGGGGTTAAAAACCCTTAAAATAGTGAAAAGGAGTGGTAAAAACTAAAATTTTATCTTCTGGAAAAAATTGTCTAGGGAAAATCTGCCTATCTAGAGGGTAGGTCCACTTGTCTATAGGTCAGGTCCGCCTATCTGTGAAAATTTCACAAAAAGTCAATTTTTGAGTCTACGGAGGAAAATCCGCCCTTAGGAAAGGTCGGGTCCGCCTATGGAGGGCAGGTCTTCCTATTTGTCAGGTCAGGTCCATCCTAGGAAGGTCAAGTCAGCCCCTCTATAGGTCAGGTCTGCCCCTTTGTAGGTCAGGTCCACCCCTCTGTAACCTGCACCTGCAAAAAGTCAAAAAATAGCAAACATGAAAGCAAGAGACCCGTTTGTGGGTCCCATCAGGCGTGCTAGAAATTTGATAGGGAAAAAATGAGTGTTAAAAAATAAGCAGCAAACAAAGAGATAAAATAACAACTAAAAACACCCTACACTTCAAGATTAGCCTAATGATTAACTTAGAAAAACAAAATGGAAAATTTCACCTTGTTATGTTGTCCATTGGTTGGTGCTTCGATCTTCAATGTTTGTATGCTCCTTGGATGGCAAGATGCAAGCTATAAGATGGGATGAGGATGAAGAGATGAGTGAAAATGGATGCAAATATGGAAAATTGGCTAAGTATGGCTTAAGGAAATTTTTTGCAAGAGTTTGGCTAGCATGAATGACGTGCCTTAAAATGAGAGAAAAAAGAGGGTATTTATAGAGAATTTTGGACTCTCTAGGGAAATGGATGATTGAGATTGAGCCACCAAGATCAAGATGTAGGGCTAAGGTGAGTTGAGAACTCACAAGCCCTCACATCTTGACATGTGGCATGTGAAGTGGCTTGTAAGAGATGATGTGTACATGAGTTGGATGGAGAGTAGATAACATGGAGGTAGTACATAGTACCTTGAGATTGGGATAAGATCTCCTTATAAAGGAGGTCTTTGTCCCCATATGTGTGAGAGGACATGTGAGGAATTAAAAATTCCTCAAATATCCTCATGGGGATGAGAAAAGGAATTTTAAATTCCAAGGGATGCATTGGGGGATTAAACATGAAGTAAAAATTCACATGGGGAAAGGAGTGCCTTCTCCAAAAAGAGAAAGCCTTTAATAAGGTTGACTTAAGACACATTCCATAAATGATATGGTTATTAGGGATGGCCTAATTAAGTGATTAAGGTTGTGCAAGTACTTGATTAGGCAAATTAATGATAGATTAAAGGCAAGTGGGAAATTATGGAGGATGGGACCCTAATGATGATTAGGGGTGTGCACATCTTAATCATAAATTAATTATGACTAAGAAAGAGGGTTAGATTGTTAAGAAGGATTAGAGACCAACTTGCAAAAGTTGGAGGATGTAACAATGAGAGAGAAAGTGAGGAATTTAAAAATAGATTTAAAATTTCAAAAGATAATTTGACTAAATTAAGTAAAGTGATATATTTATTTAATTTAGAGAGGAAAGAGGGGAAAATTATTTATTAAATTAAATACTTTGGAAACCTTATGTAGGACATGAAATATTAATTAAATGAGTGATTTAATTAATACTGGAAAAGAGGATGAATTAGATGAGTAAAAGGATAATTAAGGAGATGCCTTTGACCATATGGAAGTGGTCAAATTTAGATGTCTACACCTACGATAATGAGGAAAGAGAATTCAAAGGTTTAATCATGTTGCCGATTAGAGTGGGACCTGTTCTCAAGAATACTTTTTGTCAAGTATTAGAATGTGATCTTGCATACAACATCTTGTTGGGTCATCCATGATCCATGAAATGCAAGTTGTTATGTCCACATATCATCAATGTCTTAAGTTTCCTTATGATGGATAGGAGATCACAATACTAGTTGATAATTCAAATACTCAGACTTGTGACAACATAAAAGCTAGTCAAGATACTTTGGTTCCCAATAATCGAGAAGCTCCTGTTAGTACTTCTCCCAAAGTTGATGCACAAATCAGTCAGTTAACCAACAGCTTTAACAAGAAACTACAATTCAAGGAAAATGGAATTGGGGAGTACTCTCTATGTCTTTTTAATCTTCCTATGCCACCTCAGTCACATGGGCAACCTTCTATCAGACAACATCAAATATCTATACCATCAACATCAACACAACCACCAACAGAGCCAAGTACAAAATTTAATGGACAATTTATCAAACAAAAATTCCCCATGGAAGATCTTGAGGATAAAGAAGTTCTAAAGTGGCTCTATAAAGATGAAGAGACACATTTCTCAATGTCAAGATACCAACTGACCAATATGGTAAAGGGTATTCAATCATGCAAAAGATGGGCTATGATGGAAATGGTCCTATCGAGAAAAGAAAAGGAGTAATTGAGCCTATTCACCTTCTAGGGCTTGCCGTAAAAGATAAAACATGACTAGGATATAATAATAACTCAAAAGAAAGAGCATCCACGTAGTTGCATGATACTGTCCTCACATTGCAAGAAGGTTCCAATACAAGAGAAGCATGTTTGACAACAATTCAGAATTTCATGGATAATAACTCTGACACAGACTCTAGTGAATATGAATGGGACACCATCTACAATGATGAGTTTTGGAGGGAAAAAAAGGTTGATGTCATACACAAGTACACTCCAACTCTAATTGAAGGAGAAGGGTCAGGGTCCCAATCGTGAGGAATTGAACTATAAGGTAACTATGACTCTAGTGATATCAAGTCGAATTTAATTGAACAAGACTATCATGAGAACAATATCATCATTGATCTGCCTCATACCTCAGATCCTATAGACAACTTCATTATGACCATAACCATAGCCTATTTCACGCAGCCTAATGACCCACTACCATTGATCTATCCCGATCTCATTGACTGGGATGTATCTGAACCTATCAATATACCTATGTTTCCAAGCGATGAATCTATCATGAACTTCCTTTCCATACACACCACAAATGATTGTTCCACAAGTGATTTTTGGCATAGAGTCTTTAATCATGAGAGTTTCAAGTCTCCTAGCTACAAAAATAAAAATAAAAAAGAAAGATCTAATGGTGAAAACCAAAATCTGGCAATGTTAGATCAAACAAAAGATAAAACAAAGAGCATATCAGATGGTGAAAACCTTTTTAAGGCAACAGATGATGGGATACTTAACACTCTCCTAGAGAACTATCATGAATGATTGCCTATCTTGATTAAGCCTACAAAAGAAGTTAATCTTGAAACTACAGAAAAACCAGGGATTCTACAGTTAGCTGCATCAATGACAGATAAAGAAGTACTTGAGTTCATGGAATTTCTAAGAGAAAATCAAGTCAATTTTGTTTGGTCATATGCAGATATGCAAGGTCTTGATCTTGATCTTATAATGCATCAATTGTCCATCAAACCAAGAGTTAAACCTATAAAACAAAAAATCAGAAAGATGCATCCTCATGTTGCACTACTAGTTAAAGGAGAACTCAAAAAACTCCTTGATGTGGGATTTATAAGATAAATTGACTATGCAGAATGAATCTCCAACATTATTCCTCTATCCAAGCTTGATAGAAGTATCAGAGTGTGCACATATTTCAAAGATCTTAATAAATCATGTCGTAAGGATGGCTTTCCACTTCCAAACATTGATACTATAGTTGATCTGACAGCTGGCCATGCCATGTATTCACTACTGGATGGTTTTTCTGGTTACAACCAAATCAAGATTGTACCTGAAGACCAGGACAAAACAAATTTCACATGTCCATGGGGGACTTATTTTTGGAGCATCGTGCCTTTCGGTCTAAAAAATGTTGGGGCTACATATCAAAGGAATATGACTACAATTTTTCATGACATGATGCACACGTTCATGGAAGATTATGTTGACGATATATTGGAAATGTCATACACAAGAGAAGGACATCTTGAAGGATTATCCAAAATCTTTGCAAGGTTAGAAAAGTTCAAAGCTTGCCTAAACCCTAAGAACTATGTTTTCAGAGTCACATCTAGAAAACTCTTGGGATACATAGTGTCTGAAAAGGGAATTGAAGTAGATCCTGCCAAGGTACAAGCAATCATGGAAATGCCTCCACCAAGGAATATCAGTCAGTTGAGATCATTATAGTGATGAATTCAATCTATACGAAGGTTCATCGCACAACTGGTAGATAAAAGTCTACCTTTCACACATCTATTGCATAAGAATGTTCCTTTCAAATGGGATGACAAGTGTGAAATGGCTTTTCAACAAATCAAGTAGTACCTAATGAACCCACCAGTTTTGGTACCACCAAATTTGGAAAAACCACTAATCTTATATATTGCCACAACAAAACATATTTGGGGGAATTATTAGTACAGGAGGACCCTACAGGAAAGGAACATGCAATTTATTACATCAACCGAATGCTAACAATTCATGAACTCAATTACACTTTCATTGAGAAAGATTTTCTAGTAGTAGTCTTTGCTTCACAAAAGTTTTGACACTACATGTTAACTCATACAATCAATTTTGTTGCAAAGATTGATCCAATCAAGTATCTGCTAAGCAAGGCTACATTGACAAGAATGTTAGCAAAATGGGTTATGATCCTGAGTGAGTTTGAAATCCATTATGTTGATCGCAAAGCAATCAAAGGACAAATTATCACTCATCAATTGGTTGAAGCACCACTACAAGCAGAGCATCCTATGCACATTGACTTTCCAGATGCTAATATCTTCACTGTAGAATCAAAATAGCCATGGCCATTATATTGTGATGGTTCTTTCACTCCACATGGATCAGGGGCAGGCATACTCTTTGTCACCCTTTAAGGACATACCATTCCATGGTCATATTGGCTATTGTTTCCATGCAGCAACAACATATATGAATATGAAGCTTTAATCACTAGACTCAAGATAGCATTGGAATAGAGAATCACAGAACTACAAGTCTATGGTGACTCATAGTTAGTCATTAATTAGATCAATGATGATTATCAAACCAAAGATGAAAAATTGTTGCCATATAAGAATATGGTTGAATATTTCAAGAAGTACTTTATAGATATCAAGTTCATACAAATTCTAAGACTTGATAACAAGGCAGTTGATGCCATGGCCACGATTGCATCATTGTTACAACTTCTAGAAAATCAGGCTTGCTATGAATTTCTGGTGGAACAATCATTTACACTTACCTATAACACACCTGAAAGCCAAATCATTTTCCGCTTAGTATGATCTGATTCACCTTGGTATGGCAAGATTTATGCCTACCTAAAAGACAACATTTTACCACCTGACTTATCTTGTAACCAAAAGCACAACTTTATCCACCAATCCTCTCGTTATACCCTTATTGCTGACAGCCTCTATCACCACATTCTTGATGGTACTTTAATTCAATGTATTGAACATTATGATTCTGACAAGGCTTTACAAGAAGTTAATGGTGGCATTTGTGGTACTCATTCAAGTGGACTGAACTTATCAAAGAAATTGATTAGAATGGAGTACTACTGGCCTACAATGGAAAGGGAATTGTTCACTTTTGTGAAGAAGTGCTCAAAATTTCAAATTCGTGGGAATCTCATTTATGCTCCTACACAAGAATTACAGTCATTCAGGCCGACCTAACCATTCTCTCAATGGGGGTTAGATCTAGTGTGCAAGATTCATCCTTTGTCATCAAATAGAAACAAGTTCATCATCACAGCGACAGAGTACTTTACCAAGTGGATTGAGGCAGTACCTCTTACTAAGGTTACCGACAAACAAATCTCATTATCCATACTCAACTATATTATTTCTCGGTATGACATTCCCAACTCCATTATCACAGATAATGGATGACCATTCAAGAATCAAGATGTTGAACTTTGTGAGCGGTTCCATATTCACCACAGATATTCAACACCATACTATCCATAAGGGAATGGCCAAGGAGAGGCCTCAAATAAGACTATATTGAAATTTTTGAAGAAGACTGTAAATGATACAGGGAAAGATTGGCATGTTCAAATAAATCCTGCATTATGGGCCTACAAAACTAGCATCAAAAAACCAATAGGAGCAACACCGTATGCTATTTTCTATGGAGCAAAAGCCATATTACCTCTTGAGGTTGAGATTCCATCACTTAGGGTATCATTGAAGGGTCTCACAACAAATGATGAATACAGAGTTTCCCGACTACAAGAGTTAAAACTTCTTGATGAGAAGAGACAGCAAGCAGTTGATCATTTGAAAGCATATCAATAGATGATTTCTCATAGCTATAATCATAGAGTCAAGCCACATGCCTTTCAGGTTGGTGATCTTGTTTTGAAGGAAAACCCACGAAATCAACAAGACAAAGAGAAGAAAGGAAATTTTGAACCAAATTGGATGGGTTCGTACGTGATCATAACAGTATACGGTTTGGGAGCATACAAACTGTCAATGTCAAAAGGGGACCTATTTGACGAACCCATCAATAGTATGCACTTGAAAAAGTATTATGTTTGAAGCAATTATCATCACCTAGAAAAGTCCTGAAAAATAACAAAAACAGCAGAAAAAGTCCTAAAAAAATAACAAGAACAATAGAAAAAGTCCCTAAAAATAGCAAAAATAACAAAAATAGTAGAAAAAGTCCTGAAAAAATAACAAAAGTAGTAGAAAAAGTCCTAAAAAAAAAATCTATAAAAAATTAGAAAAGTAAAAAAAATAACAAAAATAAAAATAAAAAAGAAATAAAAAAATGCAATAAACACAAATAGTGAAAATCTGGCAAATAGGCACTATTTGTAGCTCTCCATCTATTAATTCATTTTTTGCACTTAGCTTCTTAGCCTTTATTTCATGCATCATCCTAGGGCCATAACAACATCATAATACCATCATTTTCCTAGAGTGATAATGTCTTACCATGGCTTGATCATTGTATATACTCATTTTAGCAAGTTGTGCCAATACTGGGGGAAAACATTGACATACAGAGACCAATCAACTTTCAGAAGTTACCAAAATAGCTAGACAGTGACATAAAATTCAATCAAAAGAACAAACCATCAAATCACATAAACAATTATCCAATCATTGATCCATATCACAGTTTTTAGCAAATTTCATATCATGAATAATATCTGGATGATCTAAAAATATGAATAATGTTTGGAATAACAATATTATATTTTGAACAATGGTTGTTTGATTTTCACTATCATTCCTCTAGAGCACACTTGATGATGTACTGAACTAGAGTGGTGAGGAAAGAGAATGGTTTTTCTTTGTCTGTTGTCTTGAGATTGACTATCAATCTAGTGAAAATATGTCGTGAGACATGATTTTCAAAGCATATCATTGATGATAGTTCAAAATTTGCATCTGAAAGAAGTTAATCTTTGTCTGTTTATGCAAGAATGCTTAGGTCATCTCAGTTCAATTATACCTTGATGCTTGTGTTCACTTGCTATATCAAAAATCATGAAAGTTGTACTCAGATTATCATTGGTGCTAATTTCCCCTTTGATGCTTGTACATACTTCCAACATTTTAAAAATTCTCTATGATGATTCAAGAAAGCTAACAAGGGGCTCAAAAAATAGTTGGTTTTGTTTCATTGCATTTCATTTAGATCATTGTACATATCTGCATATTGGATTTTCATTAGAGTTTTGAAAGGCTAAACAAAAAAATCAATGGCTGTCATGTCTCTTTGGACTATTTGTGGAGGACATTCAAACATTTGTTTCATTTTCATCTTTTATCATTTCATCATTATCATTTCATTACATTATCATTTTATCATTATCATTTCAGTATCATTTCATCTCATTACAATTATCATATCATTTCATCATCATTTCATCATCATTTCATTACATTTCATCTCATTATCATTTTATCATTATCATTCATCATTTCATCATCATTTCATTACATTATCATTTATCATCAACATTTCATTACGTGTCATTTATCATTATCATTTCATCTATTTCATATCATTTTATCATCATTTCATTACATCATACATTTCATCACTATTAATCATGTTCATTTCATCCCATTATTTATCATTTCTCACATTGCATTCATATCTTGCATTCATTTATCATTTTGATATCATTTATATATCATGACATTTTTCCCATAAACATTTGACTCATTTTCACATATCATTTGAGATCTTTTCCTAATATCATATACATACTACAAATTCATGATGCATCTCATAAACACAACATTCATTTTCCATCTCATCATCATTATTTCTTGCATTTGAAAAATCCAAAAACAAACATTCCATACATACATTACATTTCCTTATCATTTTTCATAAATATATCATATGTCTCTGTACACACTCTCGTAATATAAAATCCTAAGTCATCCACCTACATGACATCATTAGTACACATCACAAATAGTCATCATAGCATGAATTATCCTGCATATCATGTTAGTCATAAAATCAATAAAATGCATATCAAAATCCATACATCATGTTGAAATACAGGCATATCACATCATCACATCAAAAACGCACATCATCAAAACTCATCGCCGCTACATATCATCACTCATCAAAAATTCATACAAATGTCTAATGTCCAATGAAACTAAACAATATAGAGAGATACATGAGATATGATTATAAACAATGTACATGCTCCAAAAAAAAATGATATACATCAATAATAATGCATCAATAAATCAAGGCTGACTGCTAGAGCCCACTGATGGATCTGGTCTAGCGGATGGTGGCTTGCCACTATCCCCTACGTCAGGATCCTGTCGAGGCCTTGTAACTCCTATGTTGTGTGTCATTGTCCGTGATTTGCTGCTAGTCCTATTATGGGACCGAGGGTAAGGCTCTCTGCGGTCGGGAGGGAAAAACTCCTCATATCTTATCTGATAATGCTTAGCCTCCCTAGCAATCTCGAATCCCTCTACAATGGTCTCTCACAAGGATGCACTCTCAACAGTTCCCATGAGTCTTTGAGCAACACCCTTTGCCTCTATTGCCCTCCATTTGAAATAATCCCTCTGCTATCAACTGGGCTACCTGTGGGTCTAGGGTAGGAGGAGGTGCATGTGCCTGTAATTGCACTACCAAACTCTGAGATTGAGCCAACTAGCTCTGCAACTGTGCCTACTTCCCTTAAAGTGTCTATACCTAGGCCTGTAGAGTATCTATCTGCACCTGTTTTGCTATAGAGGAAACCCTGATCACTGTCCACTGTCCAATACCAGACCTCATCCTCCACATGATCTGAGTGCTTCCCAAAATATCTATTCTCTACCTCACTGGCCTCTGCTCCTCTCCTCTGCCATCTCCATCATCATCCCCCCCACCATCATCTGAACTCTCCTCCTCATCCCCTCTACATACCACCTACTCTCCCCCTGTCACATCCTCCTGTCTCCTACTCCCTAGATGTTGTGCCATCAAAATGGGTGTCGGCTCATCTATACATGTCAAATGAAGGAATGGGTGTGTGAAAATAAGCAACGTACTCATATGACATCCTTGCATCCATATTATCCAGCCTATAAGCCCATGCCTCAGGCTGTAAGCTGGTGTACTATGTATATGCTACCTAATATGAGATGCATGGCCCCCGTCTAAGATCATCCTTGCACCACCCATAGTGCACAATGCCCTACGACATCCCTTGTGTATAACCATATTGTCTTTGTATTCACAATGCCAAAAATCTCTCTATAATAAACCGGGTTTGACCTATCAGATACCAAGGCATACATACAAATGGAATCTCCAAATGATCAGTATCCCACCCCTCACAATCTATATATGGCCTCCATATCACTACATCAACATCATCCAAGGTCCATCGCTAGTACTCTAACTTGCCCAACTTGGGCTGGACAAGTGCAATAAAATATGCATACACATATGGCCTGCCTGGTGGCCTCACTCTAGGACAAAGTGGTTTCGTAATTGCAATATGTTCCCATGCCCAGATCTGGAACAGGGTAACCCCATAGGACAAATTGAATGATCCGTTGTTTACTACCTAATGCAAATCATGGTATAAATGAGCTAACATGTAGCTCCCCCAGGCATATCTCCACTGCTGACATATCATCAACTCAATGATCCTCCCCCACCCAACTGATAATCCCTTTAACCCATAGTTCAAACTAAGGAAACATCCAATGAATGCACCTAAAATGACAGGTAAGGCTGGATATCCCCTAAAATTTTCCCATGGAACCCAATACCTTGCTATCCGTGCATCCCCAAACACCCTCCTAAGTGCATTTTTCCCACCTAGCTCCTTGTGATCATAAACCACAAGAACACCTACCACTAGAATCCCCAGAATCTTGTATACATCCTCGGGGGTCATGGTCATCTCACCCGTTGACAAATGGAAGGTATTATGCTCAGAATGCCACCTCTCTGATAGTGCGGTCAACAACCCCCTGTTGACCCAAATCAGTGGCATAGATAATAATGGTCCCAACCCACATCCCACTATCAACTATACATCTGTAGGCATCAGATCTTGTATCCAATCCTATCCTACAGGGAAGCACTCTCTGATCTAGAGGTTTTTGAAACCCTCCTATTTTTGGTCATCATAAGGACAATCAATCAGACTCATATCATTGACCTATATCAACATGATCTATCTACTTCCAATCATACAAATCAATCAAACTCATATCTATCTATCAGTGAACCATATCAAGTGACTGGTATCACATGGACTATATCAAGTGTTCTATCTAAGTGACTCATCTCATGAAATCGATCAATGCTATCTCAATATCAAATCAATTTACTCTATCATCATCTACTATTTTCTTTCTATCGCAAAATGAAAATTTATCATAAGTCATATCAAGCATCTACTCTTTGTTTTCTAAAGCAAAGTTATTAGAAAATCCATCATTTATTCTACTCATTATTTTTTCGTTCAAGGGAAACAAAGTTATCGGCTATCTACTCTTTGTTTTTTATTTTGGGAAACAAAGTTATCAATTCATTTATCAAATCTTCTACCATTTCTATCCATATCAACTTGATGACAAGATAATTTATCTATCTATTGACCAAAGAAGCAATCTACATCATCATTTTCATCAAACAATGCATTCTATCTAAATTTCCTAGATACACTAATTTGCGGCCTCTATGCGCTAAAACCCAAAATGCACTCAAGTTTCCCCCAAATGCACTAAATCACCATATGCACCATTCTGTGCCCCAAATGCACTGAAATTTTCCTCCTATGCGCTACTTCCCTATATGCACTAAAACCCTCCGCGTATGCGCCATTTCATCCCCCCAATGCACCAAAACCTATATGCATTATTCTATTTCCTCTATGGGCTATAGTACCAATTTGCTACAGGCATCCTATATGCGCTATTTCACCTATCGAATGCGCTAATCTATCTAAACCCTCAAAGTGCTAAATTATGCCCCATATGCACTAAAAGAAATTTTAAAAGCACTAAAACTCCTACTCTAAGCACTAAAATGAACTATTAAATCCTAAATCCACATTAAATGCATCAAAATTCTATTCAAAATGCAAATTCTCAACACAAAGGGGGTTGAATCGACTCACCAGTGGTTCATATGTAGCTAGTCTCTGGTATCGGTGGGCCCACTCAAATCTATGCCTGTGATAAGGAATCTCCATCTCGCCAAGTCACCGTCAGAGCACACAATCACTAAAGTCAAAAGGTGAACATGACTTGCCCTTTTTACCTCTTTTACCTTGTAAAGGTCAACCAAGGTGGTTTTTTGTGGCATTTATTTTATTTTTATCTTTTTTCTCAAACTTTGACTTTATTTTTCAAATTGGGGCATCTTTTCATGAATTATCAGGAGCTAAATCACTGTGTCCCTCTCATCATCTAAATTTCATCATCAATTCAACATTTTTCTCATCATCAATGATTTACCTCCCGAGGGGGCATCATTAATATCAACATCTTTCAAATCAGAAACATATCAGAATCAAATCAAAAGGGACATATCAATCAGATTATTTTTTAACCAGGGGCAAAAAAATCAAACGCAACAGATTTCAAAAGTAGGAATTTTTTTTTTGAAGCAATGCGTTTCACACATCACTTCAAAGAGGGGAAAAATGTATATGCATAAAATTGTTCATGTCTAATTAATCCTGGCATTTAATTAAATATTTATTATTTAATTAATTTCTTTCTTAATTCCTCTACATATAAATAAATTTAATTATTTATTTATATTGTTCACCTACTTTATTCTTCCACTTTAATTAAATAAATATCATTGTTTATTTAAATTAATTATCACATTAAAATTTAATTAAATCTTTTATTTAATTGAATTTAATTCCCTTTCTTCAAATATTAATTAAATATTCTTATTTAATTAATTCCACATGTCACTTTCCAAATCTTAATTAAATATTTTATTTAATTAAGAAAATCTCCATGTCACCCATAAATAAAAAATTGAATTTATAATTCATTATTTATCTTCTTAAATCTTTCCAAAATCCTCTAAAAGGATGATTTTTGTCATTTCATCTTATCTTTTACATGAAAGAGGAAAGAAATCCTGCTTTTTGTTTTTATTCTATTTTTCTCTCTAGTCTTCTTCATCTTCAACTGTTCGATCTTCCAGAATTATCACAATCGTTGATCACAGTAGCCAATCAGAATTTTTTGAAAACTATATAAATACCTCTGTAAATCCAAGCATTGGTTCTAATTAGAAATTAATTGCATTAGAGACAGGAAATTAGCATTTTAGCATTATCAGCTTTAGCATTCATAATTTCATAATTTTACATTCTAGCAATCATGTTTAGCTTAAGCATTTTAATTATATCTTAGCATAGCATGAATTCATCTTTAATCTCGTTCTCTAGGAAGAATATTTGGTGAGCCTAGCATACAATTTGAGAGCAAGCCAAAATCAACAAAAACACTAGAGATAGAGGATGATAGGATGACATCAAGGATAAAATATTGAGTTTGTATTCTTTTTTATTTTATTTTCTATTTTGATATAATGTCTTATTGGTGTGTTTGATTTATTGTTTTTAATTTACATATTGGATACACTTCAAATTGATCGCACAGATATGAAACAATGTATGCAAATGGATCTTCAATGCTACACCACAATACTAGCTCAACAACATGCTTGATGCTCTAGGTATTTGACATAATGATGAATCTTGATTTTTTACAACAAATTATGAATAAATCTACCTTTGAATACTTTAGAAATGATCTTGCAACATCTCTTTATGCTCTTGTGAAGTCTTGTAATCATAAACTTGCTATTAGGAGTGCTCTTTTGAAAGTCAGGTGAAAATGAGTGAAATAACCTTGTATTTATACTTGTTTATGCTTAATTTCCTAAAATTACAACACTACAAGCTGACATTAGATCTAGGAGGATACAATCTCACCAAGAATTTGAACTAAATTTGATTTTGGGCCACATGAGACTCATACAATAGAAGTAGTGTATGAGTCCCATTAGGTCTAACTATGGGACACATTTTTCAAAAATGCTTAAAATAATGTAAAATCAGGATTGAGGCCAAAAAACCTAAGTGGAACTCATGTACCCAAGGTAGGGTATGATTCCTTGATCACTAAATCTAGGCCATACAACCCAAAAACACCTAAATTATGATTTTTTGTTGGTTTATGTCGAGATTATCCTTGGATAGATGCATTAATTGAGGCATAAAGAAACCCGATTTATTAATGAAAGCCTAGATTAGTGTGAAAGTGTGGTACAACACTTTACAACACCCTAAATAATGCATAATTAAGTTCATTTAGTTTACAACAGCCCAAAACTTAATGTGAAGGTGTAAATAAATACACTTTACAACATTAAATTAAGGAAAAATTAGGTCTATTTAGCTTAAAATGTCCCTAAATCCAATGTGAATGTAGAAAATACATTGAAACACTAGATCAAGGAAAAATTAGGTCCATTTTAATGTTAACCATTCCCAAATAAAGTAAGTAAAATGGCTACTTCTTTCGTTGCCACAACTGCATAGCTGATATCTTCCTAAGCTCCAGGGGTCTTTGTATCCCATGAATGTCAACCGTGTATCCATACAAATCCAGAAAACTAACCATCTTATCCTAAAAATTTACAATGGATTTGTGCTTAGTTAAGAAATTGATTCCCAAGATTACATAATAGGATCCTAGAGGTGCCATGTAAAGGTCAACTTGGGTTAGGAAGTTGGGAAGTTCTAACTTGCTGCAAAAGAAACATGAAGCTACTTCTTGCTCTGCTTGATTTCCATACTAAACTGACCATGAGTTTTCCATATATATCCAAGTCTAATGGGAAGATTAGAAATCATTCTAGGATATATAAACACTTAGTATCTCTAGTATCTATCAAAATAGAAATGGTTCAGCCATAGAGCTTACTCGTCAATCGTATCAGAGAAGCCTGATAGTCTACTTTCCTATTATCCACCACTACATGGATCTTGTGTTGTGGGGTCTGCTACTAGTTTACTTCCTTCTATGACTTTGAATTCTAAGGGAAAATAGATGCATAATG
Organism: Sequoia sempervirens; assembly: GCA_007258455.2. Taxonomy (NCBI): domain Eukaryota; kingdom Viridiplantae; phylum Streptophyta; class Pinopsida; order Cupressales; family Cupressaceae; genus Sequoia; species Sequoia sempervirens. Next base: position 297,682,886 of record VDFB02281492.1, read on the forward strand.
GTCTCCCCCATAAGTGAAACACACATCACGTGGTCCTTTTTGACCTCCATTCCTATCCTGTTTTGAGTACCTCTAGTTACTGTTAATGTTGGCATTGCCCTTATCAACCCTTTTATTCCTTCTACCTTGGTTGCCTTCTTCCTTTTTTAGAGGATCACTTTCTCTTTTCAAATTTTTGATATGTTGGGAATTATTTCCCTTTTGTCCATCACCCTTCCGAAACTTTTTTTTTTTGAATCGAGGCTTGAAGTCTGAACCCTTGCGAAGATTGGACAATTGCTACAACTTTTGTTCTTGCTTAATTGCATTCTCAAAAGCTTATTCCATCATATGGGGATTTGGAGATCCACCTCAGCTCTGATGTGGGATCTCAATTGTGTATGTTAGATTTATGCAATCAAATTGAAAACAAAACACACAATTGATAGAACTTTAAACTAAAGAAATTTGAAATGCAATTAAAATAAGCAGGAAATCTTCATAAGCGTTGCATCTTTCTCTATCTCTAGAGATTTGTTCGAAGCTACTGCTCTCAGATTGTGTAAGCTCATCTTCTCCAAATGACTGTCTGCAGAATGAGTATGCAAAGGAAATTCTATCCTAGATGCTGGTGAAAGTGAAAATGCTGACGGATATGGACAGGGGTTGTAAATGGAGTATGCTATGAAATAGAGTGTATATGCCATGATTCTATGCTGTACTATGATGTTTGAACACTATGAATGCTAAAAGGCTTATGCAAATTGACTATAATTTTCCTACTGAAAGCTTCTATATGAATTCAAAGACTCGGCAGTCTTATTTATAGCTTTTTGCAGGCACAATCCTGGCTGGCAAGGATCAACGGCTGTAAGGTTGTCTGGTAGATTTGAAAGGTGAGAGATGGAGAGGTTGAGAAGAAGATGGAAGAGGTTGGGAGGTTGGAGAGAAGAATGGATGCTTGTCTTCAACCCACAGGAAAAAGCCTGCACAAAAACAGAGGAATTTAATTTTTATGTTTCGACAGTTTGTTTCATGGGTGTTGAAGATAATCCCCAAATTAATTAAATAAATAAATTTATTTAATTTCATTTATTGAATTTTGATTTTTGATTTTAAAAACTATGGAAGATTTAATTAAATATTGTGAAATATTTAATTGTGATGTGACTTTATAAGAATTAATTAAATATTTAGAAATATTTAATTAGAAATGGATATTAGAATCGAATTAGAGGAATTAATTAAATATTTGAAATATTTAATTATGAATGATATTTAGAGGATTTAGAAAAGAAGAATATTTAATCTTTATTTGAATAAAATATTCAAGCCAAGATTAAATGATAATTAATATAAATAAACCATAATGTTTATTTAATTAATTAAGAAATGACTAAGAAAAGATGATTAAATAAACTTTATTTATTTAATATAAATGAAAGAATAAACAATATAAATAAATTATTTAAATTTATTTATACGTAGATGGAATTCGAAGATTTAATTAAATATTAAAAATATTTAATTAATTACCAGACAATGTAATGTGACCATTTTTAGGTGTATACATTTTGCCCCTCTTTGAAGTGATGTGTTTTACACATTGCTTCAAAGAATTTTAAAATTTTCCCTAGATGTTGACTGTCGAATGTTGATAGGTATATGCCCCCTCGAACGATGAATCGGTAATATTATAAATTTTTGTGAATTTTTGAATTTTTTGAAAAAAAAAATTGTGAATTTTTCAATTTTTATGATTTTGAAGATGTGGACTCATCGTTTGAAAATAATGATGTGAAGAAACTGACCCAGAAAGATGTGAAATGAAAAATTAATGACTAAAATTGCCCCAATTTTGCCATTATATAGGTTAAAAATGTCATTTTCCATTTTAACCTAGTAAAATTTGCAAATTTTGAGCTCTGGTGAGATAATTATGGCACTTCCGATTCACCAGCACCGTTTCGAGCACATCCGACGACATTAGCGGCCAGCGCACTATGGACCTCTGGTATGTACCCCGTGAAACTCCTGCTTTTTGAAAAAAAATTGTTTGAAGCACGCTTTTCAATGTCTTGATTATAGAAAACTATGTTTTAGCACCCTTAAAGTTTTTCGTAGCATCTATGATAATTTTCATAGCGCATTTGAGAACTTTTGCAGTGCCCTTAATGATTTCTGTAGCGCATTTGTTTTAGTAGCACCCATGATATGTTTTGTAGCGCCCTTGATATTGTAGCGCCTTTGATGAATTTTGTAGCACCCATGACCATTTTTGTAGGGCCTGTAATTATATGTTGTTGTGAGTGATAATTTTTTTCCCCAAAGTTGTTGGAAAACAAATAAGAACTGATAGATTTTCTTTTAAAGTTGTTAAAAACAAATGTGATTTTGATTATCTACTTTTGATGATGATGAAAAACAAATAGTTTTGATTAATATGTTTATTTCTAAAATTGTTAAAAATAAACATGATGTTGATTATCTGCTTTCCATGAAAATGAAAAACAAATAGTTTGATTGATAGGTTTGTTTCTAAGGTTGTTAAAAACAAACATGATGTTGATTATCTGCTTTCCATGAAAATGAAAAACAAATAGTTTGATTGATAGGTTTGTTTCTAAAGTTGTTAAAAACAAACATGATGTTGATTATCTGCCTTCCATGAAAATGAAAAACAAATATTTTGATTGATAGGTTTGTTTCTAAGGTTGTTATAAAAAAACATGATGTTGATTATCTGCCTTCCATGAAAATGAAAAACAAATATTTTGATATTTAGATTTGATTGATAAATCGTGATGATTGGATATTGATTTTGCTTTGTCATGATATGTCAACAGGAGAGATTGGGCGTTTTGCAGTCACGAGAGGCATTTTTGAGTACATGGACATTGATTCCACAGCTATTACAGTTAGATTGAGATGTGATTGAGGCCTATGGATTGAGGTCATTGCTTGATATGCCTGAGGTTCGCCTCAACAGAGCTTTATTGACAGCACTCACTGAGCGGTGGCATAGTGACACCAACACATTTCATTTACCGACCGAAGAGATTACAGTGACCCCTGAGGACGTATATCGTATCCTGAGCATCCCACTGATGGGAGAGATAGTGGTTTTTGATAGCCGAGAGGCTGGAGGCACTGATGCTTTGAGGAGTATTTTTAGAGATGATCAGATTGTCGGATATTTCATCCCATGGGGCGAGATGATAGATACATATCCACCTTTACCGTCTGTACTTGCAGGATTCATTGGAGGTGTGTTGTGCCCTGACCATAGGTCAAAGGGGTTCGTGATCGGGTGGGGTCATTTTTTGGAGAGTATGGTGATGCAGGGGACACAATATGCGTGGGGGACATGCATGCTTGCTCACTTATATGATGAGTTACATCATATTGTTTATGGTAGAGGTCGGAGTTTTGCTGTTGGGTGCTCATTATTACAGATATAGGCATGGGAGAACTTTGCTATTTTGCAACCATTGACTCGAGGATAGTGACCAGCTGGTCGATCATACAGATGGAGGTACATCGACATTATTGCTCAGCCGAGACTAGGAAAACTAGATCATTGGCAGCATCTCTTGGATAGTTTGGATACAGTATGCTGGCGGCCATATTTAGATTGTGAGGCATGGCCAGAGGATGCGAGGGAGATGCCCTATGTGTGTACATCGAGATATCTGATTGGGTGTGCTTCGTGGATTATCGAGATATTTCTTGCTAGACGAGTGTGTCGATAGTTTGGTCAGATTTAGGGTATGCCTGTGGGTTCTGCCATTTATGCACGATGATAGCCAGAGCTTGCAGTGTGGGGTCCACGAATTTCCTATGAGGCAGTAGTTGCAGAGTTCACCAGTTTAGGAGTGCTGATGTGGGATTACCGAGTTGATGTCCTTGACGCAGGGACGACACCAGAGTATAGCCAGTATGTATTAGAGCATCCTACACCACATATGTTTGATCCTGACGAGCCTATTGCTCTTGTTGCTAAACAGAGATGACGACAAAGAGATTCATCTTCAGAGGGTGATGATTCAAAGGGCAGTGATGAGGATGAGAGTGGAGGAGATGATGATTCAGAGGGAGATGGTGGTGATGGTAGGGGTGGTGATAGGGGTGGCAGGAGAGGTGGTAGGAGAGGTGGTAGAGGTGGTAGAGGTGGACCACAAATGAGACACACAGATCCATCTCCTTCAGTAGATCCAGCAGTATCAGATCAGCTATCCTCTCTACAGAGTACAGTACAGATTTTACAGTCTCAGCTAGCACAGGCACAGGCCTTGAATACATAGTTTCAGGGACAATTGACTTCAATTACTACTAAGAGGGATACAATCAGACAGCGGGGTGAGCAGGCCATTGCTTTGGCAGATAGTCTACAGAGAGTAGCAGCTAGTACCCTAGCTGGTGATATGATGAGAGAGGTTACTAGAGCCACTCGGGAGGCCAAGTTTTACAGGACCAGATATCATGATGCGGTCCCACTTGAACGGAGAGAGAGTTATACTCAGTCACAATCTACCCATAGTCACTCTCAGACTACCAGTAGAGGTGTCACACAACCATTACCTCCAAGAGGACCACCAGGAATAGGTGGAGCAGGTCCATCAGGGATAGGTGGAGCAGGTCCATCAGGGATAGGTGGTATAGGTCCCAGACCAGCACCATCAGAGGATAGCACTGCCTAGTGCATTTTAGATGATATTTTTATGATACACTGTTGAGACATTTGTATACACCCTGAGATGGTCTCATTTTTTATGATGTTATATCATTTGTTGTTGACATCCTTGTACATTTTGACATTCATTTTTGAGATATATGAAATGCAGCGATGATTTGTGATGAGATAAATGCATCTATTTCCTATATGCATGATGTGTTATGATTGTTTTATGCTTATGATGTATATGTATACATGATTTTTAGGAGATGAATGAAAACCTATTAATGCATGATTGTATGAATACGATGGATGATATCATTTATACATGTTTATGAATATTTATGATATATGCTTTATTTATTTTCTGATGCAAATATGTATATGAAATGATGTTTGAAATTATTTTCTTGTGAATGTCAAAAATATACTCAGTCATATAATCGAAAAGATATTAACCATTTGATACTTTGCCAGCTTTTTGGAAAAAACTATAAATGCAAAATGCAGATTCTAACATAAATGCAATCTATACTAACCATGCATGATATCCATACAATATTGCCATTTGGAGAGCTTATTTTTGCTTTTTGTATCATCATAGAGCTTTGAAATGTTGAAAGTTAATACAAGCATCAAAGGGTATGTTAGCACCAATGATGACCTGAGTATTGCTTTCATGATTTTAATATAGCAAGTTAATACAAGCATCTAGGTATAATTGAACCGAGATGACCTGAGTATTGCTTGCATAAACAGACAAGAGTTAACCCTTTTCCCATGCAAATTCCAAAATGTCATCAATGATCCATAATAGAGCATGTCTCATGACCAATTTGCATAGTACTAACGATTTCCTCGCAAACAGCAGACAAATAAAAATCATACTCCTTCCTTGCTTTTCTAGTTCAATACATCATTGAATTGCTCCAGAGATATGATAGAAAAATCAAACAACCATTCAAATTTTTCTTAAAGTATTTCAAACATTTATTCAGATTAAGATCATCCAATTTGGTTATCATCATTGATGTTTTCGTTTTGATAGTTGGTTGGATCATGTTTTTCTTGATGTCAATTGGCTTTGAATAAGCATGTTGCGGTTGATTCGATGCTATAATGTTTGTTGTGTTTTGACAAACTGTTTTGTGTCCGTTTTGTGATATTCGAAAAGCTTGTTGCCCCTTTGTTCAGTCTATGTTTCTGCGGCTTTTCCCCCAATGTAAACATAACCTAAAGAGTATGGATATGTACAAATTTCATCAAGCCATGATGAAACATAAGGATCACGTCATATGATATGGATACGAAAGATATATATACAAATGATAGATATGAACAAATAATGACAAAAGTGAGTGCAAGACATAAACTAATAAATGGAGAAGCCTATTTTGATCACAAGTAGTGCCTATTTTTTATTTTTTTCAGGACTTTTTATGATTTTTTTTTTAATTTTTATTTTTATTTTTATTTTCTCAGGACTTTTTATGATTTTTTTGTTTGATTTTTTTTTGGTGTATGTTAGATTTATGCAATCAAATTGAAAAAAAAACACACAATTGATAGAACTTTAAAATAAAGAAATTTGAAATGCAATTAAAATAAGCAGGAAATCTTCAGAAGCGTTCCATCTTTCTCTATCTCCAGAGATTTGTTCGAAGCTGCTGCTCTCAGATTGTGTAAGCTCAGCTTCTCCAAATGACTGTCTGTAGAATGAGTATGCAAAGGAAATTCTATCCTAGATGCTGGTGAAAGTGAAAATGCTAACGGATATGGACAGGGGCTGTAAATGGAGTATGCTATGAAATAGAGTGTATATGCCATGATTCTATGTTGTACTATGATGTTTGAACACTATGAATGCTAAAAGGCTTATGCAAATTGACTATAATTTTCCTATTGAAAGCTTCTATATGAATTCAAAGACCCGGTAGTCTTATTTATAGCTTTTTGCAGGCACAATCCTGGCTGGCAAGGATCAATGGCTGTAAGGTTGTCTGGTAGATTTGAAAGGTGAGAGATGGAGAGGTTGAGAAGAAGATGGAAGAGGTTGGGAGGTTGGAGAGAAGAATGGATGCTTGTCTTCAACCCACGAGAACAAGCCTACACAAAAATAGAGGAATTTAATTTTTCTGTTTCGACAGTTTGTTTCACGGGTGTTGAAGATAATCCCCAAATTAATTAAATAAATAAATTTATTTAATTTCATTTATTGAATTTTGATTTTTGATTTTAAAAACTATGGAAGATTTAATTAAATATTTTGAAATATTTAATTGTGATGTGACTTTAGAAGAATTAATTAAATATTTAGAAATATTTAATTAGAAATGGATATTAGAATCGAATTAGAGGAATTAATTAAATATTTGAAATATTTAATTATGAATGATATTTAGAGGATTTAGAAAAGAAGAATATTTAATCTTTATTTGAATAAAATATTCAAGCCAAGATTAAATGATAATTAATATAAATAAACCATAATGTTTATTTAATTAATTAAGAAATGAATAATAAAAGATGATTAAATAAACTTTATTTATTTAATCGAAATGAAAGAATAAACAATATAAATAAATTATTTAAATTTATTTATACGTAGATGGAATTCAAAGATTTAATTAAATATTAAAAATATTTAATTAATTACCAGACAATGTAATGTGACCATTTTTAGGTGTATACATCAATCATAATATAAACTCTCAAATCTAGAAACACTCATCAGATTGGTGCTACGATACATGAGAAAATTGGTAAATTTCTCCCAATACTGAATTACAATCAAGCCACCCTAGGTCAAAGTTTGAAATTCAATCACCTTTTTATGAAAGAAAAGTTATGGTAGCCACCTCTTCCTAAAATATTGGAGGAAAAACTCCCAAGTGATCTCCTCTGGCTAAATTTTCCTCTTTACCTTCTCATTGTCCCACCAAGTAGTTGCCTTTCTAGATAGTTGATGCACAACCCAAACAGCCTTGGTTTGGTCTGATAGGTTGTAGAGCCCAAAGTATTTTTCAATTTCCATAATCCATGCCTCAGCTCCATCTTCGATGGCCTTTCCATTGAATTTTGGTAGTGCTACCTTTTAAAGATATTTTCCGAGTTCTTCCTCAGTTCGACCTCAATTAGGGTCCCCTTGGCCCCTTTCTCCATGGTCGAGTACCTTGTTCTTGAGATTTCAATCTTCCCGCACCCCTCATACCTCTTGTTCCAAATGGTCTATTCGAGTTTCTTGTTCATTTAGAAGTTCTAGAATTTGGTCTAGCCTCTTGCTTGGCCCATTGTCTTTTCTACTATTTCCCACTTCTTTTTTCTGGTCACCATAATGGCTCACACTTGACCTACACCACAATCGCTTTTGGCATATCTTAAGACAAGGTTTTTATGTTTAAAAAATTCCATGTACACAATGCTATGTACACAATATGTAATCTAAAATAAAAATACATGTTCATTCACATTAGGACAAGTCTTCAAGTTTCATGTCCTTGAACAACAAAAAAGGACTTTATTTACATTAAATATGGATTTACACTGATCCTTATTTATATTTTTTTCCAAACTAAAAAGTCCCCTCATTATCAGAAAGAGGACACTCCTCTATGTCCTCATCCAAATTTACATCATCCCTCTCGGGAGAGGTAGGATGTGCACGTAGGTACTCCTCCTCCTTTTTCAATAAAGGTGCATTAGGTCCACATCCTATTGAACAATCTCTAAATGCGGAGGGTTTCTTAATCTTAGGAGTTTGTTTGGACTCCTCAATCTTTTTTCCTCTCTCCAACTTGATTCATGTGAGTGTTTGTGCTAGAGTTTCATCGTCAGGAATCTTAGGTTGGTCTTCAAGTTTGGGATTCTCTTCAATAATGACTTACTTTTTCGAAGCCCTTATGGTTTTTCCCTTCTTTCTTCCTGACTTGAACCTTCCCATTTCTTGCAACCAATTCATATTTGGTTATTCTCTAGGTAACTCAATTTTGGTTAAGGGTCTACTGTTCCCTAATCCAACCATCATGGGCTCAATATAGGTCTAGAGATGAACCCTAAGCTCTGATACCAAATGTAACATTCCCAACTAAAATTTCCTCAATAAATTAATAATTGACATTATGAATATAAACTTAAGACATAAATCCCATAGCTATTTTACAACATACCAATTTCATGTCCATAAATAGAACAAAAAATTCTAAATATATTCATTTCCAAATGTTAATAGTTAATATACAAGTTTGAGTTAGCATTCAATCGTCACATAGTCAATACAATAATTACATTACTGATACAAGTACATAAAATTGAATTCCATTATAATCCCTCTATGATAGTTCACCTCCACTAGTGGCCAAGAACATGGTTGAGGTACTTTTTTTCCCAACCATGAAGCAATGCTTCCCCAGAATTCTTCATTCCAGTGAAGAATACCCAATCCTATTCAAAACACTTAGCAAGAGATATAGTTTGCAAGGTGGAATCTTTGCGTTCCTAACTACATGTATTTCTATCTACTATTAGAACATGCAAGTTCAATTCTAGATAAATAAAAGAAATAACAAAGAGGATAAATAATAAATAGTTTGTTCTAAAATAAAAATGACTACAAAGCTTGGCCAAGCTCATGCTACATTAAGGAAACTTAAATTAGATTTGGAAAAGAAAATATACACTCTTTGGCACCCATTCCTAGAAGGTAGCTTTCCATAAAAAAGGGGCATCCCTCCCTTCTAGACCATCTACTAGCATCATATCCCATTGAGCTACAATTTATCATAGTACTTTATATCATTCCATTTCATCAAACATCAAGTAATCCATCTAAAATCTGGTATATTCATTTGTTGGAATCAAGCAACATTGAGAAGGGGGGTGAATTAGTGTTCAACAAGATTTAACAATTTCAATTCTTATCATAAACCATTCACAACATTCAAACTAAAATAGACATGCAAGCACATTAAGGAAACAATAAAAAAACCATAACACCAAGATTTTTATGTGGAAACCCTGTTAGGGGAAAAACCATGGTGGAGATTAATCCACAATTTATATACTCTATTAAAAGTATGAAGAAAAGGGAATGCACATGCATTCAGGCACACTTCCTAGAGCTCACTGCTCAAAATAAGGAAGGATCATTGCCTTGCAAAATGTTTGGATTACAATAAAATGTTGAACTGAGAAGATAGCATCTACAAATTTTTGGTTCCAGTTTCAATGAAGCTCATGTACCAAATTTTGGACCTCTTATCTGACTCTACACTTAGCTCTACTCTGCTCTACCCTAATTCACAACAATCCTCTTCTTCTCAAGAAAAGTTCACTCAATTGGTATTCGGATAATTGCACACACATCTGCACTACTCTTCCACACATATTCGCTCTTCAAAATGAATTAACGATATTATATATATATCCACTACCAAGATTTCAATCGCTATATTTTGACTTCAAATAAAATATGACATGCAAAATATTCTTCACATGGGTATGTGTAGGATCATCATGGAAAAAATAGGCCCTTAAGTGGCAAAAAGTTCAAAAAAATCAAAGTTAGGAAACTTGATGTAAAAATTTGAATAAGTTATCTATGTTATTTCAAAAATATGTAAGAATAGAATCTATAGCAAATTAAATGTAGTTTCTAAGCTACTAGGTTGATTTTTTTTTAAATCTATTTGGTGAAACTTTGAAATTTCAATGCAAGTAGCACTTAAATTCGTGGAAAAAATAAGTAGGTGTGCAACCACCCTAACCACAATAAAATGTTAATATTTTTTATAATATTTTAGATATAAGTAGAGGACTCATGTCTAGATGTGATGCATATTTTTTTATAATTTTTTCCAACTAAAATAATTATGAATTTTTTATTACAACTTTAAAAATATAAAAACTTCGTATGTTTGACCACCTTAACTTGGTCAAAACTTCATGAAATTTAATTTTTCTTTTTTTAATCCTATAGTATGAAAAGCATAGAAAGTGACAATTTTTTTGGATTCAAAAAATGTGATACCATTTGAAAGCTATAGATGTTTTTCAATCAGCCTATCGATTAGGACTTTAGTTGTAATTCAAATAGAAAATGAATAATAATTATTTATTAAATTCAAAGTAAAACATAATTTATATTGTTGGTGTAATTAATTAATTAATTATTACACTAGCATAAGTTAACTTAGGTCATAAATCATTTAGTCCTAGGTTGCATCATTTAATAAATGGGATAATATTCCCTATCCTAGTTTGTAGGATAAGATTCCTTCTAGAACTTATCTCATCATTTAATGATCATCACCATAGGGTTCACATGTTGTCACATGTTGTTAGATTATAACACTTGGCAACATCTCATACATATTAGGGTTTTCCTCTTTCCTATTTAATTAGGCATGTTGTTCATTTGTAATATATCATATCAATCATATTATCAATATAGAATCTTTAATCAACATTCCATTGTTGCAACACTTCTCTTTGTGGTTGATTATCTTTCATGGCTAAAGTCCTGCATTGAATATTCTAGAGCTTCAAGGGCTGTGCATCATCCATTCATCTCAACATGGTATCAGAGCTAGTCCATTGAAACATCAACCCTAGATCCAAGAAGTTGGAATGTGAGATTCTTTGCAGGCTTAGAGTTTTATGTTGCAGGCTAGTTGGTTCTACTCGGGAGCCAAGCTAATTTCTAGTGTAGATTAGGACCTCTCCATTGCGTCCAGAAGGCCTCAAAACCCATAGATCACCTGTCCATTTGTCAAAATCAGAGACATATCATCCGGGAGCCAGTTGAGGTATTATTTAGGGTTTGCTTTTTTTTACTATCCATACAAATCTACTGTAAAAAATCTTCCTATTCAGTCATCCTCCAAGGCAAATTTTTTTTAGAAAAATCAAAAAAATATTTGGCTATTTTTCGGGCATTCTTTTCTATAGTTTTTGCAAAAATTTAAAATTGCAGAGTTCAACCTGCAATTAAAATACTCCGTCGGCAGAATTATTTTTCCGCAAGCTATTGTTTTGGGTTATTCGTCGGCATTTATATTTATATCGGCATCTTATTTTATTTTTTGAATTGTAATATACAATATTCAAAAAAAAATATTATTTGTTGTCGGTCTGCCGACACCGACCTATGGTCAGCCCCTGTCACATCTCCTGCGTCATCCGGCTGCCGAAATCATCCGTTGCCGCTCCGTTCACCGGCTTCTATCACCGGCCACTGCAGATCTCTCACCGACCACTGCTCTCCATTCTGGCGACCATCCTGCACCCGCCGAAGGTTGCAACCCTCTGTTGATGCCCCTAGTTCTATCGGTGATCGGGGCTAACTCCTTTCGCCGAGCGGTGGCTTCTCCTCCCGGCTACGCCACCATCTCTGCCTCTGGCCCACCACTCCGACGCCGCCTGAGCGGTGGTGTGTTTTTTTTATTTGTGAGCACTCAGCCCGCGGTCCTATCACCGACCAAGGGCCTTATTTTTTTCCCCCAGGAGCTCTATTTTTGCGCCCAGTTAGCCAACATCTCTTCAATCAGGTAGAATTCTTCCGGAGGCCATATCTTCCACATACGATATCAAAAATTCGTACACGATATACCGTTGGAAAGCTATTGAAGTCTACTTTTCAGTGGTGCACTCTATTTTTAAGATTCTTCTATCATCAAATATTCAAGTCAACTAAAGTCAACCCTCCATTCTGGACTCAAAAGTGCATATCTTCACAAAAGATTGTCAGATTTCAGAGATTCCAGCGGCATTCGAGAGATATTTCAGTGCATTTTTTCATCAGTCCAGTCATCTTCTTTGGTTTCAGCTCTAGATATCCTTTTTTTTGCTTTTTTGATTCTTGGACATCCTGAAGACTGAAGTAGAATTTGTTGATCTCAAAGGCATATTCTCAATTGCATATCTATTTGGAAGTCTTCTATTTTCTATTGAAGGTTCGTGTCTTTATTTTATGTGGAGAAATTTTGTTATGGGGCTTGCATATTATTCTCCTTTGGTTATGTTGCACAAGGGTAACTATTAGCAATGGGGAGATGGGATCTGCCACCATCTTCATTCACTTGATTTGTTGCCACATCTATTTTGTATAGTTCCTCATCCAAGTGAAGGTATTCATGAACTTGCTTGGAGTTGTAGTAGGTACACTATTTTGGAGATTCTTGAGATGCAAGTTGATTGCGATGTTTTGAGATCTTTTGATCATTGTGATTGTCCTCACATTCTTTGGACTAAGCTTTGGGAGATCTATGGAGATTCAGAAACTCCACCATTCCCCGATGGTCATGATTCAGAATGTCATGCTTCAGATCAAGTACCCCATGATGCTATTGTTATGCAAGAAGTTGATTACCTTGATCTTTTTGAAGAGGTTGACAAGGTTCCTTTCGGTGCTTCTTCTTCATCAGAGATAGTTGGTATCCCTTCACATTCAATGATTCCTTGTCCAGAATCATTGATTGGGGCTTCCACTATCATCTCTATCCATCAGGACACATTCTATTTTTCAGACTTGACATCACATGATGGCTTCGTTTCAAGTATCACTGACTTGGCTACTTCTACAGGTTTGGAGGACATTCTTGAGGGGATATCACTCCTCTATTCATATTTGGCTTTGGAGAGTTGTTTTGAGTCTCCTCATTCTTTTGTCTCGACCTTGATTGGGAATTCAGAGACTATCTTAGAGGCACTTGGTTTCTCTTCAGATATTTCATATCCGAGACTTCTTCCCTGTCATTCCATTCAGGACTTGAGGTTTCTTCAGCATCCACCATTGGATTTGCTTCTTCCTAGTAGGAGATCGTTGCTTCAAACTTCTTTCAGTGATTTTTAGGTCACTTCATTTAGGTGGGGCAATCAAGTCTCCATCACATCTTTGTCTTTGGATATTGTTCAGCAAATCCTGATTTTTCACCCTCTTCATTGATTGTGGCATCTTCATCTTCAGGCAAGGAGACATTTGAGTAGAGTTCAGAGACATCATCCTCCATGTTCATCCTTCCTTCCTTCAATTCCTATCCAGAATGGGAAGCATCTCTGCACTTGTAGTTGGTTTTGTTTCTTCCAAAAGGGAGACAAGTTATTTGTCGACATTGGATCTTGTTTTGTCTTCAGACACTTACCTTTCTTGCAGGTGATCTCATCTTCTGGGGGGCTATTTTGTCTCTCTCTTTCCTCCCTATGGGGGGGCTTTTGATTGTATTGTATCCATGTGACAGATGGTGTCCTTGGGGGGTATTTGGGAGTCCTCCATCCTTCCCATCCTATCTCACATCATCCTTTTGCATTTTTCATCTCTCTTTTGGAGAGGGGTTTTGTTCCCACTGGGTTTTCCCCTTTTCTCTGGTTGTGGGATATTTTCTGCATCTTCATGTACATGGGTACCTAGCATGGCCTTGTAGCCGGGACTCATCATCATCTTGCATAATCATTGCATTTTCCTTCCTAAGTTGCACTTATGGGGCGGTGTTGGTGTAATTAATTAATTAATTACTACACTAGCATAAGTTAACTTAGGTCATAAATCATTTAGTCCTAGGTTGCATCATTTAATAAATGGGATAATATTCCCTATCCTAGTTTGTGGGATAAGATTCCTTCTAGAACTTATCTCATCATTTAATGATCATCACCATAGGGTTCACATGTTGTCACATGTTGTTAGATTATAACACTTGGCAACATCTCATACATATTAGGGTTTTCCTCTTGCCTATTTAATCAGGCATGTTGTTCATCTGTAATATATCATATCAATCATATTATCAATATAGAATCTTTAATCAGCATTCCATTGTTGCAACACTTCTCTTTGTGGTTGATTATCTTTCATGGCTAAAGTCCTGCATTGAATATTCTAGAGCTTCAAGAGCTGTGCATCATCCATTCATCTCAACATATATTTGTTGAAAGCTAAGAATCTCATTTAAAAACCCTTTTTGTTTCATCAATTTTGGGTAGAAAAAAATTCATCAGCCACATACCTTACACATACCCATAATATCACCAATTTTTGGCCCATCATGATCTTGCACATATCCACATGTCGGCTCAAATCATGAGCAATATTAAATGTACATCCATATAAGTTGGAAAAACCATAGCTAGGACCCAAAAAAAAAAAACCAACACAAGAAAAAATTAAACAATTACTCCTTATACATCTACGGCATGCGACATTCACTAAGTCAGCCACAATGAGCAAATAAATAGAAAAATTATTTTGCTGGATCTCTTAAGTCATACACCGATTAATGAAACATCACAAAAAACTTAATAGTAAGATAACATATATGCTCAACAATCTATCTCGGGGATCCACAACTTAAATTGATGATCCGATGAAGCATACAGATCGACTAACTGACCAGATACCCTGTCCTTTCTACATTTTGCTGGTAGAGCACTATTCTCTACATTTCTTGCCAATATGAGAAAATTCTGATCTACAGACCAAAATAATGACTTAGGTTTCCATCAATGACAACACTAGAAGCCATATGCCAACAATATCCACCTTTGGCATTGATGGCAACACTTAGTGAAAAATGAGTAAGTGTCGAAACCAAGAGATTATGTTGCCAAAACTCAAAATTTAAAAACAAAACTCTTTCAAAACACTGCTCCCCCTTTGAATGTCAAGGAATTTTTCATAGCACTCTCTCCCCCTTTGACATCAATGAAAAAATTTCACTTCTTTCTCTCTCCCCCTTTGCTAATTAGAAATAGGATCAAAATTTGAAGAACTACAACTGTTGCACAAGTTAGAAAATGATTTTGTACTTATCTTTCATTTCTGAAAGAAATTTCTTCCAAGCATCTACTACAATCCTAATGATTATGATCAAGTTGTTGTTTTCTGATGTTTGGTTGATGATTTGGATGAGGGATTCTAGAATTGTAATCACTTCTTCTAACTTTTCTCCTTTGCTCAAAACCTTAATTAGCTTCTCCAATCTACATTCAGTTAAATCCTTCACTTTCTAGAAAGTGTCCACCAGGCTATTTTTGGTGAATTGAACTTTTTCATTCTCAGTCTATAACTCATGAAACCTTTTCTTTACTGTACCTTCCTGGTCCTAAAACTTGTTATAATCTTGACCAATTTTTTTCAACTCACCTTCAATTTGCTCCAGCTTGTCCTTGTATTTCCCAACTACATGAGGCCAATGAAGACAATAATTGTAGATGTTATTTGCAAAGTTTATACATTGCCTCAACACATTCATTTTCCTTTTTAATTTGGTAAGGGATAGCCTGAACTGCTCCTTCAAATGTAGAATTATTTCTTCATCTTTCCTGTCCTGAGACTCAGAGGCCATAGTTTCCCTAATACATTCAATCAACTCTTCAGGAAGTAAATTTTTTAGACTTTCCAATACAATATTATTATGCACAAAGTGACTACCTAGAGTACTCTCAATTAGGTCCTACTCATATGAGGGTCTGTCTAACCATATATAAACAATCTTCTGCATCCCATCTTTTTCTTGAACAATTTGTAGTATCTTTGTTTTGAATAAAGCACCTTCCTTTTCACTTCCTTCTACTATTTCTACATCCGGTTCAATTGATTCTAGGTCATCCCTTGGAGTGTACTCATCAAAATATTCATTTGGTATATCCACAATTATCTATTCTTTACCTTTTCCTTCAAGTTTAGGAGACTTGTGAGCCAGAGGAGTGTCATCAACAAATTTTAGTGCCCTTTTTTGCTTCCTTTATATTTTATCGGAAGATGATCCAACTTCAAGTTCTTTTACTAGAATGGAAATGCTAGTTACTCCAAACTTTCCCAACAATTCTCCAAATAAATTTGCATAAACTTGCTCACAATTTTCCAAAGCATTAGAATGTTCAAAAAAATTCTTAAAAACCAGTTCATTTTCCTTCCATACCACATTATCATTCTGAGGCAAGCAATTAAGAAAATACATCATGATACATATGATCAAAGTACCAAACCTAAAGGGGTAATCTACATCCTTGTCTAGTTGCACATTTTCCATTAATTGATCTTTTAGCAAATTGCATAGGTCAAAGTCTTGATCCTCCATTATCATTTTATGATATATGTAAATTGTGCTTGCTAAGGTTGCACCTTCCCTGTTTCTGAAGAAAATTTTGTATGAAATCCCATGTGCAATGTACCTTGCTATTGGATCTTTGATTGTTAAGATTACTAGAGCTCTTTGATCTCCTATCACTCCATTTAGGGTTTCAAATTCCTTGTTCCGAATTGACTTCTTTTTTAGAATATCCCCTACATTGCATAGACCAGTTAAATTCATAATCACTTCTTTCAAAATGAGATAGGGTTTATCCAAAATAAGAGTATCCTCATTTAATTTGTTCAAGATAAACCTAACAACTTTCGCGTTGTCAAAATAAGAAACTAATTCCAAATGTCCAAACTTTTATGTTTCGCACCTTCAAGCCACTTCAATTAATCAACTGACAACATATTTATCACATCCCTAATCTTTCTACTACTATATTCATCCATATTCACAATTCCTTTGATTTGCTTCATTTTTCTTTCCATACTGAACAAGTCTTTCTACCGAGCGCAAAATTCAAAATTCTACAAGCAACTGAAAATACTTGATGAATTCATCACCAAATTTACTTGACTCCTTCAAAATTTTGTGGCAAAGGCTCTTCTTTTGTTCTTCTTCAATGTAATATGAAAAATGACAGTTCCAAATAACCTTTTATAACTTCATGGACCTAACCTTTTTATCGCATTAAATATTTTTCCCTAGGAGTTCTGGTAACTCTATTTTCTTAGACAACAAGAGAAGAATTCATCTGTGGACCTTTCAGATCTTTGTTTTCTGCAAAAGTGATCATGGAAATATTTGTAGACTAATAGCACAACTATTTAAAATTCCTTGCATTCTAGTTCCAACTACTGACAGAGGGATAAAATATTTTTCTTGCAAAACTCCCCCTAGGCCAATGGCCTGAGATAAATTTTTGAAGGAATTACTAGAGGTTGCTTCCAGTACAGGACTATTTCCCTCATTAGATTCACTCTTCTTCACCCATGTCTTCTTTATTTGATCTCTTATTTCTTCCATAGTCACTTTCCTTTTTCCTTTATCATCTTTCTATGAAATTCTTCCTTTGTATACCAGACCTCTTCTATCCATGTTTTTGTTCCTACAGAATCTTTCAATGTGACCAAATCTACTGCAAATGTAGCACACTAGATTTCTTTGTTCACAACATTCATTCCATTGATTTCCTCTTGATCTACATTGATTAGTAACATGCCAAAATATTCCATAGGTGTAGCATTTTACATTCCTTACACTAACAAGCATAATTTTACATTCAATTGACTTATGACCAAACTTATTACAACTAAAACATTGACCAGGAAATAATGGACTGCTTGAATTTATTTTACTTCTACACTGAGAAGCCATATGACCAGATTTATTACAAGAAAATTAGTAACCATTAAAATTTTGAGCATTGGGTTGTCTTATCGGATATCCTTTTCCTTTGTTCATCTATTTTTTTTTTCTGGAATCCTTATGTTCAGATCTGGAGCTTTCACCTTTCTCATAGCGACTAACTCACTTATCATTTGCATCCTTTTGTCCTTTAGTCAGCTCATCAAGCTTAGCAGAACTGATCCCAAACTTCTCCTTGTACTCATTTGTAGTAGTGAGTTCATCTCTAAGAATAACTATATGTCTTTCAAGCTCTTGTTCATTATTTCTAGATTGTTGTAGTTCAATTTTCCACCTGAATGAATCCACTATTAACTTTGTTGCATTCCTTAGATTTCTCTTTTAAGGACTTGGCTAGATTCTCCTCATTCTTCTTCCTTTCTTCAATCTCCTTAGTTAGCTTCATCACCATAGATTCCATCTCAAGCTTTAGAGTAGCATTATTCCTAGAAAGTTTTTCACATTCTTCAGTGATTTCTTTTAGGGTCTAATTCAGGTGGACATCTTCGAAGATTTTATTTTCTTTCTACTTCAGCTAGTCAAAAAGTTCCTTCCTCTTTTCCCTTGACTCATTGATTTTATCCTTTAATGATTGAATGAATTTTTCAACATCCTAAAGATTTTCTTTTAATTCCATGACTTCTACTTTAGAGTGATCAAGATCATCAAGTGCCACCATAAGTTGCTATTGAAGACCACCAAAGTCCATTGTATTCCAAGATTCACCTCAATCTGTTAAACTTCTTTAGAGGAACCTTGCTTTGATACCAATTGTTGGACTCAAGGAACACTGAGAGGGGGGGTGAATCAGTGTTTAACAAGATTTAACAATTTCAATTCTAATCATAAACAATTGATAACATTTAAACTAAAATAGACATGCAAGCACATTGAGGAAACAATCAAAACACCATAACACCAAGATTTTTATGTTGAAACCCTATTAGGGGAAAAATCAATGTGGAGATTAATCCACAATTTATATACTCTACTAAAAGTATGAAGAAAAGGGAATGCACATGCATTCATGCACACTGCCTAGAGCTTATAGCTCAAAATAAGGAAGGCTCACTGCCTTACAAAATGTTTGAATTACAAAAAAATGTCGAACTGAGAAGATAGCATCTACAAATGCCTAGTTTCAGTTCCGTTGAAGCTCATGTACCAAATTTTGGACCTCTTGTTTGACTCTGCACTTAGCTTTGATTTGCTCTTCATTAATTCACAACAATCCTCTTCTGCTCAAGCAAAGTTCATGCAACTGATCTTCTAATATTTGCACACACATCTACACTACTCTTCCACACCTATTCACTCTTCAAAATGAATTAATGATTTTATATATATCTGCTACCAAGATTTCAATCGTTGTATGTCGACTTCAAATAAAATATGAAATAATAAATATTCTTCACATGTCGTCTCAAATCATGAGCAATCTTAAATGTTCATCCATATAAGTCAGAAAAACCATAGCTAGGATCCAAAAAAAAAACCAACCCAATAAACAATTAAACAATTACTCCTTATACATCCACGATATGCAACATTCACTAAGTCAGCCACAATGAGCAAATAAACAGAAAAATTATTCTTCTGGATCTCTTAACTCATACACCAATTAATGAAACATCAAAAAACTTAATAGTAAGATAACATATATGCTCAAGAATCTATCCTCTAGAGGGATCCACAACTCAAACTGATGATCTAGTGAAGCATACAGATTGACTAACTGGCCAGATACCCTATTATTTTTCCATTCTGCCAGTAGAACACCACTCTCTACATTTCCTGCTAGTATGAGAAAATTCTAATCTGCAGACCAAAATAATGACTCAGGTTGCCATCAATGACAACACTAGAAGCCATATGCTAACGCCATTCATCTATTCATCATATAACTATATTTCCCTAAGATTTGTATTACAATTCAACACTGTTCCATTTCTATAGTTCTTTCCATTGCAAATAAAATTAAACAGTCATATTTAAATGAGTAAATTAAGATGAATAAGAAGGTATACCGCATGTATGTGTACATGCATAAATGATTATTTTATGCATGTGCACATATATGCATATTATTCATAGTTTGTATATGCATATACATTATTTAAGAATATTAAAAGTAAAAATCTATTCAACATGCAGATTTATAGATCAATATAAATTGATTTCTTCAGAGACACAAGTTCTACTCTTATCTACTATGTTCCATTAACAACACAATGAAAAGGAAAAACCAACTTCAGAAGCATAACAAGAATCAGTATTAATCTTTGTCAATTAACAGCTTGAATTTCTTTGGAAAAATCATAATATTATTCTCCAATCATTATGTTCTAGACAAAAAAACAAGTCATTTATTTCTCTATGTCTAATTAGAACATTGTGGTGTTCTAAATTATGTTCTTGAGATCACACATATATGATTATCAAATTAAAATATTGGGGTTGATCTGTATTAACTATTTTATTGACTTATATTCTTTACCTAATGTTTCAATGGTGTTTTCGGTCTCATTCCCGAGGCACAATTTATCAAATGAAAAGTTATAGAGTATAGGCTACTACTCGAATTTGTATGATTCTTACACATGGTTGATGAGCATAGACACATATGTTAGGGTAAATAGGATCTACCTACTTAATTTTACTTAGACATAGTAGTGCATTTAATTATCTAGGTGGTTTTTTCCCATTTCGGGTAGTTTTCTCACCCGCCACATATATCTTGCCTTTATAAGGCACTATTGTACATTATGTAATTTATCTTATCTCAATATTTTTTTCTCTGGTGAAATAGCCTTGTGTTGCTTCTCTCATTTGTGAAGATATATCAGGGCCTTCAACCTACACCTTCTTCCTCCATTGAGAGTTTTCATTAGAAGAGTTTGAGTTCATTTATTTGTTGGAGATTATTTGACAATTGAAATTTGTTAAATTTCAAAATTGCTTTATTTCGAATTATTCTTCACTTTCCTATTGCTTGAAAATGCATTTGAATATCATTTGTGTTATTTCATGATTTTTCATTAGCCAATGTGATTTGAAGAGTTTCTTAAGGATCATGATTTGGTAGTGGGTGACTATTTGAAAGTTAGAGATTGATTTTCATTGCTAGTGGTAGTTCTATTGAGCAGAGGCATTATTTCAATTTGAAATGGCATGCTACCATAGAGTATGATTGGAGGTGTTTCAAACCCATTACAAAATCTACACATTTTTGTGAGGCCCATGCAGAATTGTGAGGTAGTGATTTTCTATTGGGAGGTGTTGGAAAGTAGCAAAGAGAGTCGTCCTTTTTTTTGCGAATTGAAGAGGCAGTTTGAATTTATAACAGTTGCAATTTGAGTGTTTTACTTGTTGCCACAATTTATCTGAGTAGTGATTCATTTTTCCAATGTTTCAATCTATATATCTACTGTTGTTGAGAGGAAAATTTTTCATTGCTATTTGAAAGGCATGATAGTCTGCTTTGAGGCTCGTGTCCATTGTTGAAAGGGCACAAATTTGTAGAGTGGTGCCATCAAAAGCATGATTTTTTTGAAGAGGGGCAAGCTTTTTCACTGGTGCAGCAAATTTTTCCAAACTTTATACTTTATAAAGTTCCAAAAGAATTATTTCATTTTAGGGCTTCTATGCAACCAAAGTGATGTGGGCCCCAAGTTTTTTCAAGTTGTTTTGGGAACATTTATCCCACATTGGTAGTGTGGGGTATGTTTTTTCTATTCAAATAGATTTGCAGTGCCTTTGATTGTTGTGAGAAAGTCTCTCAAGAGGCTATCTTGCTCGTGTGCTTAGTGGAGTTTGCTTGGTGTTAGCATGGAAATCAGTCAATAGGCATCACCAAATTTTGCACAAAATCATGTTTTTTAATCTTCTAATTCTTTTTTGGAAGTTTTTGAAAGCACTATCTTTGAATTTTTTTGAAGAATTTAGTTATAATAGTTTCTTTGGAGAAAGGTAACTCTAGGCAATGGAGTGATTTTATTTTCACTCATCTTAGTGAGTAGAATCTATTGCCATATTTGTATAATGAAGTTCCTATTCTAGACACACGTAGTAGGTATATGATTTGGAAAGTATTTAGGGATCAAGTATTTGAAGTTATTTTTGAGCATATAAATGACGAGGACTTTTTGGATTCACTTGTTTATTTTGAGTGCCCTTATGTTCTTTGGAATCACATTTGAGAATCATATGGAGATCCTAATACCCCACCATATCTCGATGACCCTCTTTCCAAGAAAAGTGTGTCTTTTTGTTTTCTAGAGAAAATAGATCATGCTTGTGATCCTTTGGAGATTTTTGAGAATTTATATGAGGTTGTAGTTGCTTTAGAGGTTCTTGATTCTTTGTTAGAGATAGTTGCTCCACCTTTATTAAGTACTTCCATCATTCATGAACAACATGATTATGATTGTCTTCCTGATTGGGATTCATATTTTCTAGATATTGGCTTAGTATTCATGGAATGTCACATTTCAAAATTGGAAGACACATTTGAGGGTATATCCATTCTATTTGATGATAGTTGTGGTACAATTGTTGTCATTCCATCTCTTTCTTTGGAGAAATTTCAAAATCATTCTCTAGTGGTACCTTGTTTGTCACCTTCTGTTGTGATTGGGCATGTTCCTGATTGGTTCATGGCATCATCTTCTAAGGTCTTGGTGTCATATGAGTAGATTTTAGAGACATTATCATCCTACATTTAGATTTCACTTGCTAGTTCCTATCCAGAATGGCAAGCATACCTACATTTGTACCTAGTTTTGTTTCTTCCAAAAGGGAAACAAGCTATTTGTAGTCATTGGATTATGTTCTATCTTCAGGAACTTACAATTTTTATAGGTGATTGCACATTGTGGGGGGGCTAAATAGTCTCTCTTTTTCCCTCTTATGGGAGGGGTATTGATTGTATATACATGATGTATGTAGTCCTTGGGGGGTGTTATTGAGTCCTCCATCCATGCATCTTATTTTTATTTTCTCTCTTTTAGAGAGGGGTCTTTTCCCATAGGGTTTTTCTCCTTTTCTCTTGTTGGCAGAGATTTATTTTTTGCATTGTAGTTTTAAATGGGTACCTAACATGGTTGTGTAGTCGGGACCCATAGTGCATCTTAATTTTGATTGATAATTCTCCCTAAGTTGGACATAACGAGGTGTGGACAATGGAAATGGATATGTCAAGAATAATTTTGTGAGATTCCAATGCAATAAAGATTCAAATATGTCAAGGGATATTGTTCCTAAGGCTATAAATTGATAAAGAAGATAAATTATGGATGCAAAACTAAGGAAATGCAAAATGTTTGAAAACACAATGTGATGTGTAAAATGAACTAAATATGCAAGTAAACTGTAATAGAACTTAACAAGAATGGAGAGGTGCACCTGGAAATTGGAATGTGATGCAGAGAGGTTATGGAATCTTGCAGAATTTATTATTGAAGCCAACTAGGACACTTACGCCAAGTTGGACGACTTAGTCCTATTTCAGGGAAATTCTGCCATAACAGGTTTCAGCCAAAAGGGTATCTAGAACTATAGAAAATACTTTTCAGGCTTGGCAGTGGGACTCTTTTTCCACTAGTGGTGACTTAGTCCACCTTTAGATTTTGAGAATTTTGCAGATGCAATCTGTAGCTCTCATATCTAAATTTGTAGAATCTAGTATGTAGGTGATCTCCAAGCTTCTTTTAGGGTTTTGTTGACTTTCAAGGACTTTGATGAAATGACGACACCTTTTAACACCTTTCTTTTTGAAAAATTTGCATACAAGACCTACAAAACACATACAAATAGGGGGAAAAGTGTTAAGGGTTAGTAAATAGAGGTTTTCCTTGGTCAAACCCCGATTTGGTAATTAAACCCTTGAAAATGAGATGAAATTAAAAGAGAATGATGAATGAACAACATGCAATGCTACAACTCACCAAACCCTTGAAGTAGAAATATGAAGATATGCAAATAGTAGCTCCAAAGTGCTTGAACACAAAATCACTTGATTGCTTGATGATTTCTTGAATGATTAAATGAATGAATTAGTGAGTGAATGAATGTGGGGAAAAGTGAGAGGAACACCCTATGTTTATACATGATTATACAAAATTTCTCAAAAATACCACATCACAGGTTGACCTCAAGGTTTATAAAATAATATCCCACCATAATTTTAAAATAATTTTTATTTTTGTGCCAAGTGGGACTAAGTCACCCCTAGTGGCAACTTGGTCTCACATGTTAGGTCTCAAAAGTGCAGGTTTCTAAACCATAAGAGGGTGCCAATCTCTTAATACACCTTTGGTCCACGAATGAGGTAAAAAAGGTTGATTACCTCCTACTCTTTAGGCTCTACTAGACCTAGGTGGGTATACCTAAAAAATTAGGTAGATTTACAATGGGATATGGTTCCTAGATTGAAAAATCTACTCACTATGGCATGTGAGGGTAGAGTAGATGCAAAGCTTGATAACTATTTCTTACTAAGATTATTTGAAGAATTCAAGATTATGAGTTGTGTTTTGTATGTAATATCCTAGTTATGACTAGTGCCTACTCCTATTAGGTGAATGGAGTGAATGAATGGATGGTGTTTATGTAATGGATACAGAGTTGCAAGAAAATTAAACCTATTATTCAACTTAACTTGAATTACTGGGCACTTGAGATGTCTGCACCTTGTGCAAATATGCAAGTTTGTTTATTACAATGTTCTTCTTTAATAATCCTAGTGATATCCTCTCAAGTTACTATGAAAGCATGAAAGGAATTTTAATTCTTAAGTTAATGGAGACCAATGAAAACAACTTCTTTAAAAGGATTTTAATCCTAGGCATAAACCAATTAAAGAAAATTATTTGAAAGGATTTTAATTCACACCAACTAGAAACCAATCAAGCATCCATATAGTAACAATAAATGTGTTCTTATAAATCTTGTAGACTTAAACAACTTGAAAAGACCACTTTAGAGACAACAAAGTAATAGATAAGCATGAAAATTTGACATAGTAATTGAACACTGAAAATGGATTACGATTTATAAATAGTCTACTCCATTGTATTACTTCCAAATATAAGCATTATAATGGAAGTCTTTAAATATGGTATGGACGGGTGGATTATGCAACCTATCTTCTTACTAATGCCTACTCTAATGGAATATGATATGATGGTCATTATGATCAGGCCTTGGTTTTCCCTTTATAGGAAGCAAAAAGATTTGAGCCCCTTTACAAAGAGTCATGTCGGCTGGAAATGATTAAACTTAACTAATCATAATATAGAGAATTAGTTAACCCTAGCATATTAATTAACTAGTAGAGCACCACAACCGCAAAGCATTTTCATTGTAACCTGTGTGATGATTAGATTTGGTATATCCTTTCTTTGCATCTGCATTGTTTTACAATGTCTTCATTAGCCACAAACTATTAAAGAAATATTTCTTTGTGCTAAGGAAATCCTAATGGCTATGCTCGAGAGTCATTCTATTCTTTGAAATTTCTAAGATAACTCCTTATAAAATATCGAAGAGACATTTGGAATTCTCTCTCCAACGAGGTAATGTCTCTTTGATGTGTAACCTCAAGGCTTTTCTTTGTTCTTTGTTTACTTGACAATGGAGTGTCAATGAGGCCTATGGATATCTCTTACCAATAAGCCTATGTCTCCTTGGCATGTCTTTATCTCTTTCTTTGGCAGTATTATTTGCTGATGATGTCTATGTGACTTTGTTATGTCAGGGAGACCCATTGTCACCTCTCTCTAATGTCTCTTAGTCTCATCGATAGCTTGTGCCAGAATGTTGAGGATACTTTTGATAATGTTTTCTCGATACTCCTATGTCTCCTCGACATATCATTATTAGGATGTCAATGAGACCTTGTCCATTGTCTATCCAATGTCTCTATGTCTCACCGATATTTTTCTCCTTGAATGTCGAAGATACTTTCTTGCTTCTCTCCTTGATATTCCAATGTCTCTTTGATATTATTGTCCATCTGTGTTGTTCTATCAGTGACTTATCATTTATTTTATGATAATATTTCAGTGTCCGAGAGCTGTTTTTCTATTTCCTAAATGTTGAATACTCCATATGATGTGTCAGTGAGACATATTAGATTTTCTCCTCAACATGCCCAAGTCTCTTAGACATATCAATCCTTAGGCTAGCGGGAAGACATTTGAATATGTCTCCTTGATATTCGGGAATCTCATCTACATTTCACTTCAACCCTTTCTTCTCACGTCGAAGAGACTATGGTGAGACTCTCTTTGACATAACATTGTCTTGGTGACATGCCATGTGCTACTTTGGGAAGACTTCAGACAAGGAATTCACTTTAGTGTTATGATCAAGGACCTTATTTGGTGATTTATATTAGTGCCATCCATTATGAAATGAAGATGGAACATATGGTGAGTGTGGGAGGATGGGTGAAAATGGAAGTGTGCAGAATAACCAATGTGTACTTTTTGGCTCCAACAGTGGCTCCAATTGGGGATGAATGAGTGTGAGGTCATTGCAAGGATCCAAAAATGATCTTTGGGATGTAGACCATGAATGAATGTGATCAAATGGATTTAAAATGAGATGGAAACCAAAAACTACTGTGCATGGAAGATTATTTTTTAAGAAGTATTTCAATAAGTATCCACACACTTGCAATTCTTGATCTTCTCCTAAACTACTGTGCATGGAAAATTGATTTAAGAAAAGAAGTGCTTCAGGAATTCTCTATGCACTAAAAATTCTTGATCTTCTCTTGATATGTTTTGTAGATAGTAGGAATCTTCACCTCCCTTGCTAGTGATGAAAAAGGGTCCTATCTAAAGAGCTTCAAACTTTCCATGCTTCCTTTTGTCCTAACACCTCACATTCCATAGTAGGACCATATCATTTTCTTCAAACTTTATGTCCTTGGCCCTCTTTTCAAATAAATAATTCATTTGTGATTGTAGTTTTGTGTTTTTCTCTTGGGCCAAACTCCTAATTTCATCTAGTTCTTCCAATTGTTCTATCATGTCCTCCATAGGTTCAGGGATGTCTAAATCTTCTTGAAGTATGAATTTGTATGCAGGTAGAAGATTCTACATAGGAATTCTAACTTATGCCCCATAGACAAGTTCAAAGGGTGATCTACTAGTTGACTTCTTCATAGTGATTCTATCTATCGATACTGCCATCCTCAATTTAGAATCCCATGCCTTTTTATTTTGGTCCAACATCCTCTTAATGATTTTCAAAATATTCTTGTTACTTGATTTGTCTTTCCCATTAGTTTGTGGATGATAAGATGAGGCATATGAAATTGTAATGCCATATGTTTCATAGAATTTCTTGAATTCCTTTGATCTAAAACACACACCATTATCTATGATTATCCACATAAGTGTCCCAAACCTTGTAATGATATTCTCCATCAGAAAATTGGTTACAACCTTGTTAATGGCCTATTTTGTTGGGATAACTTCCACCCATTTTGTGAAGTAATCAGTTGCCACTAATATGCACTTGTGACCTCCACTAGATTTTTTTGGTATCTCCCCAATAAATTCAATCCCCCATTGATGAAAGGGAGCTTCAATATGCATCATTCTAATGGTAGTGCTCCTTGATATTTCATTTTTCCCAAGAACTTTTGGAAAGCTTCACATTTCCTTAAATAGGTGAAAGAGTCATTAAAAACCCTAGGCCAATAATACCATGACCTAAAGATCTTATGGGCATTGGTCTTAGCTGAAAAGTGTCCCCCACAAACTCCCTCACGAATCTCCCTCAACACATGTTTTTCTTGAGATTCATCTAGGCATAACAATAGTACTCCATCTCTATTTTTCCAATACAATTCACCATCCATGAAAACATAATTGGAGGCATGTAACTTCAAGTATCTCTTCTGTTTCTCATTCATGTGTTTAGGGAATTTTTGGTTCTTCAAGTAATACATTATGTCAGTGTACCATGCAATGTTTTCTATGCTAGCAATCATGATTTCCTCTTCCCCTATGTTGCAAATTTGAGATGCTTCAAAATTTTACTTAGCCATTAGCTTAGCTAAGCCTTGCCCTCTTACGAGCTTAGTGATTTGAATCTCAATATCAAGTTCTTCAATTCTATTGATCCACCTATACATTCTCCTTGTGACCTTGGTTTGCACAAACACATCCTTGACTACAACATTGGGAACATATGCTATTGTTTTTTCTCCTACTAGATAGGGTCTGAAGGATTTTACTGCTTTGACAAGAGCATATGCTTATTTCTCTATGATATCATACTTTAACTCAGCTCCTTGGAGGGACTTACTAAAGAATGATATAGGTTGCTCATACCCCTCATCATTCTTTTGTAACATTACTATTGCAATGGTGTGGTATGAGGCAAATCAAAAGACTTGAAAAGGCTTACTAAAATAAGGTGATTTTAACACTGGGGCCTATTTGATTTCCCTTTTTATAGACACAAATGCATCAAGTGCTTCTGTAGTCTTGTTAATTTCAGCTCCTTCAACATTTTTGAGAAAGGTTTGACAATTTTAGCAAAGTTTGATATGAACCTTCTTACAAAGTTTATCAGTCCAAAGAAAGATTGAATGGCTTTAATGGTTTTAGGAATAGTGATCTTTTCTATGGCTTCTACCCTCTCTGGATCAATTCTAACTCCTTCCTTGGACACTATGTTCCCTAGTAACTTTCCCTTTATCACAACAAAATCTAATGCTTTGAGGAAAATCTTCTCAAAATGTGCAACATGGTCCTCTACTTTCTTGGAGTATGAAGTGAGATCATCTTGGTATAGTACCAATAATGTATTGATTATATCAGTAAAAGCAACATCTGTAGCTCATAGGAATGTGGCACCAACATTTGTTAACCCAAATGGCATCCTTACATACATGTATGTGCCCTAGGGGGTGGTAAATGTAGTCTTATATTGTTCTGATTCCTTCACATTCACCTAGTTATACCCCAAAAATTCATCCGTCTTGGACAATAGTTCACAACCTATCACCCTTTACAACATGGCCTCCATATTTGGGAGTGGGTAATTGTCTTTGAGGGAACAAACATTCAGATTTCTAAAGTCTACACATAACCTTATGTCTCCATTCTTCTTTTTGATAGGGACCAAGTTTGACACCCAAGTAGAATACCTGATAGGCTTGATGATACCCCCCTCCCTAAGCTTCATAATTTCCTCATGAATTTTAGGCTCTAGGGTTGGGTTTATCAGTCTCTGCTTTTGTCTAAAGGGTTTTTCTTCAGGTTTAAGTGGAATTTCATGTTGGAATAGATATTCCTTGTATTCCTTAAGATCATCATAAGACCATGCGAAGACATGCTTATATTTCATCAATAGTGCAATCAACATTTTTCTGATTGTGGGGCTTATATTTTTTCCAATGTATACTTTCTTTGGCGCTAATTCAATGCCTAGATTTATTTCTTCAATGTTTTCCCTTCTTACAAGTGTTTGTTTCATGATTGCTTGATCATTCCCATCAAACACTCTTTCTAGTGCCACCAGACCTTTAGGAATCTTGTTTGTCTTGAGTTGCACAATTTCTTGGCCAAACAAAGTTTGCTTGCCATCTACTTCTTCCACAAATACATTAGAATCAATCTCTTGGGGGTTCATACTGATTAATGCAATGCAAGAACTTAATTAGATCAGTATCATCATTGAAAACTTTCCAATTGTAGATGTTGTAAGGGATTGTTGTCTTGGTTTAAGTTCAACCTATGAAATTCCTGCTAAAGTAACATCATCCCTTTTCAAAGCTACATTCATCATGAAGTCTTCCATTAGGTTTTTAGACCTATCTATCCATTCAATGGAGAAAGCATCAAACAACTCAATACTTTTCCCATACAAAATTTCTATATTGCTTCATCCTTTTGTTCTTTGTGGAATATTTTGGCCTCACTTGTGAAACAACTAACTCAAAATCTCCTAGGATATTTAATAGCTTAATCTTGTGTTTAGTAGTCATGTTCAAACCTATGAGTAGGGCTTCATACTCTGCTATATTATTTGTGCACTCAAATGTTAGAATAAATGAATATTTAAATGTTGTTCCTTCAGGTGAAATGAAGACAATTCTTGCTCCATTTCCTTCTCTACTACAGACTGCATCAAAGTACATTTTCCATACACCATGTTCATTCTTGGAAACATCCTTGGAAATTGAATCTGTGTTTAATAATTCAGGGTTTGAGTGTTCAATTCTAAAACTCCCTAAGTCCACATCATAGAAGCAATTCATTTTATTGGGGTCAAATAGCTTGATGAAATGTTTAGACCTAGGTTCCCTATATAATTTTACTTCCCTTCCATTCATAGGAATCATGGCATAGGACAAGTCTAACTGAACATTCCCACCAACTGTTGTTGTCCATTACCTTCATAGTAACATCCCATAGTAAGGGGGAGTATCTACCACAGTAATGTTTGTCTTGTATGTTGCCTCTAGATACAATGCTAACTTCAATTCTACATCCCATATCACTCCTACTATAGGGACTAATCTATTATCCATGGCATAACATTTCCCATGTGTAGTATTCACCCATAAACCTAGGTTCTTCATGACAACCAGGGGCATGATGTTGATTATTGCCCCTGAATCAATCATACAATTCTTCACCATCTTGTTGTTAATCACCAACGTAGTGTAAAATTGATCTATTTGGGAAGGATTCTTTGTGGCTGTATTGTTGGAAACAAGAAACATTGAGATGGGGGGTGAATCAGTGTTGAGCAAAAATTCAACTTTATTATTTTGTGATTTAACTTAACCATTCAATACAAAAAACATGCATCAATAGAAATAAAAATAATCTCAACACCATAACACCATAATTTTTTACGTGGAAACCCTGCTAGGGGAAAAACCATGGTGGATGGCCAATCCATAATATAATATGAGTATACCCAAAATAAGAAGTACAAAATGGGAATGCACTTGCATTCAGACTCACTGCCTAGAGCTCACTACTCAAAATGGATGGGATCACTGCCCTACAAAGACTTGGAATAAATCCAAAAGAGTGAACAGATGAAATAGCACCACAATGCCTGATTACAGTTCCAATTAAGCTTTGATGACAATCTACTATCCTTTAGACTGATTCAACAATTTTTCTCTACTCTCCACAACTCACACTGCAAAAATATTAATGCACAAGTGAAACTATGCATAATCGCCTAATCACTCTTCCTAATGATCGCAACACACCACCACACTACCTTCTCACCTATCAAATGATATATCGAATCTCTTATATACATCCACAAATAGAAATACAATTGCCATAGGTCGGCCTTAATAAAACTTGGAAATATTATTAACTATCAGCCAAAATTATAATTGAATTTTCAATGTGGATCTAACACTGTTAGCTAGACTATAGTTGAGACCCATAATTAAATATTTGATCATAAAAATAATTTAAATAATTCCACTTTACGCATCCACAATGCACCACATTCACTGAGTTAGCTACAACAAACAAATATACATAAAACATCCTATCGGACTTGCAAGCTCATACTACAACTAATGCAACACCACAAAATTTAGTAATAAGATAATATATGTGTTCACCAAGAAATCTCAGGGGTTCGAAACACAAAACGATGATCCGGTGAAGTAGATAGATTGACTGACTGACCGAATACGCTATTCTTTAGAGATTCTATTGATAACACATAGTATTTCACTTTATCTACCGGTATGACTAGATACGGATCTATGGACCATGAAGATGACTTTAGTTGCCATCAGTGACAACACTGGAAGCCATATGCCAACAATCTCCCCCTTTGGAATTGATGGCAACACTTAGAAAAAATGACTAAGTGTCAAAACTGATAAGTACACTACCAAAATTCATAATACTACTACCCCTAAGAATGTCAAGGAATTTTTCCCTACATTCTCTCCACCTTTGACATCAATGACAAAATTGGGGAATCCAAAATTGCAAAAACTATTGAGACTTACAAAAATTTGAAGATGTATGCAAAGTTATACTTCATCCCACTTAAGTTTGAGTCCCAAATACTTCTCAAACTCTCCAAAATTATTATTTAACCACAAAGTACATATGACAAGGTTTCTACTGCTTCGAGACTTACCAGATCAAGAGCAGTAATAACATGTTTAGCTTCTTTCAGAGCATTTACCATCATCTTAATCTTTGGACTTATTAGTCCCCTGAGTTCACATACTTTGCCAATAATCCTTTCATTTTCAAATTTTAGACTCTTTATTTGGTTGAGTAGAAACATTACCTAATTTTCTTGATTACAAACACTATCGGCTAAAGGGTCAAAAATGTTGGAAATATTGACCAATTGATGTTTAATATCTTTCACTTTCTTTTAAATTTCTTTAGTAAAATTTGAAAATACCAAGCAAAATTTGTACACTTTTCCTCCCTCAGACATAGTACCTTGAATATTTTTTATGCAAGGACTTAATAGAGCTTTGTCTTTGGCAATCAATTCATTTATACTACCAACTCTCCTCTCCTTGAACTCCTTTTTCACTTTAATCAAAGCTGATTTCTCAAAAAATTCAAAATGAGAATCTACATAACTTATTAGCTTCTTTAACTCACCCGAGGAGGAACTTGATGGGTCCACAACATAAGTAGGCACTATTTTCTATAAGACTCTAGATGTAAGCTTTAGCAGTTCACTGTCTTCTATGTGAGATTTCAGTATCCTTTCACTGGCTTTGGCTTGAGCAATTTTAGTAACCTTCATCATCTGAATTGGAGATAGAGTAGATAGGTTAATTGAGCTTTCATCCAACTCAATATTTGATTCTTCTTGAAGGTCCAATCAAGATTCCTTCACTTCCTCTATTTTGATTTCTTGACCCTTTTCTTTTTCAACCTTGGATTATGATTCCGGATTGATTTTAGGCATTTCAATCTCTTCAATATGCACCTCTTTTTCCTTAGCTAACACCTCAATAAGGACCTTAGTTACAATAGGTGTCTCTATATCTTTCACATCAAGAGAAGTCAGAATATCCTCAAACTCTAGAGGATCAGACACATTCATGTTTTCCTCATTCACATTCTCTTCTCCTAATTCATTTACCTCCACATCCACTTCGTCATTTCTTTAAACATTTACTTCCTCAATGCTAATCTTATCCTTTGAAAAAATTCTTCTAGAATTTCCTTAGTTTCACTGACAATAGTGTCAGTTTCACCAATCATGACATTATTTATTCTTATTTTTCTCTTGAATTCCCTTTTGTCATTTTAGAGGAATAAATCCATTTCTTCAATTGTCATTTCTGCGCACAAATCTGCTAGGACTCTCTTCCTTAGATTTTCTTCTTCTGATAAGGCACTTGACGTCCTAGACTCTAAAGAATTATGCAAACTTGTAGGAAAGCCAGACATGATTTCAACAAGATCTTTACTAGAAACAATCATATGCTTTATTGTTGCTTCTTTAAGAATTTTCTTACCAGATTCATCAAAGGAATCATACCAATCACATAGTGGCTTGAGATTTTCATCTTTCACTAATGCATTCTCAAATTCCTCAACAAAAATACTGGGTTTGTCAACTTTGGCCTTTTTATTTTCTTTTTCTCCTTTTCTAGAAGACTTTCTCTTATTTAATTTTATAGCATGAGTACTAGTAGCCTTTAACTCCCTCACTACTTCTTCTAAATTAGTTTCTTCTTCTTCATCTGTAGACATGACTTTGTAGGATCTAGTGCTTTTATTCTTCTATCTTTTTCTGGAAGCCTCAGCTTGATTTGACTTGGCTACAAAGGAACTTCTAGTATGAGCAGGAGATGTTCTTGGACCAGTTGATTTTTCCTTTTATTTCTCCTTAGTTACTTCAGCTTCTTCTCTTTGTCTCCTCACTTCTATTAGTTGATGCACAAGGATGCCAAAACTCTCTGTAAGAGCTTTGGTCTCTTTTCTTACCCTTTTGGATATCATGGGATTTTTTAATTCTGAGTGAACTTGTAAGCATTTCTTTGCATAAGTACTAAACCTTTCTTCACCCTGATCCAATGGCAAATTTAGCAGGTGTTCTGCATACATCCTCAGAATGTTCTCATCTACTTCATAACCCATACGCATGATCCAAACTATTCTAGGATCAAGAGCTTCCATATGGCACAGGTTAATGTCTACCATGAAGAAAATAGAGTCTTTGTATTGCTCCACAATTATTGCAGGAATTCTTTCTCTGGCATGCATTAAATTCTAAAAACTTTTGAAGTATCCCCACATGATTGTATTGTGGGTATGTCGATCACCCAGTCCACATAACATATTCCATATCTAAACAACTATCAGAATATCATTACACCATTGAACTTTACTAGCTCCTGGTACTTCACCCGAGAAGTAGAAAAACAAACATATCAACAAGTTACCATACTTGAATTTGTTCTTCTTATCCTTCTTGATTTTTCCCAAATTCTCCATTAATTAGCTTTTGAGCAGTTCACATAAATCATAGTCTACATTCTATTTGACCATTTCATATGCTACATAGATAGCTATTCTAGATACTAAATTCTCCTAGCTTGAATGAGAAATCTTATAGCTGATAATCATTTATACAAATTTTATGTCTAATGTGGTAATATCATCTATCGTCATTTCCCTTCTATCCCATTTCAAGCCTATTGCTTTAGTAACCTTATTATTCTTCACAGACTTCAAAACTGGAAGCTTACTGGTGGAATTGCACATATAGCTTCTTTGGTGATTTTGAATGGCACATCCAACCACATGAATTCATCATGGACATGGCTCAGCAAATATCAAACCCATTCTTCTTCTTTGAATATGGGGAATCTCACAAATTGTGCAAATTTCTTATCTTCTAGGGTTTTGAGTTCTTGTTTCATAGTAAGATATTCTTGAGTTATATGATGAGTGCACAAATCCAACAAATGAGAGGTTCCCAAATCTTTAATGTTTGCGTGCACATAAGCCCTAAAATCCTCAATATGTAGGACTTTGTACGACACCAATGAAAATGCACCTAAGGGCTCTATATCTATGGACTTATACAAGTTCCATTTGAACTTTGGACATGACCTATCCTTAACTTTGACTACCAGAGGAGTAGACATGATTGCAATCACACAATTTTTTTAGGTTTTTAATAAATACCTTTTGGGGATGAAAACATAATTTGATTGCATATTCTCCTTTATGCTTGAGTCTCTCCAAAAATTCACAATGATCACTTTAGAGCTCTCCAAACTAATTTTCTCCAAATGCAATATGACAAATGAGGGTTGAAGCCATTCTTTTTATTATCCACATACCTAACTCTTTTATTTTGTGATAAATTCTCTTGCCCGAACTCATCCAGTTTTCTTCCTTTCAGGTACCAAGATAGATGACTCTTATGCGGATCGCCAATATGCTTCACTAATGCTTCTAACTAGTTGAACAATATCTGAGAGGTATCAACTCTCCTACTAGACATATTCGGATTCTAGTATCATTCACCTACAAGAGTGGGGTTTGAGAGTTTTTTTTGATAGCTCCCCTATGCCAGAGACCTAAAATTAATTCCCTCAAGAATTACCAAAAGTTTCTTTTGGTGTAAGTCCATTTCCTTCTATAGAGGGATTCTTCTTCACCCATTTATTTTGCATCTTCTTTTCTATCACATTAGTAGTAAATTTTCCTTTCCCTTTAACATCTTGTTACATGTTCTATTTTACCAGACCTCTTATGTTCCAATAGAATCTAGCAATGTGGCCAAATTTGTTATAGTTGTAGCACACAACATTTCTCTATCTAGACCAATTGTTCCACTTACTTTTTCTTGATCTACATTGGTTAGAAATATGTCCAAATCTATTGCATGCATAGCATTTGACATCTCTATGAAAGTTGTTCATCATAATTCTGCATTCACTTGACTTATGACCATACTTATAGCAATTAAAACACTGACCTGAGAATGATGGTCTACTTGAGTTCACCCTACTTCTACACTGAGAGGCCATATGACCAAATTTGTTGTAGACATAACAATAGCCATTAAATCTTTGAGCATTTGGTTGCCTTACTAGATCTGTTCTAGTTCCTTTCATCTAACTTCCTTGTCTGAATCTTCCTTGTTCGGAATTCCTTTGTCTAGAGTTCCTTTGCCCAGATCTAGAACTTTCTCCTTCTTCATATCCAAGACCTCAGCTATCACCATTAGTCTCCTATCCTTTGACCAGTTCATCAAGTTTGGTTGAGCTTGCTTTGAATTTCCCCTTATACTCATTTGTTGTAGCAAGTTCATCTCTAAGGTCATCAAGCTACTTTTCAAGAATTTCTTCATTGTTCTTGGATTGCTCCAATTCATTATCTAGTCAGCTACATTGTTCAGAATTTTCTTTCAAGGACTGTGCAAGATTTTCTTCATTCTTCTTTATGTCCTCAATCTCCTTGGTCAGTCTCATCATGATGGATTCCATCTCTTGCTTCAAGGTAGCATTTTCCTTGGAAAAAATTTCACATTCTTTTGTTTTCTCCTTCAGATCCAAACTGAGTTGTTCATCTTCCATACCTTTGTTCTTTTGTTTGAGCTGACCACATAGTTCCTTTCTTTTCTCTCTTGATTCATTGATCTTGTCTTTTAGTGACTGGATGAACTTTTATGCATTCTCAAAATTTTCTTGTAATTCTCGGTTCTCAAATTTTATCTGGTCAAGATCATCTAGGGCTTCCATAAGTTGTTGTTGAAGAATGCTTTTATCCATTGAAAAACACCTTCCAAGATCTCCCCAAGCTGTAAGACTTCTTCCGATGAACTAGCTCTGATACAAATTGTTGGAAACAAGCAACACTAAGAGGAGGGGTGAATCAATGTTGAGCAAAAATTCAACTTTATTATTTTGTGATTTAAGTTACTTAACCATTCAATAAAAGAAACATGCATCAACAGAAAGAAAATAATCTCAACACAATAACACCTAATTTTTTTATGTGGAAACATTGCTAGGGGAAAAACCATGATGGATGGTCGGTCCACAATATAAAATGAGTATACCCAAAATAAGAAGTACAAAATGGGAATGTTCTTGCATTCAGGTTCACTATCTAGAGCTCACTGCTCAAAATGGATGGGATCACTGCCCTACAAAGACTTGGAATAAATCCAAAAGAGAAAACTGATGAAATAGCATCACAATCCCTAATTATAGTCCCAGTTAAACTCTGATGACAATATGCTATCCTTTAGACTAATTCAACAATTTTGCTCTGCAAAAATATTAATGCACAAGTGAAATTGTGCATAATCACCTAATCGCTCTTCCTGATGATCGTAACACACCACTACACTACCTTCTCACCTATCAAATGATATATCGAATCTCTTATATATATCCACAACTAGAAATATAATCGCCATAGGTTTTCCTTAATAAAACTTGGAAATATTATTAACTGTCAGCCCAAAATTACAATTGAATTTTCAATGTGGATCTAACACGATCGGCTAGACTATAGCTGAGACCCATAATTAAATATTTGATCATAATTTTTTTTTAAATAATTTCACTTTACACATCCACAACATGCCACATTCACTGAGTCAACTACAATGAACAAATAGACATAAAACATTCTATCGGACCTCCAAGCTCATACTGACTGATTAGATATACTGTTCTTTAGATAATAAGATAATATAAATGTTCAACAAGCAATCCTAAGGGTCTGCAACACAAAATGATGATTCGATGAAGTAGATAGATTGATTGACTGATTGGATACCCTATTCTTTAGATATTCTATAGGTAACACATAGTATTGCACTTTATCTACCGGTATGACTAGATACAGATCTGTGGACCATGAAGATGACTTCAGTTGCCATCAATGACAAAATTGGAAGCTATATGCCAACATTTATCCCCCCAATATACTTCTGGTACTTTTGTAATTTCCCTTTCCACAGCATGTGCTTCTTTCTTCTAATGCTTCTATTTTTGGGATGTGTTGGAGATCATTCTGAGGGTTGTATCTCTAAATTCATCAATCTTCATTAGCTCCATTAAGGGAATTTCCATTTTTGTCTAAGCCAATGCTTGAGCTATGTCAAATCAAGGGGCAGTGATCCCTCATTCACCCTTCTCAGTTTTAGTACTTATTTTCCCTTCATTTTAGGCTTTGTCATCTTTTATTGTTTTCTCAAGTTCAATGTCTACATTCTCCTTTTCAACATCTTTCTAAGGTTTCTTCACTTCACCCATCTTCTAATTAGATGGGACACTCTCCTTGTTCTTCTATTCTTTGATGAACATGCTTTTCAGTGTACCTTGATCTCCATCTATTGGCTTACTTCTCATATTGTATCTCCTCCCTTTTGCCTCAACTATAGCTTTTGTTGTGATTGCTCTCTTTTCTTCCTCTGTTGGAGTTCTCAGCTAAAACCAAGGTGTTGCACTATATGTATATGCCACCTCTTGCTCCAAATTCACATTATGTTTCTGACTGGCAAGATTATATTCATATCCCTCTTTAGAAGAAGAATATCCTTCCTCATTCTGATAAGACCTCCATCTTAGCATGTTTACAGTGTCACCATCCCTGTCTTTCTCTTGTGACCACTCATCCTAACAAGCCTTAGCTATTGCACAATGTTTAGGGTCATGGGATCTATGGCAAGGTGAACACTATGGTGTAGTGTCTAGTGCATGTGCTTCATGCTTCTTCAAGGGGTCAGGAGTCTCCTTCCAATTTGACCTTGCTACTGGCTTTCCATCTTTCCAAGTAGTATTGTAGGGCATGTCATGTAGTCTGGGTCTTTCATTTCTGTATTGATTCTCATGTCTATTTTGGGGAGGGTTGGGGTTTCATGGGATTCTATTATTTTCAATGGTTAAAGCTACCTTTTGTGCTTCATTCAAACTTCTAGGGCATTTGCTTGTGATTTCATATCCCATTTTTGGATCAAAGTCCTTTAGATAAATACTCAAAGTTGTAGGATCAGCCAATTTGGATCCATGTGGTATTTTATTATAGAGCTTGGAGAACCTTTGATTGAAATCATAGACTAACTCATTCTGGTGTTTCTGAATACTTATCAGTTCAAGTAGACCGAATTTAGGAGAACATTGATTTCCATACTATTCTAGAAATTGATTCTAAAAGTCTTCTATAAAGGTGATTGAAGCATTGGGAAAAATGTTAAGCCAATCCCTTGCCTCTTCGGTTAGGGACATCATGAATAAACTCATATTCACATCTTCATGTTCCATGCCTATGTCTTGTATAAAGGCATTGAATTTTCTAATATGTTCTTCGGCTGTTGTGACATTATTCCCTATGAACTTGGGAATAGTGCTTCTCTAGTTGCTATCAATTAGACATGGATACAATTGGTATCCTGATAGATCAAATTGTTTGCTTATGCTCATGGGGTTCTATGGATAGGGATTCTAAGGTGGTGGAATGGGGTAATATTCATATCCCTATTGAGGTTGTTGGTACACATTTTGTTGGGGATTATGTAGAGGGTACTGTTGTGGAACATGATGGTGTGGAATGTACTGTTGTCCAGGTGGTGGAATATTTGTATTCTATGATGGTGTATTTTGTGGTACATGGTGTTGCATAGGCTAATTAGTTCTTCCAACCGTGTTATGGGGTGTTCTTGAAGAACTGGGACCACCTGTATTTTGGGATGACCCTTGTGTATTGAAATTGCTTCCTTGATTCTGAGGTTGAATGCATTTGGATGGTTTTGGTGCATTAACATATAATTGGGACAAATTTTAACTTAGATCAAGACTCCTTTTTATCAGTTGTTGTCTCTCCTTAAGCTCTTCTTCTTGCCACAGTATGCAATCTTTTATTTCTTGAGTGGTCATCCCCTACAAATTCTTAATAAGAAAAGAATGACACGTAGAGGCATGTTGGGCTTCTCCTTCTTGATGTTATGAGGATCTATGATCATAATCCATCTATATACATTCCCCTTCTTCCTCCAATTAGGCAACAAAATCATCTATTTTATGTTGATCAATGTTGCGGTAGATAGGACGATTGTTGTTTTCTTGTCCTAATGGAGTCTAGGGATCCTTGCATAGAATATCTTTATGATGTTCTATCCCATGCAATGGTTCAAAGCTATTATGTAATTTAGGTTGTTGTTCAAAGACATTCTCCTGATCATTGAATGTTGTGTTTGGTCTTTTAGATGCTACTTTGTTCTTGTTTGTGTCAGACTTTGAAATAGGGTATCCATGTTTATTTGTCCACCTAACATTGTTCTTCTTGGGGATCTCCTAATGCAAACATATTCTACCATTCATGTTATATGATATGGTGTAACTTTGGTGTCTATGTTCTATTCTTTCTGATCTGATGTTTACTTTATCAGTCATAAAAATTCTTCAGAGTCGCCACCTACCTTTTCATCAGCAAAACAGTTTAGGGTTTTGAGTGAATTTGTTCTTCTCCTAGTAGAGTCCCTAATCTATTTTGTTGCTTTTGAATTAATCTATGATGGAGGGCTTGGGTTTAGAATTGGATTGGTCCCCAATAGAGTGGCCATTATATTAGGTCTCAAAAGTGCAAGTTTTTAAACCATAAGAAGGTACCAATCTCTTAATACACCTTTGGCCTATGAATGAGGTAAACAAGGCTGATTACCTCCTACTCTTCAGGCTTTTCCAGACCTAGGTGGGTATACCTAAAAAATTAGGAAAATTTATAATTGGATATGGTTCCTAGATTGAGAAATTTTCTCACTATGGCACCTGAGGGTAAAGCAAATGCAGAGCTTGATAACTATTTCTTATGTTTTGTATGTAATATCCTAAGTATGACCAGTGCCTACTCCTATTGGGTGAATGAAGTGAATGAATGGATGGTGATTATGGAATGGATACAGAGTTGCAAGATAAGTAAACCTATTGTTCAACTTAACTTGAATTACTAGGCACTTGAGATGTCTGCACCTTGTGCAAATGTGCAGGTTTGTTTATTACAATGTTCTTCTTTAATAATCCCGGTGATATCCTTTCAAGTTACTATGAAAGCATGAAAGGAATTTTAATTCTTAATTTAATGGAGACCAATGAAAACAACTTCTTTAAAATGATTTTAATCCTAGGCATAAACCAATTAAAGAAAATTATTTGAAAGGATTTTAATTCACACCAACTAGAAACCAATCAAGCATCCACATAGTAACAACAAATGTGTTCTTATAAATCTTGAAAAATTAAACAACTTGAAAAGACCACTTTGGGGACAAAAAAGTAATAGATAAGCATGAAAATTTGACACAGTAATTGAACACTGAAAAATGGATTACGATTTATAAATAGTTTGCTCCATTGTATTACTTCAAAATATAAGTATTATAGTAGAAGTGTTTTAATATGGTATGGATGGGAGGATTATGCAACCTATCTTTTTACTAATTCCTACTCTAATGGAATATGATATGATCATTATGATCAAGCCTCGGTTTTCCCTTTATAGGAAGCAACAAGCTTTGAGCCCCTTTACAAAGAGTCACGTTGGCTGGAAATGATTAAACTTAACTAATCATAATACAAAGAATTAGTTAACCCTAACACAGTAATTAACTGATAGAGCACCACAGCTGCAAAGCATTTTCATTCTAATCTGTGTGATGATCAGAATTGGTATATCCTTTCTTTGCATATGCATTTTTTTACAATGTCTTCATTAACCACAAATTGGTAAATAAATATTTGTTCATGCTGAGGAAATCCTAATGGCTATGCTCGAGAGTCATTCCATTCTTTGAAATGTCTAAGATAACTCCTTATAAAATTTCAAAGAGGCATTTGGAATTCTCTCTCCAACGGGGCAGTGCCTCTTCGATGCATAACCTCAAGGATTTTCTTTGTTCTATGTTTACCTGACAATGGAGTGTCAATGAGACCTATGGATATCTCTTACTGATAAGCCTATGTCTCCTCGACATGTATTTATCTCTTCCTTTAGTGGCATTATTTGCTAGTGATGTCTATGTGACTTTGTTATGTCAGGGAGACCCATGGTCACCTCTCTCCAATGTCTCTTAGTGTTGTCAATAACTTGTGCTAGAATGTTTGGGAGACTTTTGATAATATTTGATCAATACTCTTGTGTCTCCTCGACATATCATTGTTAGGATGTTGATGAGACCTTTTCCAATGTCTGTTCGATGTCTTTATGTCTCACTGATATTTTTCTCCTTGAATGTCGAAGAGACTTTCTTGCTTCTCTCCTCGATATGTTGATGTCTCTTTGACATTTTCATTCATCTGTGTTGTTCTATCAGTGACTTATCATTTATTTAATGATAATCTCTCTGTGTTCAAGATATTTTTTTCTACTTCCTAAATGTTGAATAGTCCATATAATGTGTTGGTGAGACATATTAGATTTTCTCCTCGACATGTCCAAGTCTCTCAGACATATCATTCCTTAGGCTAGCAAAAATACATTTGAATATGTCTCTTTAATATTCAGGAGTCTCATCTACATTTCACATCAGCGCTTTCTGCTCATGTCGAAGAGACTATGGTGAGACTCTCTTCGATATAGCATTGTATTGGAGACATGCCATGTGCTGCTATGGGAACACTTCAGACAAGGAATTCACTTTAGTGTTATGATCAAGGGTATTATTTGGTGATTTATATTAGTGTCATCCATTATGAAATGAAGATGGAACATATGGTGTGTGGGAGGATGGTTGAAAATGGAAGTGTGCAAAATAACCAATATGGATTTTTTGGCTCCAACACCACCAAGAAAATTTTAATGGGTGTTAGGAATTGAAGTGTATTAAGTGATGTTTAACAATATTATTCTCCTAAACACACTTAAGTAGGTCCTGTAAGTGTATTAAGGGGTCATTTAAACATAAGAAAGGGTCAAATTATTGATGAAAAGCCTAGAAAAGCATGAAAGTTTGTTACAACACTTTGAAATAAGACTTGGTAAGTAATAAAAAGTGGTTATTTAAGTGAATTACAATAAAATGGTCCTAGAAAAGTGTGAAAGTGGGTTACAACACTTTACAACACTTGAGTAAGAAGCCACTTGAATTATTTTAATTTTCTAGGGACCAATACCTAATGTGAATGTGTTGACCACATTACAACATTAAATTAAGGAAAAACTAAGCCAAAGTCACAAGGAGGACCTAAACAGGAAAAAAAAGGCAGAAGGGTTACTTTTTCAGTGTCCATAGGGGGGGTTAGGGTAAATAGAATTTACCTACTTAAGTTTACTTAGGCATAATAGTGCATTTAATTATCCAGGTTGTTTTTTCATGTTTTAGATAGTTTTCACCTGTCACATATTTATTGCCTTTATAAGGCACTATTGTACATTATGTAATTTATCTCATCTCAATATATTTTTCTCTAGTGAAATAGCCTTGTGTTGCTTCTCTCGTTTGTGAAGATATATTTGTAGGTTGTGCTCCTGGGAGGTGGTTGACACCAATAACACACACACACATATATATGTCTGTATATATACATATATATGTGTGTCATCGATAAATAAAGAGATGATATTCATAAGTCATGAAGGTTTCATATACCCTCAGCCTTAAATGGCTGATATGAGGTCTACCACAAATAGATATAACACATGTATTATTGCTTACAAAAAACATTACAACAATAGTCACAATAGAATGATAGCACTGTCCCTATCTATATTCTAAATGAAGCTTGATCATTTGACAAAAAATGAAAATAAAAGTATAACATAGGGAATAC
Source organism: Sequoia sempervirens (assembly GCA_007258455.2). Classification (NCBI taxonomy): domain Eukaryota; kingdom Viridiplantae; phylum Streptophyta; class Pinopsida; order Cupressales; family Cupressaceae; genus Sequoia; species Sequoia sempervirens. The sequence goes on from VDFB02281492.1 coordinate 297,726,807, forward strand.
ATTTCCTTAACACATATTTATATGTTTAAAGACCAACCTCAGACAATACAAATTTATACCAAGTTGATAAAATTCATCCATACTATGGTCAAATAGGATGAAGTATATCATCCATCAACGTACAACATAGTAGGTGTTATTATTTGTCTATTAATATACACATGGAGAAAATGATATGGATGATTCTGAGTCAAGATTTACACTCGAATGGTCCATACCATTCAGCCCCAGGAAACAATATACATACATATTACTGTGAACGTAGATATCATTTGAATATAAATCATGGGTGGTTGACACCAAAAATGGTATTTCCACCACAAAGAACATATTGATGTTCTCAAGTTTGAAGATTAAACAAAATGTGAACTAGAGCCCAAACAAAGACCTTCCATCCAACCATGCTTAGCATGTCACTACACATAACGAAGGTCAAAACTAGGGTTTTCATTTTCCCCAGACATGGCTTTCTATAATTTCACAACACATAAAATGGAAACAAATCTAGGAGTATGAAACAAAGATAATAATAGGGTGCTCAATTTTTGTTTAAGCCGAGCTTTGCTCTAGAGATAAGGAAAAATTGATTTACTTTGAAGGAAATTTTTTAAGAAGGCATCGTTCTTAACTTTTGACTACAAGATCAATGCTCTTTCCTCAATCAAATGGAAACAACTATCTCCCCTTCTTTTTGTGCTTTTTTCCTTCTACTTCTTTTCCTCAATTTCCTCCCCTGCTTTTTCTTGATTAACTCCTATAATTCAAAATTACCACCATCTATTTGCTTCAATTCTAGGTACATTCTATTCTTGGAGTGCTCTTAACTCTCTATACCTCCACTATCTAGCCACCCACTCCATTTTTGTTGTTATTGTCCATCCATTCCAATATGGAAGGGGTTGGCATTATGAAGGGGGATTACGTGAGTAATCACTGTCATCACTCCTTCCATATAATTTATTAAGGAGTTTCAAATAAAACAAACACTTATATTGTAGAAAATATTTTATACTTATTTGTATATATATATATATCTAAATTCACAATCATACATTTTTTTATTTCCATTATCAGGAGTTTACTTTCAAGTTCTTTTCAAAGATCAAACAACACAATCATTCTTCTGATGATAGTTAGGTACAATTAAATGCATTTCCATTTCCATTATGAAATTAGCTTTAGAATAGACAATGTAAGGAAAATAATTCCATGAATTTGTTTCTTTCATTTAAGTTGCCTATTTATTCATTCACATTCGTACAAGAAAGAAGGATATTTTTCAGTTACAAGACAAATACAGATGCCATGGTCTACTATGGTGAGTGAGATTCTAGATTCCACTCTTTTTTATCGTTTGTCATCCAGGTAAGCATTTTTGCCTCAACCAAGTTCTCATTCTTCAACATGTTCCTGCACACAAATGTTCTTGCACTTGCCAACTTTATCAATAACCTTTAATCGATAATAATTATTAAATAACTCTTAAATCATAAAATTGCAAGATAATCATTTTTTTCAAATATTATTGCATTTATCAAATCCCAAAAATATTAAATGATAAATTCCATTTTTCAAATATTTCAATTAAATTAACATTATTAAATGCAAGCAATGAAATTGAGATGTGAGACACAATTTTTGAGTAACATCTCATCAAAGTTTGCTAGCCTTTCACACTTTTGTCTCTTAAGAGAAATCACCAATGCAATGTAGCCTAGAAAATTCTAGCATGATGGGGTGCAAAACAAGACCTTTATTAGCATAAACCTAACCATCTGGATGTGTTGGAACTTTCAGTTTGGTCACATGATGAACAAAATCAAAATTGCACCACCTTGCAACTTTACATTACATGCATTTGATTCTTTCTCCATCAACTGAAAACTTGACACCATGGGAAAATGGTTTGCAACTATAAAAAAATGATAGAGGTTATTGTAGAGGGACCCTACATGATCTTATACCTTTAGAAAGAATGTTTCTATTGCCACAGTTTCTAAGTAACAACTTGTGAAAGTTTGTCTCCCTTTCGCACTTTGGTCTCTTACTAGAAATCACTAGTGTAATGTAGCTCAAAACATTTTGGCATGCTAGAGTGTGAAATAATACCTTTCATAGCATAATCCTAACCACCCAAATTTGTTGGAACTGTTGGTTTGGTCACAAGATGAACATAATGAAAATTACACCACCTTGCAACTTTATACTACATGCATTTGATGCTTTTTCCATCAACTAAAAACTTGTCACCATGGAAAAATGGTTTGGAGGTATGTAAACCTAAGTGAGGTTACTGTACAGGGACCGTGCATGATCCTATAATTTTAGATGAAATGTTTCTAAGTTCCATGGTTTTCAAGTAACAAATCGTCAAATTTCATTGCTCTTTCGCACTTTGGTCTCTTAAGAGAAATCATCAGTGCAATGTAGCTCAGAACATTCTGGCATGTTGGAGTGTGAAATAGAACCTTTCCTAGTATAAGCCTACCCATCCAAATATATTGGGACTATTGGCTTGGTCGCATGAAAATAAAATAAAATTATACCACCTTACAACTTTACACTATATGCATTTGATGTTTTTTCCATCAATTAAAAACTTGTCACAATGGGAAAATGGATTGGAGGTATAAAAAGCTGAGAGAGGTTATATTAGAGGTACCCTACATGATCGTGTAACTTTAAATTGAATGTTTATAAGTTCCACGGTTTCCAAGTAATAACTTGTCAAAGTTTGTTACCCTTTTGCACTTTGGTCTATTAAGAGAAATTATTAGTGCAACATAGCCCGAAATGTTTTGGCATGCTGGGGTGCAAAAAAAAACCTTTCCTAGCATAATACTACCCACCCAAACATGTTGATACTATCAATTTTGTTTCATGACAAAATAAAAATTACACCACCTTGCAACTTTACACTGCATGCATTTGACGCTTTTTCCATCAACCAAAAACTTGTCACCATGAGCAAATGGATTGGAGGTATGAAAAACTGAGAGAGGTTATTATAGATGAACCCTACATGATCTTATACCTTTAGAAAAAATTTTCTAAGTGCCATGGTTTCTGAGTAATAGCTTGTCAAAGTTTGGTGCCCTTTTGCACTTTGGTCTCTTATGAGAAATCATTGATGCTATGTAGCTTGGAACGTTCTAACATACTGGGGTGTGAAACATGACCTTTTCTAGCATAAACCTACCCACAAAAATGTGTTGGAACTATCATTTTGGTCACATTTAAAATAGAATGAAAATTACACCACCTTGCAACTTTACACTCCATGCATTTCACGCTTTTTCAATTGACTAAAAACTTGTCACCATGGGAAAATGGATTGGAGGTATGAAAAAAAAAGAGATGTTATTATAGAGGGACCCTATATGACCATGTACCTTTAGATGAAATGTTTCTAAGTTCCATAATTTTTGAGTAACAACTCATCAGATTTTTCTTCCCTTTCGCACTTTGGTATCTTATGAGAAATTGTCAATGCAATGTAGCCCGTGACGTTTTGGCATGCAAAGCTGCAAAACAAGATCTTTGAGCTAGTAAAATATTATGGATAGTGGTGAAGGCTTTTCAATAATGAGTAGTTGTACTAGAAATGATGCAACTACCATAGGAGAACTGATTTCTTTAATAAATTTAAAGATGAGATTAGTGGCTCCATGACATTATGAGGAATTCCTTGCCATTTCAATGGTGGCACCATGACATTGTGATGAATGCCTTGCCATTTCAATAGTGGCAACATGAAATTATGAGGAATGCATTTCTCTTTCAATAGTGGCATCGTGATATTATGAGGAATACCTTATCATTTCAATAGTGGTGTTGCGATATTATGAGGAATGCCTTGTCATTTCAACAAAATTATCGTGACATTATAAAGAATTCCTTGTCATTTCAATAGGTGGCGTCGCCTCTACCTCATTCACTCACAATCACTTCACCTAAATATTGTGAGATATGGTATAAATAATTTTTGAGTTGATGGAGAATAGATATATAGTGGGTGTGATGTGAAGTGTGAAAGTGTGAAATGTAGTACGAGCTTTAATGTGTTTGGTGTAGGAGCACCTTGTCCATTGAATGCCTTCAAAAGGAAAAATTGTAAAATTTAAGTTTTCAAATGTAAAATCATGTAAAAGAGTCATGTTGTGATCAATTTCAATGTATTTGAGTTCCTAGTAGGTCTTTAGGGGGTCAAAATAGTGAAAAGTGCAAAAATTGCAAAAGTTGCCAAACTTGTAAAATGCAAAAAAGGTAAGAATATGAAGAGTCAAGTGGGAAAATGGAAGGTTTGAACGATGAAGGTGAAGGGGAAGTTATAAAAACTAATTTGGAACATCTATATAAGCATTTGTAAGGTGAGAAAATGATCATTCATTGTAATCTTGGAGACTTTCTCTCAATAAAAATACCTTGCTTTAGTAAATTCAGAGTTTCTTTCTGTTGATTTTTAGTTGTACAGTCTACATAGTAGTATTAGGCCTTAAATCTTGTTGTTTCAAGTAGCACAGGGAATTAAATTTTATTTACATCCTTTTTGAGGGGAATCCACTAAGTATTTCATTTATTTGAATTGATTTTCCTTAACTTGGTTTGAAACCTTCAATATTGGGGTTTTGAGAGTCTAATAAAATTGTAATGACTACTCCACTATACTAGGCCCTATAGATTGGTGGAGTAGGTTAGGTTAGAATTTTTTGAGGTGTGTGTATATTGAAATGTGTAGGGGAAGGTGAGATTACAGATTGGATGTTGTTGTCCCTACAGAAATACAGAGATTTCCTCACAAAAAGTATGGCTCCAAGGTGGTATTTGATGTGAAGGCATGCATGAAGGTTGGAAGATGGTTTTTATAATTGGTGTAGGAACATTCCAAGGTGTTGGAAGCATCTACAAGTTGTCTTGAGGTTTGGAGGTTTTACTTTCAATAAACCCATGTTTTGCTTGGTCAAGATTGACTAGAATGAGGGTTTTATAATATGTTGCAAAAATGAGTATTTTAGTCCCTGAAAGTTGGTGTTATGGAAGTTTTGTAACCTATCTCAATGTTGCCCAGGGATATCTGGTAGTTTCAAGTTGATTCAATGTTGTTTGATTTGTATTTTTGACCTAATTGGTGTGATTTTCCAGCGGACAGTCTAATGGTTCTCATACATTTTCCAAAACAACTATGTATGCTCTTGAGTTATGTGGAACTAGACTAGAAAGGGTTCCTAAAGATATGTATAGTTCATGAAGATTCAAGGTGGACTGGCTAGTATACCCATTTCTGTAATGTTGTTGTACTACTAGGCTTTTGGGTTTATGACTGTTAGAAAGTGAAATTCAATGAATACAAAGATCTAAATGATTACTTTATATTGTAACTGATAAAATAATGATGGTGAAGGTGTATCTAAGGTTTGGGAGAGGTCTAGATATAGTACTTGTTGATTTGATGTGTTTGAGCAATATGAACCCCATGTGCAAATGATGTTTTAACTGCAAGAATCAAAGGATCTGATAGATCAGTGTTAGGTGAGTATGTTCTTGGTTTGTTTTAATCAAAATCATGATGAATACAGTGGCTTGGAGGTTAGGTAAAATTTTTGTAACAAGAATGCATGGTTTGATGTCATTTTGCATTATGGAGTGAGTTGCATAGAAGAATAAATTTGGTGCATGTTGAATGGATGAGTGGATACAGAGTTTCCTGATTAGATAGTTACTTTGTTTTAGTTAATGTAATGTGGAAGAAAGTAATTTAAGGTCTGTTGGGAGCTTTGAAGCTAGATTGAGTGAATTTTTTCTTTTTTCCTTAATGAAACAAGTTGAAATTTGGTGAATAGTGAATGGTTTGGTTGGTTTAGTGTTTCTCAATGATATTACTATATTGGTTCAGTCAATTTGATGTTGGTTAATGTATGTTAGAATCTAATAAAGGTCTAGAATGCTAATGTAGTGATTTGGCTTATTGGTAGCCTTATAATTTCAAGTAATTTGATGGATTTTTGTTGAAATGAATAGTGAGTTTTTGGTGAATTAGCAATGGATATTCTCATGTTATGTTTAGGGTCGGAAGTAGCCTTGATGGTTTGTGGTTTTGGAAGATGCTTTGCATCAATTGGTATCATAACTAGCTGATTCTGATAATTGACTATGTTTTTGTTGAGTTTTTGGTTGGTTGTAGGTGCTTGATCCATCTAAGTGGCATAGAGGAAGAGTTTTGAGAAGTTGTGTGTTCGTAGACAAGCTAAGGTATGTGGTCACCATCCTTCAATGGAGATTAAGTTGGGTAGAAGGTGGAAAGAAAGAGATGAGGCATCTTCCAGTGTTTGTTGTTGAGTAAGATGGATGCTTTGTTGAGTTGCGTGGTGAGGCAGTGAGGGAGATGGATACCTGTCTGAAGAAGCACTTGAGTTTGCAGCCATTTGAAGATGTTAGTTTGAGATTAATCCACTGATGGGAATAGATGAAAAGATGATTGGTTAGAGAAGGTCAAGGATGAATTATGGAAAAAGAGGAAAGATTTCTTTGAAAGGCAATGGGAAAGGAAATTCTTGTGTCCTTTGAGAGAAATTATTAGAGCAAGGTTGAGATTTGTGAAAGGAAACTCCTGTGTCCTTTTGAATGAGAAGAGTGATTGTGAACCTGATAGGCAAAGAAGAGAGATAACAAAAGACATGTTAAGACAAGAAAAGTTAGAAATGAAGATAGAGTTGAAGGCAAAGATATAGGCAAGTACAAGATTCAAAGAGAAATAAAGAAGTAGTCCAAGACAAACTTGAAGTTGATATGCAGGTGAAAGAACAAGCAAGGTTGATACAACATGTTTCCAAAGGGGCTTGGAAATTTTTTGTAGGGTGGTTGTATGGTGTAGGAGCACCTTGTCCACTAAATTCCTTCAAAAGGAAAAAATGTAAAATTGGAGTTTTCAAATGTAAAACCATGTAAAAGAGTCATGTTGTGACCAATTCAATGTATTTGAGTCCCTAATAGGTCTTTAGGTGGTCAAAATAGTGAAAAGTGCAAAACATGCAAAAATTACAAAAGTTGCCAAACTTGTAAAATGCAAAAAAGGCAAGAATATGAAGAGTCAAGTGGGAAAATTGAAGGTTTGAAAAATGAAGTTGAAGGGGAAGTTACAAAAACTGATTGGGAACATCTATATAATCATTTTTAAGGCGAGAAAATGATCATTCTTTGTAATCTTGAAGAATTTCTATCAATAAAAGTACCTAGTTTTAGTAAATTCAGAGTTTCTTTCTGTTGATTTTTAGTTGTACAGTCTGCACATTAGTATTAGGCCTTAAATATTGTTGTTTCAAGTAGCATAGGGAATTAGTTTTCATTTACATCCTTTTTGAGGGGAATCCACTAAGTATTTCATTTGTTTCAATTGAGTTTCCTTAACTCGGTCGAAAACCCTCAATATTGGGTTTTTGAGAGTCTAATAAAATTATAATGACTACTCCACCGAATTGGGCCCTGTAGATCAGTGGAGTAGGCTAGGTTAGAAATTTTTGAGGTTTTTTTATGTTGAAATGTGTATGGGAAGTTGAGATTACATATTGGATGTTGTTGTCCCTACAAAAATACAGAGATTTACTCACAAAACATATGGCTCCAAGGTGTTATTTGATGTGAAGGCATGCATGAAGGTTGGAAGATGGTTTTTATAGTTTGTGTAGGAATATTGTAAGGTGTTGGATGCATCTACAAGTTGTCTTGAGGTTTGGAGGTTATACTTTCAATAAACCCTTATTTTGCTTGGTCAAGATTGACTAGAATGATGATTTTATAATATGTTGCAAAATTGAGTCTTTCAGTCCCTAAAATTTGGTGTTATGGAATTTTTGTAACCTATCTGAATGCTGCCCAGAGAAATTTGGTAGTTTCAAGTTGATTGAATGGTGGTTGCTTTGTATTTTTAACATAATTGGTGTGGTTTTCCAGCAGACAGTCTAATGGTTCTCATACATTTTCCAAAACAAGTATGTATTCTCTTGAGCTATGTGGAACTAGATTGAAAAGGGTTCCTAAAGATATGTATAGTTCATGAAGATTCAAGGTGGACTGGTTAGTATACCAATTTTTGTAATGTTGCTGTACTACTAGGGTTTTGGGTTTATGGTGTAGGAGCACCTTGTTCACTCAATGCCTTTCATAGGAAAATTTGTAAAAATTGAATGTTCAAATGTAAAATCATTGTAAAAGGTCTTGGGAGGTCATAACTAATGTATTTGAAGTCTCAAAATAGGTCACTAGGGGGTTAGTTAAGTCAATCTACAAAAAAATGTTATTTTTGTTGTAATTGTAAAAATTGCAAAAGTTGCAAAATACAAACAAAGACAAGAATGTGAAGGGTCATCTTGTTGTAGAAGGTGGTTAGTTAGTTGAAGATGGAAAGGAAGGTGTTGTAACTATTGAAAATCTCTTTAAAAGAGCATTGTGAGGCTGAGGCAACATTGAGTTTTGTATTCTTTAAGAGTTGGGTATGTGAAGGATAATGATGGGCCAAAAAGTGGCGATATGATGGGTATGTGTAGGGTATGTGGTTGCCAAATTTTTTTTACCCAAAATTGATGAAACAAAAAGGGTTTTTAAAGGAGATTCTTAGCTTTCCACCAATAAAAATTATGCTTTACTTTGAATTTAATAAATAATTATTATTCATTTTCTATTTGAATTACAAATAAAGTCTTGATTGATATTTTGATTGAAAAACATCTATAGCTTTCAAATGGTACCACATTTTTTCAATCCGAAACATGCGTCACATTCTATGCTTCACATACTATAGGATTAAAAAAAAGAAAATTTGAATTTCATGAATTTTTGACCAAGTTACGGTGGTCAGACATAAATTTTTCTATATTTTTTAAAATTTGTAATACAAAATTCATAATTAATTATTTACTTGGAAAAAAATTACAAAAAAAATGCATCACATCGAGACATGAGTCCTCTACTTATATCTAAAATATTATAAAAAAATATTATCATTTTATTGTGGTTAGGGTGGTCAGACATACACCTACTTCTTATTTTTTCCCCAATTTAAGTACCTTGCATTGAAATTTCAAATTTTCACCAAATAATTTTAAAAAATAAATAAACCTAGTAGTTTAGAAACTACATTCAATTTTCTACAAATTCTATTCTTACATATATTTCAAATAATATAGATAACATATTCAAATTTTTACATCAGGTTGTCTAACTCTGATTTTTCTAAAAAATTTGCCACTTAAGGGCCTATTTTTTCCATGATGATCCTGCACATACCTAGTTTATATCAATAAAAGTATCCTGTTCATAAAATTTAATGTTTTCATTAGGTTTTATGGTCTATATAGAGTTTAAAGGCTCAAAATCTTGTTGATTCAAATAGTGCAATGAATTAGCTTTTATTTAAGTCCATTTTGGTGGGAATATTTTGAATAAACACTTGTTAGAGCCAATTTTTTGTAGTTTGGTCAGTAACCCTTAATAATAGGGTTTGAGAGTCTAGTTGGGGTTTTGATGTCTACTCCACCAATTTAGGCCTTGTAATTCAGTGGATTAGGATAAATTAGAATGTTTTAATTGTTTGTGTGTGATGGAAAGATAGGGGAAGACAAGAATCAAGCATTTGGTTGTTGTTCTCTCAAGAAATACAAATTTTTCCTCATGAAAGTGGAAGGTTACAAGTTGGTATTTGTGGAAAATGCATTCAATGATGCTGGGAGTTGATTTCTAGAGCATATGCAGACACACTCTAACATGTTTGGAGTAGTGACAAGAGGATTTAAGGTTTGCAATAGTCCCTTTCAATAAACCCTCATTCTAATTAAGCATTGTGGAGCCTAGAATCAAGGGTTTGATTGTTCAGTGCATTATTGCACCTTTTTACTTCTTAATGTTGGTGATTTGAAAGTTTTGAGACCCTTTTTAATGCTTCCCATGGTCATTGGGTGTTTAGAGGTTGATTTATTGGTACCTATTTTGGAAAATTGACCTAATTTGGTGTATTTGGGCAATGGTATAGTCATGTTTTCAATTATTCTTTCAAAACAACAACATTTGAGTTTGTGATATGTTATAATGGGTTGAAATGGGTTTTAGAATATGCTTCTAGGTTGTAAAGATACAAAGTGGTTGAAGATGAATCGCCTGCTTTAGGGGTTTGGTGACCTACTTGAAATATGGTGGTTTGATGGCTAGAAAGAGTGAATATGTTAAAATAGTGGAAAGAATGGGGTTTTATGTTTGGAAACTATCTTAATGATGTTGTTACAGATGTATCAATGTTTGGATATGGTTTAGATGGGAAACTTGTTTAATTTTACATCTTGAGCAATATGAACCTTATATGTAAAATGGTGTTTGACCTACAAGAATCTATGGATCTAATAGATCAGCATTTTGTGTGTATGTATTGGTTTGTTTCAAACTAAAATATGATGAATACAATGTCTTGGAAGTATGATAAAAGGTTTGTAGCATGAATGGTTGGTTTGTGGTTATTTTTCCTTGTGGAAACAAATTGGAATGAAGAGTAATATGGTGCAAGTTGGGTGTTTGATTTGGTTCAAAGTTTTCTAAAGAGGTTATTGCTTTGGATCTGATAATTTGATGATGGCTAAGATGAGTTTAGGTATGGTAAAGGATAAAAGTAAAATACTAATGGTTTGTGGCTTTATGAAAATGAAGAATTAAGTGAAATTGTGTGGATTTTGGATAAAAGCTTAAGTGAATCAATGTTGTTTGGTAATTGATCTTCTCAGTTGTGCTTAGGGTCAGAAGTACGCTTGTTGGTTTGTGGTTTTTGGTAGATGCTCTGCATCAATTTATGATTGCAAGAAAAATAAATTCAGTGAATGAAGAGATCTAAGTGATTTCTTTGTATTGTAACTAATAAAATAATGATAGTAAAGGTGCATCTAAGGTCTGGGAGAGGTTTGGATACAATACTTGTTAATTTGATGTGTTTGAGCAATATGAACCCTATGTGCAAATGGTGTTTTGACTGCAAGAATCAAAGGATATGATAGATTAGTTTTAGGTGAGTATGTTCTTAGTTTGTTTCAATCAAAATCATGATGAATACAGTGTCTTAGGGGTCAGATAAAAGGTTTATAACAAGAATGCATGGTTTGATGTCATTTTGCATTGTGAAGTGAGTTGCATAGAAGAATAAATTTGGTGCATATTGAATGGATGCATGGACACAAAGTTTCCTAATCAAATAGTTGCTTTGTTTCAATTAGTGTAATGTGGAAGAAAGTAATTTAAGGTCTGTTGAGAGCTTTGAGGCTAGATTGAGTGAATGTTTTCTTTTTTCCTTAATGAAACAAGTTGAAATTTGGTGAATAGTGAATGGTTTATTTGGTTCAATATTTTTCAATGATATTACTCTATTGGTTTAGTAAATTTGATGTTGGTTAAGGTATGTTAGAGTCTGATAAAGGTTAGGAATGTTGATGTGGTGATTTGGCTTATTGGCAGCCTTATAATTTCAAGTAATTTGATGGATTTTTGTTGAAATGAATAGTGAGTTTTTGGTGAATTGGCAATGGATCTTCTCAAGTTATGTTTAGGGTCAAAAGTAGCCTTGAGGTTTGTGGTTTTTGAAGATGCTCTATATTAGTGTTAGAATATTGGAAGTAGTGAGAAGAAGGTGTCTACATTCTTCATGTAGTATTTGAATGTTTTGGTGAAGTAGTGGTAGATCATTTTTTTCTCTGAGATGGATTTATTATTGTAACAATCTTCTTTCTTCTTCTTTCTAATCTGGCAATGAGAAATTAGCAGTGATCCCTTCTTTTCTTTTATAGATAGTGATCCCTCTGATAGTGAGCCTATTTTATTTGGTGTTGCAATTAATTTATATTGTGAGATAATCCTCACCATGGTTTTTCCCTTCTCGGGTTTTCCACACAAATCTAGTGTTCTAATGTGTTTGGATGTGTTTGCATTATTGTTTCTCATGTTTACATTCTACTAATGCTTGATAAGGGTTTAATTGGTTGTTAAGGATTTAAGGACTAATGTAGATCTAAATATTAAAGAGGGTTTTTATGTTTTAATGTACAACTGATTCACCCCCCCTTAGTTATCTTGTGCATTCAACAATTGGTATTAGAGCAAGGTTCCTTAGAATAAAGATTAACCAATTGAGATAGATCTAGGATGTCGCACAAGAAGGAGGCTCCTCTATTTGATGGATCTAATTATGCATTTTAGAAGATGAGATTGGAAGGTTTTCTTATTTCCCTGGGATTTGGATTTTGGAAGTCTATTAAAACTAGATATATAATACTTACAAATGGTCTAAGTATTAATGATGAGATCAAGGAATATGAGAAAAATTGCAAAGCAAGGTATGCTCTTTTGAGTGGTCTTTCTAATTTAGAACTTGCAAAAGTTATGAGTCTTAAAACTGCTAGTGAAATTTAGAAAAAGTTGGAAAGTATATATGAAGGATATGATAAAGTCAAGCAAGAAAAGATGCAAAATATGTAGAATAAATTTGAGACTTTGAGGATTACAAAAGATGAATATATTATAGGCTACATGCATAGAGTGGATGAAGTTGTCAATTCCATCAAAGATCTTGGAGGAAAAATTGAAGAAGAAGAGGTGGTAAAGAAGGTACTAAGAACTCTTACTAAAGTTTATAGTGATAAAATTTGTTCTATTGAATAACTTTAGAATTTAGATCTATATTCTAGAGATAAGTTGTTTGGTACTTTAACTGCTATTGAATTGAGAGAGTTTGGTCCAAGTGATGTAAAAAAGGAGACTACTTTTAAATTTGGAAAAGTAGAGAAGTATGAGGAATTTTATCTAGATGAGTTTGATGAGCTAGAAGTAAACACTATGAGGAAATTGAAAAAGGGCATTAGAAAATATAGAGGTAAGTTACCCTTGAATTTCATTAACTATGGAAATATTGGTCATTATGCTTCAAGATATCTTGTTAAAGCTTCAAGAGATAGACCTAAGGAGAATAAAGGTCAATCAATTAAGAAAAGTTATAATGTTAAATAAGATTCTAGTATATCTGATGGTGAAGATAATGAATGATTATTTATGGTTCTAAATGGTAGAACTAATTCTGCTAACTTTGAGAGATGTATGAAGGAAAGTGCTCCAAAAGCAAGTTTGGTGACTTCTTTTCATGCTCTAGAGAAAAGAAGAATAATTGGATCATTGATAGTGGATGCTCAAATCACATGACTAGTGATAAGAGTAATTTTGTCAAGCTCAAGAAGTTTGAAGGTGGTTTAGTTAAGTTTGGTGATGATACATATGCTAAGATATGTGGAAAAGGTTCAATCAATTTTGATGGAAAGCATAATACAGATGATGTTCTTTATGTTAAGGGTCTGCAGCATAATATTTTGAGTGTAGGATAAATGTGTAGCAAAGGATATAATCTTTTGTTATAGAACAATGGTTGTGAGATCATAAAAGGCTCTAGAACTATGGTTGTTATAGGAAGAAGGATAGATGGAAATGTTTATCAGCTTAAAGGTGCTAATGGTATGTGTTTTATGACTCAAATTAATGAAATTTGTCTATGGTATATAAGAATGTGTCACATTAATTTTGATAGCCTAGCGAGGATAAGTTCAATTCAAGTTGTAAGAGATCTTCCAAAGATTACAAAGCCTATCGATGCAGTTTGTAAGGTATGTTAGATTGTGAAGCAAGCTAGAAAGAGTTTCAAAGTCAAAGAAAAATATTCTATCGGTGCATATAGATCTTTTTGGACCTAAAAGAATAAGAAGTTTTCAAGGTGATAGGTATTTCATGGTATTAATTGATGATTACTCTAAAATGACTTGGGTTACTTTTATCAAAGAAAAATCAAAAGCTTTAGATAAGTTTAAGACATTTAAAGCTATGGTAGAGAATGAAATGGATATGAAGATAAAATTTTTGAGATCTGATAGAGATGGACAGTTCACCTCCATTGAGTTTAAATATTTTTTGTGAAGTTCAAGGAATATGTTGGAATCATGTGCCTCAATCTCAGAGGCTGTAAACTTTGGAAGAGCAAAGTCGGTGTGACATTCCTGTTGTCTAGCCGACTAGCAATTTAACCTTGTGTATTGCTCATGTCGCTAAGACAATACTTCTGTCTTGCCAAATGGAGCTATCGCTATGACATGGAGACTCAGTGAGATCTCTTATCGATATGGAATGTCTCGTTGACAGAAGGTTTTGTTATCGGGTGCCTAGCATATGTCAGGGAGACTCATGGTGAACAGTGGTCATCCAGGTAACTTGGAAGCCTCGATAAGAAGTCTTACCGATGTGTGAATGTCTCACCGATAACATATGGCTATCGGGGTAACACAAAGGTCTCGCCGATGGGGATATACTTGGTGTCTTCGTGGTGACAAAAAGACTTTGGTATGAAGTCTTGGCGACTTGGAGAGTCTCACTAATAGTCTTTGATATGACATATTCACTCGGTGAAAGGTCTTGGCGAAGGTCAAATGTCTTGCCAACTCAGTAAGACATGGGTGCTCAATGTGAGGTCTCAACGAAAGATGTAAGTCTTGCTGACTCGGTAAGACTTTATTTGGTGCTTGGTGTGACTTGAGACCTCAGTGTGATGTCTTGGTGAAAGCAATAAGTCTCACCGATAGTAGAATGCTTCGGTATAACATGAAGAGCTCAGTGTGATGTCTTCGCGAAAGACAATTGTCTCATTGAATGGAATTCTCACATCGACATGACTTGAAGACTTCGGTATGAGGTCTTGGTGATTTGCAGTAGTCTTGCCGATGGCAATATTGAGATCGATGTGACTTGAAGGCATTGGTATGATGTCTTGGTGAACTCAATTGTCTTGTCGATGGGAATCCTGATGTCGGTATGACTCTTGGTGACTGCTCGGTGTTTGATATGTCTTGAAGGCTCGTTATGATGTCTTGGCGAATAGCGATAGTCTGGCTGATGGGATTGCTGAGATTGATGTGACTCTAGAGCCTCAGTATGATGTCTCATTGAACAACAATGGTCTTGGAAATACCGATACAAGTGATGATCATCAGTATGAGGTCTTGGTGACACAGCAAAGTCTTAGTGATAGCTTTCTGGACTCGGTGTAACCTCTTACCGATAGGGATGACTCTTGGCGATATTGTTTGTCAAGTCTTGTGGCATCAGGGACACATGAATAGTGTCTCACTGACATGCGACACAAGTTGATCATTGTTGACCGAGTGAAGGCTATCTGACATGGTGTGTTTTGGACCAATCAAATAAAGTAGGATGTGAACCGTTTGCTGAACCATTTTTGTATGGAAGTTGGAAAACAAAAACACGAGGAAGTGGAAACATCTAATGATGCTGGGCTAGATGATTCGTTAGTTCTGATCTGATAGTTGGAAAAGAATGATTTCATAGAGCTTGCAGAGAACAAATGTATATACATATGCATTGGACATTCTGAAGTAAAGAGTAGATAAGCCAAGGAGCTAAGACTGTGAGCCAGAGAGAGAATGATAGAGAGAGGACTGAGTGGCTAGCCAAAAGGCCGAGGTCATGAGGTCAAAGCAGAGGATTGAGAGGTAGAGTTAAGCTACTGGAATCTCTCATAATCATAATTGCTTTGGTTGATCTCTCAGGGATAGTTTGCTACCAGTTGTATTCAAAATGAACAAGATGTAATCTCTGAAAGGCTAAGGGCCTGAAACTGTATTGTAACTTTTTGTTGCTTAATAATACAATGGCTCAAACTTTGGAGAGTGGGTTTTTTCACCTGAAGGGTTTTCCCCACATAAAATCTTTGTGTTTTGTTTTCCGTAGTATCTTTCATCTGTGTTGTTGCTTGATGTTGAATTTACTTGTGTTTTTCTTAGAAGGATCAATGTGGGAAATAAACTATGTCTGTTTCCACTTTAGGACATAGTTGTACGTGTCTTTGAGGACCTTATTGAAATGAAAGTTATTGAAGGCACTACTATTTGGAGTTTTCATTACATGTGCTCCATTGATTTCCTTATAGAATAAAGAGGCATTTTTTAGCCTCTAAGACTCCTAAATAGTTTGGAGTGGTTGAAAGGAATAATAGGACTATTTAAGAAGTAGCAAGGATAATGATGAAGTAAATCTACCAGATGTGTATTGGAGAGAAGAAATTCATACAAAAATATACATACTTAACAAAGCACAAGTAAGGACAAACAATTCAAAGAATCCCTATGATTTTGGTATGGAAGAACCCCTACTATGAAATATTTTAGAGTATTTGGAAGAAAATGTTACATTAGAAGAGATCAAGAAATCTTAGGAAAGTTTGATACAAGATCTAATGAAAGAATCTTCCTTTGATATTCTACAAGAAGCAAGGATTACTGGTGCTACAACAAGAGGCTGAAAGGATTGTTGAAGGTGCAAGTGTAAAAGTGGATGAAGACTTACATAAGAGTTCTGTAAATATAGATGGATATGAATTAGATGAGTCCTCTTGTAGAGAAGAAGAGAAAGATAAAAGTAAGAAAAAAAGTGTAGATTGAGGATGAAGAAGCTCTGAAAAAGATCCCTAAAACCCCTATGTATGTGTAGAAGAATCATTAAAAATATTAGTTTATTAGTGATAAAATAAAATATGTATTGACAAGAATAAATGCTACTATGATCGAAGAACAAGTAAACATATGTTTAATTTCCAAATTTGAACCTAAAATAGTGATTGAGGCATGCAAAGATGGATATTGGATCAAGGATGTGGAGGAAGAATTGATGCAAGTTGAGAAGAATCAAACTTGGGAACTTGTCCCAAGACCAACAAAAAAGAATGTTATTAGAACTAAGTGGGTGTTTTTGAATAAACTAAATGAGAGTGGAGAAGTTCTTAGGAATAAGAAAAGGTTTGTGTGTAAAGGTTACTCACAAGTGGAAGGAATTTATTTTGAGGAGACATTTGCTCCAGTGGCAAGGATGAAAGCTATTAAGATGTTTTTGGGTTTTGCAGTGCACAAAGATTCCAAAGTGTATCAGATGGATGTGAGCTATACATTCTTGAATGGTGAATTGGAAGAAGTTCACATTGAACAAACAAAAGGATTTTAGTTATCGGATAATCTTGATATGGTCTGCAAATTGAAGAAGGAATTATATGGACTCAAGCAAGCTCCTGAAGCTTGGTATGCAAGATTAGATAGGTACTTATTGCAACAAGGATTTAATAAAGGTACTGTATATAGTAATCTTTATTTCAAAGTTGAAAAAGACCAAATTTTGATTGTGGTTGTGTATGTTGATGACATAATCTTTGAAGGTAATGAAAGTATGTGCAAGAGATTTGAAGAAGATATGTAGAAAGAGTTTGAGATGTCTATGTTTCAGGAGATGAATTTCTTCATTGGACTAAACATCAATCAAACAAAGAAAGGGATATTTATTTCACAATCCATGTATGTCAAAGTAATATTAAAGAAGTTTGGGATGGAAGACTCTAAACTGGTATGTACTCCTATGGTTACTAGTTGTAAACTAACCAAGAATGATGAATCTCCGAAGGATGATCATAGAAAATATAGATCAATGATTGGAGGACTGCTATATATAACTACTACTAGACTAGATATCATGCATGTAGTTTTTCTTATGGCTAAATTTCAAGAAGATCGTAAAGAGTCACATGTGCCATTAGTAAAGAGGATATTCAAATGCTTGAAGGGCACTCTAGAACATGATTTGTGGTATCCAAAGGATACCAATTTCTCTCTAAGTGCTTATACAAATACAAATTGGGTAGGTTGTGTAGATGAAAAAAAAAGTAAAATTGGTGGTGCATTCTTTCTTGGAAGCAAGTTGGTGTCTTGGCTAAGAAAGAAGCAAGATTCAATGTCAATATCTATTATAGAGGTAGAATACATTGTTGTAGCATCATGTTGCACATCTTTGTTATGGATGAAAAAAATCTTGAAGGATATCAAAGTGGTATATGATGAACCTATTTCTATGTTATGTGATAATACAAGTGGTATTAATATTTCAAAGAATCCATTAATACATTCAAAGGATAAAGCATATTTCAATCTGGTATCACTTTCTGAGTGAGAGAGTTGTAGAGAATGAGGTGAAGTAGGAGTATGTGCCTACTAAGGATCAGGTTGCAAATATCTTGAAAAAGGCTCTTTTTAAGGATACTTTTGAGTATCCCTTGGGGAATTTAGGGGTTATTGAACCTACTTCTTTCAAATAAATGCATAAGGATATGCATCAATCTAGTAGATCTCAAGATTCATTCTTTTTTCTAGATTGATGTTGGTGGCTACCTCTTTGTAGGAGTAGGTAGTGGTATTGTTGGTTGTTACAGTGAGGGGGAGTAAGTGTTGTCATTGTATGGATATGTGTAGTGGTTTCTAGTTGGTGAAGTATTTTGTTTAGTGTGTAGAGAAGGTGTGAAGAAACTAGAGTGCAATAAAAGAAAAGGCATTTACAAAGCAGTTGTTGTCCCTTCTAGGTGTTTCCCTTAAGGGAGAGAGTATTTATGTCAAAAGGGGGAAGATACAAGTGTGTTGCCCTTTGTAATTGATTTCAAATATGGAGAGA
Organism: Sequoia sempervirens; assembly: GCA_007258455.2. Lineage (NCBI taxonomy): Eukaryota > Viridiplantae > Streptophyta > Pinopsida > Cupressales > Cupressaceae > Sequoia > Sequoia sempervirens. The sequence goes on from VDFB02281492.1 coordinate 297,745,362, forward strand.
GTAAATTGAAGGAGAGAGTAAGGTCAAAGGGGGGAGAGAGTTAATGAGAAATTTAACTGAAAAACCTTATGTAGAAAGGGGGAGAAAGAGAATGTGTAAGGGATTAGTGTGCATTGTGGTGCAGTATGTTTTTTGATAATTAGAGTTATTATTCTTATTGTTGGTAGTTTTTCACATCATGTATTGTCATCAATGACAAAGGGGGATATTGTTGGAAGTATGAGTATCTTGTGTGTTGTCATTGATATCAATGGTTTTAGGTTGTTGCATTGATGTCAACAGGGCCATGGAGAGATTGTTAGAAGTTTATAATGATACTTTGATTGGTTGCATCATGTTGTCAATAGTACTATCACTAATATCAACCCCTATTGTTGATTTGATGAGTATGTGTGGTTGAGATATTGTAGAGGTATTCCAAATGATGAGTATGTATTTGTGGTGTTTGGTTTCCAAGTGCTTTTAAGAAAATTTGAATAAAAGAAGAAACAATGTGTTGGAGAGGTGTTCAATATAGTAGAATAGTGATATGTTTTTGCTCCACATTTCTTTTGTGTTGAAGTTTTGATTATGTAATTTAGATATGTTGATTAGAGTTATTCAAAAGTGTTATATATATAGAGTTTCAGTTTCAAGATCATTCTGTAGAGAAAGTTGTACACGTTCACCCTAGTATGTGAGCAATGTATTATAGTAGCATTTGGGAGAAATATTTTTGCTCCACATTTATTTGTAGTATGGTTTTTGGTCTTGCAGATTTGAGGGTGTGCTTACTTTTCTCATATCTATCATCATTCTGAGTTGTTTGATGTTTGGTGCTCTGCAAGGTTGGATTCATGTGTTATAGTATGAGGAAAGTTAATTGGGTATACAGGATGAGTATGTTTTTGAGGTGAAAGTTATTGTAATGGAATTTGTTGGATTTTAGGGTTTCTATGGAATATTCTAGATTGTGTTCAAGTGATGTATGTTTTCCACCAGTCATCTTTGGATCAAATGAAGCGTGTAATTGAATGTTCAATGGTGTTTACACATGTTCGACTGACCTTGAATGTTTACACTAATTGTGGAAATTATTTGGTGTTTTTTGAAGCATGGTATGACATGTATGTGTTTACTTGGGTCCAAAATAAAGTGTGGTATAGTCTGCTTTCATTTCTTTCCATCACAGGAATGCTTAGTGCCAAGCTAATTTGAATTTTCATAGTTGAGGTGCATAGCTGACCTTGTCAATTATTTTGAAGGTTGACGATGATATAAATAAGTGTTGAGTTGATGGAGAATTTATATATAGTGGGTGTGATGAGAAGTGCAAAACTGTGAAATGCAGTGTGAGCTTTCATGTGTTAGACTACTAGAAGCAGTGAGCAAAAAGTGTCTACATTCTTTAGAGAGGCTGTGAATAATCTGATGAAGTAGTGGTAGATCTTTCTAGGTAAAAGCAAGAAGTTGGGTCCATGAAGAGCGAAAGTTTCATCCATAAAAATTCCCATAGAAAACACATACGCATTATTAAAAAAATGTGCATGTGTTATGCTTTGGGTGTTTGAGCCTAAAAACATGTGTATGCACTAAAAAATGTGTATGTGTTATAAAACTTATCCATTTTATAACACATACGAGTCATTTATTTAAAATATTAAACTCCTTTTAGAAACACGTACGTGTTTTTTAATGCATACACATTTTGAAACTCATACGGGTTTTGTAATGCGTACGTGTTTCTAAAAAGTATTTAATTTTTAAATAATGAAGCAAATAAAGAACAAGTATGTGTTTTGTAATGAGTACGTGTTTTTGAAATTTTGAATCCTCAACCCACATGCTACCTCGGTTTTATGCTCAGGAAAGGCTTGGCAGCCTGACCTTTAGCCTTTGACCTACAACTAAAAAACTAAGGCAAGTTCAAGAGAAATGTCCAACTTTGGCAAAATGGTTGATGAAATTTTTTTCTGAACCAATCTATGAAATTAAAACCCATTAGAGAACATGATTTCTAGTTTCCAAATATATAATTTTTTTAAATATTAGATTATATTTGTTATTTTTTAATTAATTTCTAAGTAAACTAGTCCATAAACTTAAAATATATCTTTTTTTGTTTTTAATAAATTTTTTTGTTAATTTCCTTGTAAAAAAATTATATGGTATCAATCTTCAAACAGTTCTCTACACAATGACCAAAAAAAGATTCAAAAAATGTTTAGTTTAGGTCCAATTATGCTGTCTTTACACATTGATTTTTAAAAACAGCAATTAAGGCCAATAAAAAATGTTCAGAAAAAAATTACAAAAAAATATTCTTATCAATCTTCATGGTGTTAGCTATCTTTCCCCAAAATGAATTAGAAAAATACCTTTATTTGGGTCAATAAGTGGTGTTCGTACATGTGCATGGTATGGTAAAAAAAAAGGGGGGGCTTTTAAAAAGTGGTTTTTATACATCCCTACCAAAATTCAATTTATATCATTTGGGTATTTGAATAAATTACATATTTGGAAACTAGATTCAAAATTCAAAATTTCATATTACTGATTGTTTCTCATATTTACATTCTACTAATGCTTGATAAGGGTTTAAGTGGTTGTTAAGGATTTAAGGGCTAATGCAGATTTGAATATTAAAGAGGGTTTTATGTTTTAATGTACAACTAATTTTGCTAATGTGTGATAAGGGTTTTAGTGGTTGTTAAGGATTAAAGGACTAATGCATATTTGAATATTAAAGAGGGTTTTAATGTTTTAATGTACAACTGATTCACCCCCCTCTTAGTTGTCTTGTGTATTCAACATCATACTCATGGTGACCTAGCATAACATAGCTTGCTAGCTCGTAGATCCATGTATCTCATGAGCCACCTAGCATAACACAAATTTCTAGCATGTGTTGTATGTAACATTTATTTTATCGATCCATGGTCACTAGCATAACACAACTTCTAGTTTGTGGTCCATGGGGGATTTTTAATATGTATGACCCTTGTTTGCATTGACTATTTTTATAATTCCTTTATGTGTTTGATCATTCGAGGGTTGACATGTGGTGTTGAGATAACCTTAGATAATGAGGTATCCTTACCTTGCTGACTTGAATCTTTAGTTTTACATAGTGTGTACTACTATTATTGTTATATATTCTCTATGCTTCTTATTTGCTTCATGTTTACTTCATGTGTAGGTTGTGTTTGCTTCATGTGTGTATCATGTGTGCTTTGTGTATTATGTGTTTTTTCCTTTTTTATTCCAAATTTTTTCATTGTGTATTCCACATGTTTTCCTCATGTATTCCACATGTTTTCTTCCTATATTCCTTGTATTCTTCATGCATTCCTTATATGATTTGTATTATTTCTCATTTTATGCCTTATTTATGATCAAATGCTTCCATGTCTTTCCTATGATACATCTATTTTGTGTGACAACCTATTTATCTTAACATTATGGATTGATAGGATCTTAAAATATGTGGGCTAACACATCCATCAAATTTTTGTCATCCTAGCTCTTTGACATTTTATAAATAAATTTATCTTCTCCTTCCTATAGTGCGATGACTATAAGTTCATACCCTAACTAAAGTGTGGACTAAATATAGTGTCATAAATTGTCACCCTTGACAATTTCACATTATGTTGACAACCTATTTTACATATATAATTAATTATATAGATAATTTTCTCATTTTGAGTCAAGATTGGGAAAATACATTTAATTCCTTGACATCCCTAGTTTTTTTGGCCAAAAAAGTCCTCGACATAGGCGTAGGCACCCTAGTCTTAAGGGTGTGATTTTAAATATCCATCACTTTGAGTATCACCCTTGGGTGTTTTAGAATGACCTCACATTGGCCTATATCCAAGAATGGTATTCATTTTGTGTTAATCATTTTGATTCGAAAGGCTTTCAAGGAATGGAATTTTATTTTATGTTTTGTTTGAATGATGATTTGCAATCTACTGTTAAAGTTTGCACTATGAATGAATCAAGCTTTGTATTAATTACAAGTTAATTTTATTCTGCAGTTCTAGTTTAGGAATCCCTTGGAAGGCAACAAGTTTGATTAGTTGAATGAATCAACATTATTTTTAGTTTGAAAAACTTGATCTATCTTTTTCTATTTCTTTAAAACCAATGGTTAAAGTAGGTTTAGATAGATGTTTGATCTTGTAACAATCTAGAAGCTCAACACCAGCAGGCCCCTTGAACATTACAGCTATATTGACCACTTTGTGAAGCAACAACGTTGTGAACCAACATCAAAGACCTTGGGAGGTGATTAGTTTGATTACTGATTGTCTCTTTTAGGAGAGGTGAGATATTTTTACTTTTATCTTACCTGCATGTTGTGGGTCAATTTGGCACATCAACAAGAAATGAGCGCTAGAAGGAGGGTAGAAGAGAAAACTAGATAATATTGGGTTTTTCTCACCAGAGAGGTCCCATAGAGTTCTTTGATCAACTGAAAACCCACCACCTTTGATAGAACTCAAGACCCCAACGAGACACAAGATTCATAGGGCAACCATTATACAACCCTTGTCAGCTCCACTCACTCCACCAGGCTTTCCACCAATACCCCAGTTGATACCTGTGAATCCATCACCAAATCCACCTCAATTACCATTACAACTGGTTCATCTCATCCAATAGCTAGCTCAACCTCCACCACTGCCACCAATGGATTTTTTTATGAATAATCCATCTCCATTGGGGACCATTCCTAGAGGTTTTCATGATATTCCTAAGAATCCTGAGAGATTTTGTTCCAAATACATTCATGGTGAATCAAGGAGTGTTGAGGAGCACAAACAAGCTTTTAAGGATGCTTGTACTAGAGCTCAGATAGCTCACCATGATGTTGTTTGTAGGTTGTTCCCTTATTCCTTAGGGGATATGGCATACAACTGGTACCTAAATCTCCCACAAGGTTTTATTCTGAGATGGACAGATCTAGAGAATGCTTTCATCAATCAGTTCAGAGTTTATGTGGATCCAGCCATTTTGTTCCATCAATTTTCTACCATTAGGAAGGAGCCATGTGAATCACTGCCCTTGTTTAATACAAGATTTCAACGAATGTATAGGAGATTGTAGGACCCCTATCTAGTTGTTGAGAATAGTGCCATTCAAGCATATTTTAGAGTTATAGACCCTTTGCTTAGCTTGTTCCTACAAAGGAATTATCAGCCGATAGATATTGATTCTTTGTCTAAAGTTTACCATCTAGCCATCAAGCTGCAACAACAAACTAGCTCTCAACAAGGGAACTTGGGAGGAGGTTTTCCTTCTATGGGGTATTAGATGCCTAACCCAGCCCCTTTATTCAATATTTTCCTAGGGATGTCTCCTTCCCATTATGGACCTATGTCCGAGTTGCAGACTCAATATCCTATTCCATTCTTTGACAATGGAGCTCCTGACTTCTCTCAACAATCACAGGCTCATCACAGTCCACATGGTCATCATAATCAAGTTGGAATACAAAATCCTGTCAGACAACCACTTGTTGCTAAGAATGCTAAGTATGAAAGGATAGTTCAACTCACAAACGAGGTAGAGACCCTAAAGAAAACTCTGTCTCAAGTCACAAATGACATGGATCGACTTAAACTGAACCCTTCTCAGAACCAAGGTAATTACCCTAATCAGAATAATAATAATCAGAGGAATTTTCAAGGCCAAAACTTCCCTAACCAAGGCTATCAAAATCAGAATAGGGGATATAACTAGAGGCCTAATAACAACAGAAAATGGAACACATGACCAAATAATAGTGTATTTTCTCACAATTATCAAGCTAATGAGGACAAGCCACATATTGCAAATGTGGCTAACCTCAATTTTATGACTAACTGGTGTAGGCTGCATGATACTACAACACATTCTGAGGTGAACTGTCTTGAAATGGAGAAGGTTGTGAAGATGGCATAGGCAGATGCCCAAACATTCCAAGGGAATTCAAATAAAGGAGGTGGCTCAATGGATACAAAAATGGCTTATGACCTCTTTAAAGAAGAACCTTCATTCCCAATGTAGAATGAGAATGAACCAGAGGAAGATGTGTATGATGCCCAAGTGTTTCAGACAAAGGGAGGACACTTCCTGTGAAATGAGAATAAGGATCTGTTCACTACATCAGCACCACCTAACCACATGGTGCCTCTGAATTAGAGTGCTGATAACAACCCTCCTCCACTGAAGGGTCTATCTGACTTCCCTAGCAAAGGTAATTCATCTGGTGTTTTCAAATATAATGCAAGTTATAACACAAAATTTGATATTGTTTCTGAGATGCAAAAATAGAAAGCCTCTTTATCATACTTTGACATCCTAAAATGGTGCCTGTCCCATTGAGATATAGTGCTGAAAGCTTTGGAAGAAATTGATAAATCAAAAGGGAAAACCAAGGTGGCCCCTGCTGCGGACTTGAACACAACTAAGAAATTGGGATTGAATCTTGTCCAAACCAACAAGAAGGTCATTCAACTTGATAAAATTGAGGTTAATGTGGTTGGAGAATTGAGAAATATACATGTACAAGTAGGGTCTAACCCTCGGATTCAAACCAATATGGATATTCAAATAGTAGAAACTCCTAAGACTTATGTTATTCTTTTGAGCAGAGATCTAATGAAGAGTATAGGGGGATATCTCTCCCTCGACTTTTCACATATGTGGCTACCATGGAGGGGAATTCCCACACAGATTAGGATTGAGAGTGAACCTCACCTCAAACATATCATCATTAAGTATGACTATCCCAATGAGGTAGCTTATTTTGAAACTGAGATAGGGGTTATAAAAGAGAGGAAATTCTAACTCTTTCGGTTCTTGATTCTAATGATTTGTCAATACAAGAATTCCCTAATCCCATGATTAGTGTAAACCAGCAAGTATTGATCAGGAAGTTGCAATAGGATCAGTTGGTCTTAGGGTAAGATATCGATTTGTGTATTCTTCTACTCCCAAATTGGTGCAGGGTGCACTACCAAAGTCATTCGGAATTGACCTGCCAACCCTACATTAGTGTTCTAAATCATGTTTTCCAAATTGAAGAAACTAGCCCAAGTCACCTTGAGACCATTTCAGATCACTTCTCATTTGAAGCCAAAAATGCAATAATGTTAACTAGAGATAATATACATTTAGAGGAAGTCCCTCCTCAAACTAAACTTACCCGGGTCATAATACCAGACCAACATAGTTATGTTGAACAACCCTAGGGTTTGTTTAATACCCCTACACTCACAAGTATACCAAAACCCAAGGGGTTAATCAAAAATACACATAACTGTCAAAAATATATCCTAGGATTACATGATATACCTAAACGGGAATTGGCTATTGCACTTGATGAACCTATTAAACACCCATTCCCAATATTTGATGCAAAAGATTAGGTGGCCCCGCCTATGGTTCATCTTATCCAAGCACCCACAACAAGCTCGAAGAGATCAACCCCAACTCAAAACCAGCTATGGACCCTCACATTTGATGGATCCAAATCTAAAACAGGGTGTGGTGCTAGAATTGAGTTAACCAACCCAGAAGGGAAAACATTTTTTGCTTCTTACAGGTTACAATTTGGATGCACTAACAATATAGCAGAGTATGAAGTGTTAGCTCAGGGATTGATGTTCGCACATAAGAAGAAAGTTACTGCCTTGATGGTTAAAGGAGATTCTGAAGTGATTATCAAGCAAGTACGTAACCAATACACATGTCACAATAAAAGGCTGGAAGCTTATAGAAATTGGGTGTGGAACCTAATCAAAGACTTTGATGCTTTTGGGATTAGTTTAATCCCTAGAGAGGAGAATCAAATAGCTAATTCATTAGTTGTTGCCGCAAGTACCCTAGAGCCCATGCAAGGCTCCAAGCTCAAGAAATTCTTAGTGGAATTAATATCCACCCCGGCTATCCTTGATAATGTCGGGAACTTTCAAGTCTTTGATGATGATCGACATATCCTTTCTTTTCTAGCAAGCTCAGATGTTTTTGAAAGATAGATCATTGATGAGTCTGACAAGGTCAAGGAAACTAGAATCCCGAAGACTGCGATACAGAGGGTGTCCTCAACTAAAAAATTAATAACATTCCCAAGGGAATGGTGGCCTTAGAAATAATTTTTGATTTAGATCCAAGGGCTCGGGAAAAGTTATCAATCAAAAATAATGGAGGTGAATATGAAACTGTTAACTTAGCTAACTCTGGCCTTGAAAGAAATTTTTACATAGGGAAATCCTGCCCTAAAGCAATTAGAGAAGATATATTGAAGGCACTGAAGAAAGATATTGCTGCAATAGCTTGGGGGTATGAAGATCTAAAAAAATTTGATACTTCTGTGATAACTCATACTATTCCTTTGAAGCTTGAAGCTAGACCATTTTGGGAGAAACAACATCCTATCAATGCCCTGATTGAAACACTGATCTTTAAGGAAGTTCAGAAATTTCTTTCTACAAGAATAATCTTCCTTGTATGACATTCAACATGGGTGGCTAACTTGGTTCAAGTCCGTAAAAAGAATGGAGAGATCAGACTATGTGTAGATTTCAGGAATATGAATAGAGCTTCAATAAAGGACAACTACCCACTCCCTTCTCTAGACAAAATCTTACAAACTATCAATTGGTCTCAGATGATGTCATTCCTAGATGGTTATTCTAGGTACAATCAAGTGATTGTTAATTATGAAGATAAAATGAAGAAATCCTTCACTACTAAGTGGGGAACATTTTCTTACATGAGGATGCCATTTGGTTTGATAAACGCTGGAGCAACCTTTCAGCATGCAATGGACGTAGCGTTCAAAGATTTTATTGGTAAGTGCATCATTATTTATATGGATGACCTAATAGTATTATCTAAAGATAGAATAAACCATGCTGTAGACTTGGCTAAATTTTTTGAAAGATGTATCCAATATGGTGTTTCTCTTAATCCTAAAAAGTGTGTGTTCGGGGTTTCTGAAGGGAAACTTTTGGGAAACATAATCTCGGAAAGAGGGATCGATAGATCCAGACCGAGTTGAGTCTATTCTGAAGTTAACCATGCTAGGAAGTAAGAAGGAGATGAGATATTTCTTTGGAAAGATCAACTTTGTGAGGAATTTTATCATAGGTTTTGCAGAAATTGTTAAACCTTTGAACGAAATGATGAAGAAAGATGCTAGAATAGAATGGAGTAATGAGGCAAAGGCTACTTTTTCTTAGGTTAAGCAATCCATTTCGAAGGCGCCAGTCCTCACTAGTCCTAACTACTTGAAGCCATTTTATATTTATTCTTTTTCTTCTGAGCACTCATGTGCAACTGTCCTGACACAATGAAAAGAGGAGGGGCATGAAAGGCCAGTTTCCTTCATGAGCTCTCCATTTAAGAATGCTGAAGTCAAGTACCCACCTCTTGAGAAACAAGCTTTTGTGTTGGTCAGAGTTGTCAAGAAGTTTAGGCATTATATCCTTTGAAGTCAGATCATTGTTGTAGTTCCTGATGCTACTGTGAAGTCTCTACTTATGCAGAGTGAGTTGGGATAATGAAGGGGGAAATGGAAGGCTATTTTGCAAGAGTTTGATCTAGAGATTCACCCTATGAAACTTGTCTAAGGTCAAGGCATATCTAAAGCAATGGCAGATGCTAGTAAGAACATTACTTGTCAGTAGTACTCAACACAGTCCTTTTCTAATGACTCTTGTTATGCTGATATTATTTATTTCATGCTCAATAATTTGTGCCTAGAGGGAATGAATACAATTTAGAGGAGATCACTGAGAATGAAAAGCTCCCATTATATGCTCAAAGGAGGATTGTTATATCGAAATAATTTTGAGGGGGTTTATCTACGATGCCTTGATCAACAAGAAGCTAAGCACACAATTGTTGAATTTCATGGGAAACATGGCACAAGTCATGGTTCTACGGATTCTTTAGCACATCAGATCCATAGATCTGGTTATTATTGGCCATGTTTGTTCAAAGATGCCCACCAGCATGTAAGGACATGTCATATATGTCAAATTTCTGCATCAAGATAGCATCATCTAGCCATGCCATTGCATCCTATTTATGAGGTAAGGCCATTTGCCCAATGGGCACTTGATTTTATTGGGGTAATTAACCCAAATTCTTCTACAGACATAAATTCATTTTGACTACCACAGATTACTGCACGAGATGGAAAAAAGCTATACCTTGCAAGAATAGCACAACAAAGATAGTAATCAAGTTCCTCACTGAATGCATCACAACCAGGTTTGGAGTACCCTTTGCATTGGTATGTGACAATGGCCCTACCTTTTCTTTTGCTGAGTTCATTTCATGGGCTTATGATCATAATATTGTTTTAAAGTATTCTTTAAACTATTATCTGCAAGGAAATGGAGTTGCAGAATCAACTAATAAAAATCTTCTAGGAGTAATCAAAAAATTCTTAGAGAACAATCCTAGAGACTAGCATACCCAGTTAATATTTGCATTATGGGCAGATAGGATGAGGATCAAGGCTGCATTGAAGACTTCACCGTTTAAGCTAGTGTATGGCCAAGAGCCTATGTTCCCTATTCACTTGCAAATACATGTCCTAAAATTTATGCAAGAATTTTACTCTAGTGATGATAGCATTGAAGTAAGGTTAGCTGGCTTGCTGAAATTAGAAGAGCAGAGAGATGCTGCTTTATAGCAATTCTTTAAGGACCAAGCTATTGTCAAGTGATGGTTTGACAAAAGAGCCAAAGTCAAAGCTTTCAAAATAGCAGACCTTTTCTTATTGTGGGATAAATCCAATGAAAAGAAGGGTGACCACCAGAAGTTTGATAAGCTCTAGTTGGGTCCCTATCAAATTGTTGAAATCCTAGGAGAAAATTATTTCTAGCTGAGTAGTTTAACAAGAGAACCTATTCCATTACCTGTCAATGGACAGTTTCTCAAACATTATTTTGGGTCGTAAAAGGTCTAGTATTTTTGTTGGGTTGTATATATGTAAATAGTTTGTTGTTTCGTTCATTTGGTCCTTTCCTTGTGTTTGTTTTTTGCTTTTTGTTCCTTTGTTTGTTTGTGTGGCGGCCTTCATTTTATTCAATTGAGTAAAGGGGGGTTTCTATCTAAAGTGTACTTTGGTTACTAGGAAAGAAATTGGTTTAGATGTTTTCATGTTTTCTGATTGGATGATTTTGTTCTAAATTCATTGTTTTATGTCCATTGTCAATGAGAGTTGTGGAAAGTCTTTAAGAACAAGGTGTAAAGTAAGCAATCTTCACTAACTATGATTAAATCTATCACAAATCATTAGAAACATCTCCTTTTGTAATGGTATATTTGTCTTGGGATGATGTTGTTGCAATATTTGAGTGAAAAATCTGATTCCCCATATGTTGTTATGAGGTCCATGGTAATTTTCAACCTAGTACAGATGTTCAACATCTAACATATTAAGAAGAAATTGAATGAGAAAAATAAAAAAAAATAAAGAGAAGAAAGAAAAGAGAACTATCTAAGAAAAGAAAGCTTAATACTGAATGGGTGATTCTAGTATCTCTACCGGGGCTATGGACACCTGACTGGCAGTAGAGCAATGCTGTGAGAAAACTAGAGGTATCTCCATCAGAGCTATGGACGGTTGACTGGCAGTGGAGCAATGCCTAGGATATCATTGCACAACAATTAAAGGGAATCAACTCATGTAGTTCAAATATTGTGCATAATTGTTCAAAAAATGAGGAAAACTTTGTAAAAGGGTGATGCACAATCAAGCACACACATAGATTCAGGGGTAGCCATCATTGATTTACATTTGATATTCTAGCTCAACCTTGTTTGCTAAAACTGACCTAACTAGAATTGTGATGTCCATAAACCAAGAGTTCTGGGTAACTGAATCCCTTAGTTTCCTGAAAATGGTTAAACCATTTTCCCAGCCAAGTTGCCAATTCTTATGCCTTGCATAACCACCCCGTTTTAAGTTTGGTTAAAATGGGACCCTCTTTTGTTTTCACTCTTTGCGTTTTGCCCCCTTTGATTTTTGAGGTTTTTTTTTGCCTTGGCATGTGCTTAATATGTTTATCTCACTTTCCCAAGTTTTTTTCCCAAGTTGAATTTTGAAAATCTTATGTTTTGGGCTAAGTTCAGGTTTTCACCCTAGTTTGGGATTTTCTTCTCCGTTCACATTTTCCTGAACTTCTTTCAAACTTCGGTTTCTTGCTGCCATTCAGGTTTTTGAGCCAGTTCAGGATTGTCTGCCCCGGTCAGATTTTCCTGATATTTCCACCCCATCTAGATTTTCCCGGATTGTGCTTGGAGTCCGACCGGCCTATTTTACATTGCAATTTGGCAATTTTTGGCCTTCCCAAAATTCTGCCTAGGCTGAACTTTTCTGAATTTCTATGTAGCCATTGAGTTTCCAAACTTGGTTTTTTCAAGCTTTTAGCCATTTTGCTTCATCATTTGTGTTCTCCTGAGTTGATATGTTCATCTTGTTGTGTTTTAAAAAGTTATGGTCTTGCTTAGTGTTTGAATTCCTGTGTGTTTGGGCATTTCATGGCTTACCTTGTGCATTCATAGTTAAAATCTAGGGTTTCATGCCTAGGGCATCACCATCTTGTCTTTTTTTGCTTTCGATTGGGCCTAGGATTCAAAGAAGATTTGTAGGAGGCCCATGTTAAGCGATTTTTCATGCCCAGGGTCCTCAAATTTATGACCTTTAGTCAATTTGAGCGAAGTCATTGTCAATTTTTGGGTTTTCTGCCAACCTCAGGATATTCATGCCCAATCAGATTTTCTTAGATCTCTTCAGCTTCCCAGAAGTGTGCTCTGAGTTCAAAGTTTTGTGCTCTTCGCAGAAATCTGGTCTAGCCAAATTTTTTCTAAATTCTCTGTTGTGCCTTGTGGAATTTAGGAAGTTGGATCAAATTGGTAAATCTAATGATGAATGCTTGATATTCTTTGCTTATTTTGATGAATTTCAATTGTTATATGCATTCCTTCTTCATTTGAGTGATCTCTTGGTATACCTTATTCCTGCATTAGAATTCCCCATTCTAGCCAAATTTTCTCGGTTTCCTTTAGTTTTCCTGTAGTGCAATGTTCTGAGTCATCTGCGGAAATCCGGTCTAGATGGACTTTCTTGATTTTCTGGTAGGCACTGTGAAGCGAAGAAATTTGGTAAAATTGATGATTCCAGTGATGAATTCTTGTGTTTCCATGCTTTAATTTGGTAAAATTCACTGATGTATGCTGCTTATGTTCATTTTGATGGTCCACTGTTGATGCTTAATGGCTAAATTAATGGTTTTTATCATGATTTTAAGCTAACACTTTGATGAAATGTTGTCAACAATCAGATTCTCACATTGGTGTTTAATGAATGCAGGCTAAGTCTAGCAAGGCAGTGGCTGGAATGGTTAAGAGAGACTGGGACAATACGATGGGATGGATTTGAAGAATAACATTGATGCCATTAAATGGTGAACTAGGGTTTTGCCTATGCAACTTGAGGATGGCTTGTAGAGGACATTATTGATGATGAAGACCATAATGGAGCAAGGTATGGGTGACGTGGAGGAAGTAGTTACTGCAAAGCTGCATCAAAAGTCGTGCTTCCCCATCGTTTCGCTCTACCTCTTCTTCACATGTTTTGGTCTGTTTCTTGCCTCAGGTCAGTGCCCTTGCATTTAATGTGTGTTGACATTGTTTCAAACTCTTCTATGGCCGACATGTTTTGTAATCAACTCATTATGTAAACCCTAAACTGGGCCGACATATTTTTGATGCATTTTATATATATGGCATTTCGCCTCTCTTAAAAAAAAAAGGTCGTTGTTATTGTTAGACAAGTTATGGTTAAGAAGGGTGAAAAAGATTCAGAAGGTAGTAGAACAAAGGTTAAAGAGAAGCAAGCTAGGGTTTTGCATTAAGCTAGACATTTTTATTTTTTTTACAGTACGCAAGGAAAGGGAGGTGATGTATCTTCCAGATTTTCTTAGCATAGATGGAGATAATTTGAAGACATGGGTTTTCTGTAACTGGTGATCTTGCCAAATTTTTAAATGCTACTTATTTGTTTCATCAACAGGAGCAACTAGATTTGAACCTTCTTTATATTATGCTCTAGAATGGTATTCATTTTGTGTTAATCATTTTGATTCAAAAAGCTTTCAAGGAATGAAATTTTATCTTATGTTTTGTTTGAATGATGATTTGCAATCTACTATTAAAGTTCGCACTGTAAATGAATGAAGCTTTGTATCAATTACAAGTTAATTTTATTCTACAGTTCTAGTTTAGGAATCCCTTGGAAGGCAACAAGTCTGATTAGTTGAATGAATCAACATTATTTTTTGTTTGAAAACCTTGATCTATCTTTTTCTATTTTTTTAAAAGCAATGGTTAAAGTAGGTTTAGATAGATGTTTGATCTTGTAACAATCCAGAAGCTCGACACCAACAAGCCCCTTGAACATTACAACTATATTGACCACTTTGTGAAGCAACAACATTGTGAACCAACATCAAAGACCTTGGGAGGTGATTAGTTTGATTACTGATTGTCTCTTTCAGGAGAGGTGAGATATTTTTACTTTTATCTTAGCTGCATGTTGTGGGTCAATTTGGCACATCAACAGAATGCATATAAACAATTTTTCTCTCACTTGAACAAATGGGAACTATAATGACAAATCATGCACTATTATGCTCTAATTGTGAAGATACATGGGACTTATTCTCTACATTCTCACTATAACAATATTTTTGTGTGATGTGGACTAACCCTTATAGGTGTTGAAGAAAATTCATATGTTCTTCATCAATTATTTGTGGCAACCTATGGTGTGACATTACTTCAACAAGGGTTGTATGCCTAAGATACCATTATCAATTATTGCTAATTTTTTATAGTCACTTATTATTTACTTAACCTTTTCTAGATCAAAGGTATGCAATTTTTACCATCATTATCATTATTTTTGGAGGTGAGAACAACAACACAAGGGTATTATTGAGGAAAAAAATTGTGCCTTTCCTCTCTTTTGATGTGTGCAAGTTAGATCCAAAACTTTGATTAGCAATAGGTTGCAAAAGAGCATAGAGCAAAGCATACTAGAGTGATCAGGAACTAAACAACTCAAAACCCTAGGAATAGGGTGCCCACACCTTTGTCCATACATTTCAAGTTCAAATTTCATCATATGTGTCTCTTTGTTTGCACAATCCAAATCTATATCCATTTTTGTAATTTTTTGTTTTTTATCTATGCTATCATTCATATTTTTAGATCTAGAGTTTGTGTCAATTAGATTAATTAATTACACACATAAAATATGTCCCCTTTGCAACAAAGAAACAAAATCTTAGCAAATTAGCTCTCTTTTGAGGTAATTATCCAATCATGAAATCTTAATTGATTTGTGTTTCAATATTAAACAACAAATAAAAAGCTAAATCCAAACTAATTCAAGATAGTTAGATCTCACATCACTTTCCCACTTAACATAAATATATGCAACGTGAAAAATTATTCCTTTCCCACAATGTTCCTTTCTTCCACCAAATCTAATAAAAGACTACTTTCATTGGTTGTTTCTCCTTTTATTCACAGTTCCATTTTGAACTGCTATTTTTTCCCTTGTATTTCAGCTGTGATTCTAACAAAAAACTCTATTTCCCCCTAAAAATAATAGTTGCCATAAATATGTTGGCTACAATGTAACATCTGAGTCATAGAAAGTTATTTTACACTTTACCTTCAAAGTTAAATGAAACTAACTTGTTATGTGGTCATGTGACCATGGAATTTTAAGGTTGGGATAATGCATCAAATTGAAATATCAATCCATTTATATGGTAAAGCACAACTAAGTTTTAAGAAGGGCTATTGTATTATGGAGCAATGGAAGATTGCAAGAAATGAATAGGAAACATAAATTCAGTTTTTAATGTGATTGATTCCTTCTTTTAGTATGGTAAGTTAAAAGTAGTCAAAGTGACGTGTATTGACTTTGAATTCCATCAAATTTTCTCATTATCTGTCTTTCTTTCACACTTGGAGATTGAGTCATTTCCTCTCCACATGTTTTTCTACTATAATGTTGCATTTAACATTTTTCCACTTCATTTCCTGTAGTTTCTCATCCTTAAGGAAATGGAAAATCTCCCTTATCTACCTCTATCACTTCATCTTTCTTGTTTTCTACCATCCCATGTCATTTTTGGACTGTTGTTGTGCTTCTTTTTTCTCTTGCCAACAATTATGATATCATGGCTCTCCTCTCACTGTGATGGAGCATGCAAGAAACCTTTCACATGTGGGTTATCTAGTTTGGGATATCCTTTTGGATGGAAGGACAGTGGCTACGGTGATCCCACACTTTAGCTCAACTGTGATTACTACTACGGTATGCCTCTAATTAATATTAGTAGACACCAATACTACATAATATGACCCCAACTCTATTCCATATACAATTCCAGCCAAAACATCACAATAATTGACAAAACACTCTTGGGAAATTCAAGCGACCTATCCTCTAGTGACAACACAATGTAGTTTTGGTCCAGCCCTCAATTTCATATGGTAAATGGCTACACGAATATAACCCTAGGGAAACAGTGTGAAGAGGGGAAGTTACCCAATGACACATTCAAATTATGATTGGTATTATATACCTACTTCAAACTTGAGTTTGACTACAGGGTATTGTAAATCATTTGCTCAGATACTAGTGAAGATTAACCAAATACTACTTGGATTCATTAGTTTGGATTAAATTCTATAGTTGGGTTTCAAAATAATGTGGAATTTTAGTGAAGGTTGCAGGAATTGCGTGTTAAAAAATGGCACCTATCAGTACAACATTACAACCATGGGGACATTTTTCCGTATGGATGCAATCACTAATTAGAGTAAGAGTCCCAATTCTCTTTCTTCCAATTTAAATAGAAATGAATAGAAACGGTATAGAAGAATAGGATTCAAGAAGTATTTTTTATGTTATAGGATCCATGACTTTCATCTCTATTTTGGGTAAGCTTTGGTTTTTTGGAATCGACCTAAAGAAGTTCTTTACTAATACTCTTTTTTTTAAGACACATTTGGTGATCTGGGACTCATATGCCACCTTGGGTGTATGGGTCCCACCTAGGTCTCAGTGCCTAATTTCAAATATTGCCTTGAACTTAAAACTTCTTGGAGTTTTTGTCCCGTGTTTAAGACATTGGGACTCATACACCCCAACTGGTGTATGAGTCCCACTTTAATTAGGACCTATTTTGAATCAAATTCTTGGGGGGATTTTATTATCTTAGATCTAATGTTAGCTTGTAGCATTGTGATTTCTATAAATTTTGCATAAACAAGTATAAATATAAGGTTATTTCACATAATTTCACCTAACAAGAACTAACAAGAACTAGAAATTTTCATGAGAAAGTGTGATCTAGCAATTCAAGTATTCAAGAGCATTCAAGAGTTGATTGTAGTTTAGAAAATTATGCACTCTTGAAAAAAGAGGCAATTTCACACTTAATTTGGACCTATTTTGGCACCCTTTTATTAATTATCCTTTAAAATCACCATTTATAGGCCCCTAAGACCCATTATTTTGGATCTCGAGGCTCATTTCACTCAAAAATCATATAAAAGTGTTCAAATCCCCAAAAATCCTGAAAACCCACCTTAAAAAGCTAAGTTGGGACTCATTCGTAACCTTAGACAAATGAGTTCCCTTAAATGGGACCCATTCATCAAGTGTGGTAAATGAGTCCCATTTGGGTCTTTTTCAAATTTGGGTAGGAATTGATCAATTTAATTCAAGTTTTTGGTGAATTTCGGCCTTTGGGATCTAAATAACGATCAATTAGGTGTCAATTCCTATAGAAGAAAGCTTCTAAGCCATTTTTCACAATCCAAGCATATCTCTAAGCACTTTGAGCAAGTATTTTCAAGTATCAAGCATCAAGAATCTTCAAGCAAGCTTTCACAAAGAGCATTCCAATTCCAAAAGTAAGCAAAGTTGAAGCATTGGAGCAACATTAAAGAATTTTTGCAAGTCTTCAAGCTCACTTTCAATCAAGATCTAGCATTGTCAAGGGTTGATTGTGGATGTCTATGGTGAATCATGATGGATTCTAGGTTGGGGAGGTGCAACTAGCCATCAATCCAATCCTAAAGACTTGTTTCCTAAGTGATTCCATATTCCATTTCCACTCTACATTCAGCCTAAGGAAGGTACAAGCATCATTAGAGCTCACTTGGGGTAATTAGAGATCATCACAAGTGAGTCTTTCATATTTGCATTTCCATTATTGCATCATATTCTTACACATTAGAATAGGATTGCATCATCTTTCTTAGTCTTAGACAAATTTAAGGCTATGTTTTTTATGCAAATTTCATTATTTTCCCATCAAGGTTTAATTACCAAACTAGGGGTTTGACCGAGGCAAACACCCCATTAGCAAATCAAGTTGAATTATCTTTTGTAGGTGTTTTTCTCAGATTCAGATCCAAAACTCAAGTTGGAAGGAAAGGGCAGGTGTTGGAGTATAGATCAGAGCTTTCAATTTTTGAAAAAGTGGAATGGGACTGACTTTCCAAGAGTGGTGAATGAGTCCCACTATAGTTGTTTGTCAGATCTGTTTGCAGATTTTGATACCCTTTTTCTTGAAATAGAATCCCATACAAAAACCCTAATCTATGACTGATTCACCCAAGTTGGCGAATGAGTCCTAATTGGTCAAAAAGTCAACATTTCAAAAATTTTAGAGCTATTTCTAGTCTCTTCAAGGTTTCCAGGTGCACATTATTTACATTTTTTCTTTCCTATTTTTTTTACTTGCATTTCTAAGGCATTTTCTAGGTTATAAGAATTGCATATCAAACTGTGTTTTGCAATTTATTGTCTTTTCCAAGTTTACACTTGGTGATGAACCCCTCATTAGACATCATTCAATCCGTAGAATAGTTCCTTTTTCAGATTTCAATCTCCTTTGCATTGAAATCTCAGGGGTTTGTTCTTGAGTGAATAGTATGGAAATTGTCTCTCCTTTAAGGTCCAAAACCCTAGAAGCAAAAGAGAGTACACCATTTTCTTCTTTTCATTTTGGTGAACCCGACGTGAACTTGCATATATAGAGCATTATAATTATGATTTGGAATGCATTTACATTATGAAGTGAATGAGAGTACACCATTTTTCTTCTTTTCATTTTGGTGACCCTACATATAGAGCATTATAATTCTGATTTGGAGTGCATTTACATCCTAGATTTAACATTGCATTAGATTTTTGCATTGGTTAATTCACATTCTAAGGTTTTAATTCTTGCATTAGTGAAAATCTCATTTAGGTTGCATTTTTGCACTTAATTTCATTAAAAAGTATTCAAAAACTACATTTGCATCCTAGATCTAGGTCATACAGCATAGAAAACATAAAAAATAACCAAAAAAATCTGAAAATTTTGAAAAAAATCCCTATTGGAACTCATTTGCCACCTTGGGTGAATAAATCCCATTGTAAATTTTGAAATACTATTTATAGAGTTAAATTTCCCATTTTTAATCTTCTATTTGTCATAGCTGTTACTTTTTTGTTTCAATTTAGTTGCTTTTTGTTACATTGAAGTCATTAGAAATAACATTATTTACATTCATGGTAATTATGGATAGCATTAGATTTTTTCAATTTTCATTTTCACCATTAGTTCCTTGTTCACTTAGATCAGATTCATTAGAAAACGAAAAAAAAAAACAAAAAAATCAAAAGAAACAATTAAAAAATGCTTAAATTTAGAAAAAGCATATCATCCAAGTCCTTAGTAGTGATGACTTAGACATGTTAGATGAAACCCTTGATGACTTCATCTCACAAATCCCATCCACTAAGGCTTGTTGTGGGAAACCAAAAACAAGAGAAGTTATTGTGATTCAACCTCAACTTATCCTTTACCCACCTTCGCATAAACCACAACCTAAAAACAAGCCTAAGTTTATCCTTTATCCACTTAAGAATAATGTCTTGCAGCAACCAAGTCATAATACCGTTGCTCATACATACAACACTAGAAATAATCTGCGACCAAAACAACCAACCCCGACACCCTTACCTTTTCCTAATCCCATTTTTCCTAGTGCTCCTCATTTAACTTCACATAGTAGGAAGGAGTATAATCTCATTGAACTTAAGAATACTCCCACAAAGATATCCCTATGGGACTTAATTCAGAATTCACCAAACTATCACAGTATGCTTGAAACAACCTTACAACAATTAGTGGTTCCTCCTAGCATAAATGCAAATGATGTGGCAACTCTCATACAGTGAATGAATATAGTTAATGTAGACATAACATTTCACCATGAGCTGTCCCCTTTGGAATTGAGACAAAAAAATGAGGCCTTTATGATAATTGCTCAATTTAATCGAATAGCCATAAAAGGGACCATGGTTGATAATGGCTCATCCCTTAATGTGTGCAGTGTGAAACTTTTAGATAGGCTACAAGTAGACAAATCAATGATGAAACCTGACTCTTTATCAATTTGAGGATTTGACAATGTAGGAAGGCAATCACTCGGTGTGATTACTTTACCTATTATAGTTAGAAAGGTTACCTTACAAACTCCTATTCATGATATGCCTCATGACCTTTCATACAATATTGTTTTGGGAAGACCATGGATTCATGAGATGCATGTGGTGCCTTCAACTCTTCATATTATTATGAAATATGTTTATTTCAACAAGGTATACCAAATTGAAATGGACCCCAAGCTTGAAAGTTTCTTACAAGTTGAAAAAGGAATGACAAGTCCTCTCAACACATTGATTCCAACATCCTACATAGAACATTTAAAAGAATATAAGCAAGAAATGGAAACAGTGTCAAAATTATTGGATGATGATTGGAGTTCACACCCTCGTTTATGGGATATAAGTTATACAACAAACTTTGATGAGATAGACTACCAACAACCACCAAACCTGAAAGAAATAACAAGAAATTCAGGTTCTTGTAGAGCCTAACACACAAGAAACAAAGACTAGTTTGGGATATTGTCCTTCTAAAATTACACAAGCAATGAAGAGACCATCGTTAAACATCAATACTATCATGTACAAACCAAAAATCAACCTCACTATGAAGCATCCTGAATTTCTTGATATGGATCTACCACCATCATAGGAGTACTTTGAAGATGATGAAGCCTTGAAACAAAGGCTAGGAGTTTATGATAAACCATCTACTCCTCCTCAAAAGAAAAATGTTACATGTGCTATGATAAGCACTAAACAAAAAGATGGAGAGTGGTGAGACAGACATGAAAAATGAAGAATATAATCCTGAATTTTCAAGATCAAATAGACTTCCTTTAGGGGATACAGTGGATATAGCAATGGATATCAACAATAAAGAGAAAGTCATTAAAATAGAAAAATTCCTCGATGATGAAGAACAAGAGGATACTGCAACCCTGCTTCATGACTTTCCTGAACTTTTTGCTTGGAAATATTTAGACATGTCAGGAATTGACCCTAAGATTATAACACACAACATAGTCCTCATTGAAAATGCTAAGCCCATTAGATAGAAGATTCAAAAAATGAACCCTAAAATAGCCTTGATGGATAAGGATGAAATTGAAAAAATCCTTGACACTGGCTTCATAAGACCCATAGATTACTCCCCATGGATCTCAAGCATTGTCATAGTCAAAAAACCTAACAATCGTATTAGGATGTGTACGGATTTTTGCGATTTGAATAAAGCATCTTTAAAAGATGACTTTCCCCTTCCTAATATTGACATGATAGTAGAATCAACTATGGGACATGCTTTGTTGTCATTCATGGATGGATTTTCTAGATACAATCAAATCTTCATCAACCCTCAAGATCAATACAAAACAACATTTACAAATGTTTGGGGAACATTTGGTTGGGTTATGATGCCTTTTGGATTGTAGAATGTGGGCGCAACATATCAACGAGCTATGACATTGATATTCCATGATTATATACATAAGATTTTGGAAGATTACGTTGATGACATTGTCAAAAAATTGTTAACAAGAAAAGACAACGTGAATGTCCTTTAGAAAATATTTGAGCGAATGCAAAAATACAACATGAGATTGAATCCAAAAGAATGAGTCTAAGTTGGTGTAGATAGTGGGAAACTTTTAGGTTTTATTATATCTCATAGAGGAATTGAGGTGGATACAAAGAATATTGATGCTATCATCAACATGCCACCTCCTAAAAACATTTCTCAATTGTGCACTTTACAAGGAAGAATTCAAGCCATACGTCATTTTGTTGCATTCTTAGCTGGTTGAACATTACCATTTACACATCTAATCAAAAAGAATGTGCACTTTGATTGGAATGAAGATTGTAAACGGGCTTTTGAGAGTTTGAAGGAATACCTTGCAACTCCACATGTTTTACAACATGCTATGCAAAACAACCATTCATCCTATACATACCTACATCAGCTCATGCCCTCACAACATTGTTGGATTAACAAGATGAAAACAGTAAAGAGCATCCAGTCTATTGCATTAGTTGAACCATAATAGATTATGAGAAATGATACACGACAATAGAAAAACAATTTTTGGCTCTTGTATTCGCTACCAGTAAGTTGTGACATTATTTACTGAATGCAAAAATACATGTGATGACAAAATTTGATCCCCTCAAATATCTTTCAATAAAACAAATTTATTAGGATATCTAGCTAAGTGGGTAATGTTGTTGACTGAGTTTGACTTGAAGTTTGTTTCACAAAAAATCAATTAAGGGTCAAGCCTTAACCGACCAATTGGCTAATGCTCCTTCCCCATTGGCATTACCTAGCAATGACTCTTTCCCCGATGATAATGTGTTGACAATGGAAACTAATACATGTTAATTATACTTTGATGGATCTAAGTGTAGAACAGGCTTCGATGCTAGGGTTATATTAATTCCACCTATAGGAAATCCTATTCCCTTATCATATCGGTTAAAATTCCTATGGACAAAATACACTATTGAGTATGAAGCATTGCTCACTGGGTTACATGATGCTTTAATCTTGGGTCCAAAAGACATTAAGATCTTTGGTGATTCATAATTAGTAATCAAACAAATAAATGGGAAATATCAAGCAAAATACAAGGATCTCACAATGAACTTGTTAGAGAAGTTTGAATCATTTACCATTGAAAAAATCCCACAAAAATATAATTGGCATGTAGATGCAATGGTGAGTGCAACTTCTCTTATATCACCTCAAGATCCTTCAAAATATTTCACATTTATTGTTCATGAAACCATCCATCGATGATAAACTTGAAGAAGTATTCACAACAACCAAGTAAAACTCAAATGAATGGTATGATACAATATTCAACTATTTGAAAGACGGTACTATTCCCAAGATCACAACAAAGAACACATGATGTTTCTTGTGAAAACTAGCAACCATGTACATCATTTTTTTTGCCGGCGTACTATATAGAAGATCCTTTAACGACATTTTGCTTAGATGTCTTAATGAATCTGAAATCCCTATAAAACTTGAAGAGGCACATCTGGGCTCCTCTGGAGATCATTTTGGAGGAAGATCCTTAGTGAAAAAACTCATTCATATGGGATACTACTGGAGACATATGGAGAAAGATTGCTTTGTGTACATTAAGAGATGTAACAAATGTTAAGAACGTAGCAATTTGATTCATGCTTCTGCTTTTGAGATCCATTCCTAAATCCCTATTTGGTCATTCTCAGTGTGGGGATTGGATCTAATTGGAAAATTTTCACCACCTTCATCCATTGGACATATGTTTATAATCACAACAATAGATTTTCTTACAAAATGGGTAGAAGCAATTCATCTTCAATCCACAATTGCTGATTTATTATGTTGTTTTATATTGGAACACATTATTGCTCACTTTTGAATTCCTTCCACGTTAGTTCAGATAATGGAACACCATTTAAGAACAATGATGTGAAGAAATTCCTTGACACATTTAATAGCCAACATCACTTTTCAACACCTTACTAGGCACAATCTAATGGAAAATCCGAAGCATTTAATAAGACTCTCGAAAAAATTCTAAGAAAAATAGTAAATAAGCATAGCAAGGATTGGCACAGGCAACTGACATATGCATTATGGGATTATTGTACTAGCATCAGAAAATAAATTGGAACAACTCCCTATAAACTTGTCTATGGTACTAAGGCAGTTATGCCCTTGGAGTTAGAAATCCCCACATTAAGGATTTATGTTCAAGGACTTATCAATGACAACACTTCCAAACAAAAAAGATTGCATCAGCTTGAGATGCTTGATGAACAATGCATTAACACTCTTGAGCATCTCCAAGCCTATGCTAAGAAATTACAATGTAATTATACTAATCATGTCATCCCTCATGTATTTAGTAAAGGTGACTTAGTCTTGTACAAAAATAAATGAAACATCAATGTTGAGCCGACTAGAAAAAAGAAAATTCAATCCTAATTGGTTAGATTAACGAAAGCTATGGGTCCCATACATTCACATTAACATAAATGGATGGCACACCTCTCAAAGACCCTATCAATGTCACAGATCTGTGTTCATATTATGTCTAATCCCCTCGAATGGTATGAATGATAAGCAATGTTGTTAGAGCTACTAGATTATATTCCATATGCATTCACATTGCTTTGTTCTTGAAAAATAGTCATTTGAGTGTCTTGAACACTAAAGTGGTTATTTAATTTATTTTTAAGTAATTTCTTTATTTTTCAAGCTATTCAAGTGCATCTTGTATGTTGTGTTAGACTAGATCCTTATATCCATTTAATGTTCTTTAATTAAATCATAAGTGCATTCAATTTAGCGTAACACACTTCATCACAATGTTGCATCTAAGGGAAACTATAATAAGTTTTTATTAGATCACATAAAACATGTTAAATCATGGAAGCATTAATTAAATAATCTTACAGAGGTTATTTAATTAATCACATTGACATTTAACATTCAAACAAAAATAATAAAACATCAAGTGCTCATATATATATATCAAAACTTTGTGTACATGCCATCAATATATACAATACTACTAAGGCCAATGAGTAGAAGATTCCTTGGGACCTAGTGGCAGTTTGTTGGGAGATAGTGGTGTGTGATCATGATCATAGTCTACTAAATGTACTAAGAGTAAACTATAATCCCTGTATCTATCCAAGGACCTCCCGATGTGCTCCTGCTATCTAATCCCTCTCCACCTATACCCTAGCTACCTCTACTTCTAGTCTCTTGAACTCTACTAGAGTCCAAGATGATTGTGCCTTATGGGTAGCATCAGCTCAGTGGACGTGCCTCCTTAAACTCTCATACGTTGCCTGTAGTCTAACGTATGGCCTGAATGACTTTGGGTCCTAATCCACAATGGGTGGGGGAACATAGTCTGATTTTGTGGCCTCTTCGTTGTCTAATGGGGGCACTATCTCTGTAGCCACCCATCGATAGAGATCCTAAAAGTCTCTCATAGATCTTGCAATATAGAAACAATTAAATATCAATACACATAATGATATACATATAAAGTAAGCTAAAAGCATGAAGTATAACAATAAATAAAATATCATCACCTATATCCCTAGTAGGATGTGTAAAATCAACCTCGTTGTGTATAGGGGGCATGGAGGATGTGCTAGCCTCTCCATGACTGTAGGTAATGGTGTCTGGTGTAGTTGCTACTCATGATATAGTCATATGAATGGGAGATAAATATTCCCACATGTTACCTACTGGATCCTCATCTATTGCCTCATCACCCTCACTCATGGACTACTCCTCCTCCTCATCCTCCTCATTCTCCTCATCATCCTCCTCATCTCCTCTATCCTGGTCATCATAGTCAAGATCTGCATCCTCATTGTAGTACTCATCTATGACATAGAGATCTATAAATATGTCTGCAACCCTGTAGTGTGTCTCCTCGACCCTGTCCTCTACCTCATCTCCCTCATCTGGGAGTGGTACTACATTACCTATCAGTTCCTCCATAGGAAACACAAGATCTGGTTGTGATACTATCCACCACTCCTCATAGTCATATGCGGCATCAACATCATCCACATCGGAGACTGGAGGCATATCATGATCTGAGTACCTGGAGTCACTGTGGAAAAAATCATCTATAGTGAACCATACAGTATCACCAGGTCTCTAGGCACTCCACACTGGTCTCCTGAAGAAGGGTCATGCCCTAGGTGCTATCTGCATTTGTCCAAACTGCTGCATGACCCAATTGTAGTAGAAATGATGTACTACATAATTGTGTTTTTCAATCAAAAATATGTCAACCTATAATCTCCTCATCTGCCAAGTGTGATTTGGCCACTGAAGCACAAGCTGATAAGGTCTCCAAAGGATCTCATCCTCCTCCAGTCAATCAAATCACACTCTCCAAAAGTGTAAATCATTATACTGCCAAAACTATCATAGAGGATTGTTGAAGGCCTAAGGATACCCCAAGGCTTTCAGACATGGGAAGTTGGTAGGTCTAGTACAAGTGATATGCTTAAGGCACCTAACCTGTCGAAGTGTATAGTGTACCATACTATCCACCTCCCAAAAGACAAATCAACCAAGATAATAGTATAAGTGTGCTAGGATACAGTGCCCCTAGGTGTATAATGTCTAATGCTCTGCCATCCCTCATATTAAGTTTATCAGTCCTCCCTCCAAGTACACTCCCCAGCCATCTGGGATGAGTACTAATGCAACTTTAAGCATCAAAATCTTTCTAACTAGTGGGGATCATGAATATAATAGCATCACCAGATCAATTTGTACCCTCACCCTCTCATCATTTAATGGTCTGCAAAGGAAATACTAGATGTTAGATTTCATCTCCTAGAATGTCTGCTCTGCTCAGAACTCACCCTGAATAGGAACTCAGAGTATGCAGTGAATGTCCTCTAATGTGATCGTCATCTCACCAGTCACTAGATGAAATGTGCATGTATGAACATCCCAACGCTCTACTACTACCATCAACATCTCATCATGGTACCTCATGGGGGTATGAGGTATGCCTAGTATACTCCAATATTCTATAATAGCTTTGTATTCTCCACTAAAAGAGTGGGGGCTAAATATCTAAGAAGGTTGATCTACTTGCCACCCAAATGCTGATGTGAGCAAGTGGGCACCTAAAAAAAAGTTAAAAATATGTCCTATAAGTAGTCTAATCTCCTCAATTTTTACATCAATAATCATAAAAGTGTACTAAAGTTGTTCTAGTGTGCTTTCCTAGAGGCCCTAGACACTTTAGAACCATTTTGGGATGCTTCATGAAGAAACAAGACACTTTGCAAAAGAGTGGGACACTTCGTGAACAAAAGGGACACTTTGCAAAAAATGAGACACTTTGCAAAAAAAAGGGGATGCTTTGTGAATTTTTTTTCCAAGGCCTTAAATTAACCTAAAAATGTATAAAATCATAAAATTAATGCATAAGGAAAAAGCGAAGGCAATAGAATCAACTCACCTCTTAATGACACTCACTGCGTGCCACCTAGTCTCGCAACACATCCAATCTCATAGGTCTATAATCCTGTCTGCTAGGCATATTCCACTCTTCTTCATTAACTTTTAAGATACACAAAGGTAAAAGATAAAATAAGCTAGAATTTACTTCACTTTTTTCTCTTATGTAAGTTAAAACTACACTTTTGACTATATTAGGGTTAAAAAGTGTATTTTGCTAAAACAAACATAATGGGTGCTAGAGAGCTCCATTTTTGAAGCCATTTGTTATGCTGGAATTGTTATTTTACTCCCAACATCATCAAACATATATCATTATGTGAGATGGTACTTGGAAATTCCCTATGATATGAGTTACCCTATTCGACATGGCTAGATTGCTACCTTGATTCCACCTCCATAAAGCAAGCAAAATCAAGGGGGGCATACATCTACCCTTGAATGCAATTTCTGGATAGAGGTTTGATAAGAGGATTTTTGGACAACAAACAGATTCATGTTGCAGGATGCGGTTCCTAACATTGTGGTTTTGTAGATGACTACAGTGGGGGCTTCATTCTCCCGTATCATAATTGAACTTACATGTGTATCCTTTTATGAAACAAATGTCATCATTGGATTCCTTTAGCTTACATATGCATGTAGAGTCATATAGGCGCTAAAGTGGGGGCTAAATGTAGTGTAGAAAATTGTGCACTCTTGAAAAAAGAGGCATTTTCACACTTAATTTGGACCTATTTTGGCACCCTTGCATTAATTACCCTTTAAAATCGCCATTTATAGGCCCCTAAGACCAATTATTTCAGATCTTGAGGCTCATTTCACTCAAAAATCATATAAAATAATTCAAATCACCAAAAATCCTAAAAACCCACCTTAGAAAGCCAAGGTGGGACTCATTTTCCACCTTGGGCGAATGAGTCCCCTTAGGTGGGACCCATTCGCCAAGTGTAGCGAATGAGTCCCATTTGGGGTATTTTTCAAATTTGAGTGGGAATTCATCAATTTAATTCAAGTTTTTGGAGAATGTCGGCCTTTGGGATCTAAATAATGGTCAATTAGGTGTCAATTCCTATAAAACCAAGCTTCTAAGTCATTTTTCACAATCCAAGCATATCTCTAAGCCCTTTGAGCAAGTATTTTCAAGTATCAAGCATCAATAATCTTCAAGTAAGCTTTCAAAAGGAGCATTCCAATTCCAAAAGTAAGAAAAGTTGAAGCATTGGAGCAACATTAAAGCATTTTTGAAGGTCTTCAAGATCACTTTCAATCAAGATCTAGTATTGTCAAGGGTTGATTATGGATGTCTATGGCAAATCATGATGGATTCTAGGTTGGGGAGGTGCAACTAGCCATCAAGCCAATCCTAAAGACTTGTTTCCTAAGTGATTCCATCTTCCATTGTCACTCTACATTCAGCCTAAGGAAGGTACAAGAATCATTAGAGATCACTTGGCGTGATTAGAGATCACCACAAGTGAGTCTTTCACCTTTGCATTTCCATTATTGCATCATATTTTTGCACATTAGAATAGGATTGCATCATCTTTCTTAGTCTTAGACACTTTTAAGGCTAGGGCTTTTATGAAAATTTCATTATTTTCCCATCAAGGTTTAATTACCAAACTAGGGGTTTGATCGAGGCAAACCCTCCATTACCAAAACAAGTTGAATTCTGTTTTGAAGGTGTTTTTCTCAAATTCAAATCTGGAACTCAAGTTGGAAGGAAAGGGAAAGTGTTGGGGTGTAGATCAAAGCTTTCAATTTCTAAAAAAGAAAAATGGGACTAATTCACCAAGAGTGGCGAATGATTCCCACTATAGTTGTTTGTCAAATCTATTTGCAGATTCTCATACCCTTTTTTCCCGAAATAGAATCCCATGTAGAAACCTTGATCTGGGACTGATTCGCCCAGTTGGTGAATGAGTCCCAGTCAGTCGAAAATTCAACACTTCTAGAATTTTAGTGTTATTTCTAGTCTCTTCAAGGTTTCCAGGTGCACACTATTTACATTTTTGCTTTCTTGTTCTATTTACTTGCATTTCTAGGGAATTTTCTAGGTCATTTTGTATATCACACTATGTTTTGCAATTCATTTTCTTTTCCAAGTTTACACTTGGTGGTGAACCCCTCATTGACATGATTCAATCCCTATAATAGTCCCTTTGCTAGATTTCAATCTCCTTTGCATTGAAATCTCAAGGGTTTGTTTTTGGAGTGACATTCAAGATTCAAGCATCATGCCAAATTCATCATGCATCATGTGTGTTTTTGGGCTTACATTTGTGATGTAGGTTTTCATGACTCAAGCAAGCATTCAAAGAAATTGTCTCATATCAAGATCAAGAGTTAAGATCCACATCCATTGGAGCCATCTCACACAAGTTTTTCTCCTTTATTTCAAGAGTTTGGTGAGTTGTAACATTGCATATTGTTCATTCATCATTCCTTCATTCTATTTTGTTTTATTTCAAGGTTTGATTACCCAAATGAGGTTTGACCAAGGAAAACCCCTATTCTTTGTAGGGAAAAATTAGTCATCTAAGAAAGAAACATCTAAGAACAACAGTTCCTTCAGTAATTTTAATTTATCAAATTACCTCAAAGACACATACTACTATGCCATAAAGAAAAAAAAGACATAGTTCATTTCCCACATTGATCCTTTTGAGAGAAACTCATGCAAATCAACTAGTTTCAAAATAATTAATAGATTCACCAAACAAAACCAACAACCATGAAAGATGAGACAAAAGGCATGAACACACAGATATACGTGGGGAAAACCCTTATGGGTAAAAAACCCCACACTCCAAAAGCGAAGATCACCATTGTATTATTCAACAACAAAATATAGTTACAATACAATATCAAGCTCATAGAATTTACAGAATATTTACATCTTGTTCCATTCTAGAGATAATTTGGTAGCATAACCCTCCTCGACCACCTCTCTCATTGAGAGACATCTCATTTGGCTACACAGCCTCATGACCTGACCATTAGCCTCTCAGCCTCACTGTCACACATCTATTCAACCTTCACCTTCTATGAGATTCATCCCTCCACTACGAGATAGTCTTACTCTCTCACTCGACTACTTAGCCTCTCAACTAGTCTAGTAATTGCCACTCTCACTGAATCTTCAACTACTGCACCCCTTAATGGTTACATGTTCACCTCAAGCCACACTCCATCATCCATTATTTTAATTTTGGCCATCGAATAAGCGGTCAAACAAATCTCCATCATTAAACTTAGGGTTATCCACCTAACACCATTCCACCTAGTCAAGGAGGCATGCATTATGGTCTCACCAATGTTCACCGAGCACATGGGCCCACATGTAATCTATCCTCCACGTCATCGCCACCTATTGGCCTTCGTCACAATCCACCATCCTATTAGGTCCCACATTCGTTGGTATCAATGTCATTATATCGTTGAAAAACCAAAATTCAAAACCTCTTGTCAGAGGTTGTGAAGTATCCAGAACCCACGATTCATTGACAAAGGGATCTCTCTATCGCTCAAAACCCAAACTTTTGAACCTCATGTTAGAGGTTGTGAAGTTCTCAAAACCTGCAACACATCGACAATAGAATCACTCTGTCACTCAAAACTTGAACTTCTGAACCTCATGTGAGAGCTTACAAATTTCTCAAAACCTACGACATGCCGACACCAAAGGATGTAGCCCTTGCTCCACATTCACTAAGTTGGGAGGTTAAGAAAATTTAGAACCTCGTGGCTTCAATGTTGAAAATTGAGGTGATTTAGTAGCTTAATACTTTGTAAAACTTTATTTTTGTTGATCTAAATATGTATTCTTTGTGGGTGATTAATTTGATTAATTCATTTTACCATTTGTAGAATGAAGACAAAAGGTTGTAGAAGAATTAGATAGGATATTAGAAAATACACAACATATACTGTGGAGAAACACTTTCAAGGAAAAACTCCACCAAGAATCAATGTATTATTTAATCTCAAAATAAGATTACAATAATTCTAATCCTTGCTTGAGATGCTTCTTTTTCCTTTAGCCAATATTCTTCACAACCTGCAATAAAAATGATACTAACTCTCTTCAACTTGCTTGAGATAAAAAGGGAAATAATCAACTTTGTAAACTCCAAAGAGTTACAATTACAAAGCTCAATCCATATCTCACAAAAGGTATGCCTATCTCTTGCAAGTAGAGTTCTACCTTGAAGAACAATGTCAAAACATGTGATTCATCCATTTGGGCATCCCAAACTGAAGTCATAACCAAACCTTGATTTTGCAAATATCTTCAAAGCTTATCCTTAAAGTTTGTGCTTAAGAATGAGCCCACTTAACTCAACCTTCTGAAATATCTTAGCATGCAAAAGTGTTAACTCCAAGAATCCAACTTGGACACCCAAGGTGGGTCCAAGTCATTCTCTATTAACTGAAACATATCTCTCCACCATTCATGCAAGAATGGTCATCCCCTGTTAATTGAAGGTAGTCACCTGTTATATTTCATGCAAATCAAGTCATTAGTCATGCATTCCAAGTTAACTGAAGTCAACTAGCATTCAACTAAAACTAACTGAAGATAACTAAACCGTAACTAAACTGAACTAAACTAAACTAAACTAAACTAAACTGATTCTAAATTGAACTGAACTGAACTTCATGTGTGTAAACATCAATCTCTAACTTCTAGGATCTTTACATGCATTACAAAAGTGTTATATTTTACTCCAAACAATTAACTTAACTCAAGGTGGGTTCCACCTTCCATGTGGGCACTCCATGTGCCCCTATTATTTAGGAACTCATATTGGATGCCCTCACATGCTCCTAACATTTAGAATTAATTACAAATGTCAATTAACATGATTATTTCATTTAATATAAATCTCTTTCTAATCCTAGTGTTGGGGAACACTTTCCAAGGACTTAGGAGATACATGAAATAAATAATGTTTAGGATTGCAATTAAATGGCATCATATTTCCAACATTCTCCCACTTGAAACTATACATTGAAATTATTCTAAATAGGAATAATTATTATAAATCAAGTATAGGACTCAAGGCCAATGGCCTTCCTGCACCATGATAACTTATCTGTAGGAATTGTTTTCATAAGATATTTACAACATTAATCAAAGTGTCAAATTTCTCAATTAATACCTTTCCACTCTCAACCATTTCTCACACAAATTGACACTAAACATCAACATGCTTAGTACGAGCATGATACATAGGATTTTGGCCTAAACAAATAGCACTTTGACTATCACATTCAAGTCTAACTTTCTTGCAATTAAAACCAATACCTTTCCCAAGTCTTTGTAACCAAACTTCCTCTTTAGAGGCATGTGTGGCAACCATGTACTCTACTTCTATGGTGGACAAATCAATTGTGGGCTGCCTCTTACTCATCTAGCTAACCGCAACTCCAAACAAAGTGTACACATAGCCACTTGTCAACCTCCAACTGTCTAGATCTTCTGCCTAATCTGAATCAACAAAACCCTATATGTCCAATGATCTATGCATAATATCAATGTCATTAGAACCATGATAAACCAAATAGTAATCATAAGTACCTCGTAAATATCTAAACACCCTCTTAACATAAGTCCAATGTTCTTTACAAGGGTTAGACATAAACCTACTAAGAACTCCCACTGCTTGGGCTATATCTAGTCTCGTATAGACCATTGCATACACTAAACTACCAATTGCACTAGCATAGGGAATTTTAGACATTTCCTCATAATCAAAATCATATTTAGTACTCATGTTCAAACTTAACTTTGTGCCAACTGGTAAATGAATATTAACTGGTTTACTATCCTGTATGTTAAACTGTTTCAAAATAGTATCAACAGAATTTCTCTGACTTAAGAAAAGCTTTTTGTTACCTCTATCTCTACTGATCTCCATACCAAGGATATATTTTTCAGCCCCTAGATCTTTCATCTCAAATGTGCTCGAGAGTTGTGCTTTCAATTCTTTGATCATTACCTTTCTATTACCAATAAACATGTCATCAACATACAAGATAATAATTAAAAGCTGATCATCAATAACTTTTATGTAAACACAATGATCTTCCTCACTCCTAACATAACCAATTTTCAATGCAAAAGCATCAAACTTCTGGTACCACATTTTGGGTGACTGTTTCAATCCATATAAAGATCTCTTTAACCTATAAACCAATTCTTCTTTTCCTTTTACAACAAAACCATCTAGTTGCTTCATATAAATCTCCTCATCAAGATTCTCATGCAAAAAAGTAGTTTTCACATCCATTTGCTCTATCTCAAAATCATAAGAAGCAAAAATAGATAAAAAGAATCTAATTGAAGTTAATTTAGCAACGGGAGAGAATATTTCATTAAAGTCAACTCCCTCTCTTTGGGAGTAGCCCTTGGCTACTAATCTAGCCTTGTACCTTTTGAGATTACCATATGCTCCAATTTTCTTTTTAAAGATCCATTTACAACCAATGGCATTTCTTCCTTTGGGAAAACTCTCAAGATCCCATGTGTCACAAGTTTCTAAGGATTCCATTTCCTCATGCATAGCTTGTGACCAAAGCTTGTGTTCATCTGAAGACAAATCTTCCTCATAAGAACTGGGTTCATCATTAGTACTTATTAAAGAAAATATACAATGGAAATTAGGTGGGCTATACCTATCAACGAGATTTTTTTGTCTTGTGGATCTTCTCAAAGGGGTTTCTACTTGTTCTTCAATATGCTCATCTTGAGCATCTATCTTAGAAGAACTCTGTGAACTCTCCTCATCCAATCCATCCAATTGTTCTTCAACATGTGTATCTTCTTACTTCTCATTATTTGTCTCAAAATGCACTGTTCATGAAGTATCCTTCTCCTTTGGTTGTTCTTCTCCTGAATAAGCTCTAAATTCCCTAAAAATCACATCTCTAGATAAAGTAATTTTTTGAGTTAGTGGATTCCAAAGATTGTAACCTTTTATATTTTCACCATCACCTATGAATATGCATTTTTGTGCTTTAGGATACAATTTAGATCGCTTTTCTTGAGGCACATGAACAAAAGCATCACAACCAAAGATCCTTAAATGTGCAACACTAGGCTTCCTACCTAACCACATTTCATAAGGATTTTTATCTTCAATAGATGAACTAGGGGATCTATTGATTAAATAGCAAGAAGTACATATAACCTCGGCCCAAAGGGACCAATCTAGCTTAGCACTACTTAACATACTCCTACCTCTTTCTGTTAAGGTTTGGTTCATCCTTTCTACTACTCCATTTTGTTGAGGTGTATATGGAGTAGTTTTCTATCTCACTATTCATGCATGCTTACAATAATCATCAAATTCCCTAGAACAATATTCACCACCATTATTTGATCTCAACAATTTTAACTTATGATATAATTGTTTCTCAACCAAAGCCTTAAATTCTCTAAACTTATTAAACACATTAGATTTATTATGAATAAAATATATCCATGTGTATCTTGAGACATCATCAATAAATGTGACATAGTATCTAGATTTTCCAATAGAGTCAATATCCACAAGGCCCATTTCATTTGAATGAATAATATCTAATAATCTTTTAGCTCTATTTGTACCACTAGGAAATTTTGATCTAGATTGCTTTCCAAACACAGTGCTCAAAAAAGTAATTTTTTCCAATATTATAATCAGGAATACCATCAAACAATTTCTTATTAAGAATGATCCTAAGACCTTTTTCACCTATGTGGCCCAATATTTGGTGCCACAACATACATGTATTTTCAGCTTTAGTTATATTGGCTAAATTATTTACATTGGAGGTATTCAGTTTAAACAAAATCCCAATCTGAGATCCTTTAGCAACCACCATATTCCCTTTCACCAATCTACAACCACCTTTGTCAAATTTTGCATGCATTCTAGAATCATTGAATTTAGAGATAAAAAGTAGATTTCTAGCAACTTGTCCTGGAATATGTAAAACATCATTCGGGTCTTAACCCTACCATCACTGAAACACAAATTTACCTCTCCTTTTCCAACAACTTTTGTTGTGTTGTTGTCTCCAAAGAGGACATCCCCTCCATCATATGTAGTATACTTAGTGAACCACTCCCTTTTAGGAGTCATATGATAGGAGCAACTTGAATCAATAAGCCAAGAGTTATCAACAACAGTATTAGAAGAAATGACTAATGCATCATTACTACCATCTGTGGATTTCTCTGTAGAAGCATCAAAACTCTTTTTCTTGCTCTTACAATCTTTCTTAATATGTCTAGGTTTTCCACAATTCCAACACTTTATCTTACTCTTAGTAGGGGTTTTAGATTGTCCTTTGGACTTACCCTTTCCTTTCTTGTATGCCATAGAATCCTTCTCTTTAGGCCTGCCTCTTACAAACAAGGCATCTTGGGAGCTAATTTTAGACTTCCTCCTCATCTCCTTTGATAGGAGAGTAGGAATTATATTATCCATCTTTGGATCTACACCACTACCACTAATAACAAAAATTAGATTTTCCCAAGACTCTGGTAAAGAACAAAGTAACAAGATGCATTTATCTTCATCTAGTAGCTTTACATCTACATATGCTAACTGACTAAGAATCAAATTTAAATAATTTAAATGATGTGCTACAAAATCACCAGCTTTCATTTTTAAAGAATACAACTACCTTTTCAGATACAACTTATTAGTAAGGATTTTGGTTTGATAGATATCACCTATTATTTTCCATAATTTATATACAGTATTTTCATCTAAAACATTTAAGTGAACAACATCAACAAGAAATAATCTTATGGTTCCTCTTTCCTTCTTATCAAGCTTAGCCCAATCATCATCTGACATAGTTGTAGGTGTCTTTGTCTAATTATTAACAGCTAACCACTAATCTCTTTCTTCAAGGAGATCTTCCATTTTCAGTTTCCACATTTCATAATTAGATCCATTGAACCCTTGAATATCTAAATGGGAATTCATTGTAACAAACTTATTTTCCAAAATCAGCAATAAAAATAAATAAAAAATCTCCCACTAAACCAACAATATTTCAATCTTTTAAGAGAAAGGCATCCCAATACTCTACCCAACCTCAACTCTGATACCAAATGTTGAAAATTGAGGTGATTTAGTAGCTTAATACTTTGTAAAAATTTCTGATTGCTGATCTAAATATGTATTCTTCGTTACAAATTCTTTGTGAGTGATTAATCATATTAAATCATTTTACCATTTGTAGAAGGAAGACAAAAGACTGTAAAAGAATTAGACATGATATTAGAAGATACAGAGCATATACTATGGAGAAACCCTTTCGGGAAAAAATTCCACCAAGAATAAATGTATTATTTAATATCAGAATAAGATTACAATAATTCCAATCCTTGCTTGAGATGCTTCTTTGTCCTTCAACCAATCTTCTTCACAACCTACAATAAAACTGATACTAACTCTCTTCAACTTGCTTGAGATAAATAAGCAATAATCAACTTTGTAAACTCCAAAGAGTTACAATTACAAATCTCAATCCCTATCTCACAAAAGGTACACCTATCTTTGCAAGTAGAGTTCTATCATGAAGAAAAATGTCAAAACATGTGCTTCATCCATTTGGGTGTCCCAAACTGAAGTCATAATTGAACCTTGATTCCATAGACATCTTCAAAGCTTATCCTAAAAGTTGGTGCCCAAGAATGGGACCACTTAACTTAGCCTTCTGAAATATATTAGCATGCAAAATTGTTCACTCCAAGAATCCAACTTCGGTGCCCAAGGTGGGTCCAAATCATTCTTTGTTAACTGAAACATATCTCTCCACCATTCATGCAAGAATGGTCATCCCATGTTAATTGAAGATAGTCACCTATTATCTGTCATGCAACTCAAGTCATTAGTCATGCATTCCAAGTTAATTGAAGTCAACTGGCATTCAACTAAAACTAATTGAAGATAACTGAACCATAACTAAACTAAACTAAACTAAACTGAAATGAACTGAACTTCATGCATGTAAACATCAATCCCTAACTTCTAGGATCTTTACATGCATTACAAAAGTGTTATCTTTCACTCCAAATAGTTAACTTAACTCAAGGTGGGTTCCACCTTCCATGTGGTTGCCCCATGTGCCCCTATTATTTAGGAACTCATATTGGATGCCCTCACATGCTCCTAACATTTAGAATTAATTACAAATGCCAATTAACATGATTATTTCATTCAATATTAATCTCTTTTTAATCCTAGTGTTGGGGAACACTTTCCAAGGACTTAGGAGATACATGAAATAAATAATGTTTAGGATTGCAATTAAATTGCATCCTATTTCCAACATTCAATTAGAAAAACTTGAAAACCAATGACTTAACTCATGCCAATGAAGGAAGAAAACACAACTTCTCTAGGAAGTCAATCAATTAAATAAATTTGTGTCATATTTCTCAAATTTCTCCTAGTTAATGAAGAAATTACTAGCTCCTTCCAAAGCTAACTCAAGAATATTAAACAATGCTTCTACACTCCAACCAAGACACTTGCAATGACATCCAAGATGTCCACCAACTCAGGCAATAGTTCTAGCCATCCACCACAAGAAAATAAATGAGCCAAGGCGTATATGCACCTATCTTAAGAACACAAGCATCAGATCCAACAAACAACAAAGGCTTCAACACTGCCACAACTCCATTGTACTCACATGCTATACAGAAGCAATATCAACTTCAAAGCCCTCAACATGAACACAACTGTGAAGTCATTCTCGACAAAGCAAGATAGAACATCAACTAGAACAACAACCAAAAAACTAACTGCTCCCATCCAACTGATCAACCCACGTGACTAAAAATAGCACCCACATCAATTGCTAATCCATCCAATCACACATACCTCCAAGGTATCAACATTATTAAACTCATGCCACTCCATAACAGACCCATCAACAAGAAAAATACAAGCTCCATGTGCCAACTAGTCAGAGAAGACAAAACACATCTAGGAACTCCCACTGCATGGATAATAAATTTGAAAAGATCAAGGCATACCAAGTCTACCAATAGCATAACATAGAGAGTGCAAACATTTAGTTTTGAGAAACCATCCAAAATGATATGCAAAAAAATTACATAACCTGTAAGAACAACTCTCACCACAAGTCTTCATAGTTTTCCCAAGTTATCCACACCCAACAAAGGAAAGAGATAAAGAACAACCTCATACCAATGTAATGTGAAAAAGAACACCCAAGAAGAGAACCAAGATAAAAAAAGAGAACCTCTACACATCATGTACCTATAGAAAATCCTCCTACATGCACCTCTAAATGTCAATTGTTTCAAGTATGATCTACTTCAAAACCTCATGAGAAAATCCTTAACAAAATCCAACCGTTCAATCACCAAGATCAAACATAACATATATATCATGTAATCAACATGGATGTAAGCCTCTCAAAGAAGATCCAACTATTTCATTTCCCATTTCTAGAAATATGCCCAATGCATCTCCTAAATTCAACATTAATGAATGTAATCACAATGAATAAGGAGATAACCATGCTATCCATCTCTCACAATGAATCCTTTAGAATCATCTAATAGCAGTTCAAGATCCATATCCATGCAAGAAAGCATAAAACACCTAAGAGAACCAATGGGAAATACCTCTCAAGTGATAAACTGCCGAGTAGACCAAGAGTGGGGAAAAATAATATTCCTTCAAGATACGCAAGCCATTATGACTCCTCCAAGACAAATATCCTCATTGGTCTTTGTTGAACTCACATCCAACCAAGGTGAAGGCTTCTCAGAATTTTTGCTAAAAACATCATCAAGAGTAACCATCAACAGTTCTCTCCTCTTAAGAGAAATATAGCCTCACCTTATTCACCATGTATCCATGAGCATCTTCACATGATCATCTCATGCTAAAATCCAAATGCATCACTGCACCATCATGAAGTTCTCAAGCATATGACCAATGCACCCAAGACACAAAAAATCACCAGACCACTATTAAAACTCCAATCATCTAAATCAATAACTTATCATGAAAACATGACCTACCATCCCCTTTAGGAGATCCCATGCTCTAGGTGAACATAACATGGTCTCAAGAGCAATGTATCATGCCAAAAATATAAAGCATGGGCAAGAGTATACCATGACATAAAACAAACAAAATCTAAACCAACATCACCCGCCAAGCACTACTAACACCTTAACCAAAGACTCCAAGAATCCTCCATAGTTTTGAGATGTTTCACATCTTAAAATAGTGCCCATACAAATGAGAAAGAACCCTTCTGCAACAATGAGATCTAAGAGCTCCTCCTAGTAACATCTAGAACACTAGAGAAGACCATCCATCACCAAGTCATGAATCCACAGTAATTGCTAAAGCTCCCACTAAAATGTGATACCGAGCTTTGCAAGCATCATGAACAAACATATTATAATTTGGAAGTCCTTTAGGTCCACTCATTAACATATCCATCTGACAATAGTAACAACTAGGACCAAGATCTCCAAAACCAAGCAGACGAAACCATCATTGTCAAAATATTACACAAAGTAGTGTATCCAAGATATCCATGACATCATGATTCACATGCTATAGGTCCCCATAACCAAATATTTAGGTACTCAACACCATCCATCCTGTCATCTCAAAGCAACCACACCAATGCACAAGTGATCATAGATAAGGCCAACTAACAAGTCTACACCATCATAGGATCATATCTCGTAGATATAGATAGTCCACTTCTGAGTTTTCTCACAACAAACATGTAGGTAAAGATAGCCCACAC
This sequence comes from Sequoia sempervirens, assembly GCA_007258455.2. NCBI lineage: Eukaryota > Viridiplantae > Streptophyta > Pinopsida > Cupressales > Cupressaceae > Sequoia > Sequoia sempervirens. Next base: position 297,785,717 of record VDFB02281492.1, read on the forward strand.
CATTGCACAACCCATAGATCCATTCAACAGAAACATGCAAACCCATTGTCACATTGAAAAATTCAAAACTGAGATCTCAAAGAGAATAACAATGTAGACAACTTGACTCAAACACCAGATCAAGCTTAGATTTGATTTACCAAACATGTCCACTACTTGAGAACCATAGTCTAGAAACCAAAAGGCAACACCAAAATAATATTAAGTGACATATCACATAACAACACTCCCATGCAGAGAAAGAATCACACCTTCTCACGTCATGTTGAGTTGTAACTATCTCATCTAGTCACACCCCAAAATGTAGGGTGTAGAAAATAGATTAATAGTAGCTCCACATAACCACAAGTTTTTCTTGAACATGTAAAACCTACAAAACCACATAGCCATGCAAGTACCAAATATCCTTAAAAGGAAACAACAGTTCAAGAACACTAGGCTTATTTCAAGCCAACTTCAAAATCACCAACATGCACATGCATTCGAGAAAGAGACAAGATATTTCAGAAGCTTTCAGATCACCCAATGATCAAATCCATAGCCCACTAGCACTCGGGGTACCATAAGGTTGTGCCTTCCAATACTAGGAACAAACACCCAACATAAGCACATTACTACATGACTGAACAACAACCCAAGCTTCTCCATATCATCAAGGAGTCTCTCACACATACACCCAATATAAAAGCTTTTTTGCAACAGAACCATAGAGAAAAATATTCCACCCCATGTATCAGGGTTATAACACTACCAACTAGGAACCTCATATCACAACATTCCAGTATGACCAGTCCCAATTTCCCCATCCTCCCCATATTCTATGTTGCGTGTTGTCTTAGAAACTTAAACAAACGAGCAATAATTTTCATTCACCAAAGGATCAATACATCAGCTAATTCCTCCAAATTTCCTCAATCCTGACAGACTAAGAAACCTTCACAGAAGGAATACCCAGAACCAACAACACACTAGGGAGAAACACATCCTAGAAGAAGGCTCTGATACCACTTGTAGGGAAAAATTAGTCATCTCAGAAAGAAACATCCAAGAACAACAGTGCCTTCAGTAATTTTAATTTCATTAGATTACCTCAAAGACACATACTACCATGCCATAAAAATTAAACAGACATAGTTCATTTCCCACATTGATCCTTTTGAGAAAAACTCATGCAAATCAACCAGTTTCAGCAACATCATTAATAGATTCAACAAAAAAAAACCAAAAACCATGAAAGATGAGACAAAAGACATGAACACACAAATATACATGGGGAAAACTCTTATGGGTGAAAAACCCCACACTCCAAAAGCCCATATCACCATTATATTATTTAGCAACAAAATATAGTTCCAATCCAATATCAGGCTCACAACCTTTACAAGAGATTTACATCTTGCTCCATTCTGGAGATAATCTGATAGCATAACCCTTCTTGACCACCTCTCTCATCGAGATACATCTCATTCCACTACACAGCCTCATACCTTGACCATCGACCTCTCGGCCTCACTGTCACACAATCTCTTAGCCTTCACCTTCTATGAGATTCATTCCTCCACTACGAGATAGGCTTACTCTCTCACTCAGCTACCTAGCCTCTCGACCAGTCTGGTAACTGCCACTCTCTCACTGACTTTTCCACTACTACACCCCTTAAGGGTTACCTATTCACCTCAAGCCACATGCCATCATCTAGTGTTTTAGTTTTGATCTTCAGATAAGTGGTCCAACAAATCTCCATCATTGAACATAGGGTTATCCACCTAACACCATGTCACCTAGTCAAAGAGACATTCATTACCATCTCACTTATGTTTATCAAGCACATGGGCCCACATGCCATCTATCCTCCATGTCATCACCACCTATCAGCCTTCGTGATGATCCACCATCTTATTGGGTCACACATTCATCAACATCAAAGTTGCTATATCACTAAAAAACCAAAATTCAATACCTCTTGTTAAATGTTATGAAGTTCCCAGAACCCGCGACTCACTGACAAAGGGATCACTCTGTCACTCAAAACAAAACCTAAACTTCTTGACCTCATGTCGGAGGTTGTGAAGTTCTCAAAACCCACGATAGGCCAACAAAAGAATCACTTTGTCACTCAAAACCCAAATTTTTGAACCTCATTTCAGAGGTTATGAAGTTATCAAAACCCACAACACACCAACACCAAAGGACATAGCTCTCACTTCATAGTCACTAAGTTGGGAGGTTAAGAAACTTTAGAACCCCATGACTTCAATTAGAAAAACTTGAAAACCAATGACTTAACTTAGGCCGATGAAGGAGGTAAACACAACTACTCCAGGAAGTTGATCAATCTAATAAATTTTAGTCACATTTCTCAAAATTCTCTAACACAACAACATTTTTCCCTCTTCATGTGTGATTTCAGATCTAAGTTATTTGGAGCTTGAAGATCCATTGAAGACAAAGTTGCAAGATTGAAGAAAGTTGTCAAAGCTGTCAAGAAGTTGTCATCTTCATGGAAAATCACCTACAGATTGGAATTCATACTTTTTCAGACTTGGAGGTTGGACAAGACAAAAGCTATAGAAGATCACTTGAGGCTACATAAGTTTCATTCAAGGGTTTATGAGTCCCAATATACCCCTTTTCAATAGTTTTCTATAGATTCTAATTTGTCAGCAGAAGATTCTAGATTCTGCCCAGATTCCAGTAGCATGACTAAATTTCCCAGTCTAGTGTATGAGTCCCTACACACATCAAAAGTTAGAATTTCAGAATTGCAGACCTTGGTTTGGACATCTCCAGTCTTCTAGGTGCTTCTTTGTTTATCCTCAATCTCTCAATTTGATTTTAAGTTTCCTTTTCTAGGTCACATAGTTAGGTTTGCATATTACTTTTATTTCTTTCTTTCTAAGAATTCGCTTAATGGTGAACCAATTTTTAATCACACCTAAGGAAAACCCCTTTTCCTTAAATCCTTCCCTCAATTGAATCATTGGGTTGAAGCCTCTAGGGTTTCCTTTAATGAACTAAGAGTGAAATGGCTCCTTTAATTCTATCTCCTAAAAGGTGGAACACCTATTTCCATTGGTTCATTTTGGAGAACCCAATCTTTGGACACTTTTTATTTTGATTTGGAGAACATTTTAGTGCTAGATCTAGCTTACATTAAATTTTCATTACATTTTCATTAGTTGAATTGCATTTAGGACTCTTAAATCTTGCATTAGTGGAAAGTTGCATATAGGTTGCATTTTTGCATCTTGCATCATTGGATTTCATTGGAAAACTATAATTGCAAATATTCAAGTCAGCATAAAAGTTAGAAACCTTTGAAAAAACTTAGAATTTTCTAAATTTGGTGTAAAAACCCTAATCTGGGACTCATTCACCCACCTAGGAAATTTAGTCCCTATACAAGTGGTTTTTCCAAATTTCTAGGAATTGTATGTTGTTTGTTTTTCAATAATTGAACCTTCTAGAAACCATAACTAGGACTCATTCACCCATCTAGGTGATTTAGTCCTGTATCATACCTGAATCTACATTTTACAGCATTAAATACTTCATGTATGTGCTTCAATTTGCTGTTATTAGATCTCTTTCTCAGTCTGTCGAGTTTATGTTTCATTCATTTCATTAGATCTAGCTTAATTTGGTTTCATTTCAAGTGCATTTATAAACATAAGAATTGGAACTAAAGCATATCGTTTATCTTGTGCTCATTGCATTTATCTTAAATTCATCAATTTTACTCCTTTGCATGAGGTTTCCAACTTGGTGTCCTATTACTAATACTATAGTTCAAGACATAGTTCGAGACTCATATCATCTCGCAATAACACACTCATCATGGATCTTGGGTTATCTAACTCTTCCACTCATAGTGTTGACACTAGTTCAATAGGTATGGGCCATAACCTTGACAACTCTTTACCTTCAAGTAGTGAAACAATGGTTGCTAGTATCCCTCAAGAAAACATAATCCAAATCCATGAAGAATTAGCAAACCTACAACATCAAGTGAGTACTAAAAAAATTTCCAACACTGCTATTGCTACCATAGATAACATACACCACGTGATTGAAAGTGAGCAAAGAATAGAACTTGCACGTAACGTAGCTCTGATTTTTGGCAAACATCTTACGTCAATGACTAGTTGTGCTCAAACTTTGAACAATGCTCAAAGTCAAGGAGGAACCCAAATTCCCCCTCCTACAACCATTGCCTCTATTCCTACCTATACCAACCCTCAGGTTACCACAACGATGCAACCTACTAGTAATGTCATTCCTACCTTGGGTATTTCCACTAGAAATCCTTGTACCTTTGTGGAATCTCACATCAAATATCCTACCACTTTACCTCCCATAAGTGTTTCATTCACTTCCCCTTCAAACACATATACACCTCCACCATATTTACCTCCATCTCAAAACACAACCAATGACCCCATCCTTAACCAACTTTTGCAAAATGTTTCATCCCTTCAAAAAAAATTTTCCACCATAAACAAAAATCAAAATGGCCAACCTTCATACTATGTCAAAATAAATCCTTTATCCTTGGAGATATTAAGAACGTTGATACCACAACGTATAGAGATTCCTAGGTTTGAGAAATATGGGGGGAAAGGAGATCCTTCTAACCATGTTTTTGATTACACTGCCTTACATAGTGATTTCATCCTTGAAGATAAGCTCTTGGCTAAGATTTTCCCTGAGTACTTGAAAGATACTGCTTTAGAATGGATTTCCTCATTACCAAATAGCTCAATTTGTTCATTAAATAAACTTTTTGAGGCCTTTATTAACCATATCCAAGTGCACATGATTCCTAAGATGACAATAGCTGATTTAATGAGATGTAAGCAAAAGGATGATGAAAAGGTTATTGATTTCATTTCATGCTACCAATTGCTTTATTCCCGATCCTCACATTCAATGAATGTTCATTGAGAATTTACAAACTAAGATGAAAGATAAGCTTGGTATGATGAAGTTTCCTTCCTTCCTACGCTTGTGTATCACCCTTCGTGATTATCAAAACTTGGTTAGTAGTCGTGAGAAAAAAACCCACCTCTAGCCATCTTGAAAAGTATGAATCCACAACTTAAAAAAATTACCAACCTGCTAGGAAATAGAATAAAGGATTTATTCAACTAAATCCCCCTCAACCAACCCAACATGTTGATACCCAAGTGGCTATTGTAAAGAAGACAAATCCTTTTATATTTGGGGATCCGACTAGACAATTTACTCCCTTACCTAATACCCTCCATAACACCATGTTACAACTTCTAGAAAAGAACTTGATTTCCTTACCTCTCGTTAGAACTCTTGATCCTAATAAGCCATTACCTCTGAACTTTAGAAAAAATTCCAATAGTTATTTTCCCCAATAAAATGGATACAATATAGAACATTGTAAGTATCTTAAACATCTTGTGCAAGACCTCATTAATTCCAATCGTATTCAAATTGGAGATGTTAATGATCAAGGTAATAATTTTGTAACCCCTCCCAACCAAAACTTGAAAATATTTACCAACCCTCTTCCAAATCATAATAACTCATTTGTCAAAGCTAGTGAAACTAAGAAGAATGATGTGATGAATGCTAACACGGATGATGACAACATGGATACTAATGAAGAAATTCCTATGGATAGTATGGTTGGATTGATCAAAATTCAATCTCATAAGGGTTGAACTAAAATGCCTCTTGACATCACTTTCTCACAAAAATATATACTTAAACATGCACCTGATGGTCCTCTTTACATAGCTAGCCCAATCAATGACAATCCCACTAATGGGATATTAATTGATCCTATCTATAGAGAGAATGTGATCACTGAAGAATTATTACTTATGTATGAAATCTATCAAGATACATATGATAAACCAAAAGCATGGATAAAAATGCATAATGGTTTTGCTTGCCCTATGATTGGTTCAATCATCCTTCCTTTAAAAGTTGGACTGAAAAAATTAGATGTCTCATTCTCCATCATCCCAACATCAGATCAATTTTGTGTGAATCTTGGTTACCCATGGCTATGCTCCATGGAAGTAATCCCCTCAATTGTGCATAAATGATTAAAGTTTCCCTTTGACAATGAGATCTTTACTGTGCACCATAGTGGCTTTAATCTTGTGTCTTCCCATGGGAATTTTTCATTAGATTTATTTTGGCCTGAACCTATTGAACCTATTAAAATTTGTGAAGATTTCATTTTCAAATCTTATCAAAAGTTTAAGGAAAAAATGCATAGTAGAACTATCCCTTCGAAACATACCTCAACCTATGATTGAGCCTTCTCTCCTTGAAAAAACCATGATATAACCAAAAACCATTCCAAATAACCAAGAACAACCCAAGACAAATCCCTTTCTATATCCTACAAACGACCAAGTGACAACCAAAAAAATTATGTTATGCCTCCTAAGATAAAAAAAGTTTACAAAGCTAAAGAGAAAGTGGTTGGTTGAACAACCTCCTATGGTTCCTTTTGTTCCCCCCCTCAGGGAAGAAAAGAAACCTATGGTTGATAAACTCGCTTCTACAAAAATGTAACTTGAAAATTATACTAAAAGAAATAGAAATGCTAGAGAGCATAGGCGTAAACTTCATGCTATTGCTCAAAGGTTGAACGAGGAAAACAACAAAGAAAATAGACATCCAAACTTAATTGAAGCAATACACGAGGAGTCTCCCTCTTCACCATAACAAAAATATCCTATATCACAACTGCAACCAGAACTAGCACCTTCTTTGGATATTATCATTTGACCTCCCTTTGTGATTAACTTAGATGATGATGATGATGAGATTTCTAAAATTGATGAAGAAGTGCATAATGAATTGAATTTCTTGTTTTCCTCTTCTATGAGCTTAAATGACAATTCTCCTAAGAAGAGTGTTCAACTTGGTGATGCTCCTAGTACCACACTCATTGTTGTCCCTTTGGCTAGTTGTTTGCCTTTTGTATACAATGAACAAGATTGGGATGTGGACGACCTGCTATAGGTTAACTTTCATGTGCCTTACTAGTCTTGCATTTTCTTTCTTTTTCATGTTTCTTTATGTGATTGCATGTGCGTAATGTGATCCCTCATACAGTTTTGTTTGATGTATCTCTCTTTGTGCATTCATCTATATCTACCTACATTCTTCTATATGTCGTAAATCCTTTATCTTTTCTTTGTTTTGTATTTTCCTTTTGGGGATGTTGCAAGGCATCGAGACATTTAGGTCTCTTCCATGTTGACCCAAAATATTTTCTTTGTTTTCACTATCTTTGTGTCATTCTTCCTATTCCAAGAGTATTTGTGGAATGATGACGTTTTTGAGCTCTTTAAAAATATTGTAGAAAAGACATACTGACCCCAAATACATGGATCCCTTATGTGATTTTTTGGATTTCATTTTGGGGGAAACCCCTTTTCATGATGTAGCTTCATTTGGAAACATGTGACTTGGCATAGGGATTTCCAAATAAGCTCTCATGTCCCCTTTATTGTTAGCATTTATCATTTTCTACTTTAAAGTAATTGCTCATAGCATGGTGTTTAGAAATTTCTTTTAAGTGGGGGGACACATTGGCATTATTATTTTGTATAATTTTATAACTCATGTTTCATTGTGTGGTATTACTACTTTATGTGATGATTATTTCTCTTTGTGGCGACATTGGGTGTGATTTCCTTCAAGAGCATGATCTCTCTTAGCATATTATATTCCTCTTAGTGGCTTTATGTGACACACTGCATCCCCTAAGTTGTGAACTATTCTTTGATTGGTTCTCTCTTGGAGACATTAGGCACAATGTTCCCTAACTTAAGACCTTACATGAACTAAGAAAAACCCCTTTGAATGTACCCTTACACTATTCTACATTTACAATTACTGTTATATGGCCACCTTGCATAACACACTTTGCTTGCCTATGGAGCCATCCTGTTTGTTCATGGGTGTTAGCATACATATTTTCTCTTGCCTCATGAATTTCTATTGTTCATATTGTGTGTTGCCTTATGAAAGTTATCAAGAGGTATAGCTTTGGTATGTTTAGTGTATGGGAGCCAGACTTAGGCATGAATTTCTCATAGCCACTTGCTTGTTTGTGTGAGTGCATACTGGTTGTGTGCATATGTGTCTGTGGGGGTGCACCTAGTGGATGACCTGAGGTTCCACTAGCCCTTGTGAGCATGTGTGATGTTTTCATAGTGGACATTGCATTCCACTTGTAATTTTTTTTGGAAAAACAACTCAAATCTGATCCACATCACGTTGGACAAATGGTCAACGCTTGATCCACCCCCTCTTTTTCTTTTTCTTTCTTCTTTATGTCTTTGGTAGTCTATGCTTGTATCTTGTTGTTGCTTCATACATCATTCACATGTTTGTTCCTTTGTTCCTATGTTGGCTTGATGTAGGATCTTGGGAGCTTCTCCACCTCCTTGATCTTTGTCATCATATACCATCTGTATTGGTACACTTGGACCACTCTTGATGCGAACTTGTCTACTTTAGTGTGAGTTTGAACCAAGTTCCTCCTTTCACTAAAGTGTGGGTAAATGTAGTGTAGAAAATTGTATCCCTTTACATTTTCACACTTGTTTGGGCCCTCCCTACTAAAACTGGGCTTATTTATGCCTTATTTGGTACTATTTTGCATCCAAAAGCCTTACTTAATGCATTTTTCTCATGATAAACCTGGCATATAACAATTGGAAAATCATGATCCAATGTTTGAGGTTATGTGTTCCAAATCTGGTGATCCAAAACTCATACGCCACCTTGGGATTATGGTAGTGTGTCGTGTCTTTAACGCACTAGGACTCATACACCCTAAAAAATAGGGGAAATGGGGATGCTTTATGACCTAGGTCATAGAACACCACACTTCTCCAATTTCCACTAAAATATGTCTAAGGATCCCAAATTGGATTGACTATCAACCACAAAGGTGAGTCAATTCTCAACAAGGAAGACCTAGGAGGGGGTTCTTTAAGGTTTGGGGGGTTCACCGCCAAGCAAAAGCTTGGAAAAGACAACTTAACATTAAACTCACAAAACCTAGTAATGCAAGCCAAATGATGAGTGAAAATGATGAAATTAAGCAACAAGTTAGGATGTGTGTACCTAGGAAGTATGGAAATGTAAAACTACTCTCAAAATATACCAAGGGGTGTTGCCACAATAGTGGTTTAAACTTTCTGGGAGATCCTAATTTTTGCTAAAATCACATACTTTTAGAAAATATAATGATTTAAGCCTTGAAAAGTTTCATTTAAAGGATTCCAATTGAAGATGGTTTGATCAAACCACCTTAGACAAAGCCTCCTTGGATAGAACCCTACTAGTTTTAAACCATACCTATAACAGAGTCTCCTTTACACCTATCAAAATGTTGATAAAAAACCACTTTTGATTTACCTTTTGGGGGATCAAATGAATTCATTTAAAATTTACTTTTTGTAAGTATGTAGTCCTTATTATAAGCTTCCAAAAAAGTATAATTTTAATTAAATTAAATTTGATTATTATATTTATTTTTTATTTCTTGTGAAGGTAGGTTTTTCACCAAGAATCAAGCTCTCTATACTACACATGTGGAAAAATAGAAGATTATGAATTTTTTTTTTGAAAAATATGAGTCCACCAGATATTGAAGTCCTTGATCCAACAAAAAAATAATAATAATATTGATACATGCAAAAAAAGTTGTGCATTATACAATCACGCTATGTCTGAATTGCAATTGGTTTGACTTTGAAACTTGATTAAAGAAAAAATATTCAATAAAAGACTATCTAACCAAGTGGAAGCACTAGATATCAAAGTTACAAATATAAATTCAAAATAATTATAATTTTATCCTTCGTCGAAAAAAAGTTATGTGTTATACGGTGAGCGTCACTTTTTAAAAATGTTGTTTTCTAAAGAAAAAAACTAGATTTCGAGGGAGATGGAAAAAGAAGTGAAATTTGATTCCAAAAAATAAAAAATATATATATTTAGAATCTATAGACAAAATTTCATGAAACTCTAGATTGTATCATCTTCAAATTCCTCACGGTTTAGCTGCTATAGGTGCCCGAAAGTGAAGATTTAGTTAAAAAAAATTATTTCAATGTCTAGTTTGGCCAAAAATTGTAAACCACTATTGTGGGAACACCCCAAGGAGGACTAATATGCCCTTACTATTATCTTAGTACCACTATTTCTTTTCAAGTCAGATGCAAAATCTTTAGATGTCAGAATAGAATCTGAAAGAATCTCTACAAAATACCACTTGGAGGACTAAGATGCCCTTGTTGTTGATTGAGTCTTGTCTTGAATTTTTGAAATCGCTGAATGTGATCCTAAGGCTCAATGTTTGCACTTCCTTCTTCTTAGATCTCAGGTTCTGAAACTTCTAGATCTAGCCTATAGGTGAGTTTTTGTGAAGATAACAACTTTGCAATGCAACTTTGCAGCTTTGTAACTTTGCAATCCAATTTATCTTCAACCTAAATCTGCAAACACAAACATGCAAGAGAGGAAAAACTTGTTGATTGTTAGTAAATGGGGTTTTACCTTGGTCAAACCCCTTGTTGGTAATTAAACCTTGGAATGAAATGAAATAATGGAGGAAAATGATGAATGAAAAACGTGCAATGTTACAACTCACCAAACCCTTGTTATGAAATCTACAAACTTGTGTGAGATGGCTAGATTGAATGTAGATCCTGAAATACTTGAATGCTTAATAGATACTGACTTGAATTTCTTACTTGCATCAAAACCCTACATCACAAATGTTAGCTCAAAAACACACATGATGCAAGAATATCCTTGATATGACACTTGAATCTTGATGATGGCTCCAAATGCTTGATGAATGGCTCTTGAATGCTCATGTGAACTCAATTATGCTATTAGCAATGCTCTCACAAAAATATTATATTCTTGGATGATAAAATGAGTGAAAGAACCTTGTATTTATACTTATCCATGCTTAATATCCCAAAATTACACCACACCAAGCTGACATATGAATTCATTAATTAAAGTAGGCTAAATCTTGCCAATATTTGAAATTAAATCCCAAAAAAAACCTAAGGGGGACTAAGATACCCTAGGTGGCATCTTAGTCCTAAGGCATGAAACACGGGGCATAAACTCCATAAAGGGGCCCAATTAAGGTTCCTTTGAAATCAATGTTCCAAGACCTTTGGAGGATAAAGACATCCTAGGTGGTGTCTTATTCTCGATTTAAAAATCAGAGACACAAGAAAAATCATTAAATTATTATTTACCTTTTGATGATTTTCTAGATTAGCCATAAAAAGATAAAATTTATTAGGCTTTTGGATGCAAAAATAGGACCAATTAAGACATAAATAAGGATAAATAAAGCAAGGAAAGCGCAAACAATTGTGAAAATGCAAGGGTATGCATTTTCCTACACTACATTTAGCCCCCACTTTAGTGAGAGGATGAACTTGCTTCAAACTCACACTAAAGTAGCCAACCACGCAATCAAGAGGGGTTCAAATGTACAAATGTTAGTAAGATAGGATGAAAATAACCAAGAGGGTGGCCAAGCCCCCAAGATCAAGATCCTATGAAAAAAACCAACATAGGCACAAAGGAACACACTTGCGGATGATATTTGAAGCCATAACTAGATCACAAACATACACCATAAAAGATAGGAGAAAGAAAAAGGAAAAAGAACAATGCAATAGATCAAGCTTCAACTAGCCTTCCAATGTGTTGTGGACCGGGTCTAGGCTATTTTTCCAAAAGAGGTTCACAAGTGGAATGCGCTGCCCACTATGCAAACAAAATGCATGCTCACAAGGGCTAGTGAAGCTAGTTGTTGACTAGGTGATCCCCAAGAGGTCCATATCAAAGTCATACCCCCATGACTTTAAAAAGGACAAAAATAAAAATGCACGCTCACAAGGGCTAGTAAATCTATTTTTTCACTAGATCAGCCCCAGGGGACCATATCAAAGCCATACCTCCATGAATTTAATAAGGTACAAAAAGAAAACACTCACTCACAAGGGATAGTGAAGCTAGTTGTTCATTGGGTGAGCCCCAAGGGACCATATCAAATCCATACCTCCATGACTTTAATAAGGCACAAAAATAAAACACAACAAGAAAGAGGGATCTTTGAAGGGATTTTTCTTAGTTCATTTGAGGTCTTAATCTTAGGGCACATCATTCCTAATGTCTCCAAGAGGGGACCAATCAATGGATAAAAGATTCACAACTTAGGGAATGCAGTGTGTCACATCACCACTAAGAGGAATGTAATATGGTAAGATAGAGCAAGCTCTTGAAGGAAATTACTCCCAATGTCACCACAAAGAGAAAAACACATTGCATGAAGTAAGAAAATCACATCAAGGAACATGGAAAAAATGGCAATGAAATCATGCCAAAATAATTCCAATGTATGCCCCAACTTTAAATAAATTGCTAAACACCATGCTATGAGAAATTACTATAAAGTAGCCAAAACATGAAAAAGAAAAAGGAAAAGAGGGTTTCCCCCCAGAAACAAATAAGGGATCTATGGATTCGAGGTTAGTATTTTTCTATGCTACAATGATATTAGAGAGCTCGAAATTGTCATCATTCCCCAAATACACATAGAACTGGAAGAATGACACAAAGAGAGCGAAAACAAAGAAAAACATTTTGGGTCAACATGGAAGAGACATAGAGTGTCTTGATGCCTTGCGTCATCCCCAAAAGGAAATCACAATACAAAAATGAAAGGAAAAGAAAAGATAATGAAAAATATTTTGGGTCAACATGGAAGAGACATAGGGTGTCTTGATGCCTTGCGTCATCCCCAAAAGGAAAACACAAGAAAAAAATGAAAAGGTAGATGAAAATGAAAGGTAAAGACCAAATAAAAGGCGAAAATCTTATGACAAAAAAGAAGAATGTAGGTAAAAATAGAGGAATGCACATAGAGAGGAAACATCAAACAATATGAGGGGTCACATTACACACATGAAATCAACCAAAAAAAAAGAAAAAAACAAAGCAAGAAAGGCTAGTAAAGCACATGCGAGTCAACCATCTAGTAGGCCATTTGCATCCGAGTCTTGTTCAACATATGTAGAATGTAGATCACTAGTGAGAGGGACAATGTTAGGTGCTCTACTAGGACAATAGCCAAGTTCAACATGTGGTGCATCACTTGGTTTAGGAGGATAACCATGGTTGTTATCGTCTAAGATCATAGAAGAGGAAAATAACAAATTAAACTCATTATGCACTTCCTCATCAATTTTAGTAGTTTCTTCATTGTCATCCAAGTTAATCACAATAGGAGGACAAATAATAATATCCATAGAAGGTGTTGGTTCTTTTTGTGTTGGAGATGTAAGATGTATTGGTTTTGGTAATGGAGGAGGCTCGTCGTTTGTTGCTTCTATCAAGTTCGAATTTTAATTTTCTATTTTGTTCTCTTCGTTCAGTTTTTGAGCAATAACACGACATCTACACCTATACTCTCTAGCATTTTTGTTTCTTTTATTACAATTTTCAAGTTGCATTTGTGTAGGAGCAAGTTTTTCAACAATAGGATCATTTTCTTCTTGTGAGGGAAGAATAGAAGAAACCATGGAAGGTTGTTCAACCACTTTCTCTTTGGATTTATAAATTTTCTCAAGAGGCAGATTAGGACTTGTTTGGTTCTCTCTTGGCCTTTTGTAGGAAATAGACAAGGGATTTTTTATGGATGGGTCTTGGTTAGTCAAAAGGAAATTAAGCTCAATATTGTTTTCTTCAAGGGGTGGAGGTTCGAACATAGGTGGAGGCAGATTTTGAAGGGATAACTTGGCTATGCATTTTGCTTTGAACTTTTGGTAGGCTAAGAAAAGGAAGTCCTTGCAGGGTATTATAGGTTCCATGGGCTCAAGCCAAAAATAGTCATAGGAAAAATTTCCATAGGAAGACAGAGGTCTAAAGCCACTATGGTTCACAGTGAATATTTCATTGCCAACTAGAAACTTTAAGCACCTATGGACAATAGATGAGACCACATTCATGGAGCGAAGCCATTTGTAGCCTATCTTCACATGAAATTGATCCAAATTAGAGATGATGGAGAATTATACATTTGATTTCTCTGTTCCTACTTATAAAAGGAGTGTGATCGAGCCCATCGTAGCACAAGCAAAACCATCATGCATTTTAATCCATGCTTTCACTTTATCATATCTATCTTGAGTGAGTTCATGAACATATAAAATTTCTTCTATGATCACATTCTCTCCATAGAGAGGATCAATTAAAATCCCAAGAGTGGGCCTGTCATTGATTTTGGCAGCTATATAAAGAGGATCATCAGGTGCATGTTTGATTGTTTCTTCTTGTGGACATCAAAAAAGTATCCCTTTTTCCTTGCTTGACTTGGGAGTAATTAATGATAAATTGGACTTAATTTCACCTTAATCTACTGTTGTAATGTGGTTAAAACATTCACATTAGGTCTTGGGCCCTTGCAAATTGAATAAAATGCATGTATTGTAAAGGTGTTGTAAAGAATTGTAAATGACTTTCACACATTTCTAGACTTTTATTAAGCATTTAAGTCTAATGGTCCTCCCCCCCCCACTTTTGAATTAAATATTATTTTAATTCAAAAGTTATATTTTCCCTCTTCTTCTATAATTAAATAATTATTTCAATTATTTAATTATTCATTAGCCTTTTCTCTCTATAATTAAATAAATGTTATATTTATTTAATTATTTATCCTTTCTTTATCTCCCTAATTAAATAATTATTTTAATTATTTAATTATCCCTCCCCTCTCCATTAAATAATTATTTTTAATTATTTAATGTTTAACACTCCACCTTTCCTCTATAATTAAATAATTATTTTTAATTATTTAATTATCTCATTATTTTCTCTCAACTTTCTTTTTAAATAAATAAAATTAATATTTTATTTATTTCTCCTATGTTGGCCACCTAAATTAAATAATCTTTATTATTTAATTTCTCCTATCACCTCTTTTTCTGTTCCAATCTTATCTTCCACCTCAAGTCTTTATCTATCCATGTCTTTCTTCTCTCAATTAAGCTCCACCCTTGATTAAGTTATTTTCTAATTTAATCTTGGCCCTTGATCGTGATCCTTATTCCATTCATTCACTTAACTCTCCTATATAAAAAGAGACCTTTAAACCCTAATTCATAATTTTATTCATAATTCATTCATCATACATTATCTCTCTCAAGTCAAGCAAGTTATGGTTTTAACATCAAGATAGCATTCAAGCTCAATTCTAAGGAATTCAAGAGCAAGATTCTTCATCCACTATTGAAAAAATTCAAGATCCTTCATCATGAAAAGTCTCTAATTGTATTGTTTCATGTTTCATGCTTTATTATCTTATTTCATCATTTTGGTTTAATTACCTAAAAGGGGTTTGACCAAGGCGAACCCCCATGCCCTAACAATCAACATTTTCTCTTTATTTGTGTGTTTGTAGATTTAGGTAACTTGAAGACTTGGAAATCATTAAAGAATAAGTTGCAAACTTTTTAAATGCATCTCCTTATTGGCTAGGTCAAAATATCGACAAAAGGTCACTTTTAGGCCTGAATTTGACAGTTTCAAATCTAGACACCTGGAGGAATAGAAAGTGTAGACCAAGAGCTTTCGTTTCCACTTTCAAGTTTTCAGAAAATCTAAAGTGGACTAAGTTGCCATCAGTGGCAACTTAGTCCCACTGTGCCTATTTTTAAGAAGTTTTTATAGTTCTGGATACCCTTAAATGGCTAAAACCTATTTTGACAGAATTTCCTCGAAATAGGACTAAGTCGCCCAACTTGGCATAAGTGTCCTAGTTGGCTTCAACAATGATTTTTGTAGGATTCTAGAGCTCTTCTCCACCACTTTGTAGTTTCCAGGTGCACCTCTTTGGTCTCACTAATTTCTATTACAATTTACTTTCATTTCTATGTCATTTTGCATACAACATTATGTTTTCAAACATCCTGCATTTCATTAGTTTTGCATTAATAATCAATATATTTCATTTAGGACATTACATTCAAACATATTTCATTCATATTTTCATTATTATTGAGTGGGGACATTGACTTTTTTGGCATACCTCTCTCCTTTTAGGTGAAAAACCCTAAAAGTGATAGAGAGCCTTGTGATGCCAAAATATTTGTGCACAATTTGGTGAACCTGCATTTTGAACATCATATTTTTGATATACAGTGAATTTACATCCTAAGAATAACTTGCATTACCATTGCATTGCATTTTGCATTTTTTAATTTACATTCTAGGGTTTCATACTTTGCATTAGTGAAAAGCTCATTTAAGCTTGCATTTTTGTAATTCATTTCCTTGAACAATAGTGAAATTTTACATCTTCACTTTAGATTTTCATTCTATAGTATAGAAGACATAAGCATTTATCATAAAATTCTGAAAAAACTTAAAAAATTCCCCTATTTGGACTAATTCGCCACCCTGGGTGACTTAGTCCCAGTACACATTTTGCATCTTTGTTTTTAGCATTTAGTTTCTAGTTTCTTAAGTTGTTTGTCTCAGTTACTTTTCTATTTCAGTTCAGTTATTTTCTACTACATTGTCATTATTAGAGAAAGTGTCATTTAGTTTCATGGCAATTATGGATAGCATTATATTTTTACAATTTTCATTTTCATTATTAGTTCCTAGTTCATTTAGATCGGATTCTTTAGAAAATGAAAACTAAAAAGTGGAAACATCACAAGAAACAATTCAAAAAATGCTTACATTTAGAAAAAGTATATCATCCAATCCCCTTAGTAGTGATGAATTAGACATGTTAGATGTAGCTCTTAAGGACTTCCTCTCACTAAGATCATCCACTAAAGGTTTGACACAAAAGGATGCAAGCATTGATAATCATGATAATCATAATTGTTCTTCTCCTGATATCTCTCTCATTGGTGACGAAGGGATGTTGCTGAAAGAAGACACAATCATTGAAGATCATGAAAGTTTTACTTTTCTTCCTTCTCCTCCCCCTTGCAAAAACATTATTACACACAAAACTAAGATCATGGCCACTACTCCCAACACCTCCCCTACTTGTGAGAATTCTTTAGTGAATAAAGATACAATCGTGAATGATAATGACAAACACATTTGTGTGGAGGATATGTTGATATTTGAGAGCTATGACAATCCTACCTCTCCTACTCAAGAAAACATCATAGGACATGGGGATGTAAATATAGATAATCATGACAATCAAACCTTTTCTTCTCCTAATATCTTCTCTAGACATGAAGAAGATAGTTTAGTGTTAGAAGATATCCACATTGAGACTCATGAGAATCTTATTCCTCCCTTTCTTGATGGCCCTACCATGTGGGACAACTTATTTGAACAAAAAAGTCTAATCATTGGTAACCATGACACTCTTATTTATCCTTCTCTTGATGCCTCTCCTATGAATGATGAAGCTACTTTAACAATCTAGCAATGAAATTTGATGAACCTATTGTTTGTCATCCTTCCAATATCTTTCCTAGTTATGATATTTTCTTAGTGCAAGAGAATAACAATTTTGACACACTCCATAGTTCCACACCCTCTAATATCTCTTCTATTTGTGGGAATGAAGTGATAGAAGCATATGAAATCATAGACAATCATGATAATCATAGTTCCTCTTCTCCCAATATCTCTCCTACATGTGATGAAGGTATTTTGGAGCTAGAAGATACATCCTTTAAGAATCATGACAATGTTGAAAGCTCCTCTTTTATAACTTCTTCTACTTTGGAAGATATTATGGCACAAGAGAATTAGATCATAAACACATCTCTTAACATCACTCTACCTAGTCAACAGTCATCTTCTAACTCCTCCCCTATTTGTGATAATGTTTTTGTGAGAAATCATGACAATCACATTATTTGTGAGGAGGTTGTGGGTATGTGTAGGATCATGATGGGCCAAAAAGTGGCAATATGATGGGTATGTGGCTGATGACTTTTTTTTACCCAAAATTGATGAAGCGAAGGGTTTTTAAAGGAGATTCTCAGCTTTCCACCAATATAAATTATACTTTACTTTGAATTTATTAAGTAATTATTATTCATTTTCTATTTGAATTACAACTAAAGTCCCAATTGATAGGCTAATTGAAAAACATCTATAGCTTTCAAACAGTATCACATTTTTTGAATCCAAGACATGTGTCACATTCTATGCTTCACATACTATAGGATTAAAAAAATAAAAATTGAATTTCATGAATTTTTGACCAAGTTAAGGTGGTCAGACATATGAGTGTTTATATTTTTTAAAATTTGTAATAAAAAATTCATAATTAATTATTTACTTGGAAAAAAAATTACCAAAAAATATGCATCACATTGGGACTTGAGTCCTCTACTTATATCTAAAATCTTATAAAAAAATATTATCATTTTATTGTGGTTAGGGTGGTTAGACAAACACCTACTTCTTATTTTTTCCCTGAAATTTAAGTACTGCTGCATTGAAATTTCAAATCATCAAATAGATTTTTTTATTTTTTATAAACAAACCTAGTAGTATAGAAACTACATTCAGTTTTCTATAGATTCTATTCTTACATATTTTTGAAATAATATACATAAATTATTCAAATTTTTGTGTTAAGTTGCCTAAATCTAATTTTTCTGATTTTTTTGCCACTTAAGGGCATGTTTTTTCCATGATGATCCTGCACATACCCTTGTGTTGGAATTATATGATCAAACCTTTAAGACCTATGACAATTCTCTTTATTTTTCTTCCCATATTTTGGAAGACATTATTGGACGAAGGGAGATAATCACAGATAATCATGATAACCATACTTGTTCTTCTCTTGATGTCTCTCCTACTTGTGAAGAAGATATTTTTGGATTAGACAAACTATTCATTTAAAGTCATGAGAATATTCTTGCTCCTTTTCCTAATGTTTCCACTATCCAAGAATGCATAATTGAGCAAAAGGATCCAATCATCAAAAAACAAGAATGTGATGCTTTTTATTCTCTTGATTCCTCCTCTCCTTGTGATGAAGTTACTCTACAAAACCTATTAATGGAAGGTGATCAACATCTTGTTTGCTTCTCTCCTAAAAACTCTTCTGCTAGGAAAAATATCATGGTGCAAGCAAACATCAACACTATCATATGCAAACCAAAAATCAACCTCACTCTGAAGCATCCTGAATTGCTTGATATAGATTTACCACCATCATGGGAATTCTTTGACAATCTTATTTTCTTTAATATACATTTTATATTCATATTTATTTTTTCATAATATTTCATTTTATTATATCATTGATTGGTGGGCTTTGTTTTTTAATTTTTTTATCTTACATTTTCTTTAGCATTTCTTACTATCTTTGTTTTTCTTTCTCCCATATCTCAATTACTTTTTGTTTTTTATCACATTTATATATGCATCTACTTATGTTATTTATCTTTATACATATATGTTGTTTACTTTCACTCTTACACACACACACATATATGTAATTTTCATAAGTTCTTTTTCTATCATTGGTAATTGGAATTTATTTTTAACACTTGCTTCTTTTATTTCCTTAGTCTTTGTTTCATAAATTTCTTCTTGTCTCTAGAATGTGTAGAATATTAAGTTGATCTTGAACGGATTTTTGACTTTCTTGTTTTAGTTTATTTTTTCTTTCTCCCTTCTTGCATTGTATAGAATTTTATTTTATTTCAATTTCCTTTTCTTTCCCACCCTATATTTATCCTGTCTTGGTCTGAAATCTTTCATTCTATTCTCACAGCTCTTTCATCATGATGATGAATCACGGAGTGTGATTCGAAACGTTGATGCAAAAAAACAACACACAGTCAAATCCAGAAAAATCTCTCTCATTAATCTTGAAACCTTGAAGAAAATGTTAGGAGCTTATGAAAAGTCACCTTCTACTCCTCAAAACAAAAAGGTTACATTTGCTATGATCAGTATAAAGCAAAAGGTTATAGAAAGACAAAATAAAATTGAAGAAGCCACAAAGTTATTGGAAGATGCTTCAGAAACCTTTGATTTCATACCTCTATACATTGGAGAATACATGATCATAACAAAAGAGTCCAAAAAGAGAAAAGAGAAACTAGTAACAATAATACAACATTCAATAGCATCCACTTCACCCACCTTAACAACAAAACCAACATCTAAGACAAACTTTGAGGAAATTGAACAGCCACCAAATCCAACAAATGTGAAAAAACTTCTTGGAAGACGTTTTGAACTTCTAAAGCAACCTGCAAAAGAATGTGATGCTATAAAGCATAATGATCTTGGTTAGTATCCCTCAAAACAAAAACCTTCATTTAGTGTCAAAACTATCAAACACAACTCTTCCAACAAAAATCTAACCTTGGTACATCCTAAACTGATAGATATATCCTTAAATATGTATCAAGAAGAAACTTTGTTTATTTATCAACATAAATAACATTAGTTGTTGCTCCTTCCCATGTAATAGTTGTAGGATCATAGCATACTCACTATTGTAAGGAGAAACATATCATCATCCATTTTAGGCTCACCTTTGTCTTGCACTAAGTCGTGGCAATGGGTTAAGTAGCCTTGTCCTCGTATGTAACTTATTGTTGGCTCTTTTGACTAGTTGTTAACCTTTCATGAACATATAAGAGCAAGCTTGGGATGTGGATGACATGCCTTAAGTTGATTTGTATGTGACATAGTTATTCATGATGTAGCTTCATTTGGAAATGTATGAATTGGCTTAAGTCTTTCCAAGTTGGGTCTGATGTTTTATTCCATTTATCATTGGCTACTTTAAAGAAATTTCTCATAGTGATGGTGTAGCAACCACTTTAAAGTTGGGGCATACATAGACAACATCTTTTGGAAAAAAATTCATGGCATAATTTTTCTTTTTTCTCGTGATGTGTCCTCATCTTGGTGGTGTCATTGGGTTTTATTTCATCCAAGAGTCTACAATCTACTGACATGGCATGATTTAAATAAGGCATCCCATGGGTAATGATTTGACACCTTGACTTGTCCTCTCTTGGAGCTGACATTAGGCACAATGCTCCCTAAGAAGAAGACCTTACATGAACAAATAAAAATATGCTTTAACAAAAAATTTACATGACATTCAAAAATGTTTACAACAAAAGCATTTACATTGTCATGCCTTATCAAAGTTATTAGGAGGATAACTTTGGTATGGTTAGTATAATGGGAAGCTAACACATGGGCATGACTTTCTCATTATACGGTGGGAAGCTGACACACTGGCATGACTTTCTCACTAAACCACTTCTTTGGGACAACTCACCCTGTAGACAACCTAATGTTTTGTGGCCCTAGAGTGAGCGCATCTTTGATCAGTATCTCATTTTCATTTCCTTTAGTTCTTGACATTGCATGATCGTGTATCTTATTTTGTTACATATTATACACCTTGTATGTGTCCTTTTGCGTTTATGTTAGCTTGTTTCAATTATTTAATTATCCATTAGCCTTTTCTCTCTATAATTAAATAAATGTTATATTTATTTAATTATTTAT
This sequence comes from Sequoia sempervirens, assembly GCA_007258455.2. NCBI lineage: Eukaryota > Viridiplantae > Streptophyta > Pinopsida > Cupressales > Cupressaceae > Sequoia > Sequoia sempervirens. The sequence continues at coordinate 297,807,311 of VDFB02281492.1, forward strand.
CCTTTCTTTAACTCTCTAATTAAATAATTATTTTAATTATTTAATTATCCCTTCCCTCTCCATTAAATAATTGTTTTCAATTATTTAATGTTTAACACTCCACCATTCCTCTATAATTAAATAATTATTTTTAATTATTTAATTATCTCATTTTTTTTCTCACCTTTCTTTTTAAATAAATAAAATCAATATTTTATTTATTTCTCCTATGTTGGCCACCTAGATTAAATAATATTTATTATTTAATTTCTCATATCACCTCTTTTTCTATGTCAATCTTATCTTCCACTTCTTCAATCTTTATCTATCCATGTCTTTCTTCTCGCAATTAACCTCCATCCTTGATTAAATTATTTTCTAATTTAATCTTGACCCTTGATCATGATCCTTATTCTAGCCATTCACTTAACACTCCTCTATTAAAGGAGACCTTTAAACACTAATTCATAATTTTATTAATAAATCATTCATCATACATTATCTCTCTCAAGTCAAGCAAGTTAGGGTTTTAACATCAAAATAGCATTCAAGCTCAATTCTAAGGCATTCAAGAGGAAGATTCTTCATCCATTGTTGCAGCAATTCAAGATCCTTCATCATGGAAAGTCTCTAATTGCATTGTTTCATGTTTCATGCGTTATTATCTTATTTCATCATTTTGGTTTAATTACCTAAAAGGGGACCAAGGCAAACCCCCATGCACTAACAATCAAAAATTTCTCTTTCTTTGTGTGTTTGTAGATTTAGGTACCTTGAAGAATTAGAAATACTTAAAGAATAAGTTAAAAAATTGTTGAAGATATCTCCTTATTGGCTAGGTCAAAATATCCACAAAAAGTCAATTTCAGGCCTAAATTTGGCAATTTCAAATCTAGACACCTGGAGGAATAGAAAGTGCAGACCGAGAGCTTCCGTTTCCACCTTCAAGTTTTCAAAAAAGATAAAGTGGACTAAGTTGGCATCAGTGGTGAATTAGTCCCACTGTACCTATTTTTCAAAAGTTTCTATAGTTCTAGATACCCTTTTGGCTGAAACTTCTTCCGGCATAATTTCCCCGAAATAGGACTAAGTTGCCCAGGTTAGCGTAAGTGTTCCAGTTGGCTTCAACAGTGATTTCTATAGGATTATAGAGCTCTTCTCCACCACTTTGTGGTTTCCAAGTGCACATCTTCAATCTCACTAATTTATGTTACAATTTACTTTCATGTCTAGGTCATTTTGCATACAACATTATGTTTTCAAACATCTTGCATTTCATTAGTTTTGCATTAATAATCAATATATTTCATTAGTTTAGTGCATTTAGGACATTACATTTAGGCATATTTCATTCATATTTGCATTGTTCTTGAGTGGGGACATTGCAATTTTGGGCATACCTCTCTCCTTTTAGGTGAAAAACCCTAGAAGTGATAGAGAGCCTTGTGACGCCAAAATCTTTGTTCACACTTCTGAAGAGAAGGTAATGTCAATAGGAATTATGGTTTTTTGTTTGTGAGGCTCGAGTTCAATCACTCCTATCATTGTACTAATATGACTTTGATCATTAGTATCCATAGGATTTTGTTCGTTATTATTCATGTTCTCATCATCTGTGTCAACACTCATCACATTAGGCTTAGTTTCACTAGCCTTAACAAATAAAATATTATGGTTAGGCATGGGATTGGTAAATATTTTCATGTTTTGGTTAGGAGGAGCTATAGGTTTATTACCTTTTTCATTCACACCTCTAATTTGGATATGATTAGAATCAATGAGTTCTTTCACAAGATATTTAAGATGATTGCAATGTTCTATATCATGTCCTTTTTGTTGGTCATAAGCACAATAGGCATTATGTCTAAAGCTCGGAGGTAGGGCTTGCTAGGGTCAAGAGGTCAAAAAATAGGTAAGGTAAGCATGTTTTTGTTTAATAGCTGATTCATGATGTTGTGAAGTGTTTCAGATAAGTGAGTAAATTGTCTTTGTGGATCCCCAAAGATATAAGGATTACTCTTCTTTATAGAAGTTACTTGGGTATCAACTTGTTGGGTAGGTTGGGAGGTGGAATTTAGTTGAAGGAAATTTTTATTTTTTCTTATGAAGGGCTAGGAGGTGTTTTGGTTTGAAGGTTCAGACTTTTTAGGGCGGGTAGAAGGATATTTTGGTTCACAACTACCTACAAAATTTTGATAATCTCGAAGGGCAGTACACAAGTGCATGAAGGAAATTTCATCATGGTAAGCTTGTCTCGTATCTTACTTTGTAAATTTTCTATGAACATCTTTTGAAGGTGTGAAGCATTTTTTCCCTAGTCATTTTCATTTTCAACTTACATAAATGTTTTTAGTTTCAGGTGTACCCATGCTCAATTAGAATAATCGGAAAGATGCATAATGCACCACATGGTGGCTGTGCAACTTTCATCTTTCAACTTCCTTTCGGAAGAGAGTTCGGGAAACATGTTGACTCGTCGGGCATTTTCTTAGGATCTATATTCATGAGCTCAGAAGTTTCTACCTTGTTGACACGTAACCTCTTCACCATGGGCAATTTGCATCTCCTATGGAATGATATGATTGGGGAGTTTGTCAGAGTTGGTTGGCTTGTTTCTTTTCTTGGTTTTTGGGATGGAAGTTTTGAGGCGGTGCGTTGGGGTGATGTGATCGGTCAACTGGACATTTTTCCAAGCTATTGTTTTTTTGATTTGATCATTTATGGGAATATATCTTTGCTAAATATCTAAAGGGAATTAATGCAACTGTTGAGAATTGATGAGCAAAGATCATTGCACCCTAACCAAAGATATACAATCAGATCATGTGTTATTAACTGTCAACACCTAGCAGTATTGATTTTTGTATTAAGGTGGTGTGTTTCCTTTTCTGCAGCTATATAAGGAGGGTGGCAACACAATGGGGGGTTGGATTCCAAGTTACAGTTTCTTTGTTAAGAAAAGTTTCTTTAGTTTTCTTAAGGTTTTTTGAATTATTTTTAGAAGCAAGTTGCAGAACTACTTTACTTTGGCATGTTATATCTATTAAGGTTTAAACTATAGTTAGATTGGCATCTGACCTCTATTTCAAAGTTTATTTAATATTTAAAAGCATAGACTATTGTGGAGAAATTGTTGAGACTGTGCATGTATGACCCTTTTCAAGTTTTCTTTCTTTATATTATCATTTTGAATGAAACATTGTGTCTTGCAAGCTAGATCTGAATAGTTTAAGTAGCAGATTTCTATGTTGTATGGTTGTATGGTAAAGTAATAGCTTGGGAAAACTCGACTATGTCATTGGACTTCTCTATTTTTCTAAAAGTTGTTATTTTGTCATGCTATGTTGTATTAGGAGAAAGAGTTCATGTGATTTTTGAGATATTGTTCTATTACCCATAAGAAATCTTTATGTTTGATCAAACCTTAATGAACACTGCCTGCAGAAAGATTTGAAATTTTGCATTGTGCTTGAAGTTAGCCTTTGTTGTTCGTTCTCTTTCCAACAATGAAGGGTTGTGGCATTCTGTGTCTATTTATATCACTCGTAGGAATGATTTGGGTCTGAAAAGTTGTAAAAGATTTTGCACATCAACTTTTATGTTTTATGTTTACATTTCTTTCTCCCCTTATCTCCAAACCCCAAAGAAGAGCCATCTTTCTATAAAAATCCTAGAGGAATTCAGTGAGATGCAATTTGTCCCCCCACTCGTTGAATTTCCCATAAGACTGTTGGAGAGGCACAAGCTTTGATAATCAAGAGTTCTTTTTCTGGCATGCCCAGTGGGACAAGAATTTTTCCAAACGCCTGATTAGAAGTCAAAAACATTTCTTGAATCAGGCTAAGGAAGGAAACTAGAAGTTTTATGCCCAGATTCCAAACAAGAGCATCTTTGAGAGGTCACTTCTAGTACTCTTAGATACCTACCTCAGTACCCAGGAGGAGAAGACTTACAAGTTATGTATCACTTGTAAGGAGCAATAGAGTATGAAGTAAGAGCCCAGTATTTATAGTTTTATCTACTCCACCTAGAGGCTTAAATTTCCAATTAGATTACCTGTATAACTAATTCATAGAAATATTTTCTCTATGGCTCACGTACCTCTGCCTGCTCCTAGAAATTTCATAATGTGGGATAGTGGTAGTCTGCTACAACCACCCACACCCCCAGATGTATGGCCTGACATACCCACTAATGCCCTCAAGGCTATTCCAAGATTCTCCGAAGAAGACTTCAAAACCCCTTATGAACATCTTCAAGATATAGTAGAGGCGTGTAGGGTACATAACATATCAGAGGAGAATGTCGCGCTAAGACTGCTAGCTACCTCTTTTAAGGAAAAGGCCCAAGATTAGTATCAATCTTTGGATTTGGATTATATCCTCTCCTAGGACCAGCTTGGAGAGCACCTATTTGAATGCTTCTCAGAGAAAGGAGACTGCTCCTTATTTTTGCAACAATTAATTACCATCAAGAGGGCTCCACATGAGGCCATGAGAGACTTCAACACCAGATTCCATAAGACCTGGCAAAGGATCCCCATGACTGCTCAACCTTAGACCGCCATGGCATTCATGTTCTATCTAAAGGCCTCCAACCTGAACATCATAGTCATGATAACATCCATGGGAGGGGATATCCTACCCGACACATACGAGGTGGTAGTGCGAATAGAGAACAATCTAATCGATGCTGGAAAGCTTCCGCCTTAGCCATCGATGCCAATGTTTACAAAAATATCCAATGGTCATCTAGAAGAAGCCACTCCAAGCACTTCCACAACACAATTAATGTTGGTCGCCCAGTAGTCTATGAATGTACATCCTACTGCTCAAGTAAGCCCGTTGGGATTTTCCTTGATGGCAATGGATATCATCAACATAAAGGATTTGATGAGATCTTTTGCTAATGATTTGGTCATTATAGAATGGCAGCAAGCGACGCCTCCAAAGTAGACCATACAAACCTATGGTAGAGGGAAGTCATTTTATCAATAGAATCCATATCATAGATCCTCTAGAGGAGGAGGTCAATCGATGTCACTGGAAAATCAGATAGTTCTGACCACCATGCCATTACATATAGCCAAGGATAGCTCAAGTAAAGAGCTAGTCCAGAGCTAGAGAAATTTGGTAGAAGATGAAAATGTTTGGTGCTTCTTGTACAATGATAGCCCTATGCCCTAAAATTTCCCAAGGGGGAATATGCAACAAAAGGTGGCAGAAAAAAGAAGCAAGGGAATGCTCCTAAATGTGGATGAGTATGAATCATCTAAAATGGAGAATGCTCATTTTAGAGCACAAATGCAAGGGATGTCCCTAGAGCAGGAGCTAGACATTGTGCTCGACCAAGCTCTTTTCTTGTGGTTAGAAGAGGAAGAGGATATGTTTATAAATGAAACTTTGATGACTGGTGTTCCACAAGTGCAATTGGATTACAACACAAGATCAAAGAGAAGGCTTATGGGAGAGTACATACAACAAGCTTTTTCGTGTCCACAGCCACGTCAACTATTCCCATAGGAAAAGTAGGCTTCATCGCCAGTCGTCCGGCCTTTTTCATAGCCACATAACACACCATTGACGGAGAAAGAGATGAACAAAACACCAAGCCCAATCACATAGGAACATTTTCTTCTGAAAATGAGAGAAATATCGCCATTTATGCCCAAGGACCAAACAGTCGGGATGCTTAACGTGGTGGAGCAATTGAAGAAGGATCCTACCAATGTATCATTGTGGGGCATCATATCAATTCTTGAACAAAAAATGTTGCTTCAAGAAGCATTAAAAGATGAAGAAAAAGGCTTGCATTTAGATGTAACACATACGTCCAATCAAAGTAGAGATAACAAATCCATGCTACCCCCTTAGGCTCTGAAAGAAACAACTTATGCCAATGATGTAGGCAACACAAAAGAGAAAGAGGTAAGAAAAACAAAGCCCACACCTTTCTTTTTAACATTTATAGTGGGAGACAAACTATTGCATAATAATATGATTGATTCAGGGGCTAGCACCATTGTTATGCAAAAATAAGTGGCAGATGCTTTGAAGCTTAAGTGTGAGCCTCTTGAAAAGGGAATCATGGAATTGGATGGGAAGAAGGTCCCAACCATTGGTCAGATAAAGGACTTGTCTCTGACCCTTTTCTCCTACCCAAGCCAAATAGTCATGTAGGAAGTGGTAGTGATAGACATTCCTCTGGTCTTTGGAATGTGTTTTTTAAGAGATTTCACTGTAAAGCTTAGCGGATACTTGGAACTTGACTGGTCACACTTAATATTGAGAACCAAGCACGGGGAAAACATGAAGATCTTTTCTATATCCTTGTATCCCAAATATATTGTGGATGATGCAAATCTATGCTTTCGGCCTACACATACCTCTATCTCTCAGGAAGAGAGATATTGTGTAGAAATGCTAGAAGAAGAGGAAGATACAAGAAAGCGAACTCTCGAGGAAGAAGTTTTTCTCAACCAATTCATCAATTCTGATCCATTTGGCAACTTCCATGTGACAGGGCTAGGAACCTATGTAATTTTCAATGGTGATCAAGTTTTTTCGAAACTGATGAAGGATCAGGAAGAATCCAATGACACAGATGATAATTGTTTATGGACCTTATGTTTTGATGTTTCCAAATGCAAAGCTATTTCTAAAGTGGGTTTCTGATTAGTGTCTCCAACAGGATCAAAGACCCCTAGGGTCTACCATTTTTAGTTCTCATGCTCCAACAATGATGTTGAATATGAAGCTTTGGTTCATGGGTTGATTCTAGTAGAAAAAATAGGTGTAAGGGGGATACAAGCTTTTGAAGATTTAGAACTAGTGGTAAGCCAGGTCTGTGGACAAGTGATTGAAAAGAATACATGGATGAGATCTTACACATATAGGGAATGGGATCTCGTCAAGAGTCTCGAAGCTTTCAACATACAAGTGATTCTCTTATCACAAAATAATATTGCTAATCAGATGGCTCCTATCAGTCCATAATTTGAACCCTTTTCTGACCTGACGAAGCAAAGCATGATGCCAATCATTTCCCAACCCTCAATTCCTAACAACAATAAAAATTGGAAAGTTTTGGGTGACAACATTCAAATAGCTTTCGACTATCCACCACAAGGGATAGATCTTCCTGAAGATGCAAGGAATGGCAAGCAAAGATTTTCTGTAAATTCAAGGGATTATGAAGAACTTGACGTCGGAAGAGATAGAAAAATGAAAGTCAGAAGGGAAGCCCCTCACAAAGGACAATAGAAGGTTAAAGGATCTATGCTTCAGGTATGACATGAGAGAGTACGATTCAGGCATAATTCAATGTACCATTGACTTGGCAAAAGGATCCAAGTCTGTCTGAAAAAAACAAAGGTTAGTCAACCTGAAGGTTAAAGCCTTGATGGCATAGGAGCTCACCAAGTGGATTGAATCAAAGGTCATATGCCCTATCAAATTTTCCACCTAGGTGTCAAACCTGGTCCTAGTTTTGAAAAAAAATTGTTATATCCGACTTGGTGTCAATTTCAGGGACTTGAACAAGGCCTCATTAAAAGATCATTACCCCTTGCCATTGATGGAATAGATTTTTCAGACTATGACCAGATTAGGGATTTTCTCCTTGTTAGATAGTCTCTTAAGATACAATCAATTCTATGTGAAGGAGCCCAACCAACATGGGATGAAATTTACCACTAAGTGGGGAATGTTTGTATATTCAAATATGTCATTTAAACTCTCTACTACTAATGAAAATTTTCAACAGGCATAAAGCATTGCTCTAGAAGGGTTGATCATCCAGATTATCTTCATATATCTGGGTGGCCTAATAGTCTTTCCTAGATCAAAATATGGTCATTTCGATTATCTAAAAATGGTTTTCTAGGAATACAAACTATTTGGGATTTCTTTCAATCTAAAAAAATGTCTTTAGAGTGCCTCAAAGAAAGCTTCTTGGCTTTGAAGTATCAGAGGAGGGAATAGCAATAGATCCCAAAAGGGTCTGAATGGAAAAAGGGTTGCAATCTTTCCTAGGAAAGATTGATTTTGTTAGTAAAATCATATCAAATTCTATGAGCATTGTGTGGCTAATCACCCTAATGTTTAAGAAGAACCTACCCTTCAAGTGGATTTCCAAGGACACAACAACTTTCGAGCAATGAAAGATGGCCCTCTCTGAAGCCCTGATGTTGGTTAGCCCAGATTTTTTTGAAGGCTTTCTACTCTATGAGAAAAGTGGTCGACATAATATAGTTTCTATGCTCACTCAGAGGAATGAGGAAGGAAATGAAGAGTGTCCTATTGCTTTCCACTCAAGGATCCTAAAAGATTTCGAAGCCAGTATGCAAGAATACATCATCGAAGGGAAAATTGTCAATTTCCTTGGAGAGCTAATAGCCAGGTTTGGCCTGCTTGAGATTGTTATATCCGACAATGCCCTAGTTTTTATGGAATTAGGGATATCAATTTTTTCTATCAAACATGATATTTTCCCAAAGGCTTCATCAAATTATTACTCACAAGGGAACGAGTTAGAGAAAGTATCCAACAAAAGCCTAATTAGGTTAACCAAGTGTATTGGGTCAGAATGACAAAAGGATTGCCATAAACATTTGTGAGCTACTCTATGAGTGGACCGAATTACTCCCAATCAGATTTTAAAGATCTTTCATTATGAGTTGGTGTACAAAAAAGAGGAAGTGATACCCATTTCCATAGAAATTCTTGCTTCACAGTTACTAAAAGCCCTGAAGGTTGAAAAAAATTATGGAATGGAAGTACGGTTGGCACAACTCATCAAATTTAAGGAAGACAAAGAAAGGGCTCATGGAGCCATGATCAATCGCTGACAGAAAGTTAGGCAATGGTTCGATAAAAATATTTCTAACCCAAAATTCAAAGAAGGGAGCTTAGTGCCAAAGTACGACGAACATACTACAAGAACAGGGCAACACACAAAATTTGAAGCACTATGGAAAGGACCTTTCAGAATCAGCGTAGGTAAAGAAAAGAACATGTATGATCTTGAAGAAATGGAGGGAAACACTTTAGATATACTAGTGAATATTATTTATCTGAAGATTTTCCATTAAAATGCATAGTTCTTTGAATTTTTTTTAACTGTTATGTACCATATGTAAAAAAATTTATAAATATTTCAAAATTTTGAGAATAAATAACTCAAGAGGAACACTAAACAAAAAAAAGGTTGTATTATATTATATTCATTAATAATTTTCATATAATGCATGGACCAAGGCTCAAAATTGAACATGAGGCTCTCTCAAGCAAGACCTAAAAGAAGTATTGAGTAAAAAGAAGCAAAATGGAGGGAATGAACAAAAAATAGTAAAGCTAAGCCTCCAACCATTTTCGACAAAGAAAAAAGGGCTCATTATCAGGTTCTTCCTCTTCTCTTTCAATAGGGTCTAAACACACAACACACGTGGGCCATATGGTGCAGACCTTAGATCTACTCACCGTGAATCTGCACCAGGAAGTCGAAGTGGTTCCTCTAGGTGATTCCTGAAACCCTGTCCACATCATACTCCCACAATAGAAAAGTGGTCGTTGGCTAAGAGGAGCAGTGGTGCGTCTCAACATCCATGGTGTAGAAATCAGTGAGGGGCAACCAGGGTACATCAATTCCAAAGTCCACATGCCTCAGAGGTCCATAACGCTTGGAATACCAATGTCAAGGATGACAACTCGCACTATCTCGCCAAGCCCTTCAATCAATGAGGTGTCAAACATCTTCTGGAATAGTTCAATTATCATGGGATTAGACACATTCAGGTCCAGCAGTGAGGCCACGAAATAGGAAAGCACATTGTCGTTGCTCTGAAGCTGGTTCTCATCAGTAATATAGTATGTACCAAATACCCACTTGAACACTACCATCACAAGGGGGTCGCATTTCTTCACTAGGTGGTTGATTTGATCACTAGTGACCTCTCCCACGAAATAGTGTTGTGGTCTCTATGGAAGGAGCTGAATTGGGGTGCCTAAGCCAACAACACATTCTGATAAAGCAATGAATTATGGAAAAAAGGGGAATAAGCACAAGGCCAGCTAACTTAAGAGACTATATGTTTGAATGAATGTAGTAAAAGATGGCGTAGCTATATATTGAAAAGGTGAGCTGACAAACTCAACCAACAGAATGTCTATTTTTGGCTAGATGGTACCGAAAAGTTTTAAGACAGAACAAAGTGAGATAGATAAATCATACGGAGGATCTGATGGAATTCCTTGATAAATAAATTTGGGTGTTGAGAGTAAATTCTCTCCTACACTGATTGTTGACATGTGTCCTTTGCCATCATCAGTGCCAGCCAACTTACTAATAAGAAAAGACATGGATTAACATGCTAAAACTTTGAAAAATTAATGGGCACGTCTTTTCAAGAGTACCTTGTATCACCTCAACATGTTTCATATGATGAAAAGCATGCTTTTCAATGCAATAAATTTATTTTCAAAAGAGGTAGTGGGGAGAATGTACCAATTCCATTCTTGTGGCCTTCTTGGCATTCTTGAGGGATACAGATCTCATGTTCACATGTATTACCCTGATGGTAGCATAATAGACTAGCGATAGTGGTGTAGTCTTAACTACATGCACGAGTTAGAGAATTAATTGCAGGAAAAAGTATATTTTTCTAAAGAAGCAAAAGGAAAGTGGTTGTTATCACTTGAGAATATCTCTACAACTTTCTTGTACAGTCATGGTAGAAGCATCTACCTCTGGCAGGCAAGCTGCATTTTCAAATAAAAGACTTGGTTAAGGTAATTTTTTTGGACACTACTCATTCACCAATGCCCTAGCAGTAGAAGAATGGCCATTTGAGCATTGCATGAAAGTACAACCTGATAAACACATCCAAAGAGAGGTGGTACAAGACATCATTGACAATGTTGTCAACCCTCAGTTATAAGCCAATCTTAAACATCTTAGGGAAGGCATGTTTCAGAGGATGTTGGATCATGAACCATCAGAAGGGTTTGTGTTTTGGCTCTAGAACAATGGTCTACCACAATTTTTGCTTCCTATTGTACATCCATGCCTGGAGCTAGTTGATGCATGTGCAAAAAGCTTAACAAAAATACGGAGGCCATTGAGAGCCATGGGATCAATATTATCATTTCTGCAAAATCTATATAAGATATGTTATGTTTCCTTATGAGCTGGGATGTTGAGCTTTTTGACAAGGAGAAAATGGATGCCCTAGGAGAAGACATGTTTAGGAAAAAAAAATTGAACAAGGATGAGACAAAGGAAAGGCCACAGAGAGAGAAAATTTGTTGGCCCCTTTCGCGCAAAAAAATGAAGAAGGATACATAGTCTGTGTTCTTGATGTTGGCCTAGGTTTTTGTTCTCGACGATGATGAGGAGGTCAACCCTTTCTAGTTTTCCCTAGGCCTTGCACTCGAAAGGGAAAAGGTTCTGATTTACTATGATTTTGCGCAAATAATAGCTGGGAACATGAGGGAGCAGTTGAAGAACTACCATGCTGAGTCCAAATTTAGGTATTATTTTTTTCTGGTTCATTTACTTTTACATCAAAATTTTTAGTTGTTGGGAAAGAATGTACTGGTGTCTAGGCTAGATGGAAGAGGTTGTATCTAGCCAGTTTTTTTATGGACACCTGTGCTTTAAAGGATAGGAGATTATTATCGGTTTGCAGACAATTTTCTGAGGCCAGTATTCCAGGATTTGTTACCTCACCCCATTGGCCATTTCTCTCAAGAGGTTATAGGATGGATAGAGAATCCACCTATCCCATTGTATTATTTCCTAGGCAAGGATTTCACATTTGTCAAATTTCATGACTTTCCTGAGGAGGTTTTCTGACTCCCCAATTTTGTGACTAATAGGGTCTTTGCACTAGAAGCATGCCGCCAAGTATCCATTGTCAATAGGGTTTATGGCACCGAAAGGAACAAAACAAAGCTTTACGATCTTCCTCTCATGATTTCTAAGAGCCAGGTAATACTGACTAAGTGGAAGGCTAAGGACGAGATCATGAATTTACTAGTGGCCTTGGGCTTGGTTCTCATTTGTGACAAGTGGAATTATAACCTAAACGAGATTTTTAGTTTAAGACATGAGGTTAGAGAATATTTCTAGAGAAGAAGGAATCCAGGTCGAGAGAGCGTGAAGGTATACATTAACCTATCTTACATTCTAGAAGAGCGGACAAAGTGGTTAAGTTTCTACAAGCCGCAGGAAAAATATCAAAGAAATCTCTTGATGGGAAAGTCTCTCAATATGCAGTTGAAGAAAAGGGGTTGGTCAGAAAGAAAGAAGTCTGAATTCTGGAGATTATGAGATGAGATGAGATTTCCAAGTGCCCCATTCAGTAACTTTTAGCTTGATGATGAATTTGAGGACTTATATGACAAGGATATTGATTCAAACAACAACAATCCCAAGATGAGTCATGAAATTGATGAAGAAAGGGTTCCACCTCAAGATTCTAGGCCTCAAGAATTCGACAGACAAAGAGACTTGAGGCAGAGGGGTTTGCAAGATCTGTCTACCTCCAGTGCCTGAAGTAAAGGAAAAGGGACCCGATAGTCTCCAAGGTCATCCATCATAGTTGCTGAAGGTCAAGTTTGAGAGGACTCTTCAGTGAGAGGATCAGAATGTACTAGTTTTGGTCATATGAAATGAAGAAGGATCCAAGATCTGGGTGCTCCTAATGTACTGGTCCGACAAGAAGAAGTGGAGTATGTCCTACAAAATGTTTCATCCACTATGGCTCAGGTAAGTTTCTCTCCCCATTCTCTTCCTATTACTGCATCTCTGGTCAATCCCTTGCCTCCTCCCATGGAGAGGAATCCTCTGTCCTCAGCCACTAAACTGGTAATTCCAAATGAGACCCCTACCATTTTCAATGAATCTGTTGAAACCATCTTGCATATCGAAGGAACGTCATCCACCACAGTCATTGTTGTGTCATTGAGCACCTTGTCAAGGGCCCCTATTGGAACGGTTGAAACCACCGCTTTGCTCGCTACTTCTAGTCCATCTACTTCTGGGAAGGCACTTCTCCATCAGCCTGTTTCTGTGTTTACCCCTACTAGTTTTTCCCTTGCTCAATTTGGCATTCCACCCTTTTCCATGATCATGCCGCCTTTTGCATCCCCCAATGCTCACACATCCGAAGTTTCCCCTATCATCACCTTTTTCAGGCTACCCCCTGGTGCTTCCATTGTAGCACAAAGCATCAATATCCCTTAGACTCTTCAGGGCCATTTCAATGCTACGAAACAAGACTAAAAGGCTAGGAAGTAGAAAATATTGTCAAAAAATGTCGAGAAGCATGCTACAAAGAAGATTGAAGCTTGTTTCAATGAAGAGTAAAACTCTTTGCTTATTACCGTTATGAATCCGCTCATTACAAAAAAATCCTTAACCCTAAACCCTAAACCCGAGGGGAAAATGCAAATGGAAGATTACGACATTCATTTCGTAGGTTTGGACTTGAACAAAACTCACTTGTGCAATAAAGTTGTCCTAGGTAAAGCCACACAGAAGGTAGTATATGTTGATTATGAGAGGCTAGGCAAGAAATTAAAGAAGTGTGAGGTGGAGTTGGAAAATATAAAAGAAATGGTAAGCAGACTGCAAAATGAGTTCCAAGCTAGAGAGGCTGAAGTGACCCGCATGAGGCAAATTCAAGGCCAGCAAGGAGACACGTCCAGGTTGCTTGCAGATGCTTGAAGTGAAAAGGTTCAACTTCATGCTAAAATTGAAAGTTTAAGAAGAAAGCTAAATGATTCTCGATCCCAAAATTCTGATGATCTTAGCAGGATCCAGGTGGAATCAGAAGAGTGAAGGCAAGAAGTCAGAAGAATGAGTTCTGAATTGGTAAACATTCTTCAAGAGAAAAGTAAAATGGAAGAGAATACAAGGGCAAAAGAGGCTTGATATAACCAAGGGTTAACTATTGTATGAGGATCTAGACCCCTCCCTATAATGAAGAGGTCAATAGCTATGCATTGGGAGCATATTGTAGTTGGTGTGGTTGTTCTGGGACCCAACTTACAATTTCTAAGATATGTTCGAGAACTAAATGCCAAGGTTAGTCTGATGGCTGATCACTTTATGCAAAAATGTTCATCCCAAGTGGAGGATTCCCAAAGTTTTCATCTCCAAATTGTGCATCTCCACTAATCAGGTCCTTGAAAGAGCAAGGATTCTGGATCAGCATATCACCTCCTTCAAATCCAATGAGATTATCAACTGTCATAGGGTTACAACAAAATGTAAAGATTTTCAAATAGTGTTGAATAAGCGGGTCGTCGAGATCAAGAAGGACTTTGGCATCTTGGTTAGTTTTGGGTTGCCTCCTCTTCTTTCACTAGATGAAGATGCACTAACAATGGAGCAGGTCAATGATGCAATCCAACACAAGGTCCAGACCTCAGCAGAAATTCCAAGTTCAAGTGCCATGCCCACAATTGATGATGTTGAGTGCGAGATCTATCCTCTTTCTCGATTCTATTATCACTTGTGTGTGATTTCATCTAGATGGGGGCTCATCTCTTTTAAAGAGATTTTTTATCTTGAACAAGTATATAGGCAGATTCAGACCCTTGTCCTACCAACCGATGTAGATTAGGAGGCTCAATGTGCTGCTTTCATCAAACTCCAAGAATAACTAGAGGCCTAGGTTCGTATCTCCATAGAGCGAAGACCGTTGTGAGTTGACAAAATTGTGAAGTGTTTTTTCCTTAGTCATTTTCATTTTCAGCTTACATAAATGTTTTTAGTTTTAGGTGTACCCACACTCAATTAGAATCATTGAAAAGATGCACAATGTGCTACGTGGTGGTTGTGCAACTTCCATCTTTCAACTTCCTTCCTGGAGAGAGTTTGAGACACATATTGACTCGTCGGGCATTTTCTTAGGAGCTATATTCATGAGATCAAAAGTTTCTGCCTTGTTGACACACCGCCTCTTTTCCATGGGTAGTTTGCTTCTCCTACAGAGTGATATGATTGGGGAGTTTGTCAAAGCTAGTTGGCTTTTTTCTTTTCTTGGCTTTTGGGATGGAATTTTTGAGGTGGTGCCTTGGGGTGATGTGATCGGTCAACTGGATATTTTTTCGGGATGTTGTTTTTAGGATTTGATCTTTCATGGGCCTTTATCTTTGCTAAATATCTTAAGGGAATTAATGCAGTAGCTGAGAATTGATGAACAAAGATCATTACAACCTAACTAAAGATATATGATCAGATCGTGTGCTATTAACTGTTAACACTTGGCAGTATTGATTTTTGTGTTGAGGTAGTGTGTTTCCTTTTCTGTAGCTATATAAGGAGGGAAATGACACAATGGGGGGTTGGATTCCAAGTTGCAATTTCTTTGTTAAGAAAATTTTCTTTAATTTTCTTAAGGTTTTTAGAATTATTTTTAGAAGCAAGTTGTAGAACTACTTTACTTTGGTATGTTATATCTATTAAGGTTTAAACTATTGTTTGATTGGCATCCGACCTCTATTTCAAAGTTCATTTAATATTTAAAAGCATGAACTATTGAGGAGAAATTGTTGAGATTGTGCATGTATGGCCTTTTTCAAGTTTTCTTTCTTTATATTATCATTTTGATTGAAACATTGTCTTGCAAGCTAGATCTGAATAGTTTAAGTAGCTAATTTCTATGTTGTATGCTTGTATGGTAAAGTAATAGCTTAGGAAAACTGAACTATGTCATTGGACTTCTCTTTTTTTTCTTTTTTCTGAAAGTTGTTATTTTGTCGTGATATGTTGTATTAGGAGAAAGATTTCATGTGATTTTTGAGATATTGTTCTGTTACTCATAAGAAATATTTATGTTTGATCGAACCATAATGAACATTGCTTGTGGAAAGATTTGAAAGTTTGCACTGTGCTTGAAGTTAGCCTATGTTGTTCATTCTCTTGCCAACAATGAAGGGTTGTGGCATTTTGAGTCTATTTATATCACTCATAGGAATGATTTGTGTTTTAAATGTTGTAAAAGCTTTAGCACATCTCCTTTTATGTTTTATGTTTACATTTATTTCTCCCCTTATCTCCAAACCCCAAAGAAGAGATGACTTTCTATAAAAATCTTGGAGGTATTCAGTGAGATGCAATTTGTCCCCCACTAGCTGAATTTCCAATAAGACTGTCGGAGAGGCACAAGCTTTGATTATCAATAGAAGATGAGAATTGGGAATATTTACACTAATTTGGGAATAAACTGATTGGTAACGTGAAATAAATTTAGTGACTTTTTCACCCTCATTTTCCTTGCATCTCATCAAATCAACTAATGTCATTTCAGGAACCATATGCACTTGGAAATGGTTAATAAAGGCTTCAACAAGTTCATTAAATGAATGAATTAAGTTATTTGGTAATGTAGAAAACCAATCCAAGGCAACATCTTTCAAGGATCAAGGAAAAATATTAATCAAAAGTTTGTCCTCAAGGATAAAGTCACTACACAAGGTAGTAAAGGCATTAACATGATTAGTAGGATCTCCCTTTCCTCCATATTTCTCAATTCTAGGGATCTCTATACCTTGTGGAACCAAAGTTATCAATACCTCCAAAGATAGTGGGTTACTTTTGACATAGTATGAAGGTGGACCATTTTGATTTTGATTTATGGTGGAAACTTGACGTTGAATGGATGAGAGACTTTGTAAAAGGTGGTTAATGATAGGGTCATTGTGTGTATTTTGAGATGGAGGTGAATATGGTAGTGGTGTGTATCTATTGGGAGGAAAAGTGAATGGATTGCTTACGGGAGGATATATAAGGTTAGATTCCACATAGGTATAAGGAGGGCTAGTGGAAATGTTTGAGTTAGGAAAGATATTGCAAGTTGGTTGCATTGTTGTGGTCACTTGAGGATTGGTATAGGTGGGAATGGAGGTTATGGTTGAAGGGGGAGGAATTTGAATTCCTCCTTGGCTTTGCACATTGTTTGAAGTTTGAGCACCATTGGTGGTAGAAGGAAGATTTTTTCCAAAGATGTGAGCTATTCTACACACAACTTCTAGTCCTTCATCACTTTCCATCATGAGATGAATACTATCTATGATAGGTATAATAGTGTTGGAAATGTTTTTCGTACTCACGCTATCTTGTAAATGAGCTACATCTTAATGCATTTTTATTATGTTTTCTTGAGGGATATGATCAACCATTGTTTGAACACTTGGTGTAACACTTGTAGGTAAGGTAGTCATACGAAAAGAGGTATCAAAGGTACAATCCATACCTAGTGAACTATTACAAACACTAGGAGTAAGAGAGCCAGATAACCCAAGATCCACAATGAGAGTTTTATCATGGGATGCCATGAGTCTCACACTTCATCTCACCATAGCATTGATAGTAGGACACCAAGTAGTACAACTCATGCAAGGGATAAAGCAAAGAAAGTGCAATGAACACAGTATCCTATTCTTACAATTACACTTAAAATGAAAGAAATGGAAATAACAGTAACTCTACAATTTGTAACAAGAAACTATAAGTAGCAAACAAAAGCACAGAAAAGTAATTTCAAATCCCAAAAACTGGAAAGTCAAAGTTAATAGGAACTAAGATGCCAGCAAGGGTGTCTTGGTCCTACTGATGAAATTATGAGGTTCCAGAAATTGGAACATGAAGCAGACAACACAAATAGGGTTTTGAGCCAAAAACCCATAGAGGGACAAAGATGCCAATAAGGGAATTTTAGTCCCATTAAAGGTTTTTTTTTAGAAAAATAGCAAAATCTAGATTATTTACAATGTTCCCAAGTTTCCTATTTAGGGACTTGGTGTTGAGAAATAGAAAATTGCATAAATGAATGCAAGAAAAAGTAACTAATGACAAGCAATTAGATGCAGAGTTAAATGTATTTTTTTCAATTTTGAATGCAATAACAATGTTTTTAAATGCAATTAGGATAATTGACAATGCACCTTTTTAGTTTTTCAATGAGACAAAATGATGCAAGAAAGAAAAAATGAAAACTAATGCAAATGTAAGAAACCCTAGATGCACTTTCACTAATGCAAGATTTAATGTAAGAATGAATACAACCAAGATCTAGAACCTTAATGAACTCCAAATAAAAAAAAAAAGAATTTTCTAAAATGTCAAGTTCACCAAAATGAATAATAGGGGAAATGGGTGCTTTATAAGCTAGGTCATAGAACACCACACTTCACCAATTGTCATTCAAATATGTCCTAGGATCCCAAATCAGATTGACTATCAACCCCAAAGGTGAGTCAATTCTCAACAAGGAAGACCTAGGAGGGGGTTCTTTAAGCTTTGAGGGGTTCAACACCAAGCAAAAGCTTGGAAAAGACAACTTAACATTCATCTCAAAAAACCTAGTAATGCAAGCCAAATAATGATTGCAAATGATGAAATTAAGCAACAAGTTAGGATGTGTGTAGCTGGGAAGTTTGGAAATATGATGAGGATTCTAGAAATGCAAAACTAATGTCAAAATATGTCAGGGAGGACTAAGATGACCTTAGTGTTGCCTTATTCCTGCTGCTATTTTTTGAGGCAGATGCAGAATCTTCGGATGTTGGAACAAAATCTGAAATAATCTATGCAAAATACCACTTTGAGGACTAAGACGCCCTTGTTGCCGACTTAGTCCCATCTTGAATTTTTGAAATCTCTAAATGTGATCTTGAGGCTCAATGTCTGTGCTTCCTTCTTAGATCTCAGGTTATGAAAATTCCAAATATTTCCTGTAGGTCAATTTCTATGAAGATAACAACTTTGTAACTTTGCACTCCAAATGATCTTCAACCTAAATCTACACACACAAACATGCAAGAGAGGAAAAACTTGTTGATTGTTAGTATATGGGGGCTTTCCTTGGTCAACCCCTTGTTGGTAATTAAACCTTGGGATGAAATGAAATAATGGAGGGAAATGATGAATAAACAACATGCAATGTTACAACTCACCAAACCCTTGTTATGAAATCTACAAACTTGAGTAATATGGCTAGCTTAAATGTAGATCTTGAAATGCTTGAATACTTAATAGATATTGACTTGAATTTCTTACTTGAATCAAAACCCAACATCAAAAATGTTAGCTCAAAAGCACACATGATGCAAGAATATCCTTGATATGACACTTGAATCTTGATGATGTCTCCAAATGATTGATGAATGGCTCTTGAATGCTCTTGTGAACTCAATTATGTTATTAGGAATGCTCTCACAAAAGTATTATATTCTTGGATGATAAAATGAGTGAAAGAACCTTGCATTTATACTTATCCATGCTTAATATCCCAAAATTACACCACACCAAACCAACATATGAATTCATTAATTAAAGGAGGCTAAATCCTGCCAAGATTTGAAATTAAATCCTAAAAATAACCTAAGGGGGACTAAGACGCCCTAGGTGGCATCTTAGTCTTGAGGCATGAAACCTAGGGCACAGACTCCAAAAAGGGACCCAGTTAAGGTGCCTTTGAAATCAAGGTACCAAGACCTTTGAGGGACAAGGATGTCGTAGGTGGCATCTTAGTTCTAATCCAAAAATTAGGGACACACAACTAGAGTCATTAAATTATTATTTACCCTTTGATGATTGTCGGGATTAGCCATAAAAAGATATAATTTATTAGGCTTATGGATGCAAAATAGGACCAATTAAGGCATAAATAAGGATAAATAATGCAAGGAGGGCCCAAACAAGTGTAAAAATGCAAGGGTATGCATTTTCCTACTCTAAATGCCCCAACTGGCATATGAGTCCCTATTTAACCAAAACTTATTTTGAATCAAATTTTTGGCACCATTTTATTATCCTAGATTTGATGTTAGATTGTAGAATTGTAATTTCTAGAAATTTTGCATAAAAAAATATAAATACAAGGCTATTTCACATAATTTCACCTAAAAAGAGCTAACAAGACTTATCAATTTTCATGAGCAAGTGTTATCTAGCAATTCAAGTATTCAAGAGCTAATTATCAAGTATTTGGAGCTACATTCAAGATTCAAGCATCATGTCAAATTCATCATGCATCATGTGTGTTTTTGAGCTAACATTTATGATGTAGGTTTTATGACTCAAGGAAGCATTCAAAGACATTATTTCATATCAAGATCAAGAGTCAAGATCCACATCCATTGGAGCCATCTCACACAATTTTTTTGCCTTTATTTCAAGGGTTTGGTGAGTTGCAACATTTCATATTGTTCATTCATCATTCCTTCATTCTATTTCATTTCATTTCAAGGTTTGATTACCCAAATAGGGTGTGACCAAGGCAAACCCCTATTCCATAACACAACAACATTTTTCCCTCTTCATGTGAGATTGTCGATCTAGGTGATTTGGAGCTTGAAGAAATTTTTCAAAGTTGTCATCTTCACAGAAACTCGCCTATAGATTGAAATTCAGACTTTTTGGACTTGGAGATTGGACAAGACGAAAGCTACAAAAGATCACTCAAGGCTATAGAAGTTTCAGTAAAACCCTATTATTGGGACTAAATCACCACCTTGGGTGTATGAGTCTGAGTACACCTCTTTTCAGTAGTTTTCTATAGATCCTGATTTATTAGCAGAAGATTCTAGATTTTGCCTAGATTCTAGTAGCAGGACTAAATCACCCAGTCTAGCATATGAGTCCTAGTGCACATCAAAATTAAAAATTGAACCATGTTTTGGACATCTCTAGTCTTCTAGGTGCTTCTTTTTTTATCCTCAATCTCTCATTCTAATTTTAAGTTTCATTTTCTAGGTCACATAGTTAGGTTTGCATATTACTTTTATTTATTTCTTTCTAAGCATTTGCTTAGTGGTGAACCCCTTTTTAATCACACCTAAGGAAACCCCCTTGTTCTTGAATCCTTCCCTCAATTGAATCATTTGGTTGAGGGATCTAGGCTTTTCTTTAATGAACTAGGAGTGAAATAGGCCCTTTTGTTCCATCTCCAAGAAGGTGGAACCCTATTTCCTTTGGTTCACATAAAAATATGCCACTATCACCTTATATAATGCACTAGGTAAACCCAAAAAAGTGGTTTACAATTCTAGTGAGGAAAGAAAAGTTGCAAAAAATGACCCCATGAAAAAAAAATGGTTTTTGGGGATTCAAACGAACTTCTGGTTTCAGCAAACCCCCCTTTGAGTGAACCCATTAAATGTTGGGTCCCACATTTCTTGGAAAAATAAGAAAAGGAAATGGTTGTGGAAAGGGGGTTCGCTCGAACCCCCATGGTTCACTCAAACCCCTCTTTTCCTCCCTTCTCTCCCTCTGGCACCAAAAAACTCCAAAAATTTTCCCTTCGAAGCTCGAGTTGAGGATGAAAATGGAGGAGACTTCACAGACCCAACTAGATGTTGGTAGTCCTTAGAATGAGCTATCCAACGAATATAATTTTAATATGTTTTGGTTTTATTATGTATTTGGTTTTTTAGTTTGATTAAACATAGGTTTTCCACCAAAAATCAAGCTCATTGTTCTACACATGTGGAAAATAGCAGATTATCAAAAAAAATTGAAAAATATGAGAGAACTAGATATTGAAGTCCTTGATCCAACAAAAAAAAAATATTTTTGATACATACAAAAAAAGTTATGTTGTATATGGTCTGCCTATGTTTGAATTGTAATTGGTTTGACTTTGAAACTTGATTAAGAAAAAAAATTCAATAAAACACTATGAGACCAGTTGGAAGTACTAGATATCATAGTTACAAATCTAAAATCAAAGAAAATAGAATTTTATCCTTCATGGAAAAAAAGTTACGTTGTATACGGTGAGCGTCACTCCTTAAAAATAATGTTTACTGAAAAAAACTTGTTTTCAAAGGAGATGGAAAAAGAAGTGTAATCTGATTCCAAAAGTTTTGAAAAAAATATATTTAGAATCTACAGAAAAAATATCACAAATCACTAGTTTGCATCATCTTCAAATTTCTCACAGTTTACCCGCTATAGGTGCCTGAAAGTGAAGATTTAATTAGAAAAAATCAATTAAGTGTATAGAAGAAAAAAAACTCCAATTTTATTGTAGTGTTCTAGCTCAATCTGGCCCTCTAAAAAGGTGATCTCATCAAGGCCCATCATGTTGTAGCATGCATCCCTCCTGACATCCATGCCATAGATAACACGCTCTCCATGGATTAGCAATCGAAGTATATGCCACATGTCCTCCAATGTCACTGTGGCCTTGCCTATGGGGAAGTGGAAGGAGGATGTCTCACTGTGCCATTGCTCTATGAGCGCTATCATCATGCCCAAATGTGTCCTCACTAGTGCTACATATGCAATGTACCAGAGGCCAATCGTCACCAAGTGCTCCTAAAGTCGCTCGTGCATGCCAATCAATTTTTTGAAGTATGGAGGATTTGTGCTCGCGTGAATGAAGAAACTCTACCTCCTACATCAAGAAATCCACTGCATTAAGTTTCATAAAAAATCATGATCCTTATTTACCCCGATGTGCTTGAAACAACATATGCGTCGTTGTTTGTAGGTGCGATGCAATTTGAAAATTCCAAACTATGCCGCTAGGAGCCCTAAACTCCCAAACTCTTCTACCACAGTGCAATTTGAGCATGCCTAGGTTTAATCAAAAACCCTAATTTTCAAAGTGGCCTGCCACGACACAATTCTCACATGCGGTCCAGTTTGGAGTTTGAACTGTAACTCCAAACTACAACATGGAGTCGTTATTCATGACTATGGCACAATTTGAGGCCACGTGGCACCAAAATAAAGTTGAAGAGGTGCTATATTGACCACTGGGCTAAAGATAACTTCCTAAGCTATTAAATGTGCACGAAAAATTGAAAAATGAAGTTAGGTCAAGTTGACTCACTAGTGGTCCAATGCCAGGAAGCCTCTGGTACACTTGTACTTGATCTGAGACATGCCATGGAAGTGGTTGTTGCACCATCTCTTATACGGGTTAGATCTCAAATCACAAAATCTCAAAGGGCTATGTGTGCAAATGAATTGGAAGTGGTCCCTTGAGGCCTATTTAAAACCTAAAAAATAGGGTTTTTTGACCCCGTTTAGTCGTCCAGATAGGGTTTTGGACCCCTAATCCCATTTTTTCCCAACCGAAGGCCGTTTTGCATTGCTTTGTCACATTTTTTGGTGTCTTGGAGTCTTTCTAGACCCGTCAGGCACCTTGTCCTCTTTTTTTGTGAGATCACATAAAAATCAAAATTTTCATCCAATTTCTCGAGGGGGCAATATATCGGCGTGTTTCTTCTCACCGAGGTAGTAGTGGGGAAATTTTGAAAATTGAAAAAAAATTGAATTTTGATAGAGACACTTTATTCTTTGAACCAACGCAATGAGTACTTTACTTCAAAGAGGGGCAAAATGTAGACATGGAAAATATATCGACACGCTTGATCCGGATTTACTAACATTGTTTCGTGTTGAATCATTTTCTTAGATAATCATCACCTTTCATCCCTTAATTGAATAAATCAGTTTTATCTAATTAATTTGTCATCTTCCTGTTAATTAAATTAATCAATCTGATCTAATTAACCCTGTATCTCTATTTAATTAAATAATTCATTTTATTTGATTAAATCTCTAAAGTCATCTTATTAAATTAAATAAATTAAACCTTATTTGATATAATCTAACATCACCATTCTTTAATTAAATAAATCAAAATCTTTTATTTAATTAAATATAAATCATATTCCTCTCAACTTTTATTTAAATCAATCCAAAAATATAAATCAAAATGTCACATTAACTAATCCCCTATTAAATTAATCAAATCCTAATTAATTTAATCCTAATCACCTGAATACTCTCGATTTTGCAACTTGCACCAATAAATCATTTCTTTGATTTATTAATTCCCTAATTACTTTCAAAATGGCATCAAAAATTGAATATTCCTCCAAGTTTGAAAATCCCTCCAAATGGATTTTTCCTTCCAAAAAGGCACTCATTTCCTCTTACATGTCCTTGTGCATTGAGCCAAGTGGCATTTAATTCATTCCTTTCTCCCTCCAACAAGTCATTTCACAAATTTGAAATTCCACCTAATATCATTTATTGTGCACATTCATCAAAATGTGCTCAAGCTTCCTCTATTCACTTCTTGAAAAGTGGCACTTGCCCATTAGATGTTGAATGATCCCACATTGCTTCATTTTTCTCATTCCTCCAACTTGTCTTTCTATAAATAGAAGGTTTTTCTTCTCATTTTGGATCCACAACTTAGAGCAAAGTTACTCTCTTCACATTGAGAGCTAATTTTAACCATTTCATACCATTTGTCATCATCTTAAATAGGTTATTGCATATTTCACCAAGGATTTCATTGTTCTTCATCAAGTGGATCAATCTTCATCAAATCATCACAAATTTTACAAAGGAGTTGGGAAAGGGCCAATTTCCACATCAAATTGACACCAATTCCCCCATGAGATTGAGAGTTTGCATATTTAAATAGGATTTCATTGCTTTTCTTGTTTTGTTCTTCATTTTCCTTCCTATTTTGAGCATTATAGATTAATTTCATTGGGAATCTTAGTTCTAACTGCATTTGGATCTAATATTGTGTTTGTTTGCTATGTTTGTGCAGGTCTAGGATTGGGGTTCACACAAAGTGATTCTCTATTTTTATACCTTTTTGAATTCTTCAATTCTTCAATAAATGATGTAAAATAGTCAATGAGACAAGTTTCCAGTGAGGAAAATCATTTATATGTTTTGACTTACTAGTGAGGATTTGCTTTTCCAGTGAGGCAGTTTTTAGTGAGACATTGAATGTAACCAGTGAGGTTTTAATTTTCCAGTGAGGCTTAATGAAGTAAATTTTTAGAGTGGTTTTTTCTCCTTGTACAAGGTTTCCCACTCATAAATAATGTGTTGTGGCTCCTCTTGATTTGTTGTGTAAGTTGTCTAGAATCGTAAGTCATAAGACTCAACCAAAAAGAAATTCAAACCAACAACATTTATTTTAGACTTCAATCAGATACACAAAAAACCATAGTTCACAACTGATGAATATAACTCACACTATACAATGAATGAAAAGCCCTAAATTTGTATATAGCAACTTCCAACAACCATGATCAACATATCTAAACCACACAAACATAGGAGCAAAACACAAAGCAAAACTCAGAGCAACCACTGAACACCTGCAACCTTTCTTTATTACAATTTTCTCAATATCCTTGACATATACAACCAATAACCTACATCCATGACATCAATGACAACATCAACTAGTTGATAACCAATTGACTAGTTGACATCAATGACAACACCTTCATTCTTGCAACAAATCCTTATAGGAACCAATCAATAGTCAACATCCTAAAAAGTTTTATGCCTAGGCTTGAGGGGTGTAAATCTCAAAAACTCAAAAAAAAAAATCAAAAATCCAAAAAATAAGAAAAAGGATTGAAAAACATCATCCTCTAGTGAAAACCACTTCGATGGCGCTTTGGGCAAGTACCTTGGTGAAAACTTGGCAAACAGAAACCTCGGATAAATAAAGCACCTCCATCTATCTTTGGCTCTTTAGCTTATCATTCTTTTCATTGCATCCACCCATCACATCATTCAACCTATTTATTCCATCACCCATCCACGTCTATATCATATCTTGATATTTTTAAGTATCTTGTCCCCTTTAACTAGTACTACTTAGCATATTCCTAAGGTCAACTTGTCTTGCATGTATCGAGGTAGTATATGGCATCAAACTAAGGAAAATTCATTATGGATCAGATCAGGTTCTTGTATATCTTAAGGTTATTTGAAATCTCATCAAAAATCCCAAAAAAAATCATAAAATCTCATCAAAAACTAAAAACATTCAAAATCCTATACAACTAAAATCCAAAAACATTCCTAAAATTGTAAAGTCAAAAATCCAAAACATCCAAAACACATTGAAAATCCAAAAATAGTACCATGTCAGACTACGTTGTCTTTGAGCTTAAACGTAGGCAAGGTGATCACTAATGTGCCCCTGAGACACTTTAGGTTAGGAGTCCATCACAATAAACTAACATTCCATCAATTATTCATTTCTCATCAACAATAAGTGAAGATAGTTGAACTACGTGGTCTTTGTGTGTATAACGTAGGCAAGGCTCATCTTTGATAAGCCCTCGAGGCCCCTAGGATAGTCTTTTAGGTTAGGGTCTTGGTCAAAAATCATAAAAATCCAAAAACATTTGACAATTTAGAATAACACAAAAACATTTGAAAACTGAGAAAAACCCCTAAAGATTCGAAAAACTTTGAAAAAACCAAAAACATTGGAAAACCTTGGAAAACCCTAAACAACATCAAATAATTGAAAACCAAAACATTCACATAAACCTTTAAAAAGACCAAAAACAACCTCAAAACATTTTTGAAATACCAAAAACATTGAAATATTCCAAAAAATCCAAAACCATCCATCCCATTTCACTTCCACCCATAATAAGTTCCTTCATCCATAATAAATCAATTGTCATCTTCAAACTTTGGCAAAACAAATAGAAATCAAGTATCACAAGTCGAAAAGTGAGAACCAAAGTGTCAAAATCTAAAATCGAGATCATAAGTAAATGAGTCGTGTATTTGTATCAACAAGCTATCACATACCTAGTCTTAGTCAAAACATCTAATAAACTGCCCTAGGATGCATCCTTCTGAAAATGGGCATCAACATCATAAATCACCTTAGCTATGTTAAATTGGAAAGAGATATAGATAACACTGAATTTTTGTCTTTGATCTTTTCTTATTATTTATCTTAATGACCCAATTTGATGACCTGTCTATAATGTCTCAATGATTTAGAGAGAAAGGAATGGGGCATCAATCATTATCTTTCGTTTGTTGTGCTTGTGGGTATTCTTGTAAAATAATCTTGGTGCATACTTTCTTAGTTGTGTGTAGGGAGGTTGTTTGAAGTAGCTTGTTAACTATTGCATATGCTTTGGTCTAAGAGATTCTAAACTTCTCAACTACATTTCAATGAGTTTTTTGTATGCCAAGATGTGAACAAGAACTATCCTATCTATTTGCAGAGTCAAAGTCCATTACACTAGATACAACACTGTCTTGGTTATCAATGTCATGACGCATCATGTCTATGTGTTATATCAAGCATAAGGAATGATGAAAAGTCCCTATCTCATATATGAACAAAATATCTCATCATTGTAATCTAATAAAGTCTCAATGGATCATGGACTTGTTAGAATTTTGAATCAATCTTAAAATTAATGGTCAAATTATTTTATTCTTCTATCTTCTTTCCATGCTAACTTGGTATCATGACAATCAACAAAAAAATATTCACGCATCCATCTTTCATCCACAAATCATCAACTTGCATACATCTCACATCATAGCATATCATAATAATAAATAAGCATAATCCACTGCATCATCATTATCATTTAAGTTGTTTTGAATAATATAGATTTTTTATTCTAAGAATCTTAATCCATTACATAATCATTCATAACATCCATATCATGAGCATGAACATATGCATCATCTATATATACATCCATATACATACATACATCATGACATCATAAATCATATAGGAAAAGTACACAAACAGAAAGGAATTCATCCATACATCCTACATAAACATATCATATCATTTGCATATCATAAACATCCATGTCATAACATATCATACAAAGATACAAAAAAGAAGATAACACATCCATTGCATTGCATATCATAAACATTACATCATAGCTCATTGTATATCACATGTCACATAAATAAGAAGTGCATCCATCACATAAATATAACATCACATTGCATCATATGCATCCATACATCCATAAAGCCTGAAATAAAGGACATCACATCATAAATCCACATCATCATCATCATATATATATATATATCAAAAAATGATTTTCATGGTATAATATTTGAATCAATGTGTATAAATATCATCAAATGTACAATGTACAAGAGGCTATAAAAAATGAGCCTATGAATGTGTATTTGTATAAATAATCAGGCAAGAAATAAAAAAAGTATCTATGAGGAGGCTACCCATGGTGGCTACTCAACTCGCCGAGTCTAACTGAGGGCTATCCATCACACTAGTATAGAAACAACAATAACCTATTAAAAAATTACTAAAAACTACTTATAAATGACTATAGCTGGTCACATGGTCACTAGGAGTTTATTGTCAGACATATATAACACAACCAGATTGATGACTAAACCATTTTTAGTCATTTATTGGTTGTTTTGATTGATCAATTTGGTAGTATATTTAGTCATCAATTTATTCATTCATTGTTGTGATCTAGTCACTTATTTAGTCACTTTGTTTCCATTGATATATTTAGTCATTGATTTAGTCATTGATTGTTGTAATTTGGTCACTTATTTAGTCATTTTTTATTCACTAATATATTTAACGGGTCACTTATTTAGTTTTTGATTTAGTCATTGATTGTTGTAATGTGGTCACTTATTTAGTCATTTTTTTATTCACTAATATATTTAGTCATTAATTTTAATCATCATTTTGATCAATTTGGTAGTAGATTTAGTCATTTTTATTCACTGATTTTACTAGTAATATATCTAGTTATATTTATTCACTGTTAACACTGATTTATGCGAATTGGTAGTATGTTTAGTCAATTTAATTATTAATTGATGTCATTTAGTAGTATATTTAGTCATTTTAATTAACTGATATTTAAGGATTTAAGCATAGAACATAGAAATACACATCAATCATCAATTGCACACAAATATAAGACAACCATTGAGAAGGAAAAATCAGTGAACTTTATTAATAAAAGAAAGGTATTCTAGTTATAGCTTAGAAATAGAGTATTCCAATTGTTATTTTCAGTCACAAGACAAAAAATCTATGTTACAATATAGCAAAGAAATGACTACAAGAAAGAAACTTCTCCAAAAGACTTCTGCAATGATGGAAACACATGCTTGAAGCCCTAGTTCAATGTGAGCATGCCCCTAATTTCACCTCTTAAAACTTCTACAATGTGGGCAATCTTCTTGGAGCAAGCTATAACATGTAGAATCCAAGGAGATTGTTGATCGTGTCCCATATATGAAGCTCTCTCCTTCAATGCAATCAACAATAAGTCAGCTAGAATATTTCCTCCTTTATATGCAATGTGCCATATGATATGAGCAATGCTAGGGTGTTGTCTTTTCTACCATGAATGAAGTTGTGCCTCAATACAACCAAAAAAATAATATCAGTCTCAATTCAGAAAGAATAAAAGTGCATTGTATATTGCAAGTTTACAAAAGAAAGTCCAAACACAAAAAAAAAAGATAAATCAATTAAAAAATTGTAGCCTTGTCAACAAATTCCTTAAACAGAGTGTTCAACATGTATAGGCCTAAAATATGCATATTGAGCCCTTGATTTCAGAACCTTGTTCAACATTTAAGAAAGGTGATACGCTCAGATTATAGAATGAAGTTGACATATTATAGAATGAAGGCTATCAACACTAACTAGACTGGAACAACATTATCAACAGAAATTTCCTAGAAACCAAGCCCAAGAATGCCATCAGACTTGGAAAAAAAAAATGTCAACCTTGGTTCATGTGTTGCCTTAGTAAAGACATGCACTATTAATGAATCCATTTATACAATAAATTCCAAATTAAGTTGATGAGAAAAGATCTTTGATATCCAACTGGGAAGCCTTAACATCCAAAAATTACTACCCTGATGTTTCACAACAAGTATCCCAACTGTGACATCATCTTCCCTGTTCACTTTACAAGCACCACCCAATTCAACTTTTGAAGGCACAAACACATAAGGTACTTTTTGCAACTGCAATTTTCAAACTAATGATTAATAACAAAACTTAAGGCATCCATTAAACTTGCAAGAAAAAAACTACTTGAACAAATACATAGAAGCATCACCAAATGGTTCAAAATTTATCGTCAGTATAAGTCCAAAAATTTGATGTTCCTGTGCAAGTTATTTAGCTTTATTCTCTTACAATTCATCAAAATTAGAAAAAAGGGTAGCAAGTCAGGGGATTTGATCGTGGGAAAACTTCGTTGCTAAAAGGGTTTTGTACTATGTCAAACATCATTTCATTAGTTTCAATCCCACCATTTTACCCATGTGATTACTACCCTATACAATAAGAATCAAACTGTGTTCATTTTATTGGTTTCGGTCCCTTCAATCCACCTTTGCAACATCTACATGATGTAAAGATTGCTAGTGAACGGTTGAAACATATCAGAGGGGTAAAAGCACAAAGTTGTGTCACACTTTCAACCAACTTAGTAACACAACTGAATTTAAGTATTTCTAACTAAAAATCAATTTTGGTCAAACCTATGATCTAGCAAGATTCATTCTAGCTAAGTTAGATACTTCCACAACTCTTTCAACTAAAATTGTTGGCTAAAAATACATGGAGCACCACTTTGAGTCCAATTTACTAAAAAAAAAAAATTATTTGAAAAACTTGAAGTTTCAATAAATCCTGCTAATGTAAGTAACATTTTTTTAAAAACATAAAAATACCCTTTTGTAGATCCATAAGTGTAGTTTTCAAAAATATATATTTTTTAATATTTTAATTTTTATTTTATTTTTTTATTTTTTATTATTAAAAGTAGGTTATCGGCTCAAAATATTAGGCTAATTACTATTCCAAGGAAAAATACTAAAACTTATTAAAAAAAATTAAAAAAATATGATGCACTAGATAAAAGAATCTATTTCAAGATGGTATAATTTTTCTTCCATTTTAGATAAATATTTAATATGAAAGTTGACGTCTGATGGAAACAACTATTTTTTGATTCATGCATGTTTTAATATTTATTTGAAAATATATGTTTATCAAAATTGGAAAAAAATATATCCATGCACTAAAATTGCAAGTTATAAATACACACAAAAAATTTGAAAGAAAAAAAAAATTACTATAGAAAGTTTGATGTCCCATGTAACTTCATTTTTATTTTATCAGCAACTAAATTATAGTGTTAATTTATTAAAAACTAGTTTAAAATATTTTTAAAATATTTTTTAAAAAACACAAACATAAAATATACTAAAAAATACATATTTTACTAGTTTACATCATTTCAAAATTCAAAACATATATTCCACTTTTTAGTGATTCAAGTCTAAAAGTTAGATTAGCATTGGTTGTTTCCTTTATAAAGTGTGACACAGCTTTGTGCTTCTACCTAGAGGCAATTGAAGGAAAGCCTCTCACAAATTAAGGAATGATTCAAGTATTGCATGGCACATGGAGTTAGCCTAAAAATTTTGCAATGCCCATCTAACATCTTAAAAGGTTGCAATAATGTCAAAATTCAAAATGGTACAAGGAGAGAGAAAAAATAATACCTTATCTTTGGCCAATAAAATCAAAGGATCAAGAATGGCAGGAGGATATGTACCAGTTGCCATAACTATAAACTCTGATGTTCTAAATATAACGCCTTGGTTGTTGCAACACCCTAAACTCGTTCAGTATTAGCAAAAAAAAACTAGATATTGATCCACTACCATGATGGGTGATTCCACAATAGTGGTTTACATTTTTGGCCAAACTAGACACTAAAATTATTATTTTCAGCTAAATCTTCACTTTCGGGCAACTATAGCGGCTAGACGCGCAACTATAGCTGCTAGACCGTGAGGAATTTGAAGATGATGAAACTAGAGTTTCATGATTTTTTTGTAGATTCTAAATATTCTTTTTCAAAATTTTGGAATCAAATTGCACTTGTTTATCCATCTCCCTTAAAACTAGTTTTTTCAAAACAACATTTTCAAAAGTGCAGCTCATAGTATAACGCATAATTTTTTCCATGAAGGATAAAATTATAATTCTTCAATTTAGATTTGTAACTTTGATATCTAGTGCTTCCACTTGGTTAGATAGTTTTTATTGAATATTTTTTCTTTAATCAAGTTTTGAAGTCAAACTAATTACAATTTAGACATAGCCGATCATATAACGTAACTTTTTTGTATGTATCGAAATTCAATTTGTTTTTTTTTGCTGGATCAAGGATTTCACTATCTGGTGTGCTTGTATTTTTCAAATTTTTTTTTTTGATAATCTACTATTTTTCCACATGTGTGGAACAGAGAGCTTGATTTTCGGTGAAAAACCTACATTCACAAGAAACAAAGAAAATATAATAATCAAATTAAATTTAATTAAAATTATACTTTTTTGGAAGCTTATAATAATGACTACATACTTACAAGAAATAATTTTTAAATGAATTCATTTGATCCCCCAAAGGGTAAATCAAAAGTGGTTTCTTATCAGCATTTTGATAGGTGTAAAGGAGACTCCGTTATAGGTATGGTTTAAAACTAGTGGGGTTCTATCCAAGGGGACTTGGTCTAAGTTGGTTTGATCAAACCCTCTTCAATTGGAATCCTTTAAATGAAACTTTTGAAGGCTTAAATCATTATATTTTCTAAAAATATGTGATTTCAGCAAAAATCAGGATCTCCTAGAAAGTGTAAACCACTATTGTGGTAACACCTCCATAGTGGATCTCACAGGATTCTCCTTCACAAACAGCAAATGATATATATATTAATTGTTTAGCAACTTCCTTAATATCCCCATGTAAGTAGACTAAACTAAGTGAGGTTGAGGGTTTGAAGTAGAGTACCATCTTCTTGGTATGTGCTTGACTTTAATCATGACTTATATCTTGAATGAAAATAGCAAGCTAGCTACACTATAAAATCATAGTTAGAAAAATAACCATGAAATCCTCTTTAATTAAAATAATCCTTCTAGATATTTCAAGACAAGATATTTCAGTTAATTTCTAAGAGAGCTAATTTCACTATCTAAATAGCCATCAATCTATTTACTGTATATAATTTCCCAGAATTCAGAATTTGAATGTAATGAAACTAACCATAATTGCCAAAGATTTGACACGAAAATGTAGTACAAAATGAATTGTTTGAAAACAAATATGTTGTGATAAACCAGATATACCCTCGATATATTGATTTATATAACAAGGAAAGATCAAACTAGAGACAACAAGACAACATTCATTAATTTACTTCAACAAACAATTGAAACCAAAATTCGGCCACCAATTATAACTTCATTCTATTGATTTTCAAAAAGATTTTACAATACATTTCAAAATTTTGTCCTAATTGACATGTCCAAAAGTGTCTTGTCAATTACCCACTTTTAATATAAATCAAAAGTCTTAATTATCGTTGTTTACATAAAACTTTAAAAGTAATGAAAGATAAGAAGTGAAGAAAATTTATCAGATGTTGAAGTCCATAGCACTCACAAGATACAAAAGTCCATTACTCATCGTAAGGTACTCATTATCATTCAAATCTAGAAAGGTCCTCTCTCCATGATAGTATTTGCAAGGCTTGATACTTTGTTGCAAGGCCTATTCTCCTGGGGGAGCTAGATATGTCTGCTCCCATTGGTACACCATGTAATCATGAGGCCATTTGTACTCAAATGGCCTTTAGCAGAGGTCCTTTCAACCCTCTTCCCATCTACCCAAGGTAGAGGGTTGAAAGGCCCTCTGCTAATTTTTTTTTTCATTTTTTTACAACTTTTCTACACAAAAATTATTAGTATAGTCTCCTAATTGCAAAAGAAAATAAAAAATTGAACCTTGAAATGGTCGAGTGCTCAATTTTGCTCAAAATGAGAAGCTTTTCACTTGCATGGCTCTAATACTATGAAAGAATGTTAGCCAAGTTCTGCAAATGAAAAACAATATAAACTTCTACAAACCATGAGCACACAAAAAGCCAAATTGATATTCAAGAGATGGATTCAAGAGTACAATGAGCCTTGCTTATATAGGAAAGGAGAAGGAAACCAAGATCCACCAAAAGTGGATAGGATAAAAGGTCAAACACAAAGATAGGGTGAAACTCCTAACCATCCATGAATGAAGGGAAAGACTCCTTCAACATGGAGTGGTGGTGGATAACCACCCACAAAGATAGCGAGAGGTGTTAAGGACCATTTCCTTGACACCTAAGTAGGTTTAAGAAAGCCAAGTGTACATCTATGTGTACACCAACATTTTTGAAATGAGATTAATTATAATTTGGACATAGGTTACTTTGGTAATGTATAATATTCTTATTTATCAAAAATAGTTTTATTTATTTTATTGAAATAAGAACATCAACAACTAGTGTACAAATATATCTATATATTTTTTTCCTTTTTTTTTTTTTCACATGTGTGAAACAAAGACCTTGATGTTTAGTGTAAAACCCATATTCACTACAAATAGAAAGTAAATATAATATTTAAATTAAATTATTCAAAATTATACTTTTTGTAAGGCTTATAGTAAGGGCTACATACTTACAAAATCAAATTTCTAAATGACTTCATTTGATCACCCAAAAGGTGAACCAAAAGTGGTTTTTCTTTCTACATTGTGATAGATGCAGATGAGACTCTATTGAGGGTTTGATTTAAGACTAGTTGGTTCTATCAAAGGGGGTTTGATCTAAGGGGGTTTTATCTAACCCTCTTCAATTAAAAAACTTTAGATTGAACCTTCCAAGGCTTAAATCATTAAATTTTATAAAAAGTATATGATTTTAGACAAAAATCAGGACGATAAACAAAGTGGACACACTATTGTGATACCACCCAAAAACAAAAGGAAATGATTGTTCATGATCCAATCTTCAGGATAGATTATAACTATAATTTAAACCATTATAATAAGCTCATAAAAAATAAATTGAGTATATCTATATGTATGTATGTATATGTATATATACATGTACATATAAATACACATATATACATACATACATACATATATATACACATTTATATATACATGCATAAATATATACACACATGGGGCAGAGGGCCTAACTCAATTGGCTAAAACATCCTATTGCAGGAAAGAGATCATGAGGTTTAGTCTCCACTCCATCCTCGTGGTACTAGAGGGCATGCCACACCAGCATCACCAATCACGTGAAAAAATCTTACTAGATGCACTACAGTTTATAGGGGAACTACCCGATTCTTGCAGTCTAAAAAGAATAATTTAAAAAGTAAAAAACAAATAAAAATAAATGTATACACACGTACATATACATATATAAATACATACACACATACATATACACATATACATATATATATAGAGAAAGAGAGTTTAAACTTAAAATTATTATATAAAATTGAATAAACAAATTATGTCCTAATTGTATACATCAAAACCATCAACTTATCAATGGGCCCTTGGTCTATTGGTGAAGTTGAATGATTTTGAATGAGCCCGCTAAGTATCAATTCTCATTGAGTGCAATGCCCCAAGATCATAAGGGATGAGGCCAAGGTTGTACTTCAAAAGACTTTGACAGAGTGAATACCCCTCAATTATTGGCTCTTAGTTGAAGAGCTTTCAACTTAAGATTTGTGCTCTTGTATAAGACAACTAAACAATTTTATAGGTTTGATATAAAACCCTCGTACAACAACAAAAAATAAGAAAATAAAACAAATAAAAAACATGATTAACCCAAAATCACGTTTACAACAAGACCTCTCATAAACCTTTGATAGATGTAACGCTAAGAACATTTGATTTATGTGATCTCCTCATCCATTGCATTTATTTATTTTATATTTAACAAGATAATTTACAAAAGAAAGAATAGTGAATATTCCTTATAATGAAAAGGAAGATAAGTTTTAAAATCAATGGTCTCGCATTTCCGTTCTTGTGCATACATCATCGTTCAAGAAAATTACATCCGCGTACGTCCAGAAAGCACGGGGAAATGTATTCGCACCCCAATACACGATTATAATTCAATTCCGGAAATAAAACGGGATGGCAAATAGTCAAAAGTCTTCCTTTCCAGATTATGTAAATTTTACAATACCTATCATGTTTTCCCTCGTTCTCTTCCATCCCCATCTTTCTCCCTAATTAATATTAGTTTGATGTTTCTCTTTTTACATTTGTCCCAACGTTGCTGCAATGGAAGCTCTGTCTTCTCTGCCTCACCATGTTCATTATTTTCTGCCCTCCGATTTCCTTGTCGCTTCAAGCTGCAGCCGTTTTCTGTTTATGTTCTTCACAATTCTAATATCATTGCTGTCCTCTCACTGTGATGGAGCATGTGACGAACCTTTCAAATGTGGGATTTATAGTTTGCATTATCCTTTTGGACCGAAGAATAGCGGCTGTGGTGATCCTGCGCTTCAACTCGTCTGTGATCGCGACAATGGTATGCCCCTGCTTAATATTACGGGACACCAATACTACATACTAGAGCCAAAATTCTACTTTGAAGGGAACACTAGCCATACCATGACAATACTTGACAAGAACCTATGGAGATATCCATGCGAGCCATGGTGGAGTAATAACGCAGCGCAATTCTGGTCAGGCCGACAATTTCAAATAGGAGATTACTACAAGAATATAATTCTATGGCAGTGCGACGAAGATATGATGTTACTCACTAACGCAACCAGTTTACTATGTAACTATCAATGGTATTACATGCCCACTCCAAACTCGAGTTTGACTGTGATGTATTGTATGTTACAAGTTTAGCTACCAGTGAGGATGAACCTGAACGCTGATGCCGGAATGCTGAATGCAATTATACATCAAGGGCTTGAAATAAAGTGGAATTTCAGCGAAGGGTGCGAGGGTTGCGGGTTCTGTAAGTACAACAATACAACGATGCGGCCATTTTGCGAGATAACCCATAAGAACTGTAAGTGTCTCAATTCTGTTTCTTACAATTTCATTACATCCGAAAATTTTGTTTTAATGACAGAAGAGTCGGAATCATTTAGCATTTGATTAGATGTATATTTTATTAATTCCAAAATAATTACTTCCAAACATTAATGATTCTTGTAATTCAAACGCTCTCAGTGAATCTGCCTTCAGCGTCATTTTAGGTAAGCATTGTTTCCTTTTTACCATGTAATTTTTTAATATAAAAAAATTGAGAAAGAATATTATTTTCCCTTGAACGAACTGGAAAGATATCTCATGTGTATCTTCATTGTAAACCAGTTTGCTCAGACGTAGGTGTCGCTCTCACAGCAGCGGTAGTATTGCTTTTTATTTATTATTGGAGGAAAAGAAAGCATGACAACCCACGGTCCATTTCCAAGGTAGAGATGTTTCTACACAAGTATGTTGATGAAATGCCAACCAGATATTCGTATTCAAGCCTCAAGAAGATAACCAACAACTTTGCACATAAGCTGGGTGAAGGAGGTTTTGGTGTGGTTTATAAAGGAACGCTTCCGAGAGGAAAACTTGTGGCAGTTAAGATGCTTGAGCAAACAAGGCAAAGAGGGAATCAGTTCATGAACGAAGTGGCAACCATCGGAACGATCCATCACATTCATTTGGTTCGTTTGTTGGGGTATTGCTTTGAAGGATATACAAGTGCACTCGTGTACGAGTACATGGCAAATGGATCTCTCGACAAATTTATACTTGCAACAAAAGAAGAAGATCAAATCCTGAATTGGGATCAGCTGTATTCAATTGCTTTGGGGGCTGCTCGCGGAATTGCGTGCCTTGACGAGTGTGTCAGCCGCATCATTCACTTCGACATCAAACCGCATAATATATTATTAGACGAGCGGTTTACAGCCAAAATAGCTGATTTTGGCCTGGCAAAACTGTGTGGAAGGGAAGACAACCACGTATCAATGACAGCAGCGAGGGGGATGCCAGGATATGTTGCGCCAGAGGTGTGGTCTAGAAATTTGGGGCCCGTAACAGACAAATTAGATGTTTACGGTTTTGGAATGATGTTATTGGAGATGGTGGGAGGAAGAAAGAACATTGATGTTCAGGTAAGCCGTTCAAGCCAATTTTACTTTCCAGACTGGGCAATTAAATTGGTGGAGAGAGGGGAACTCAAGACGAGGTTGAGGGAAAGAGAGTTGAGTGATGCCGAGGAGGCCAAGGCAAGGAGTTTGACAAAAGTGGGGCTTTGGTGTATTCAGTACAAGTCGACAGATAGACCTTCAATGACGGAGGTGCTTCACATGTTGGAAGGAGATGCCGACGACATTCCAGATCCTCCGACTCCGTTCAACGCTCACCCGTGATCGGCACCATTTCCTGCCGGTGAACAATCATCGTCGGCTGAGTCGTAGATCACACGCTGGGCAGTATTTACCCGTGACGTGATTTACCAGTCAATATTGTACTGATTTGGTAGCTTTTTACTGTCCAAGCATTCAAAATTATCTCACGGGATAGAAGGTGGAAAAGTCGGGCTAATTTTATATGCGATGTGGGGACGGGGTGTACATGCCACGACTTCTTCTAAGTTTGTATTCCTGTTCACTAAACAACTTTATTTTGTAATATAATTAATCTAGTGAATGGTGACACCTTGTTTTTTAAAGAATTTATGAGGTCTACGTGGCTAAGAGGATTATTCATTCTGCCCTTTTCGTATGTGTTAAGTTTAATCTTCATCTTTGTTTAACGGATAAACTTTAAAATTAGAATTAGTTGATGTTGATTAATTGATAATGAGAAGCTAACTAATATGAGATAAAAATGTATTGAAATGATTGATAAGATTAAAGGTTTATTTGGAATGTGATGCGTTACTGAATTTCAGTATTGAGACGTAAAAAAAGGGTTGGAAATTGATATTATATTTACAACTAGACTTAAGGTAATAGAAATATGGGGACTCTACAGTCTTAGAATATGTTTTATTCGCAATCTAGTTCTTGCATAAAGATATAATTTAGTCTAATATAGAATTGATCTTTGTTATGTTTACAAAAGATATTCTCTTAAATTTATATTCATACCTAACAAAATGATGTGTTAAAAGAGAAAATATAATTAGGAAGGTAAAGATTGAAAGTTTTTTATGAGATTTAATTTGATATTTTACATGAATATATTATTGAAGTTTTATCTACATCAGCAAGAACTTTTATTTCAAGTATTTTTGTGAAAGAGTCGATGGATAATCATTTTGAAAGAAACATATAATAGTTGCACTAATTTGCAATATTTTTAAAATTGTGTATACACAAATAATACATATACTATTGGAAATGAATTAATAAGTTTTGAAAAATATAAGTCTAAAAATATGAAAATAAATTAAGTGGTATGAATTTGTGAGTAAAAATAAGAGTATCAAAATTTATAGTTATTTTTCAAGATTCATATTATCGTTTTCATTGTAGATTTTATAATATGTATTAATATAACTCAATATTATACATGTAGAGATTGATGATTGAACTTACAATTCTATATTATTTGTTAACATATTATTGATATTATATTTATAACTATAATTCAATTAGTAAATATATATCTATTTAAATTTTAAATAATTATATAATATTTTATTGTTATTGACAGCAGCAATATAATACTTAATATTTTTTTGACTATTTAATAATTATAGAAAACTTTTTATTTCAAAATACTTATAAAATTTGATCATTAAAATTTAGGTTTAATATTCTGAAGCACATCCTACAATTGAATATATTATTGTATTTCATTTTGATGATAATCACAAAATTAAACCTAAAATATTAATTTAGAAATATTTAAACAATTAAATTATAAAACATTACATAAAACAATATGATAAAAACTTACAATGTCAAAGGCACGTTATATTTTATAAACTGAAGATATTTAATTTTCTAGATTTTTAGATTGTGTTGGAGTTTTTTCATCAACGTTTCGGATCACACTCAGTGATCCATCATCAGGATGCTAGAGAGCATAGGAGATGAGAAATGGTTAGATGCAGACTTAATTTTTTCTTAAAAGGAAGAGAGGTGAGATTGAGGAGAGAGATGGTTCCAAAGCCCAAGATGAGAGAGATAAGGTAAGAATGGTGAGAAATTTGAAAAAATG
Source organism: Sequoia sempervirens (assembly GCA_007258455.2). NCBI lineage: Eukaryota > Viridiplantae > Streptophyta > Pinopsida > Cupressales > Cupressaceae > Sequoia > Sequoia sempervirens. Next base: position 297,847,237 of record VDFB02281492.1, read on the forward strand.
GAGAGGAATAGAATAAGAGATAAATGTAAGAGTGAGAAATTTAACAAGAACCAACAACAAAAAATGAAAGTCACAAGACAAATGAAAGAGGACTACAACCTAAAGAAAATTCAGCAAGAGACAAGAGAGAGAAATTGAATAATAGATAAACAAAAGGAATTATAAATTGAAATGCAATATTAAATAATAAGGTTGAAATTTTTACAAATAAAATATAGATTACTAATAAAATGAAGCTATTAAATTTTTTTGCTATTCCCAATTAATAATTACAAGAGACTGACAACAAAATATGTGGTACAAAAGGATCAACGAATTAAAAAACCAAAAAGCCAAGGCCCAAAATACAACAAAAGGAAGCATAATGAGATTAAATAAAGGACAAGAAGACAGAGTACAAATTACACAAAAGGAACAACGAAGAGAAAGCAAGAAAGTGAATTGGATAATTAGAGAGGAAGAGAATACGAGAGAAAAAAATAAAGAAAATCAAAAGGCAAAACCTAAAAGATTTGAAAGGCTAAAAACTAGAGAAAAAAGAAGAAAACCACCTAACGAAAAATCAAAAAGAGAAAAACAAGAGGAAATAGATAAGAAATTGAACAAAAAGAATAAACGAAAAGGTAGGTAAAGATAAATTATAATATTGAACATTAATTTTATATTTTCCTATTGTTAATTAATTCAATTTAAACATTAACGACAAATAAGAAAGAATATAATGTTTGAAATATATTAAAATCGAAAAGAGAAATACGAGAGGAACAATAAATTGACATGACCCAAAAAATATAAAAAGTGCAATAAAAATTATATTATTGCACATTAATGTTATACTTAAATTAATGTTATATTTGTCTATAAAATATGATATTTTTATAAATTTCAAATTTTAAAATAATATAACTCAAAATAAGTTTGTCTATATCATATTTGAATCTAAACTCCTAAATTATCATTTTTTATCTTTTGTGTTCATCTAATAAAATAAATATCAAATCTAATTATAGAAATTAGAATTTTAAATCAATAAAAATAATTTTGAACAATTAAAAATAGTATCAATTATATTATTAATTTTTAATACAATAGCCATTACGTTATAAAAAAAAATTATGAATACCAAATGTATTAAGAGGCACCCAAGGTGTTGGTATTTTTGAGTTCAATTGTATTAAAATTCATGTATAATTTTGTTTTATTTTGATTATTAAAAATAGAACAAGTTATATTATTTTTTTATTTAAACAAAATATTTTTAATTTTATTTAAAAATATTAATCATATATAAAATTCTAGTTTCTATAATTATTATATTTAATTCATTTAATAATATTAAATGAACTAAATATTTAGTAATTTGAACATATAAATAATTATAGAAATTTAATAATATTATATAACAATCTATAAGTATTTAATATATCTATATAAATATTTGAGATAATATAAAATTCTTTTATCTTTAATCTATCAAATATCTTAATTATCAATTAATATTGTTAATGATATCTATTTAAACACTAACTTAAATTAAGAAAGAAAATTAAATTTGAAAAATGTTCAACACAAGAACACAAAGGGGAATTAGAAGTAAAGATAAATTTAAGAAGGGAGCAAATAGGAGAATAAAAAAGGAGAGATGGAGGAGTTGATGAATGAGAAGTAAGAACCAAATTCAAGATTGAAAATGAAAACAATAAAATAGGCACAATAAAAACTAAAAAGAATAATAAGTAAGCACAAAAGAAAGGAGAAAAAACTTCAAATGCACACTCAAGGTCGAAAATTATGAGTGAATTATGAGTCTTTTGTCGTATGCTTTTGACAATTCCTCGAGTGAATGCCGAGGACATTTCCTTTGATCATTTTCGTTAATTATGAGTCTTTTGTCGTATGCTTTTGACAATTCCGCGAGTGAATGCCGAGGACATTTCCTTTGATAGTTCGTGAGGGGTGTGGGCCTACGACACCTGTTTTCGTTAAGGAGGATCATCGTTACTTCGAGGCATATAGTATATTTCAACTTAGACAATTTTTCCTTTCCGACGATGCTCCCTTCTTCCACCAGATCCAATAAAATATTCCGTTTTCTCCTTCTGAAAATAATATTTGCTCGACTACAGTATAACGTCCTAGACAAGGAGAGTTAGTCTGTTTACCTCGGAAGTTTCGCCAATTTAAATGAAACAAAGTAGTCCTGTGTTTAGGTAACCAAAGACCTTTAAAGGTGGACAAAGCGTATCCAGTTAAAAAAAATATCAATTCAGTTTACCGTATAACGCACGAAAATTTGACTAGCGTGGATCGGCGGATGGTCGTAAGAAACAAGCAGTCAAAGTGTGTCGTTAGTTAAAAGCAGTCAAATTGCTTTTATGAACAGGCTTCTATTCTCATTTTCCAGTGGTTTGTCTTTCACGCTTGCAAAGCAAGTCATTTCCTCTCCACATGTTTTTCTGCCGTATTGTTGAGTTTAACCTTTGTCTGCTGGCTTAATTTTCTGTGGTTTCTCTTCCCCTATGCTTCCTTAAGGAAATGGAAGCTCCCCCTGGTCTCCCTCTGTCACTTCACCTGTCTTGTTTGTCTACTTTCCTACGTCATTTTTGTACGGCCTTTGCGCTTCTTCTGCCTGCTGTTGACAATTCCGATATCATGCCTCTCCTCTCACTGTGATGGAGCATGCGAGGAACCTTCACATGTATTTATAGTTTGGGTCACCCTTTTGGATCGAAGAACAACAAAGTGTTTCGTTCGTTAAAAGCAGTCAAAGTGCGTGTATTGACAGGCTTCCATTCTCATTTTCCAGTTGTTTGTCTTTCACGCTTGAAAAGCAAGTCATTTCCTCTCCACACGTTTTTCGGCCGTAGTGCTGAGTTTAATATTTGTCTACTTACTTAATTTTCTGTAGTTTCTCTTCCCCTATTCCTCCTTAAGGAAATGGAAGCTCTCCCTGGTCTCCCTCTGTCACTTCACCTGTCTTGTTTTCTACTTTCCTATGACATTTCTGTACGGCTTTTGAGCTTCTTCTGCCTTCTGTTGACAATTCTGATAACATGCCTCTCCTGTCACGGTCATGGAGCTTGCGAGGAACCTTTCACATGTGGTATTTATAGGGGAGAGGACCAGTAGTTGTGTGGGCTTCAATTATTGTTATAATAGTTGTGCTTATAGACCAGTAGTTGTGTGGGTTTCAATGATTGTTATAATAGTTGCGCTTATAATATTCAATCTTACCACATATTTATACTATATATTGTAAATAAATAGTTCACATGTAAAAAAAAAATTGGTCAAACTAGACTCATACTTGAACACGTATAAATCAATGAATGTCATATTAAAAAACATAAATACACTGATGAAGAAGTGAAATAATATTTTTTGTCTCAAATAAAATATCATAACTATCCACTATAAGTGTGTCATTTATAAAATAAAATGCTCATTTAATAAAATAAGACACATTTAAACAAGTATTGTTATTATAGTGAAAACATATTGTTCTTATATGTACAACTATTGGGGTAACAATATACAAGCATTGGAGTATTTCATATTAATATTTTGTCCTATCACAAATATTAAACATTGGCACAATAATTACCATGCATTTTCCTATTAAATGTGAAGGATTTTAAAAAAAAAAAATAGTGTTCAACTATTGGTTCATTTTTGTTTGATATAAGTTGTATTTTAAATAATTATATGTTGTGCTTTTATAACAACAAATATTTTTTTTTTGTTCAACTCTTGGTTCACAAATATTAAACATGAGCATAGTAAATACCATGTATTTTCCCATTAAATGAGAAAGATTTAAAAAAAAAGTGTTCAACTATTGGTCCATTTTTGTTTGATATAAGTTGTATTTAAAATAATTATATGTTGTTTTTATAACAACAAATATTTTTTTTGTATTCAACTCTTGGTTCATTTGTGTTGAATTTAAAAGTTAGAGATAAAAAAAAATGGTTACCAATAGGTATTTGGTCCATTTAGGTTGCATATAAGTTTTATTTTAAATAAAAATATGATATTCTACAAGCAATAAGTGATATTTTTTGTTCAACTACTAGGGGTATCATGATTAAGTTTTGGTCGAATATTTGAAAATTCAAATTTTGGATACTTCTTAGTAGATGTGCTAATGTGGCAAGTTGCATGATGAGTCACACCTCCAAACTGTAGTTATAGATAGATAAGAGGCCACTGCACATTTAAAAAAAAAAATGAAGGTCCTATGATATTTTAGACAGTCGCTACATGCTCACAATGTTAGCATGCATGAAACTACTAGCCCATCTCCCCTAGTTTGGGTTATCCTTTGAGATCGAAGAATAGCGACTATGGTGATCCCACACTTCAGCTTGACTCTGATACCTACTATGATATGCCTCTTGTATACACCTCAAAATGGGTTGGATAATCTAATTAATTAAATACAATTTATTTGATTAATTGACTCCTTTAATTCATCTACTATTAAATAAATAGAAATATTTATTTATATAGTTCATGTTTAAATTCTTCTATCTTTATCATATTATTTTCCTCTTAATTAAATAAAACAATTTAATGCTTTGTTTTATTTAATCATCTAATTCTTCTATTATTTCATCTAAATTAAGTAAACAAATTTAATACTTTGTTTTATTTAATTATTAAATTCTCTTATTTATTCTATCTTAATCACATCATTCTATCTTAATTAAATAAATAAGTTCACATTCATTTTTTTAATTTAATTATCTATTTCTTCCATCATATTTATTTAATAAACAACTTACTATAGTTTGATTTATTAAATTAAATATCTTTTTTTTGCTAAAATTGGAATAAACCAAATATTTAGTGCAAGCATATTTCTATAGCTAATCATATCCACCTACCAAATTAGATATTTGATATCTAATTAATTCAACTCGATCTTCACAGAAAATTTGGAGACAAATTGGAGACAAATTATAGGAAAACTTATTCATCTTCTTCCATTGATTCTGCCTATCCTCTGGCTGAATTTTTTCATGGGGAGGAACAATATCGATAATCATCTTAGGCTTCTTCATCTTTCACCATTGAATTCTTCAAATCAAATCTAGACCTTTTCTTTGCTTCCCCTTCTCAAATGTGTTGTCAGGAATCTATAAATAAAACCTCTTTCTACAAGAAATGGATCTGAACTTTGTGGAAACTTACTCTATAGAAATATCAATTGAGCAATCAAGAACTTTAGCAAATAGAAATAGAAAATAGCATATCATTTAGTTTATAATCATGTATTTGATTATATATTGCATCTTAATATAGCATCCACTATCATATCACAACATATAACTTTCATTATCAACAATCAATATCATAACTTTGTACATCATATAGCTTGCATATCATTTAGCAATCATATAGCTTATCATTCTCATTCTCTATATTGGAATTTTAATAGTCATAGTGCTTATAAAATTTGAGAGCCCTATGATTTAATAAATCTTTGGAGATAGAGAGCAATATGACGCTTTCAATAGATTTCTTACTTCTATTAGATTAATCTTTGTTTAAATCTATTGATAAAATGTCTTATTGATTGTGTTTGTTATTCATTTACACATATTTTACACACATTAAATTGGTGCCCACTGTGGGGCACAAAAATCCCCATTTTAACATCTTTTTTGAAAAGTATGCTTGTAGGCTTCTAATGTGTTTTGTCTTAGGACGATCAAATTTTTTTATGGCACATACGATGGATCTTTTAGAAAATCTAAGCATTGTTACAACGCATCCACAAAATATTCTGGTGCATACAACCCCTATTCTGACTCATCCAAGTTTTTATTTCACTAGTCAGGGAGTTTTCTTTCAGCGCATTGACTTAGTCTTTTAGCACATCCATCAATTTCTATAGCACATAGAACTTTTATTATAGTGCATTTACATTTTTTTTAGCACATGTGATAACTATTGTGGCACATCTAAGTATTTTATAGAGTTTTAAAAATCTAAGGACTAATTTCTATTTTCTGTGTTCTAGGTGCAAAATATGCTTGTCAAAGATAATTGTTGGAAACACTTATGCTAGTCAAAGACAAAAATTCACAAATTACTAGTGATGTTTTTAGGGATTTAATTTTCTTATTGCTTTCTTCCTTTGGTTAAGATAGTGCATCTAGCTTAATTAAAGAAATAGCTTAAACCTCATGTTCTCTAAGTTTTGAAAGCAATAGGCTTATGCTGTCCCCTTAACTGGGTGATCAGAATGCTAGACTTTCTATCCTACTTTACTAACACCTTTAGAAGGCTTGTCATATTGGAAAAAAGTACTCACCCTATGGGAATGACCTAAGTGGGAACAACCAAAGCCAGGTTTTCCAACCCACTCTAATCAAAAGTGAATTTGGGGAAACCCACAATTCAATGAAAATGTGTAAGATAACCATCCCCAAAATATTAATTCTAAAGATTGGGAGGTCTTGTGAGGGAGTTTATCATTTTCCCCTCTGAACGGATACCCTTTCTAAGAACTTTAGTGTAGAATCCAACTGTGTTAGTTTACAAAAACTTTTTATATCACGGTGCAAGGGGAGGGAAAAATATTCCCCCAAGACACTCACCATATAACTATCAGAGACCATGGCCAAAAGTGGAGGATTCAACTTTGTTAAGACTCAGGAAAGGAAAAAATATGGGCACCTTCTAGGGGGTGGCAGGGCTGTGTGAGCTGACATAGTTGCAAGCTGTGGGTTGTGATATTCTTGTAGACACTAAAAAAATTCTTAAGTTCGCGAGCGTCATTTTTCTTAGTCGTTGTCCTTCGATAATTGAATAAATTTAATTATTCAATTAGGTTTGACCGCATTCCTCTATTAATTAAATAATTTTTAATTATTTAATTAATTCACCTTTTCATCTTTATTATATCCTGATCAATTAAAAGTATTTAATTGTGTCACTAATATATCCCTTTCTTCAATAATTAAATAAATCATTTTTTTATTTGACCTTTTATTCTTCTATAATTAAATAATTGTCAAAATTATTTAATTGTGGTTCATTCCTCTCTTTTGGATAAATAATTCAAATTAATTATCCAGGTCTAATTTCCACCTCCCCATTTAATTAAATTGATTAATTTAATTAAATGCTCATTTTTTAATTTTATCTAAGTAAATAATTTGGATAAATTATTTATTTGCCACTTGTCATTTTCCTCCATTTTGAATAAATAATTTAAAATTATTGCACCTCCACTTAGTCAAAGATGCTCTATCATAATCCCCTGTCATAACATTCATTTCTATCATAGCCTGCATGTCTTGCATGTTTGTCATAGCTACCAGGCGTCATAGTTGTCAGCGTCATAGCTTTTCCATGCATGGCATATTCTTGGTGCATCAATTCTAGACCGTTGATCTTGGCATCTTTTTTGAGACTTAATCTCAACCATCCATTTCGTAACATCTCTCTTATGCATTCTCATCCATTGATCTTGGAATCTTTCTAGAAGATTAATCTCAACCGTCCATTCGAATGGTTGTCTATAAAAGCAACCTTCCTTCTCCATTTCCATTTTGAACAGCTAATTATCTCCAACTTTCTTGCTACCATTTGCAGGTTTTTCACATGTGTTTGAACAAATATAAGGGAAAAGTTGCATAACAAGAAGGAGAGCAAGAGAAAGAATCAACCATAATGGGGAGTGATTTCTTTTATGTTTTGCATTTTTTATTCTCTCCATTATTTGTTTTCTCTTGTTGGATGTGGTTTAATAGCTTACTAGTGTTGGCTGTCACTTTATCTATGCTATTTTATTTCTAATCCCATCTCACATTTGGTGAACCTAACGTGAATCTTATAATTTTGCAGAGAAACTAGTTTGTTTTCTTCTTTGTTTTCATTGTTTTGTAGGATACAACCAATAATTCATATGAAATTCCGTCATCTTCTTTTGAGCACAAAAAAATGGACAAATAAAATCTTTTAAAATTATTATTTGAGGTTTGTAGGCCCCATTCTTAGCTTTTCAGAACTTCAAACAGTTTAAAATTTTGTTAAGATTTGAGAAAGTTATAGTCGTTTTAGTGATCACAATTTTTTACAATTTAGCTCTTAAAACCCGAATTTTCTTTTGTTTGTAACACTTTTGTCTTGCAAGATTTTATAAAACATTTTCTGGGTTTTGAAGGTCTATGTCTTAGCTTTCCATAGATATCTACGGTTTGAAAAAAAAAAAATTGGGAAAGTCATCACTATTTTAGTTTGTTGTTTTCATTTAAGTTTTTTTACTAATATTTTGTTTGTAGCATGTGGCTTTGGAGTGGGGCTCAAAAAAACTGCTTCTTTTGGAGCAACAAAAAAATTGAGCTCCTATTTTTTAGTTTGTTTAATTTCTTTTTCTTAGTTTAGTTTAGTCTCTTCATTTTCTAGTTTAGTTATTTACTAACTTTTAGTTTGGTTTTTAATCTCTTGTTCTAACTTAGTTTTTTGTAGCTTTCTCGTTGGTCCAAGACATTTATGAAACTACTAATTTGTGGTTTTACAGCTTCGTTAGTCAAAGACTCATTTCTCAAACAATGTGTTTGTGATTTCTAGTTTAGAAAACATTTCCATTGGTGCATTAAAATGAACATGTGCTTGATTCTATCTAACTATGCTTGAAAGTGGTAGGTGATTATGCTCTCACCTTGTGAAAACTAGGTGATCAGAAAATTAGACCCACTTTATTTTTTGTAACCTTTAATACTTTGTAATCGAAGTATCCTCTCCCCTTGTGCTTTCGGGTGATCCTGGGTGTAAGAGAAACTATTACTGACTCTAGAACTTGGGCTTGTTCTGGTGGGAAAAGTACTCACCCTAGGGCGACTTAGACCGGTAGCACCCTAAACCCGAGGGACATCCAGCCGGTATATAAAAGTGGATTCTCGGGGAAAGCCTAAGAATCACATGTATGGTTATGACGAGTTGGATCCAAAAGGGGACTCTCATCACATGGATCATGCCCTACGAACGAAATGCCTGTACTAAACACCTTTTGTTTTAGAGGCCAACCATTCTTCAACCGTTGCTTGGTATAGTGTAGGGTACAATATCATGCCCGAAGACACTCACTAGTGATCCCCTTGAGTCGAGATAGCAGTTCTTGGGAAGTCACTACCCAAGAATTCAAAGTTGGTGTGCTCGAATGATGTTAATGAGTTGTGGAGGGGAGCCAATGCCACCAAACTTCTAAGCTATCCACTCTCGAGAAGGAAAGGTGTTTAGCACCAATCTGGGGTATATCGGTGGGCTATATCAAGTATACAAACCCTTGGCCTATCGACCTATTAGGATTGTTCTTGTCTCATGTGCATTTGCATACACTGAAACATCATGATTATCAAATTTTCAAATAATATTTACCACATTCATAAATCTGAACACAAACAATCGACCTCAAACAAACATCACACTTAGTAACTTGCAACACCTCAAAACATTTCCAAAACCATCAACCAAACATGTCTAACTGCTATCCTCCATATTCACCCTCAACCTATGAACGAAACCAAAGGATTGAATATCTTGACCATCGTTTGAAAGAGCTTGAAAAACAACTTGAATCCCAACATTTGAATGAAGTGATGTAGTCATCTCATAAGCCTTTATCCTTACCCAAAACTACATCATCCAAGTTCAATATCCATGATTTTCTGCAAAGGCTAAATGAGAAACCTAAATCTCTGTCCTTAAACACAAATAATCTTGAGAAATCCTACCATGTCATGCATCTATCTTCATCCCCCATAATTCAAAATAAACCTCATGAGTCTTTCACCCAAGTTAATGAATCTATTCAACCATCCTCTCCTATCATGCCATCTACATCCAATGATTAATGTCAATCTCTTAGTCCAAAGCATGCTAGCATAAACTCCCTTGCACATCAAGATCAAAGCATTATTTTCACTTCATCCAATGATACCAAAATTCCACAACCCCTTCCAATCTTTGACCAACATCCCATCTCTCAAGAACCTCACAATGATCCCCTTATCTCTTTTTGTTTCATTCAAGATGATTCCCTTCCATCTCAAGAGAAAAGTATCCTTCCAAGTCCTCCTTCCACCTCAGCTAATGAATCCATACCATCTCATGATTCCATCATATCCAATGATCAAGATATGTGTTCCACAAAATATCAGGATTCCCTTCCTCATCAAGATCAAGATAAACCTCCATTCAAGGATACCCTTTCCTTCCATGATGATTTCCATCCTTCTCATGATCAATATATTCCTTTCATACCACTTCATGATGATTCCATACCTAATAAAGAGAAAGGTAATCCATCTCCTACACCTCGTGATCCTTTTCCAAGTCAAGATCAAATTACCCCATCACCCCCATGTCAAGATCCTATCACACATCCTAATTCGCCTCATGACCTCAATCCTCCACAAGAGTCTATCACCCCTATTCAAACTATCCATGAACCCCTTACCTATCAAATGGGTTCTCTCACTTTTATCCAAGGTGGTTTACTCGAAGATCTTGTTATTCCTTCCATATCACAACCACCTCACGATGGACTTGCATCTTTTTTCATAAATAATATATATCTCATTGGAAAATGAATGTGTCAAAGTATGAAATACAAAGGAAAAGGATTAGGCATTCATGAACAAGGTATCATAGAACTCCTTTATATCCAATAAAATCCATATTATTATGGCCTTGGTTATACACCTCACGCTCAAGACATTGGTATCCATCGTAAGTTCAAATTCCATCAAAATAAACCTAAGTATCCTAGTCCATCAAACCTTCCATCTATCCTTTGTCCTTATCATCCAAACCCTAGTTCATCAACCCTTCCATCCATATTGGGGCCCTACATCCCTTCATCTCCTATTCATCAAGAACAATAAAGGCACACACCCTTGATGTCCTCTCAAAATTCTACCTACATTAACCCATCCATAAGACCTCCATATCATTCATCTCCATACACCCATCCCATTGCTTTTTGAAGCAATTTGGGTGCCAAATGTCAAAATCTTCCATATCAAAATCCACATGTATCAAAGGAATCAACATGTCTCCTTGAAGAGCCATGCAAAAATAAAAGAAAATTTTATCCCAAGTCAAAATAAAAATCCAAAAGGCCACAAAGGCCCATCAAGTCAAAATAAAAATCCAAAAGGCCACAAAGGCCCATCAAGTCAAAAGCAAAAAATTCAAAGGCCACAAAGGCCCATAAATCAAGAAGAAAAATTTCAAAGGCCACAAAGGCCCATAAAGCAAAAAGAAGAATCTCAAAGGCCATAAAGGCCCATGAATCAAAAATAAAAGTCAAAAGCTATGTGGATTCCTAAAAGTCTCGTAGAAGAAATAAAATCTAAATTGACATCCAAATTTGCTAATCCAAAAGTTTCCTCCTATCGTCCATCTAAAAATCTATCACCTTCCAAATTCATTTTTCCTCCATCACTCCACCACCCTTCAAGGTGTGTGCCAATGTTGATCTTTCCATCCTTTCCATCTATCCATCAACAAGCCTTACAACCTCCTATCCATTATCCAACATACATCCCCCATTATCCTCCTTTAATCGAAACCTTTGTATAAGTCCTTAGCTTCTTCCATCATACCATTAATATACCTATGTTTATGAGTCTAATCCTTCTTTCCATGGTTTATTAGAGCACATATTCGAGGGATATTAGCCATGAAACTTGATGCTTGATTCCTCCCTCCATCTCCCTATCATGCATATATTACCTTCCATATCCATATCCTATCTTCCATATTCCTCTTGTACTCTACACTTGGGGGAAAGTTTCATCCATTCTTTCATTCATATCCATTATCCTCTTTACGTTCATCCTTTACCTTTCCACCTTTGATCTTGACAAGATTAAGGATCTTCTTGAACATCGTATATCTTATCCTATACACTTTATCCATATCTTTCGTACCATATCCTTCACCGTATCCATATTCCACCATCCTATCTTAATGCATCCTTTCTTCCCTTCCTTGGTCTTGATGAGGAATAGGAGAAAAGTACTTAGGCATTGTGTCCATATCTTATCAATCTTGATCATCCTATTCATTATCCTTATCTTTCATTCTTCCATTTCATATCTCCTAGCTTATCAAAATCCATGTCCCATTTCCTTTGTTTCTTCTTGATGAGATTAGGGGAAAAATTACAAACGCATGCTTTGGATTCCCTTTCATATCCTTGTGTGTTACCATTCCATCATAGAACTTTCACATCCTTATCATTTATCCATGATTAAATTACCTCCAATGTTGGTCATCATGTCCCTTTGCAACCTTGAATCTTATCATGCTAATCATATTTGAGCCTAGCTATAAAACATTATCCAATCCTCATATTTTTTGTTAATCAATCATAAACAATCATCAATCTTAATTTACTTAGAGGAATCAGTGATCCTAAGTACTTATCATCAACATGCCTTATGGAATCAATCATTCTTGACATCCAATCAACGAACCATTATCATATTTTGACAAAAATATATGTTGCTTGGGTGACATGTTTTGCAATGAATCTTTCATTTTGATCTATCATTTATCCATGGTTGCATTACCTATATTGTGGAAGATATTATTCCTTCAATCAGTCATATCACATTTCATTTCACTCCATCTTTAAAACTCCAAAAAAAAATAAAAAAATCATAAAATGTCCTGAAATAATCCAGAAAAAATCATAAAATGTCCTGAAAAAATCCAAAAAAATCATAAAATGTCCTGAAATAATCCAAAAAAACCATAAAATGTCCTTAAAAATCTAAAAAAAACATAAAATGTCTTGAAATAATCTAAAAAAAAATCATAAAATGTCCTAAAATAATCCGAAAAAATCATAAAATGTCTTGAAATAATCGAAAAAAATCATAAAATGTCCTAAAAAACTCCAAAAAAATCATAAAATGTCTTGAAAAAATCCAAAAAAACATAAAATGTCCTGAAGAAATCCAACAAAATCAAATATTCCAAAAATCCCCAAAAAATAAAAAAAATCAAAAAAACGGTGACACTTTTAGATCACCACACAGCTTTGAACTTCAACAAAATCAAAACATGCAAGTGTTGACAATCAAGAAAACATTATAACATATATATCAATCCACCTTTTAAATCCAACCAAACACATAAACTGTAAGAAGAATCATTTTTACATTGAAGCAAGACTCATGTTTGTTTGTTGATCTTTGCTTATTTTATGGTTTTATCTTTGGTGACATGTCTTTTAGCTTCTTCAGAATGTCTTTGACTAGAGAGGAAAGGATGGGGCATGTTCATTTGTTTGTTGTTTGTTGATTGTTTTTTATTCACAAGATTAGTCATCTTAGGACATGGTTGTCTAAAACCATCGAGGACCTATGAGTCTAATGTGGATGAGAGCATTCCTTATCTGATAGTGTCTTCCATGTAATAAGTATTCAAGTCATGATCTAAGGTTCTTATACCTAGATGCTTATACTTCATTACTAAATAAAAATGCAAACATTATTCAAGTCATCTAGATGTTCATGTTATCTAGACGCTTATACTAATTTGCGACATAATAAGCCCAATGATGATAAAATCACTTAAATGGTACAAGAGGCTTCATCACCTTCGTTATCTTCCATCTTGCATTTAATTTTCTTCATCTTTCTTGTCGTAGAGAAATCAATCAGTTGCTTAACTTACTATTATATGTCTCTTGAATCAAATCTCAAATTAATCAACCCTGCTTCTTGAAATTTCATGTCCCCTTAATCAATCAGTCAATCCATCATTGTAGCACCTTGTCTTGCATAAGCATAATTCTCGATCAATTTAAGTAGCTCAATCAGCTTCATCAACTTGGCTATACTGATCATTTCCATCAATTGTTCAGTTACGCCCATCAACTTTGCATTTTCATCAAAATGTACATCACTGCTTTATCACTTGTGCAATATTAGGTATCTAATCACTTTCTAGAAATCTATCGAGAGATTAATCTTCTTACAATCTGTTCGATCAATCTCTCGAGGTGCATATCATTCTTATCATAATCCTTACCAAGATATCTTTGGGGCATGTATCAGTTGATCAATCTTTTCTTTGAAACAATGCGACAAGCTGCATGTCTCAAAGAGGGAAAAAATGTAGACACTAAAAAATGTCCTAAGTCCTGCGAGCGTCATTTTTCTTGGTCGTTGTCCTTTGATAATTGAATAACTTTAATTATTCAATTAGGTTTGACCACATTCCTCTATTAATTAAATAATTTTTAATTATTTAATTAATTCACCTTCTCATCTTTATTCTATCCTGATCAATTAAAATTATTTAATTGCCTCACTAATATATCCCTTTCTTCAATAATTAAATAAATCATTTTTTTATTTGACCTTTTATTCTTCTATAATTAAATAATTGTCAAAATTATTTAATTGTGTTTCATTCCTCTCTTTTGGATAAATAATTGAAATTAATTATCCAGGTCTAATTTCCACCTCCCCATTTAATTAAATTGATTAATTTAATTAAATGCTAATTTTTTTATTTTATCTAAATAAATTATTTGGATAAATTATTTATTTGCCGCTTGTCATTTTCCTCCATTTTGAATAAATAATTTAAAATTATTGCACCTCCACTTAGTCAAAGATGCTCTATCATAATCTCCTATCATAACATTCATTTCTGTCATAGCCTGCATGTCTTGCATGTCTATCATAGTTATTAGGCGTCATAGTTGTAGACACTTGAAAATGACCTAGGCCTACAAGTCCTATTTATACCACTTTCATCCTAGCATAATTATGACATTTAATTATGCCCTTGGTCCACATTCGACTATTAATTAAATAATTATTATTGTTTAATTAATTCATGTCTTTTTATTTTTCAGGATTATTAAATAAATAAATTTTATTTATTTATTCAATACATCTTTAATTGCCTAAAGTCTTCCTTTAAGGGAATTTATGCATGTGTCACAGCGCATTCATTGTTTACCCTAGAAAGCTACATTTGGCACGCAGAATGAAAAAATTACAAAGGAGGATAGGGGTCACACCGCTGGCTTTGAGCCCTCTAGTCGTCTAAAAGTCCGCACGATCTTGCCATGGTGCTCTGTCATTGGAATCACCATCCTCGTTGCATTGTTTTTCGCTCTAAGCTCTCAAAATTTATAAAGTGAATAGTAAGAATGAATTGACTTTTACCCTTTGTCAACCTATTTATAGAAGTCAAAATGACATCAATTAATTAGGTTAGTACTGGATGCTCATTTCACCAACTTTGACTATCCTGTTGGTCGCTTTAAACATGTTAGAATCCAAAACCGACTGTCCATCATTTTTTTATTCATCAAATTGACTATTCGGGACCCTTTCCAAATTTTCTTGTCGCTGACCCAAAATTTAAAAAAAAATCCGAGGGGCCATTGATACTCTATACCTTCACTGGGGCATGGCTTTGACTTATTTTCTTTGTCACAACGCGACAAGTGACATTATGAAAAAGAGATACTCTATACCTTCACTGGGGCATGGCTCTGAATTATTTTCTTTGTCACAACGCAACAAGTGACATTATGACAAAGAGGGGAAAAATATAGACACTTGAAACTGACCTAGGCCTGCAAGTCCTATTTGTACCGCTTTCGTCCTAGCATAATTATGTTCTTGGTCCACGTTCGACTATTAATTAAATAATTCATTATTGTTTAATTAATTCATGTCTTTTTATTCTTTAGGATTATTAAATAAACAAATGTTATTTATTTATTCAATACGTCTTTAATTGCCTAAAGTCTTCCTTTAATTAAATAAATTTCATAATTTATTTAATTACTTTAATTCGTTAATTCTTCCTCATTACTAAATAAATAAATTTCATTTATTTATTTAATATGTCACTAATGCTCATAATTAAATAAATTCATTAATTTATTTAATTCTTAACCATATCTTCTAAATTGAATAATTAATGTTTAATTCTTTAATTGTCTCAATTAATATTCCTCTCATTTTAAATAAATGAAATTATTTAAAATGTCATCACATTCTTAACTAATGGTCCATTTTGGTAAATAATCTGAAAAAGATTATTCATTGTCTCACAAAATTTATATTTTGAGTTGATTTAATTCAAAATGGTAGCTTCCTTCCAAAAAATCAAATAAACTTATTTGATTTATCCCATTTATGAATTAAACCATTATTTAATTCACAAGTGAACATTCCACCATGAGTTAAATAATTGGTATTATGCCCACTAACATATTTATTTATTCCCATTAACTTATTTATTTATCCCACTTTCCACCCCACCAAATAAATAATTAAAACAATCTTTTGTGTCATCACCATTTATGAATTAGACCATTATTTAATTCATAAGTGGGCATTCCACCTTCTATCTTTGTGATTTTTTTTAATCTCACAAAGTGAGCTATCTTATCTTTTTAATTTTTAAAATATTTATTTTTAAAATTAATTATCTCATCTTCTCTCCACCACTGATCTGGTTTTCTCAGATGACATATTGACCATTCATTTAAGGATTTTTCCCTAACCCTAATTAGGGATGGTCAGATTTAATCTTGGCCTCTGATTTTAGGTTTCTGTCAAAATTCAATCTTTTCCGTCCATTCAAAATTGTGTTTTCTATAAAATGTCAATTTTGTTCATAATAAAGGGGGCTCTTTGATCTAAAAGAGACTCTTGGGACCCTTGGGACTCTAGGATCTATGAGAGGCATTATAGTCATTTAGCTACTTTTCATTGTCATAGGCATAGGAATTTAAGATTCAAATCCTTCAAAGCTTGTTTAGGACATTGACATAGTCAAAGATTTCTCACACACTCATAGTCAAAGATTTCTCACACACTCGATCTAAGAGCAACACAATCAGCAAGTTAGAAGGTGTAATGGAGGTCAGCCATGGAGATTGAAGACATTGGGTGAGATTGTTCTAGTTTCCGTGTTTTCATTTATATTTCCTTTGCACTTCATTATTTCTTTGGGTTTATGCTTTCAATTCATTGCTAATACATTAATACCTGAAAATAACGCTTAGATACATTTGGTGAACCTGACGTGAATGAATATTTTTTTGTAGCTTTTGTATGGTTTTGGTTTTCATGTTTTCTTTTGCAGGTACAGGTACGACATGACACACTTGACATTTATTGTAATGCATTAGATGCGTTGCGACGCATTCAAGAAACCAAATGACGCAAATGCTTTGACGCACCATAATAAAAGTCCAAAATGCCGCATTTGCATGATTGAGTCGCATATGATTCTCTGAATGACACATTTGACTTGATGTGACATATTTGCTTTGGTGTGATGTATTCACTTGGCAATGTTTTGTTCTCATTTCCATTCGAATTTTTGATATATTTTTTTGTTCTGTCTGTTTCCTTTAATGTTCTGGATTTATTTCTAACATTCTACCTAGTAAAGATTTTTGTGTTACTAATTGCATTTTGCAGCTTGTGGCGGTTACATTTCGTAGGTCTAAGATAATTTGATAAAACTCTTAACTTGTGGTTTGCAGGGTCGAACGTTGAAGACTAAACATGACGTGAACCTGACTCTATTTTCTGTACGGTTTGGTGTATTTTCTGTCATTTTTGTAGGTACATGAATGGAATGACATAGTGGTTTTTTTATCGTGACGCATCTGATGCATCGCGACACATTCGAGCACCCAAACACTGCAATCGATCTATCATGATGGGTGATCCCATAATAGTGGTTTATAATTTTTGGCCAAACTAGACACTGAATTTATTATTTTTAACTAAATCTTCACATTCAGGCACCTATAGCGGCTAAACTGTGAGGAATTTGAAGATGGTGCAAACTAGAGTCTCATCAAATTTTGTCTGTAGATTCTAAAAATATTTTTTTCAAAATTTTTGGAATCAAATTACGCCTCTTTTCCATCTCCCACAAAATAGATTTTTTGAGAAAACAACATTTTTAAAAGTGGCACCGTATAACACAACTTTTTCCCTGAAGGATAAAATTCTAATTCTTTCAAATTTAGATTTGTAACTCTGATATCTAGTGCTTCCACTTGGTTAGATAGTTTTTTATTGAATATTTTTTCCTTAATCAAGTTTCAAAGTCAAATAAATTACAATTGAGACACAGGCGACTATATAACATGTAATTTTTTGTATATGTCAAAATTTAATTTAATTTTTTTTGTTGGATCAAGGACTTCAATATCTGGTGCACTCATATTTTTCAAATTTTTATTTTGATAATCTTCTATTTTTCCACATGTGAAGAACAAAGAAATTCATTTTCGATGAAAAACCTATGTTTAATAAAACTTAAAAACAAATACATAACAAAACCAAAACATATTAAAATTATACTCATTGGATAGCTTGTTCTGAGGAATACCATAATCATTTGAAATAAATTTTAAATGAATTCATTTGATCCCCAAAAATCTAAATCAAATGTGATTTTTTATTAGCATTTTGATAGGTGTAAAGGAGACACATTTATAGGTATGGTTTAAAACTAGGGGTTCTATCCAAGGGGGTTTGATCTAAGGTGATTTGATCAAACCCTCTTCAATTGGAATCCTTAAAATGGAATTTTTTAAGGCTTAAATCATTATATTTTCTAAAATATGTGATTTCAGCTAAAATTCGTTCTCTCAGAATTGTAAACCACTATTATGACAGACACCCGATGCATTTGATAGACAAAGCAATGCATTTGCGATATCGAGCCACATGTGACAGACGAAGCAACGCATTTGTTCTGTCGTGACACATTTGACTAGTAATGTTTTTTGGTTATTTTTTGTGTCCTTGTTATTCTGGTTATTTTTATGTACTCTTCCTAGCATAGGTTTTTTGTGTTACTAATCAGGATTGCAGCATTTGGTGGTTACTTTCTGTCCCAAGTCAAAGGAAAACATTCAAACTACTAATGTGTGGCCTTGTAGGTTTGAACATCAAAGACTAAACATCAAAACAATGTGCCTGTCTTTTTTATTAGTATAATACACATTTCCTTTTGATGCAATTAAAATGAACATGTGTTTTTGCTATGTCTGAGTGTGTTTGCAAAATGGTAGGCGAGTATGCTCTCACCTTGTGAAAACTCGGTGATAAAAAAACTAGACCCATTTTTGTATGTCATTACCCTTACAACTTAGTAATCGAAGTATCCTCTCCCCTTGCACTGTTGAGTGATCCTGGGTGTAAGAAAACGGTTACCAACTCTAGAAATTGGGCTTGCCTGGGGATTTCATCACCCCAACATGACTCAAACCAGCAATGGAGCTAAAGCCAAGCTACCCTCGACCAGTATATAAATGTGAATCTTAAGGGAAAACCTAAGATTACAAGTGCGGATGTGTCATACGAACAGAGTTGTACTCCCCTAAACCCTGTTGAGCTTAACCTCTTCAGGCTGGAGTGCCACCTAATTGGTGATTAATCTCTTGCCCCATGTATGGCCACTTGAACGGGGGTCTCGAACTAAACACCTTTGTGTAGTAAGCCAAAAACCTTCTATTTTCTAGCACAACACCAGTTGGTGTGAAGGCATCCACACTTTCGCATTTTGTAGTAGAGGTGATCAATCTGCCATGGGATTTTCATGGGGGTTGGAAGCTTGGTTTGAGAAGAGAGTGCACTATAAGGGGGAGCCCATGCAGCTAAGCTTTTGAATTCACACACTATAGATATGCAGTTGGGGAAGCCCATGTGGAATCTAGCGAATATTGTATTAGCCTAACCTAGGATTGTACTTATCTTATGTGTGCTTGGTTACATTCAAAACACTGTGCTTGTCAAGTGCTTTCTAGACTCACCACATTTAGGGGTTTGAACAAAACATTTACCATTAGACAAATCAAATCTTCATACAAAGTCAAATCTTGAGTCTACACCTTGTCAATCATTTGTTAAACATTGGTTCTAAGGAGATTTTGTCAGAAACCAAATTTGAAATTGCTCAAATTTTTGACCTTTAGTTTACATTCTTGATCATCGATTTCATCCTTCATTTTTTGTTAGTTGCATACATTAGGTATTAGTTTGTCCCTAGGTGTTCCATCTTGCATACTTCGGATTAGGAAAATCTTAGCACAATTAGCAACATCATTGCTTTGAAACTAGGTTCTCTTGGACTTTATAATCAATCCATGTTTCAGTCATTGCCCCTTTTGTGAGACTTTTCCAACTCAACAATCTAGTTAGGAAAACTCACTAGTCATTTTGGCCTTGTCCTTGTCCTTTTCAACAAAGTCCTTTAGTAACCGAAATTGAAAACAAAGATTGAGCTTAGAAGTGCTTAGGTATCCTTATCTTAAGTTGCATGGTAAGTTTAGACATTGCATATTTTATTCCCAAAAATCCAAAAACATTGTTCATCCTAGTCATCATTTTAAACTTAGGTCTTGCTTAGTGTCATCCTTGCATTTAGTTGTCATTTTCCTTCAAGCAATCTCATTTTATGGTGGAAACTAGACTCCAAAAACAAAAATGGAAAATGGAAAATGCTAGACAAGACCCTACTTCCACTACCAACAACCCCACGTATGACACCAATTGGACTTTTGATGATCCATTCAGCAAAAAAAATAATCAACCTCTCACAAAAATACCATCCTCATCAAATAGTCCATTTGAACCATTCTTACATAAGGATGAGTATGGTCAAATACTTAAGGAAAACCTAGAGGTAGTAGCACAAGATACAGAAGCCTCTCAATTTGTAGAATAAATGATCCTATATGACAGAGATAAATACTTAGTCATACTCCTAAGTCAAGGAGCTAAGTTAACTCAAGGATTCGACATTAACACGTTGAGATCAACATCTCCTAACCCTAACGTCCACGATGCACACAACATGACAAATAGTGGTCAAACTCCAAACGCTACGAGCAATACTTTCTTTGACACCACGAAGAGAGTGCATGCTACCTCCAACATTCCAAACAACTCCAACACAATAAATGCCACATCCATTGAAGGATCACGAGCTACCACAATAGTAATTACCACGAGGGCATCATCAAGTCACAACAATCCCCCCTGACAATCACACCTACTACCATGAGCACACCTTTGACATATCCGCTCATTGGTATTTCACAAAATCCTTTGGAGGAGCAAAAGATGTATCTTTATCCTAGGACAACAACAAAATGTTAATATGACAACACAGTCACATGTAATCGCCTCCCAAGGATCTTCTACAAACATTCCCCTTGGACAACCTCAACCATTGGGACAAGATGGCCAAATGAAAACCTATGGCATCATTAGTGCATCACAATATTCCCCAAGCAATGACACAAATGGTTGGG
Organism: Sequoia sempervirens; assembly: GCA_007258455.2. Taxonomy (NCBI): domain Eukaryota; kingdom Viridiplantae; phylum Streptophyta; class Pinopsida; order Cupressales; family Cupressaceae; genus Sequoia; species Sequoia sempervirens. Next base: position 297,868,589 of record VDFB02281492.1, read on the forward strand.
AGACACATCCCAACCTACTCATCTCGGATTCATACCCACCAACAACACACCAACCCGAACACATCATACATGTCACAATAGTCCATCCCTCCACAATATATCAATATTCACACACAAAAAATGGGGACCTATGGTGTACCAAGCAATCCAACGTGCATAACCACAAATAACCCTTTCATGGAGGCCTTACAAACAATATTGATGGGCCTAGAGAAAACTATCCAAAACATACAAATATCAGGCAAGAAATTAGAAGTGTCATACGATCTAAACGTATACCCATTTGACATGAGCCTATACATGCCTCCATTTCCTATGGGATATGTGTCACCCAATTTCACAAAATACAGAGGCAAGACAAACCCCATCAAACATGTTTGTGAATTTGCAACCAATTGTATGAATGTCGCCTATGAACAAATGTACTTGATGAGACTTTTCCAAAAATTTCACAGGTCCTGTCTTTCAGTGGTTCTCCACTCAAAAGGATATCCAAAAATGGGATGAGCTAAAACAAAAGTTCATAAAAAATTACACATACAACATTGACATGGACACCTCTATTGCTAGCTTGTGCAATCTCACACAGGAGGATGTTGGTGAGACATTCATCCCATTCTTTCAAAAATGGAGAAGTTTAGCTAGTCGATGTCATATTGACATACCTGAAAGGGAAAAGGTTGACATGTTTGTGCAAACACTCCTGGCACCCCTAAGATATGCATTGCAAGTACATTGTTGCACAAACTTCACGGACTTAGTTGAAAAGGGGGTCTAAATCGAGAAAGCCCTTATCGCAAAAGGAGAACTAAGGTATGGTCCCAAAAACGCAAATGCAAATCCTCTTGCCGACAAGAATAAATACTAGGTAAAAAATAAACATGTTACAAATGATGGCATTGTTGACGCCAAGACTGAAAACATTGTGGGTCTTGTACTGGCCCTAAAAGGGGTTCAATAGCAAAGGAAACCAACAACGACATTGACACCTACCAATGTTCCTTCAAAGAACCAGAAAAATTAGACTAATTAGGGACAATACTGTCAGATAAGACAATTTCCTAGGGGTCACACATACACTTCTTTGGGTGAACCCATTGAAGAAGTCCTCAAGAAATGCCTCCAGAATGGGCTCATCACACTTCAAGAACCCAAACCATACGACCTAGGACAATTCAAACCAACATGGTGGAATGATAATGCATTTTGCGAGTATCATCGGGCAAAAGGACATACAACTTCTAACTGTCGACAATTGAAAAACTTAATACAAGATCTTATCGAAAGTCACATGATTGAGGTAGGTGGATCACAATTTGCCTCCAATTCAGATCATACTATCCACAAGAATCCACTACAGGACCATGGTTCTCATAATGCTTCCACGTCAGGTCCAAAGATAAACAATAATCATGCCAATTTTTCCCAAGCCAAGTACGACTATTCTGGCGGACCTATTATAAATAATGTTTGAACTAATGGTGAATACATTAATACCATTACGATCAAGAGAGCACCTCAGTGTAATGTTACTACTCACAATGGCAAGGTCACCATAGTTGGTCTACCTCCCGCTAGACAACCCAAAATCACCATACCTGGCCCATCTGCTAAACAACCAAAACTTGTCTCGGCCACAAAGCAAGGGCAACCCAAAAGTTAGTTCAACCTTATCGACTAGCTAGGAAAAACTCCCACGCAAATCTCTATACTTGAGCTGCTTCGTATCTCTCTTGCACACAAGGATATTCTAGATAAAACCTTGCAAGATTCGTCAGTCCCCAAGGACATTGATGTCAATCAGTTTGAAACCATGGTGGGATATCTCACCACGCTTCACCATGTGACCTTCTCGGATCAAGACTACTCATCGGCCAAGACCAACCACAATGATGCATTGCACATAGAAACTTTTGTCCATAAGCACAAAGTTAGATGGGTTTTAGCAGATGGCGGAGCAGGATTGAACATATGCTCCCTCAAAGTGGTTAAGGCTCTAGGGTTCTCTGAGGCATGCGTAGACCCAACAAAGAGTATAGTGATAAAAGTATATGATGATGAAGAATGCTCCTCACATGGCGTTATCTCTCTCCCCATCAGAGTGGGGCCAGTCATTGTGGACACAACTTGCCAAGTCCTAGATTTAGAACTACCATATAACATCTTGCTTGGTTGTCCATGGATTCATGCCTTAAAATCCATTCTATCCACATATCACCAATACCTAAATTTTCCATTTGACGGCACATAATAACCATATATGAAGACCCCAACCCTTTCCAATATTGTACCAACCTAAGGGGTATTTCTGAAAACCGAGTGCATATTAACCAAGAAGCACCTGGCTCCTCGTCATCCAACTACATTGACCCATCCACACTCATATCATCTTCCACATCCACTCCACCCATGTCTTCTACTACATCACCACCTTCCATAAACCCTAAGGCTGAATCCACTATCAAGATCCAGGACCTTGGCTATGGGTAGTTCAAACTACATATAGCATACAACATAACAACAATACCCAAGCCTCCAAAGGTATATGGTCAGCCATGTTTCAAAATGGAACTCAAGGAAACTCTCAAGGTTCCACCAAAAATAGTTTTTATCAAATGGGGAGATATGAGTAACAAGGACCTTGCTGATATAATAGGATGGATCTATAAGGATACTATCGCACTACCCCCATTACTAGTTCAAAAATATGGCAAGGGTTATGACATAATGAAGGCTAAAGGCTACGACAATACTAGTGGACTAGGAAAAAATAAAGCTAGATGAAGAGAACCCATAGAACCTTTCCAAATTCCAAAGTATCTGGGATTAGGGTTCAGATCACCCGATAATGATGATCGACATACCATTGGACTTTCAAGTGAGCAAGTACATGCTTCAGAAAATGTCGAGGCCACTAACGAAACCCCCATAGAAACTGACTCCCAAGAGTGGGAATTTGACTCAGAATGATCCTTAAGTGACTATTACCTTGATAATTTGTTTGTTGAAGCAGGGGAACCGACCTCTAAACAAAGATTTTGGAAAACATTTAAAATCGAGCAGGCACCAAATAGTCAAAGTCCCTTTACCACTCCCCATGAAATACAAGACCCACCATTTGAATCCCTCCAGTTCAATCCATTTGAAATACCAGAAGATACTGACAACCAAGACTCAAAGTCCTTCAACCCTTATTTTGCCAATGAATATGAAACTAGTGAAGGGGAATATTGGATAGAGTCTGATGTTGAGTTGGACAATCATAATCTCATTTACAATATCATTGAATCTATCTGCATGCTTTCCACATCCTCCACTCAATTCACTAACAATGATGATGGCATTTCCCTAGTTTATTTTCAGTTAGTCGATTGGGACCATCAAGGCATGCCAGTCCTGGATACATTTCAGAATGATGAGGCAATTTTACAATTTATGGGATTGCATGAGGGCATACCCAATGGTTATCATAAGTTAGTATTTTTCATTGATTTAGATTGCACGGTATACTTCAGCAAGACTGCTCCGTCCTCCAATCACAAAAGTAAAAATAAAATTAAAATAAAAAATGAAATGTCTCTAGGTGAAAATTGAAAGGCACCTTTTGATGACAAAATGGTAAAAACAAAGGACGTATATGTGGGTGAAAACCTCTCTAAAGTGCCCAAAGATGGAGGAATGGACTTTCTTCCCATGCAACAAGAGAAATCAGTTATGCTTATCGAAGACACTATAGAAGACAATAAAGCCACTGCAGGAGATCATAAAATGGTCCTTTTTGTTGCTTCACTGACTGAAGAAGAGAGATCAAAATTTCATAAGTTCTTTGCAGAACGTAAAACCAACTTTGCATGGTCCTATGTCAATATGCTAGGACTAGACCTAGAACTGATTTTACACCATTTACCATTATTTCCTAATACTAAACCAGTCAAATAGAAGTTGCGCAAAATGCATCCTCAGGTCGCTCTATTAGTCAAGGCCGAGTTGAAGAAACTTCTAGACACAAGATTCATATGGTCTATTGATTATGCAAAATGGATATCTAACTTGGTGCCAGTAACAAAGCCAAATGGAGTGATCCGTGTTTGTACAGATTTTAGAGACCTAAATAAGGCATGCCCAAAAGATGACTTTCCTTTACCAAATATTGATATCATAGTTGACCTCACAGCAGGATACAAGATGTTGTCCCTCATGGATGGTTTCTCTAGCTACAATTAGATTTACATTTCCCTAGAAGACCAGCATAAAACACCATTCACTTGTCCTTGAGGAACATACTATTGGAATGTCATGCCATTTGGTCTAAAAAATACAAGTGCTACATATCAAAGAGAAATGACCACAATATTCCATGACATGATGCATAAAATAATGGAAGATTATGTGGATGACCTTTTCGCCAAATCACTAACAAGGAAAGATCATCTGAAGGTGTTAGATATAATCTTCAAGAGGCTAGATGAATATAAGGTCAGACTGAATCCTAAAAAATGTGTCTTCGATGTCACATCTGGAAAATTGTTGGGATACATAGTGTCTCAACGAGGCATTGCGTTTGATCTAGCAAAAGTCAAAGCCATCATAGACATGCCTCTGCCTAGAGGAATCAATGAGCTCAAAACCCTACAGGGTAGAGTACAATCCATTCGACACTTCACAGCCCAATTGGCTGAAAAATTTCAACCCTTCCAATATCTCCTATGCAAGGGTATCCCATTTGTGTGGATAAATAAATGTCAAGAAGTATTTCAACACATAAAAGATTACTTATTGTCACCACCAGTCCTCATGCCACCCATTCATAGGAAACCATTGTTCCTATACATTTCTGCCACGACTTCAGTACTGGTGGCATTGTTAGCACATAACGACCATGAGGAAAAAGAAAGAGCTATATATTATATCAGTTAGACATTGGTCAGTTATGAATTGAAATACACACCAATTGAAAGAGCTTGTTTAGCTGTGGTCTTTGTAGCATAGAAGCTAAGACATTACATGTTAAGTCATCAAACACAACTGATAGCAAAGATTGACCCCCTCAAATATCTATTAAGTCGAACAGCATTAACAAGATGTCTGGAAAAATGGGTCATGATTATGAGTGAATATGACATTCAATATGTAGAAAGAAAGGAAATAAAAGGACAAGTCATAGTGGACCAACTGGCAGATGCACCCTTACAAAGTGATCACCTGTTAGTGGCAGATTTTCCAGATGAGTTGATATTCCATACAGAACCAAAGGCACCTTAGTGACTCTATTTTGACGGATCACACACAAATCATGGATCGGGGGCAGGAATCCTATTCATCACCCCTCAAGGAGATTCCATTCATAAGTCTTTCTGCATTTCCTTCCCATGCACCAACAATGTGGCAGAATATGAGGCACTATATGTCTATAGGGATTCTCAACTCGTCATCAACTAGGTTAATGATGACTATGACATAAAAGATGAGAAGTTGATGCCCTACAAATGGATGGTGGACAGTTTCCAAACATACTTTTATATGGTAACTTTTGAACAAATTTTGAGAACGCAGAATAAGGCAGCAGATGCAATGGCTACAACAGGCTCCCTACTTGACATACCAAGCCACGTGCCTTAGTTAGAATTCCTAATAGAATAGTTGTTGGTCCCTACCTATGACATTCTAGAGTCAGAGATGGTCTGCGAACTTGTTGGTCCCGACTCTCCCTGGTACCAAGATATTTATGACTACCTTAAGTCTCAAACCCTTCCACTGAACCTGTCCAATAACCAAAGGAAGTCTTTTATTTGAAAGGCCGCAAGGTATGCCATCGTTAGTGACACCCTTTATCGATGTAGCTTTGATGACACCCTCCTTAGATGTCTCAATACTAATGAAGCACATACAACCTTACGCAAAGTATATGATAGTATATGTGGGTCTCATTCGAGTGGTCCTATTCTAGCCAAGAAAGTAACGAGACTTGGGTACTATTGGCCAACCGTTGAAAAGGATGCAATAGAATATGTCAGGACTTGTCACAAATGTTAGATTCATAGTGATTTAATCCATGCTCTAGCACAGGAACTTTGGCCGATCAATTCTCCTTGGCCTTTCGCTCAATGGGGACTGAACCTCATGGGTAAGATTCATCTGACCTTGTCCAATGCCCATAAATTCATCATCACCGCCACTGAATATTTTATGAAGTGGATTGAAGCCATCCCTTTGACATACATAACCGACAAACAAATATCCAAGTTCATCCTTAATTACATCATTTTTTGGTACAGCCTTCCACAATCCATCATCACTGACAACGGACGTCTGTTTAAAAACCAAGACATTCGAGAGTTATGTGAGCGATTTCATATCCAACATCATTTTTTGTCTCCATATTATCCACAAGGAAATGGTCAAGCTGAGGCATCAAATAAAACCATTGTTAAAATCCTCAAAAAGACTGTTAGTGACGCTAGTTGTGACTGGCATATCATCCCTTGTACATTCATGACACACTACATTGACTGGGTCAGCCATAATGAACAAATAGATAGAAAAAAAATTATGTCGAATCACTTTACTCATACATTGATTAATGCAATAACAAAATACTTACCAATAAGGTAGCATACATGCTTAACAACCTCTCACAAAGATCCACAACTCAAAATAATGATCCGGTGAGGTGTACAGATTGATATACTGACCAGATACCTTGTTCTTCATGTTCTCTGTTGGCAACACATTATACTTAACTTTAACTACTGGTATGACCATGTTCGGATCTGTGTACCACAATAGTGACTTTAGTTTCCATCAATGACAACACTAGAATCCATACCAATAATATTCTTGAGCCATATGCCAACAAAAGGATGATTTGAGGTTGAATAATATTAACATTCCTTGGAAAATGAGAGTCTAACAAAGGCTATTCATTTCCTTTAAAGGGTATAATATTATTATCAATGTTATCTTTTCCTTTTTATGATGATATTCTCCCTAAAAGGAGAGTGTTTATGAGAACAAAAAACTTCATGTTCTTTACAATTAATGTTTGGTTTATCCAAAATAAATTCATCGCAACTAACCCTGGAGTTATTAATGGTGGAATGTTTTGGATTATTGATAGTTGGAAGATTAGGGGAAGACTCTATTTGATCATTCATTATTTGTAATGTCTCATTCTCTTGTTCCATATTATCTACCCTACTAGGAGGGCTTGTAAGATGTTCACCTAAGGTTGAAATTTGAAAAGTAGTTGAACATCACAAGTAGGAAAGGCATCAAGAGAAGGACCATTGTGATTTTCAAATAGATCTTCCCATACAATAGGGAAATTAGGGAAGGTAGGGGAAATGCTCTCATGATCTTGAATAGGTATATATTCTAACACCAACCTATCCTCTTTACATTGAGGAGGGATATTACAAGAAGAACAAGTTTTATTCTCATGATTATGGAGACTAGGTATGGTAATGTCTAGAAATATTCCTATGATCTCATCTTCGTGTTGTGTTGTGTGATGATCATAATTAATTTGTGTTATTTCCTCTTATTTATTAGTGTTATGTATAATAGGAGAGGTAAGGGGAGAGAAACAACTCAAATTCTCATAACTCTCATTGATGGGTTCTTCTAGCACTAAAATATTTGCTTCACAAGTGTGAGAGATAATAGAAGAAAAAATGTGATTTTTATGATCATCCAAGGTATCTTTCACTAGAATAACCTCATCCACAAAAGGGGAACTAGGAGAGGGATCTATGAGGAACAAAAAGAGAGGGGAAAGGAACACATATTCATATGCATTTAAGAAAATTCTCTTACAACATGCAATAAGATCTAAAATTAGAACATGCAAGATGATAACAATAGAACTTTGTAATGAAAAAATGATGGAATGATTATTCTACAAACTTGAAATGTAACAATGCTAAAGCAAATATTCAAAAGAGGAATGGAATTTTTGAGATTTTAAAAATGACAATTGACTGATTATGATATGTAACAAGATGAGAATGCAAACTTCAAATTTAAACTATGCATGAAATGAGCTCATTTAAGCTAGATGTAATGAAATGTTTGCCATAGAAAATCAACCAACTGATACAGTTAGGTAATGGCACCAATCAAAAGTTGAAAAATAGGCATTGTAGTTCTCTAAAGGGAAATTTTAGAGGTGAAAAGGGACCGATTCACCCAAGGTGGCGAATGAGTCCTAGTATGAACTTTTTTTAGAATTTTTAGAAAATTTTGAGGGTTTTTTGTGTTTTATAAGTGCTATAATGCAGAGCTAAGCTAAAAGTGCATAATTTTAGGAAATTTAAATGAATTTAGATTCCAACCATGCAACCTATATGCACTTTTTATGAATGGAAAAATTGAAACCTAGCATGTCAATTAACTAATGCAAACTCTAATGCAAAGTTAATGAAAAGCTAGATCTATGAAGAAGGACTCCAAATTAGAAAAGAGAAATATTTGAAAAGTAGGCTCACCAAAATTAACCATAAATTTTATGGTGGATGGAATGCTATGTCTCTTTTACCAATTAAGGTCTTTCACCTAATAAAAAGAGATAGATCCCACACCCAAAATCTGGGTGGTTCACTCAATATAATATATGTATGATGAAATTATGTCTAAATTCAATGATTGAAATATAGGAAACTAATGAAAGCTATTGATTATTGAATGGAAACTAGAGAAAAACAACTTCTTTGAAAACACATTGTGTAATGCAAAAACACTTGAAATGAATGTGAAACTAAAACATAAATGGATGAAACTGAAAGTGTGCAACTAAGATATGGAAGGATGTTGGAAATGAAATTTTAAATTCTAATAATGCTATAAATTTGGTCTACTAGGACTCATTCACCATTCTAGGTGAATTAGTCCTAGTTCTATGAAACTCAGTCATAACCTGTTTCGGAAAAAAGGGTATCCAAAAATGCAAAAAAACTTGTTAAGGCCTAGAAATGGGACTCATTTGCCACTGATGGAAAATGATTCCACTTTTTAATTTATGAAGATCTGAAAGAGGAAAAATGAGCTCTTAGTCTGCACTTTGGCTTTCTACACCTGTGTCTGCTTTTGAAACTCTAATTTTTTAACCTAAAAGTGACTTTTTTATTGATATTTTTCTTTGGAAAAAGAAGAGAATACCTAAAAAAAATTTACAAATTGATTCTTAAAATGATTTTCAAGCTTCCAAGAGGCCTAAATCTACAAACACATAAGAAGAGAAGGAGAGATGTTCGATGTTAGGGTATGGGGGTTTGCCTTGGTCAAACCCTTTCTAGGTAATTAAACCAAAATAAAGAAACAATTTAATGAAGCATGCAATACTGGAGTTATTACCTTGCCATGAAGATTGATCTTGAATATCTACAACAAAACATGAAGAATCTTCCCTTGAATTTTTGAAAATTACTATCTTAATGACTTGAAATGATGAAACCCTAACTTGCTTGACATGAGATGGAAGAATGATGGATGGATAATGAAGAATGGTTAAGAGAGATGTTTGAATGAATTAATGAATGTAAATTAGGGTTTAGAGACTTGAATTTATAGGAAATTCTCCTAATTAGCCCATAAATTGGATCACTAAGGCTAACATGTAAAAATAATAAACTTAAATTTTAGTTTTTCCCACTCAAATGTCAAAATTGGCCCAAATGGGACTCATTGGACACCCATGGTGAATGAGTCCCACCTGGATTGGACTTATTTTCTAGGGATGGTGAATGGCTCCCATAGGGGCCATTTTACTAGCTAAGATGCTAAGAAGTTAAGAAATAAGGTATATATGATGTCTATGTTGGGTATTTCATCAAATATTTCCTTGGGATGCACAATATGGGGTAATAAGGGCCTATAGAATTCAATGTGAAAGTGTGATTAAATACACTTTACAGCACTAAAATGAGGTCCACTTAGCCTAGGAAGCCACAACATCCAATGTGAATGTGTATGACACAATACAACACTAGATTAACACTAAGTTTAATTCAAAAGCCTTCTAGATTAGTGTTATTAAACACATTTTATAATGTTTAATTAAGGGAAGATGGGTTCATTAAGTCTAGAAAAGCATAAAATTCTTTTAAAACACTTTACAACACCTTTACAAGACATCAATAAATGCATTTGAAAGGGTCCAAGACCTAGTGTGGATGTGAAAAACAACTCTCAACACCAAATCAAGGTCTCATTAAGTCCAATTTATCATCAATTATTCTCCAAATCAATAAAGTTTCCTTTTTCTATGGTTCAATTTGTTGTGTTAAAAATGAGCTCGAAGTAGTTTTTTTGCTCTTGGTGAAAGAAAATTACCTTGATATACACAAGAAACTCCAGAAATCCCTTCAGAATTCCCTCATTTCTAGCAACAACAAAACTTTCATTTGTATTCCATCCATGGTGGCACCCAACAAACTCCCAGAATGTTCAAATGGAATGAAAATCAATGAGTGGCATGGTTTTTCCTTTAGGGTTTCAACCCTAGCACATGTCAATTAACTTAAGATATTTTTTCCTTTTGATTAAAAATTTGCAATACAACTAATTTTTGCTTCATGGTATGTTATGCTAGTGTGTAGGAGTCATTAAGTATTTTATTTATTTACATTTGATTCTCATATGGTTGAGCTCTAACCTTTTATTTTGCATTAATCTCAAATGTGAAAAAATTTAATTAAGTGATAAAGTTATAAATCACTTAGCTATAAATGTTATTTTAAATGTAGAGTAAAGGTGTTATGATACATGTAAATACCTTTAAAAGGATTTAGTTGTGCTTTTATGCTTTTGCAAGCATAAATGGAGGTTGACTAAGGTTTGCAAACATATGGAGAGAATATAGGAGTGTTTCATCACCTTTTGGAGGGAATAAGAGAATTTGGAGTTGGTTTCTTGTGCCTTTATGGTAGACTTGGTCAAAGTTGACTTCTTCAACACATTGGAGTTCTTTTGGAGAGAATTCAATTCCTACTTTTTAGGATTTTTGGGGCCATCCAACCCAACTCAATTTCTAGATCCTTTTTTGGTGGATTTTTGGAGGGAGTTGGAGATATAGTTACCTTTTCACTCATTTGTACTTGGTTCCTACTGGTTCTTTCGCTACTTTGTGAAATTTTCAGTCCTTTTACAAATTTTTCAACATACTTTGTAGCTCTTTTGGACATGAATAACAACTTAAAGACCTTGGGTACCATTGATTGGAGTATTTTTTCCTTCTTACTCTTTTGCTTCATTGTGTGCATCTTATTAATTGATAAAATTACTTGGGAAATATTTTTTATTTCCTTGTAATGTTGTCTCATGCTAAGCACCTTTTTGTAGAAAAGTATGTTAACACAAGTTATAATCTATTCCAAGATGAAAATTGATTTTAGCTATGAAGTTACCTTCCTCCTAGGAGTTTGAACATTAGGACCTCCTTACAAAAAAATTATGCAAAGATATATAGAAGTGAATTGTGTAAGTTTGATTTCAATCATTGTAATCAAGAGTTTGTAATTTTTGTTTTCGGTCCTAGTTTAGTTTGGTGTATCACCTCTTTATTTTCATTTTTAGTTTTCAATTTATGCATTTTCTCTCCCCCTTTTCCTTGGTTGAGTAGTAGATTAGTTTAGGTGATAACCATTTAGGAATCCAACCTTCTCTAGAGATTCATTCTCACTACAGGTTACCCACAACCTAAGAATGTTCCTATGTGTTAATAATTTAGTAAACAGGTTAAGTTCAATAGGGTGCAAATCTAATTGATAACAGGTATATGGTTGAAGGATTAGGTTGAGGTTCCAATGTATAGGATAGAGGGTATAGTGGTTGAGGGTTTAGAGTTTAAGGGTTGAGGGTTGAGGGATTAAGGGTTAAGGATTGATAATTGGGGGTTGAGGGTTTAATGTATAGGGTAGAGGGTAGATGGTAGAGGGTTTAAGGTTAAGGGTAGAGGATTGAGGGTATATGGGTTAAGGGATTAAGGTTTAATCATTGAGGCTTGAGGGTAGAGGGTAGAGGGTTTAAGGGTTGAGGGATTAGGGTAGATATTTTACTTGTGTTTAAGGGTTTAAGGGTTGAGGGTAGAGCATAGAGGCTATTTTAATGGTTTAGGGTTTAAGTGATGAGGGTTGAGGGTTGAGGGTTGAGGGTTTAGGTTTGAGTGTTTAAGGGTTTAAGGGTTGATGGTTTAGGGTTGATGGATTATGGTAGAGAGGGAGGGATGGATGGAGCAACAAATGGAGGGAGAAGTGAGATAGAGAGGAGAGAAGAGGAGGGAGTGATAGAGATATATGAGGGTTGAGGATCTAATGTATATGGTAGAGGTTTGAGAATTGAGGGTATAGAGTTGAGGAGCTATAGGGTTGATGGTTTAGGGTATTGAGTTGAGGGTATAGGGGGGTGTTGGTAAGAAGTTGAGTCCACTTTTTGGCTAAAAAGTGGAAGTGTTTTTCCTAATTTTCAGAATTTCACACATTTGACCTTAAAATTTGAAGCACTTAGAGATGGAATCTTAAAAAAATTCACTCATCATAAAATGTAGTACTCAGAGTCTAGTTTTCAAATATGTAATTTATTTCAATACCCAAATTGTACAAATTGAGTTTCAATAAGCCTTTCTAAAAACCACTATTTAAAAGTTACTTTTTTAGCCATACCATGCACATGTACAACATCCATATTTTGACCTAAATAATATTATTTTTCTAAATCCTTTTGGGAAAATATTTGTGACTCACTAAAGCTTGTTCTCAATATTTTTTTGTAATTTTTTATTGAATTCTTTTTGTTAAATTTTTATTAAGCATATTTGTCATTTTGAAAAATTGTCATGTATAACACGCATTAGATGCCCTGAACTTATCATTTTTTATTTTTTTTTAAATTGAAAAGAATTGTCTAAATTTTTTTCTTGTGCAATCTGTTTGTCAAACTGTTATGTTGATTAAAATTTATTAAAATATTAAAAAACCCTCATATTTAAAGTTTATGGACTAGTTTCATCATAAATTAATTGAAAAATAGAAAAAATAATCCAATTGTAAAATAAATTATATATTTGGAATCTGCATACTCATATAAAATGGTTTTTAATTTCATCAAAAAAATTTGCAAAAAAAATCGTCAAACATGTCTAAACTTGGTATTTCTCTCTGACATTGTTAAGACCTTCAACTTGCAGGTCAAACTAGGTTGAAGGCCTAGGTTCGGATCCCTAATGCTTTTCCCAAACCCAAAATACAAGGAAAAAACCTAACCACAAAGCAAATCAAATTCAACTTTTTACAAAATGGGACCCCATTTTATAAAACGGGGTCCCATTTTATAAAGCGGGATCCCATTTCCCAATAGTTAATGACATAGCCATTGACAAGGAAATAGGATCCTACTCTATAAATGGGATCCCATTCCTTTGTCAATGGTCCCCACATTAAATATTGGGAATGGGATCCCGATTATAAAACAGGATCTTGTTTGTTTTTAACCTTTTTATTTAAACTTACTATCAAAAATTGCTGTGAAGTCTGCAACTTCACTTGTACAACCAAGAGTAGTAAAATTGGGCAATTTTTCATCAACTATTATCTTTACAGGTGGTGAACTTGCATTTTTGATTTATTTTTTCAAAGGATGCATTTGTAAACCATTTTTGAAGTGGAATTGTGTTAGTTTTGTACTTGTTTGGAGGAACAAAAGGTCTTCAACTTGTAATATGAATTGATTTGTTCAAAGGAGGCATGAAGAAAATAGTTTTTAAAATGGAATTGTGCTAGTTTTCTACTTGTTTTAAGGAACACAAGAAGAATTTTTTCCTTATAGGTCTTCAACTCCCAATTTGGATTGGATTTTTTGAAGAATTTCACTATTGACATTCATTTGTGCTTGAGAATTTTATAATCATGGGAGACAAATCTCATAATAAGAGGAGGAAGACATTGAATCCTAAATAAATTGAAGCAAAACAAGACAAGGAGAGACAAAGACAAAGAGAAAGAAGAATAAGAATTAAATCAATGAATGATGGGGGAGCATCCAATTCCACAACTATTGAAGATGAAAGCATTGAGGAGCCATGGTTGTAGATGAAGATAATTTGCAAGAAGTCAATTTGGAGAAGAATATGATTATACAAGCAAGTCCTACTATGTCTTAAAATCCCTCTTTCAATGCTATGGAGAATTTTTCAATATGCACACATCTAGGTACGTCTTCAAATCCACATGTTAGTGAAATGGTAAATTTGTATGTAGAAGTTTTACAAGATGTTGGACTTAAGGATGTTGACACTGATAATATTCAAAGAGATCAAACTTTAATTGAATTTGTTGAAAATGAAAATGAGAATGATCTTTTTGTTGAAAATGAAAACAAAAACCGTTTGTTGATGTAAATGAAAATGAAAACCATTTTGTTGATGAAAATGAAAACCATTTTGTTGATGAAAATGAAAATCTAGAATGTGATGTTGAATTTACTAAAAAATACTTTTTTAAAAATTTAAAGTGGTGTTTTCGATAATCTTCCTAGTCAAATTTCTTGGAGGAAAATAAGAACACATGCAAATAGAATATACACCAAATTCTTTTATCGTAAAAAATTTGCAATTGAATGTCAACTAATGATGCAATTGATGAGAATACAAAAAATGAGGAAAATAATGAAAAGGTTAGGCTTTTTTATTAAACCAAAAAGAAAAGATCAATCATTAAAACATGTTATGTCTACTATTGCTAGTCCCATTCACTATATTGGGAAAAATTTAGTCAATCTAAACATAAAAATGTAGTAAGAAGAGCTATAACAACCGCTATTGTTAATAAAGCAACTTTGAGTAAAAGAATGGTAATAAATATTAGTGAAGTTTTAAAAATACATCCTAAAACATTACTAAGAGCATAAAAAAGAAGAGAAAGTTTGGAAAATGATCCTATCAACCAAGGTTGGAGTTTCAATGGTCAACTCCTGAGGTCTTATATGAAATTGAATGTTGAAATTAAATCTTTGATCTAAAAATATTGGCATTATAATACTAGGGTTCCTTCTAATGCTAGAGATGTTTTAAAATTAAGGGTGGGGTCCAAAGTTCATGATCCCCACCCAAAAAACCTATTAGATACAATACAAACTGAATTTTATAGAAAATTTTGAGGTGATTTAGTGTTACCTGGTAATATTAAAATAAGTTAAAGGTCTTTTGAAAAATCTAAACTGTGGTATGTAAAAATTAATAAGAAATGAATATATTGTTGTTGTAAAACACATGTTCAATTTCATTATTTTTATGATGTTTTTTGATATATACGTTGTACCTTGCATACTAACATGATTCTACAAGAATGTGATATTAATATGCCTTCTGAAGCAATAAGGGGGTTTATTTCAGGTTTGTTTTGTGAAAGATCTAATGGTAAATTGTTTTATTTAAGTTCTTGTATTTTTGGACAATGCATTGACTATGGAAATATTTCATTCTTAAGAAATTGTATGCATGAAAGTGTTAATAACAATTTTGGACAACAATTAGTAGATGCTAAAAGATTTAAGAATGTTCACTATTTATTAAAAGATGGAAAAATAGGAAAGTGTTGTGATTTAGTTACAAAAAAAGTTAGTGTCCATGCATTTGTGAGTGAATTTAAGAATAAGATTGTACCAAAATATGTCAAGCACTCTCAACATGCCTAATGGCTTGATGTTCAATTTCATGCATGTAGAAACACATTTCCAATTGGTACTATACTTTCAGTGGTTGATTTTGTGGAAAATAATACTCTAGCTCTGTAAGAGGAAATTCAATCACAATATTATAATGCAATGCAAGTAGCTATGTTTGTCCCTATTTCTTATAGACATGCAAATGATAGTACTGGGGATGATAGACAAGTTTTGAGGGAGTATCATTCTTATTTGAGTGATAACCAATTACACTCATCAGAGTTTGTTTAATATTGTTTCAATATATTTTATAGAAATTTAAGAAAAAGAGGAATCCAGATGAAAGAATGCCTCATATGGTCGGATAATTGTGTAGGGTAGTTCAAGAATGCTTGAATGTTCTATTGGTTAAGTAGGGTTCACAAGGAACTTAATTTCCAACATATATGGAGTTTTTTTTAAGTTGGGCATGGTAAAGGAGAACATGATGGAGCTGGTGTGTGTGTCAAAAGAATTCCTGCTAGAGAACAATTAAAATTTGAGGATGTTGTAAAATTTCAAGATGCACATGGGATTGTTGATTGGTGTAATACAAGATTATTTGCACATGGTTCGATTGAGTACTCTACAGTTCATCAATTCTTTTGGTTGGTTGAAGAAGAGAGCATTGTACCTAGAGTTGACTATGAGACAATCAGTGGAACTACTAAATGGCATTCATTTAGGATTTTGACAACAAGCACATGGACTATCTGGACAAAGGAGCTTGCATTTTTTTTTAATTTTGTATCTCAGGAGATTGGGAAGCATGTGAAAATATAGAATGGGTTGAATAGTGGGAGCAAAGATCGTTGACATCTGTAGAAGCACATGATGAATATGAAAGAACTATTGAAGAAATTGATCAAGTGGTTGCATCTGAAGAGTATGACCATGTTTCAGACCTTGTACAAGAAGGTAATTTAATTCAATTTATTTCACTTTATTAAGTTATTTTGTAATACTAAATTATTTATATAGATATGTGCAAGTTATTAAATCAATTTTTGTTTGCAGGACATGTGTATGGTATTGTTGCACCTGAGGGGAATGAAGAGCAAACAAAATATTGGTTGGCTTGTTGTGTTGAGAATAAACATAAGTTAATAGCACCTCAAGAAGATGATGATGGCTATCATTATCCAAAAGGTACGGTAATCCCCTTAAGACATCCCCTTAAGCAAATTTTGATAGCAAGTTTTTGATCCCCTTAAGAAAATTTTGAGAACTTATTTGATGATGGTTTTCAGGTTTTCCAATAGGATCGGTGGTGGTTGTTGGAACTTGGCTAAGAAAATACCTGGCAAGGAAGAATGGTCTACCTACAATCAAATATTATGAAACACATAAAAATATTATACATTATTCACATATGGTGGTGGCAACAAATATAAAACTAGATTGGTATTGTGGAAGACCTGCAAATAAAGTGCTATGGAAAATTTCTATGGAAGAGCATGAGAAAATCATAGATGCATTGCAAAAAAGAGAGGATGTAGATGGTACAATGGAATAAGTAAATATAGGTAACTACAGTTTTAGTTTTATATTGTCCTTTTAAATAGATTAAATACATGTTTCGAGATTGGTCAAGTGTGTTATTAGGTGAAATTGATTTAAATTTTCCTTTTATAGATCCTTAAGCCATAATCAGAAAAAGGATCTAGTCCATGCAGATTCAACCTAGACAACATGGAATACTTGGTAAAATAAGGTAATTATTAGTTAAATTATATTTAAATACATGTTTCAATTACATATTGATATTTCTTGTACATTAATAGCTAAAATTGATTTACTATCCTTTTTTGTATCCTTAAGTCATCATTGCATTGATCTCATACTTTGAAACAATAAGGAGAGGATGCAAGGATTCAACCTACACACATGTGTGAAATACTTTTAAATGAAAGTACTTGAGTTGTGTACATATATATAGTTTTATATAAATTAAAATATGTATGTTTTGATGATTTCATTGATATTTCTTGTACCTTTTTTATATTAGGTGGTGTGAAGACCTACTAGATTCTAGGCACGAGTTTGAGATGTTCTTGAGATTGCATATCCAAATTTGTAAACATTGTTTTTAGATTACATATATTTACATACATACGTACAAAATTAAACATTTTATACAAATTACAAATACATGTACATACACAATTATGTACTCTATGTACTTCTATGTATCAAAATTGATATTCTATATATTTTGTTTGTTAAATGTGCATGACTTCCTACTTTGAAACTTTATATTTGATTGTATAATCACTAAATATCATGCATACATTATTGTTAAATAAATTATATCCTTAAGACATTGTATTATGACCCCTTAAGACATCCCCTTAAGACATTTTATTATGACCCCTTAAGACATTGTATTATGACCCCTTAAGACATCACCTTAAGACGTTGTATTATGACCCCTTAAGAAATCCCCTTAAGATGTCGTATTAGGACCCCTTAAGACTTCCCCTTAAGATGTTGTATTATGACCCCTTAAGATGTCATATTATGACCCCTTAAGACATCCCCTTAAGATGTCATATTAAGACCCCTTAAGACAACCTATAATTAGTGTTGGATTTTATTATTTGTTTTGATAGCTTATAAATTAGTATTTGATGCCATTATTTGTTTTGATAGCTTATAAATTAGTATTGGATGCCATTATTTATTTTGAAAGCTTATAAATTATTATTGGATGCCATTATTTGTTTTGACAACTTATAAATTAGTATTGGATGCCATTCTTTGTTTTGCTAGCTTATAAATTAGTGTTGGATGTCATTATTTGTTTTGACAACTTATAAATTAGTGTTGGATGCTATTATTTATAGAATTTATTAATGCTTTTTTTCTCTAATCTTGTATGGTATTGTTTATTTCTTAAAGTTTTATCCTTTGCGGTATATAAATGGATTGTGTTTGTTTGTAAATTATGATTTATTGACTAATTATTGTTTGACGTTAATTGAATAAGTTCATTTACTAATTATCGCTAATTATTGAATGTACATATCATGTATATCATGTATAAGATCACTAAATTTGTAAAGTATAAATATTAAAATTCCTTATTAATTTCAACTTTAATTTCATATTTATATTTAATTTCACATTAATCTCCTATATTAATTTCTTGACTATGAACATAAAATTCATAAGTGCATGTAATACCCCTCTGTTTTGGTCATTCTTGAAATTTAGGAAGTTGGTTGTTTGGTGACCATGTCATTTTCACTTGTTGCTTGTGGTTGGTAATTTGCTAGGTCATGAGGACTTTTGGATTGCATCATTTAATTTGATTTTTATATTAGACAATATCACTAATCTTATGACTAGAAATTAAGATGAAAATTAAATAAATTAGTTTTATAAAATATTTAGTAAAGAGTTATTAATAAATAAATAAACTAATTGTTTTGTAAAAAGTATTCTTTAATGATATTCGATAATAATTAATAATTTATTAGTTGTTCAAAGGTTATTATTATAATAAGGAATTTAAATAGATAGGAAGCTGAAGTATCTTAAACAAGAAAAGCTAGAAAGAAACAATACCTTTAGAGCATTTGGAAGTTGAAGAGAACTAGTGAATATGTAAAATAAATAATAACTTTATTTAGCTTATGGGAGGGAAGGAGGCAACCATTCTGGGGAGATTGATAGTGGTATTCGAAAAAGATTTGGGAAAACCTTGAAACAGTGGGCTTGACAAGATGGGAAGCTGAAACTCGACACCAAGTTCATAGTCGTGCCAATTGATTTCATCCAGGTTTTTCGTTACCTATACTTTAATTCTGTTTTGGGAAAAATGTATTAGCATTTTGTGAATTGCCTCTTGTAGCAAACAAACTTTCGTTGTGTTTTCCATTTGTCAAAATTTTGTTTGAAATTAATATCCTGCGAAGATAATATTGTTTGTTATGCTAGTCATTACGCTTTGGTGCATCTTCCATCCATAATCTGTTGTAGCTTCCAATCCTTATTATATACAGTTTCCAAGGTATATGCTTAAGTCTTCAATATTATGTCAATCTGAATGCTTTCTTAATTTCTTTCACCTTGGCCAACGCATGGAAGGTAAGGCTTCTAGATTTGGTTCATCCATTTGTTCCTCGTAGAAATCACCCTCTAGTTGGATGATATGCATCGGCTTAGATATCTCAGGAGTCATGAGGAAAAATCCACTTTCTATTGAATGTATGAGGGTTATTGACTAACATATTCCTTTGGATTTCAAACAATTCAATGCATAGAGACCGAATCCCTGAATCTGTCCTTCCAACGACCGGTTTTAGATTCTATGTTGGCGAACTATCAAGGGTCGACGCTCCCTTTCTCACCTATAGGTTATGTTTAATACAATGCTATGCATTATTATCGTTGTTAAATTTTAAGTTGGGCATATTGTTTGTGGCTGACAAGACATGATAGGTGATTTGTGGGATTATTTCATGAACTCACTCCATTTAGATCTCCCGAGTTAAGGTTTGTCTGTAGAGGTATTGGGTCGTTAATGGATGTCTTGGCCAATTAGCCTTTTCTTCCTGAGGTCGGTACCTTATGATAGTGAAATCAAGAGAATGCTTCCTCTTTATCTTGTATATCTTCTTGGGCACTCGAAACTTCATAATGTTGTCGTTAAACTTCGATGGATGCCCCTTCTTCATCTCGGGGTATCTTCTTTTGATAATCTATCGTAGTTGTAGCACTTGAAAATAAATATAGTCAATATACTAACATGATAGGGAGTTTTCCTTTGATCGTGGTGAAGTTTATCTTCCTAATTTCAAACTGAACGTGTCTCTGGAAACTCACCTCTAAACTGAAATGTGCCAGGTACAAATTAAAGAAAAGAAAAGTTGTATCGTATTTCCTCAACTCGTAATTCACGTAATTGCACCTCACCTGTCTCATTCTTTTCAATCTTGTGGATAATAGTTAGGATATGATATTAATGCAAGTAGATGGCGATAATTCCAAATTCCAGTATTCACTTTCTAATATACTTGGCAACTTCTCACTGTCATGCCATTTAGAGTGGAGGCATTGTACATAATTAAATAGCCTCCCTGAAACTTTTGGTTGCTTATCACCGCTGCAGCTAGAAAATTAACTAAGCTCTCTGATTTCAGTATTAGCCTGTCTCAATCGTGCACTTTTGAAAACATAATAGGAAGTTTTAATTGTTAATCTATCGCAACAGATGTATTTGATTTTAAGTTGTATTTTTCACATGCTTCTGTATTTATGTAATGTTAGTTATTTAAGTCTTTTACTACGAAGGAGAATTAGTATTAAGCGAATAAATTGGTCTAAGTTGAAAGAAAAAGTTGTCTATATTATTAGGTAATATTATTTTGAGGAAAATTTACTTATCTATCTGATCTTAATAAATAAATATAAGTGTGGGGGCTAAGACTAGATAATAGGGAAATAAGCCAATTATGTTTTACTAAGGGATAATTAGATCTTATTGATGTTAATTGTAATTTGCTTCTTCATTTAACCATCTAACATTGACAACTTATGTGTATCGCTACTAAGGTGAGTTGACAAAAGGATTGAAGGTACGCACATTTTGTAAGTTCAATTATGTGAATCTAAGTATGTTTATTTGACAAAATGATAGAGGAATGTATCTCTTTAGTATTTCTTATATGTTTTATTTTTCACGTTTTAACCTTTATAGTAAAATCTCGTCATATTGTAATATCTTGTAGACTCTTTATGTAGTTGGTTACTTAGAATAAATATTGCTACAATTTCTTGTGAATTATAGTGCAAAGGAATAAATTGGATTTATTAGGTCGTTGAGTTAAGAGTTATGTGATGCGTTAATGAGTAAGTTAGTAAAGTGATTAGAGAGAGAGAGTTTTCTTATGTTAATTTGTGATAATTGTGGGGTATGGTGATTATACTAGGTAATAATGTTATAGGTATCAAGTTAAGTTAGTGCCATTAGTTTAAAGGATATTTTCATATAATAACATTGTCGTAGTCTAATCTTGTGTCATGGAGTTTATTACTATTAAGTCAATATTTTGAATAATTGTGTTGTAGAGAACATGAAATGGGATTTATTTCTCTTAGTCCTTAGTAAAACTTGGATTATGGAGGAAGTATGTATTGGAACTTCTTTTGTTGTATGAACTACATCTTGTTATGCAAATGGATAAATTGTATTTGAAAGCTGACGTTCTTTAGTGAATTAGCATTGAATGCATATGTATATTTAGGGGTTAATTTGATGTTTCCAATTGGATGTGTCCTTCTTTATGTTGCTTGGTTTTCAAAAATGATTTTTATTCCATTGGGTTTGTGTCGATTTATGAGTGATTTGATGGACCCTTTCATTGTGAATTTTCTTGAGTTTGCGTGAGTTGGGAATCCTCTTTAATTTAATTTGTATTGTTATTGGTTTAACCTTGCGTGGTGAATTCTTGGTTTGTTTGGAGTTGTGGGGATCTTATTAATTGATCTGGTGATGGGATTTATTGGATACTTATGCGATGCTTTGTTATGATAATTTTATGCTTCTTATGGAATGCAGTCTTCCCATTTTAATTATTTTGGGTGAAACATTAAATTATATTGTTGTCATGTTTGTTGTTTTTATCAAAGGTCATTTGTTTACTGACTATATAGGTATCTTGTGAGGAGAAAATTGAGGTCTCCCGTGGAATACCTAATTGGTGGCTTTTGGTTTTATTAAGTGATTTTGTTGAATTAAAGGTTGATTTTCTTTTGCGTTTCCCTATTTGAGGTGAAACCATTGTTGATTTGTGGATGGATCTTAATGAATCCTTTTTTTATGGCTTTTCTGATTTACTCTCTTATTTGATGAAATTTTACCCTTGTGTTGGAATTATTGGAGAAATACTCATGTTGCTTCACTTTACCCTTGTTTGTGGGTTTTCATTCTTTTGGCTTCCAGAGGCTTGAGATGATTGATAATTGATGTTCTCTCTCTTTATGTGCCCTTGATGTGGCAAGTGTTTTGGTTTCATGATTTTGAAAGGGTTGTACGGGAATTGTTGAGACTTGATTATGTATTTATAGCGAGATGGGTAATGCCTCACATGTTTCTCTATTGTGATCTAATGTTCTTATTATGATGGTACAACCCTTGGTTTCTTTTTTTTTATGTTGTTGGGTCTCTAGGGAGAGTGGCTCCTCGTGGGGACCGGCGCCCCGTGTAAGGGGAAGGGCACAGGATAACCCACGAGTGAGTTGGTAATCAAGTGAAAATATAATAATTAACTTAGGAGGGTTGGGTAGTAATATCATTATAAGATTTAAAAAAAATGGATGCCTCATCTTCATTAGTGCTTCCACAGACTAATGGAAGACTGAGAAGGCTGTGGTTGGCAAGGTCGTAACCTCGTCCTCATGAGAGGTTATCGGCTCCGCATGAGCTACCCTATGGTGCCGGCGCCTCAAGTAGGAGGAAGGGCCAGGATATCCATAGATGGGGGCCAGTGCCTCAGTTTGGAGGAAGGGCCAGGATAACCCATGTAGGCTATGCGATGACACTCTCCCCTAGTTGCCCATGTGTTTTACTTTATTGTGTTCCTCTGGAAGTAGGTTATGGGAGATTAGTTAAGTTTGTTGTTTATATTGACTTAAATGGATTTATGATTATTGTTTTAATACATCTTTAGTATATTTTGTGGTCTTGTATGATCTCATTTATATTTGATTTACGATCTTGTACTCTTTTGGTATTGTGCTATGATGTTATTATATTATTTAATTGCAATTTGGAATTGTATTATGTTTATTCAGTTTGTTTTGGAAGTGTCTAATGATCATCCTTTGGTTACTTGTTACTGGTATCGCTTTGATTTATGTGATGGGTTTTATGAATTTAAGTTATTATGTTGACTCTTGGATGTGGTTGATTATGTCATTGTAATTCCTTGAGTGTTATGGTACTTTTGTATGATGAGTCTTGTGGTTCCCTGTTTGGATGTTCTTGGTTGAGGTCTCTTTTTGTCAGTTCCTTAGCACAGGGGGTGGGTCTTCGGACTCACATGGTCAGGTGGAACGTGCTAAGCACCCCATTGGGTCCCCAGTCAAGGATTGAAAGGTGTGGATTGGTGCAGTTATGGTGACTCCAGAGTTGTATCTGTCTTGGAGCCAATTATGATTCTATGTTTTCCTCTGTTCAATTGTATTATGTTATCTTGTTGTATGGTTTCCATTCATGATTGGAAACACTTTTGTATCATTGTACATCTTGAACATTGTATTGTAATGTAACGATAATTCTTGTGTGGATATGGGCCATGGTAGTTGTTATTTAATGTGTTAAGTTAATCATGCATATGTTGTATATATGTACACATATGGTTTCTTATCAATGTTTATCATGTAGGTATTATATTTGTTAATGTTTACTTTGTTATGGAGTATATCTTTGACTTTTATTCTTTATTATCATTGTGTTGAACTAAGTCGCGTAATGACTCCTCGTGTACCCCAAGGGATGTATGTGCTAATAATTCTACTTAAATGAGATTCATGTCTATTACATGTATGTTATGTTAACTTTAATATAAAAAATAAAAAATTTCTGCTGTAATTATTGTTCAATTGTCCTTTGGGGTTCGCACGATGGGGTGTTACAGTGCACATGTGTAAATTAAAATTTTAAACAATAATAAAGTCCATAATTTATGTAACTATATTAAGTGCATGAAACCAATATATTAAGCTCATGAAATAAATTCCATCATATTACAACCCATGAACTAAAGTCCAACTAAGTATTTGAGCCATGAAATATAAATTCCAACAGAGTACATGAGAAACCATAAATATAGTCCATGAAATAAACAAATATAACCCACAAAATCAAGTTTCTAGGTCATTTATTGTCTCTATAATCCAGAGACCTATTCACACCATGAGAACTATGTGGATGAACTAAAAAACTCTATACAAGGGAAAGATGAAATCAAATGTAAGACAATGAATGACAATTTAATTTATAATTCATTATAAAATTAAATTACCATCATATTTGGGTCTAGATGCTCGGGTGTACCTGAAGCAACCTCTAAATTCTTTGAATCACTCTACATAAACAAGACAAAGAAAGTTGAAATTAGATGTACAAGTCTACAATTAAAAATGATTCAATTCAATCTAATTTATGATTTATCATATTTTAATTATACCATATTTTGAGGTTGTGCACCCTCTTTTCCAAGACCTATTTGTACATGCTCAACTACAAGATGTGTCTCATGCTATAAATTAAATAGAATTTAAAACATGTATTAGCTCATATTATATATATATTCAATTTGAAATTTAAAATTAAAGTTATATATTTAGAATATATAAATTATAATTGACTTTAACTATAATAAAAAAATTAAAATATGATTTGATCTGGAGCCTGCTTTGTGTGTCCTCCTGGAGGTGTAACTATGTTTGGGTTAGGGCTAAAATATGCACTAACAAAGTCCTACAAGGTCAAAATTAAAGCATGTATACTTGAATTAGGTTAATATATACATATATACATATATATACATATATATATATATATATATATATACATATATATATATACATATATGTATATATATATACATATATATATATATATATATATACATATATATATACATATATGTATATATATATATATATATACATATATATATATATACATATATATATATATATATATATATATATATATATATATATATATATATATATATATATATATATACATATATATATATATATATTCAAGTTTGCACATTTTGTGTAGAAATTTTTTTAAACAACCTAAAAATCAGAGGCCTCATGAATAGCCACAACATCAATTTTTTTCTCGATGCCCATTCTCATTGTGGTATCAACCTAGACATACATGTAGACATTTAACACTTATAATATTTATAAGTGTACATGAACATTTAATAAATAGTGAATTCAAAATTCATAATTGTAACTATACTAATGTAAGTTAAACAATTTACAATATAAATGTACTTACCCCTAAACTATGATGCCCGATAGTTGAGGAGTGCTCGACAACCCCTCGGGTGAAATCAATGCGGAAGTCGATTGAATTTCCTAAACCAACATAAATATTTCAAACATATATGTGATTCAATTATAAATTTAAAACTCAAGTTTAAAATAATTTCATATATAATTTAAAAAATTGAAATCAAAATACCCCATAAGGGTTGTCGAGTAGGAATAGTGTCGATGTATATACTCATGGAATGGATAATTGCCCCATCGTTAGTGTCATATGTACACCAAATAGTTTGATTGTTAAATATATACATTCATCAAAATTCTTATAAAATGAATGTGTAGATGTAGCTTTATACCTATGTTGCAGTATCCTCAGGGTGATGGTCTACTATAAGAAACTCTACAAATGAACTGATGCTACTAGATGAACCACCAAAATCTCCACATCCACCCGAACTAGATGTGGCTTGATCAGGTCCATAACATACCTAATGGAAACTAGTACATACATGTGGGACAAGCCTCGACACTCCTGGAGTGGTACTTGGACCAACTCCATAAAACACTCCTCCATCATCATCATCTCTATGATCCCCACCCGCTATCACAAAAGCATGTTCATCAAGGTCTCCTGTGAGTGGAGTAAGGAAACATAATGTTGAGACCACAACTCGATGATGCACAAGTGTAGGAATGGGAGGACCAGAAGTAGCAACAAGGGGTTGTGCATGTACAAGGAATTTGGGATCAACCCTTTCCCCTAACCTCTATTGTGGCATGCCGCCAAGGTGATCCCACAATAGTGGTTTACAATTTTTGGCCAAATTGGACACTGAATTTTTAATTTTTAACTAAATCTTCACATTCGGGCACCTATAGCGGCTAAACCATGAGGAATTTGAAGATGATTCAAACTAGAGTCTCGTCAAATTTTGTCTATAGATTCAATTTTTTTTTTTTCAATTTTTTTAGAATTATATTGCACTTTGTTTTCCATCTCCCACAAAACTGGTTTTTCTTAGAAAATAGCATTTTTTAAAAGTGATGCACACCGTATAATGCATACATTTTTTTCCATGAAGGATAAAATTCCAATTCTTTTGAATTTACATTTGTGACTCTGATATCTTGTTCTTCCAATTAGTTAGATAGTTTTTTATTGAATATTGTTTCTTTAATTAGGTTTTGAAGTCAAACCAATGATAATTTAGACATAGCATGACTGTATAATGTGTAACTTTTTTTGTATATATCGAAATTCAATTTTTTTTTTTGTTGGATCAAGGACTTCAATATCTGGTGCACTCATATTTTTCAATTTATTTTTTGATAATATGCTATTTTTCCACATGCGTAGAACAAAGACCTTCATTTTCAATGAAAAATCTATGTTTAATAAAACTAAAAAAACAAATACATAATAAAACCAAAACATATTAAAATTATATTCATTGGATAGCACATTCTGAAGGCTAGTTGATTCCAAGTTTGGTTTCTAAATATTCCCCCATTTTCATCCTCAACTGGAGCTTCAAAGCATAAAAATTTAGGTTTTTTGTGTGAACAAATTAAAAAATTAGGGAAAAGGGGGGTTCGCTAGAACCAAGGGGTTCTAGCAAACCCCCTTTAATATGCATTTTTCCTTTATTTTTTGGGTGGGAAATGTGGGCCCAATAATTAATGGGTTCACTCGAACCCTAGTTCAGTCGAACCCCTTTTTGGTTCGGTCAAACTTGTAGGTTCATGCGAACCCCTAAAACCAATTTTTTTCCATGGGGTCATTTTTTCTAAATTTTCCTTCCTCCATCAAATTGTAAACCAGTATTGTGGCTTCACCCACCCCCAACACCCTAAAATGATTTTAAATCAAAATAATTGGGATTTTTCCCCATAACAAACTCTACATACAAATTCCTCAAAAAATACAATGGGAAATCCTAATTAGCATGTGGGGTGCTATCAAAAACCATATACTATCAATCCCAAAAATGTGCACTCATCTATGGATGTATGCACCACCTCATGGATACTCTAGATTTGTTGGGAGGAATGGGTTTTCAAGTAACGGGGTCAAGAAAGTAGCGGGCTAGGTGGGATTTCATTATTTTAAGCTCTAAAATTTGTTTATAAGAGAGACCATCAACATAAAATTGCCTCCTCTCTTCTTTGTCTCATCGATGCCTATCTAGATCATTATCAATGGTCTTGATGACATCCACAATGTTTTGCATTTTGCATCGTAGATGCAAAACATCTCACATGTGGTGGAATCAATGCTTGACTCTACATAGCATTGATTTGATTTTGTATGGATGCAACTTGATCATTTATGCATGCTCGCAAGCGAGCCTCATTAGATGAAACATGTGTTGGAGGTGGCATATTAGGTGGAGGAAGAGGTGGGGGGGAAGTGGAGGTGGCTATGGCTAAGGTGGTGGATTGATAATATCATCAATGTTAAAATCATCCATGATATGAGATATAAGTGTGCACTTGCATTAAATTATACAAAATTAACATACAAACTTTAAAAATTACAAGAAATAGTTAAATTTGAAATGTACATACAAATTTGCTTAAATAGAATGTATATACATATATTAAGATCATATGAAATTGAAACACACATATATATTGATTGAACTTGAGCATGTGCATACAAAATTCAAAATTTAACATGTACATGTACATTTAAAATAAAAAAATATGATGCATAATTTGCATGCATACATCATTAAACTAAACTATGTACATACATAAAAATTTCAAAATTTAAGAACTATATACAATTTTAATACATGTGTACATACTAAACAATAAACTTGAAACATTCACAAAAAGCTCATTTTATGTCCAACACACACACACACACACACACACACACACATATATATATATTACAATTTTCCAATAGGAGAAATCATGATCTAGTAGATAGTCATAAAATATATACTATTATAAATTCATCATTATAAGTTCATAAATTCCACCAAATTCATAAATTCATGTCACTAAAAATATCCGTCTAGAACGAAAATCATAAATTCACGTCATTAAAAATATCCATCTAGAACCAAAATCATAAATTCATGTCACTAAAAATATCCATCCAACCAAATTTATAAATTCATCACACAAAATATTCATCATTCACAAAATTCATAAATTCATATCTATTTAAGATCATTGTCTTAATTTAGAAACTATTGTGGTTCTCTACTACATCTCTTCATTTCTTTGTGTTTTCCTTTTCAGAATTGGAAGTTCTCCTCTCCTGTAGTCATTGTCGATGCTCATCTAAGATTCAATCCATATCCATGGAAACATCAACAATGGTTTGCATCCTAGATGCAATCATCCTCACAGGTGGTGCAACACATTCTTCATTTTGAATAATGCTGATTTGATCTTGGATGGTTCTAACATTGGAATTGATTTGTGCTTGAAAATGAGCACCATCGATTTCAGGTGGTGGAGGTGGGGGATTATGAGGTGGAATGGGTGGAGGTGGAGTTGAAGGTCGTGGAGATGGATGGCATGGAGCTGGATTGCAAATATTATTGAGTCAATCCATGTGATCTCTAAGATATGAGTGAACCTACATTAGATTTGTAATTTCAAAATGTAAGATACATGTTTAGGAAATATCCTAAAACCATTCAATATAAATGGTCTAATTGAATACAAATGATAAAATATGCAAGCGTCATTTATGTCTAAGGAATGTTACATGAATGAAAATACAATTAACTATATTAATATAGGAAAATTTATGAATGCTATAGGGTTTATGGTTTAGAGTTTAGTATTTAGGTTTTAGGGTAATAGGATGCCTTAAGGGGATCTATGTAGTAAGTTCCTAGTACAAAATGACATGGCTTTTAAGTGAATAAAATTTGGTGAAGATGCCCAATGCAACCAAATTTCATTAAGGTCTGAGGCAACTTAACCAAATTTTATTTAGTTGAGCCATGTCATTTTTTCCTAGGAAATTACTAGACATAGATCCCCTTAAGCCATCCTATCACCCTAAACCGTAAATCGATTAACCTAGATCATAATTTATCTCATTCATATTATAATATTGCATGATCTTAGTATTGTTAAATTTGGTTGCCTTAGGAAGCTTCACCAAATTTTGAGAAATTATTTGATCCCCTTATGAAATGTCATATTAGGACCCCTTAAGAAATTGATTTATAGTTTAGGGCGATATGATGGCTTAAAGGGATCTATGTCTAGTGAGGTCCTAGGAAAAAATGGCATGGCTCAAGTGAATAAAAATTGGTGAATTTTCCCCAGGCAACCAAATTTCATTAAGATCCTAAGAAAAAATTATGGCTTTATGGTTTAGGGTTTAGAGTTTAGAGTTTAGGGTTCAGGGTAATAGGATAGTTTAAGTGGATCTATGTAGTAAGATCCTATGACAAAGTGAAATGGCTTAAGGGAATAAAATTTGATGGAGTTTCCTAAGGAAACCAAATTTCATTTTAAGGTCCTAGGACAAAATGAATGCTTTAGTGTTTAGGGTTTACAGAACTTAGGGTGAAGTTTTGGTGTCCCTTGGAATATAATGAACTTGCAAGTTAGTGAAGAACATTTTCTTGTGGAACAGTTGATTGAGATAGCTCTTGTTTCAACTAACCAACCTAGATCATGAAATCTTATTCATATTATAATCTTCCATGATCTTATTATTGTTAAATTTGGTTGCATTGGGAAACTTCACCAAATTTTGAGAACTTCTTTGATCCCCTTAAGAAATGTCATATTAGGACCCCTTAAGACATCAATTTATGATTTAGGGTGATAAGATGGCTTAAGGGGATCTATGTCTAGTGAGGTCCTAGGACAAAATGACATGGCTCAAGTGAATAAAATTGGTGACGTTTCCCAAGGCAACCAAATTTCATTAAGGCCTAGGAAAAAATGATGCCTTTAAGGTTTAGGGTTTAGAGTTTAGAGTTTATGGTTTAGGGTAATAGTATGGCTTAAGGGGATCTTTGTAGTAAAGGTCCTACAACAAAATGACATGGCTTTAAAAGGGAATAAAATTTGGTGGACTTGCCTAAGGCAACCAAATTTCATTTTAAAGTCCTAACACACAATGAATGCTTTAGTGTTAAGGGTTTAGAATTTAGAGTTTAGGGTTTAGGATTTAGCAACCTTAGGGTGAAGTTTGGGTGGCTCTTGAAATAATGGACTTATAAGTTAGTGCCTAGTTTATGAATATTTTTTATTTTGTGAATAGATTGACTATTTATGTAATAGAAACACATAACAATGTATTATTAAGATTGAGTTTGATGTATATTTTAACTGGATATTTTTTTAATTGAATATAAGATTATTTTATTTAACATTTTTTTCATTAATATTTCCCACTTAAATGAATTTTATGATATAAAATGTATAATATAAAATTAGTTAATGTTGAATCAAGTATTTTATTTTCGATCAATTGTTTGGAATTGAAAGAACCTAAAAGAAAGAAAAGAAAAATATTTAGATGCTTTTAGTGTCTAGGTAGCTAGTGCAAAAATTAAAATTTTAGACTAAACTAGAAGCCTACTTAACAAGTAATTGACTAGAATGAGGGTTAAGATTGTCAAAAGACAACAAACAAAACATGCAAACAAGAAATGGAAACAAGGCATAACTAAGAGAGATCAAAACATAAAATAGAAATGAATATTGAATAATAAATAATTAAGTGACAATTGGAAATCAATTATACACTTGGATTTACGAATTTGCTAACTAAATTTGTAAACAAACATTGATAAAATTTATGAATTGTAATTATTGTTTAATATATTGTTTTCTAATCTAATTATAATTTAACATATCATTTTCTCCATACAATGCAAATGAAATTTAAAACATTTGAATTTTGCATTTGAATGAATTTTCTTAAGCTCGAAATTAGGATTTTTAAAATCAAAATGATTTGTTTGTTTTCATTCTAGGGTTTTAGCTTTTTCTTTTTTCAATTCAATTTAGGGTTTCAATTTCTAAGCAATTAGGGTTTTTAATGCATTTTTTTCATTTTATTTCAAACTAGAGTTTTCAAATTCAATTTTTTTTGTTTGATTTGAATTCAGTGTTTCAAAAAATCTTGATTAGGGTTTCTAAATGCAAATTTTTTATTTCATTTCAATTTCTAGGGTTTTAAAATGCAATTTTTTTGTTTCTTTTTAATTAGGGTTTTCAAATACATTTTTTTTGGTTTGATCGAACAATTTATGTTCCAAAAGCTAAATCTTGTTTCTACAATACAATTGAAGGTTCATTTTTTTGTTTCAATTTAGTATCTTTAGGTTTTATTTCATTTTTTCATCTATTTATACAATTCCTCATTTCTACTATAACAAGATATAATGCTTAAAACATTAAATTAATTTAAAAAAAATGCTAAAATCAATTCTACTATTCACAATTTCAATAAAAAAATGAAAAAATGAAAACAAATGGGGGTGGACAGGTACTTGGAGACTATTGTTGGAGGTTGCTATTGCTCAAAACTTGGGATCCCATGCACTGCTAAAATGAAGGTTTGTTCATTTTTAAAAAATAAATACCATTACAAAATAGGATCTCGGTTATTACAAAATTGGTCAGGATCCTGTTTCGTACTAATTGGGATCTTGTTCCCTGTCCATTAGTTTGGGATCCTCTAACAAATGGGATCCCAATTTTTAAAAAGTGGGATCCCGTTTAATATTTAGGCCCAGGATCCCAAAGGTAAATGGGATCCCGATTTTTAAAAATCAAGATTCTATTTTTGCAATGCCAATTTCTTTTTTTTGGCTAAGGAAAAAACTTCCATGTTTCATCGACTCAACTTTGTGCACTTACCCAAGGTTGAGGGTAGAGGGTCGTAGATGGTTTAGGAGTTTAGGGTTTAGGGTTTAAGGGTTTAGGGTTGATGGTTAAGGATTGAGGGTAGATCATTAGGTTTGAGGATATATGGTTGAAGGATTAGGGTTGAGGGTCCAATGTATAGGGAAGAGGGTATAGGGGTTGAGGGTTGAGGGATCTTTTGATGCAAGTGAAATTTAGGCAAGCAATTGAAGGCTAGTGAATATTGGGGAAGTATGCTTTGTTCTAACACCCCTAATCCCTTAACCCTTAATCTCTGCTAGATCATAACAATTAGGTACTCAAGTAGGCACTAAATTAGGCACTAAAGTAGGCTCTAAAGTAGGCATTAAATTAGGCATTAAATTAGGTGCTAATGTAGGTGCTAATCTAGCGCTAATTTAGGCACTAATTTGTACCTAATTTGGAACCTACTTGTTATGATTGGTGCAAAAAATGCCAAAAATAGCGCCATCTTGATAAATAGCGCTGACTTTTTCAAAAAATTGAGAAAAATACATTAAAAACAATGGGTGGAAGCAAAAAAGGGAGCAAAAAAGGAAGCTAATCATAGGGATTTGTTGTAGTGAATGATGTCCTAGCTACATCATGCCTAGTGAGGATCTTTTTCTCCTTATCTACATTTATAAAAAAAGGGGATGCTCAAGATGGAGGTATCTTCTATTCATGTACAATAGACAATGGATTTGGACAATTTAAATTGTGCTTATCATTCTCTCTCAGAAAGAAAACATATTTGGCTATTTACTACCATGAGTTATCCTTGTATATGGATAGTCTTTGAGTCATCCTTGATGATGAGCATTTGGATATTTCTAATCTATACACCATACCCACTATCTCAAAGAGTGGTGTTTCCTATATTGCACTTCATTCCTTCCTCAAGCTAGGTGTTTAGGTGGCCAAAACATTATCTTTTATGACATGGTGGGTAAGCATACTAATTTGGATGTATGGTTTTGTTACACAATTTATTCTTGTGCATGAAATTCTCAAGCTTTTTAATTTGATTTTTCAATAAGATTACTATAGGTTAGAAGATGTAAGAAATTTACCTTTGTATGAGGACAAGAAGTTGTAAGAATTTCACTTTGATACAAAGATCTAGGAAGGTGGAAGAATTTCATGTCATGTGATTTAGCATCTACTACTCATAAAAATATAACATAAATTTTAAAACGTGATTTATACTTTGAAAGAGCTCATTTGAATAAGGTGGTTTAACATGATTTGAACTCTCCCTCAAGCTTTAGGTAAATCATTGAATGCAATCTCATCATTTGTGTATTCCTTGAGTAGAAGAAGATATTCTTCTAGTGAATCCATTTGGTTTTCTATTTTGTGGTGGCTCTTGAGTCTTTTGACTCCATGTACAATCAAATAAAAGAGGAAATTTGCCTCTACTTACTTCTTGCTTATACCATTGCTTGTTAATAACAAAGTCATATATCCAAATGATCCCTCTCAATGGTTCTAAATAAATTATGAATCATTTATTTTTATCTATAATCAAAGGCATCTACAAATGGACTCTATCAAATACCAATCGACTCTCGTTGATTTAAAAACATTATATAAATTCAAACTGAATGGATTCATTACCCTTGCACACATGAATGATCTAACCCTATTAAAAAGCATGAAGACAAATCAAGAATGTTTCAACATATAGATATTTCTTAATGAATTGGTCCATTAAACAATTGTTATCAAAATCCAAGCATTCTTACCTATTAGAAGAAGGTAGTGTTTCTTGAGAAGTTTTGAACCAATGCAAATGCCATTCTACTCTGAATCTCGTTGATAGATTGATCAATTGATAGCCTAATGTATTTATGTACACTTTAGGTGGTGATTGAGGGTGACAACATGGAATGTATGACTGTCAACAACAACACAACATTAATAAAAACATCTTCTCAAAGGGAAAAATGGATCTAAAAATATAAATGCAACCAAATCCAGAGCGCCTACAAGGCAATCAAAGATATTTTTCCTAACTGAGATTAGATGTGGGGTATTAATGCATTCAAATCCACATTATTTTTTCTAAGCTGCCTCTTCTAGTTGGAGTGAGACAAGATTTTTGCACACTTTAATCATAAAGAGATTATATGTTAATTCCTAAGAACTGTAAAACCATCTCATATACAATACTAGCTATGAAAATAGATTTTTTAATAGTCGTAAAAAGGTTTTATGACATAAAACAAGTATTTCATGCTTTTATGGACTCGCAAATCCACTATAAAAACCTATCAACTAAAAATACACCATTTATTCATTAATCATCACATAATAAATAATTAAATTCAAAATCAATAAAAACAAAGCATCTATATAATGTTCACCATTGCATTATTATAATTTAATTAAAAACATTTACAATACATTTACTATGAATAATTAATGTCGAGCACTATGCTTCTTTTCTATGGAATTTACTTACTAGTGTTCTTCAATTTTCATTCCACAAGAAACCCCCAAAAAAAATATTTATTAAAAAAAAAAAAAAAAAACTCCCATCCTCCAACAATATTAAAAAAAGTGATTTTAATATCTATTACATTAATTTTCATTCCACAAGAAACCCACATTTCATATTTCCATGCGTTCGATGCAATTTCCCTAGTAGTGGAGTGATTTTCACAGAAATATCCCAAACATAATTTATAAATTAAAGATCTGGACCTTCGACTCTACGTCAAACTAAACGCAACTTTCGCGGAACTCAAATGTTTCTTTATCATGTAAGACTCTAATGCTTCAAAGAAAGCGCGTGGAATTTAGTAAGTCAGTTATTTATTTATTTTCATAGTTGCGCGCGATTCAAGTGTTGAATTTGACCTTAATAAATTAAGTGGGGTCAGTCAAATTGATGTATTGACTCCGACTTTTGATGTCGGTAACGAAAGTAAGTCAAATTGGCGTATTGACTTGGGTATTTTTGTTTTGGTTTTCCTCACACCTCATCATTTTCTTCGCTTCTCCCACCTTCTTTCTTTGCTATTAAACTGTCATTCATCTTCACCTGTTTAACTCATTTCTTCTACTCATGAAAATGGAAGGACTATCTCTTCATCTATCCCATTCGCAGCATTTCACTCTACCCGCTGTATACATCTTTCTTTTCTTTACAATATGCATGCCATGCCTCGCTTCTTCATCTCAAGCTTGTCCAGAAGACTTCGAATGCGGGAATCAAAGATTCGAATATCCCTTCGGAGCAAGGAGCAGCGGCTGCAGTGACCCTGCTCTTCAGCTCGATTGTGATCATACAGTGAATATGACTGTAATTAACATCAGTGGCTACCAATACTACCTACTGAAAAATTTTCACCATTGGAAAGAAGGTCATGCCAATGAGATGAAAATAGTTGATAGAAATATGTGGGGAGATTCATGCAACCCGTCGACCAGTAACCATACAATGGAATTCTGGTCTAACCCTCAGTTTCGCATTTCTGATAAATGCGTGAATATAAGTCTATGGGGAGAGTGCACAGAAGAGATCAGAAAGTACCCGCCCACTGAAGTGTATGCTTTAGAATGTAATAAGAATTGGTACTATTCAGTCTTGAATTTGGGTGCGTCTTGTAAATCATTAGTGCATCTACCTGTTGAAAAATTCGACAAAAGTAATCTACCGAAGCTTGGAAGTATAAAGTATGGGTTCAAAATAAATTGGAGTTTCAGTAAAGGTTGTGAGAATTGCGAGTCAAAGAAAGAGCTTTGCAATTACGACAACAATGATTCGACGCAATTGAGTTGCAAACCGAGGAGCCCTGGTAAGAATCTTTTAACTCCTTGCTTACTTAATTGGCAGATTAAGGATAAGCGTCAAACTTTTATGTCTAAAGAATTATTTTTTTAATTATATTTCCTAACCATACTACTAATACTATCTTTGTCATTATTTATAATTGAGAACATGTAGGTGGGTTTAACACTGCTAAGAGGAATTATACATGGAGCAGCCTTAAAGTTTTGCAAAACTGGGTCAAGGACATTTATATTGCAGATTGAAGCAGAGTTTGTATGAGCTCTTGAGCAAGCCTTGAGGTAGTGGTATTTAAGATTTGATAGCTTCATGACTCAACAACATTTTATTCATTGTGATTCAGACTCATGTGTTTATTACAAGAAGCTTCCAAATGGTGAGTTTGTTATTTTATTACTTTATGTTGATGATAGTTCGTGAGTTGAAACAATGTTTATCTCAAAGATTTTCCATGAAGAATTTAGGGGCAGCAAAGAGGATTCTTTGGATGAATATAATTAGGGATAGAAAAAAGGGAGGACTTAGATTATCTCAAGAAAAATTTATTCTTAAAATCTTAGATAGATCCAATATGCAGAATGTCAAATCCATGAGTACTCCTTTGGCTGATCATTTTTGGTTATCCTCAGCCATGTGTCCTAAAATAGAAGAAGAAAAAGAACTCATGAAGTGTGTTCCATATTCATCAATAGTTGGCAGTTTAATGTATGCCATGACCTGTACTCATTCGGATATTGCTCATGCACTAGCGGTTGTGAGCAAATTTATGAGTAATCTAAGTAAACAACATTAGCAGGTAGTACAATGGATATTCAACTATTTGAAAGGTAATTCTAATCGTGGTTGATGTTTTGGTGGTAAGGAAATTCATCTACGAGGCTATGCTGATTCAAATATGGCTGGAGATCTAGATAAACAACATTCTACTACCGGTTATGTGTTCACTTTTGTTGGGGCAGTGATCAATTGGGTTTCTCAGTTTCAATAGGTGGTTTCACTTTCATCTACAAAAGCATAATATATTACTTTTTCTGAAGGAGCAAAGGAAATGATATGGTTG
Organism: Sequoia sempervirens; assembly: GCA_007258455.2. Lineage (NCBI taxonomy): Eukaryota > Viridiplantae > Streptophyta > Pinopsida > Cupressales > Cupressaceae > Sequoia > Sequoia sempervirens. The sequence continues at coordinate 297,906,028 of VDFB02281492.1, forward strand.
CAGTAGTTGTTAGGTGATTTATGACTTCCACAATCAATTTTTACTCTCTTTTGTGATAGCAGTAGTGCTATTCACTCGTCCAAGAATTCAGCCTTTCATAATCAGACAAAGCATATAGAGTTGTGATATCATTTCATTCGCTATTGTATTGAAGAAGGTAAGTTGTAGGTGGTGAAAATTGACACAAAGTTGAATCCAGCTGACATGTTGAAAAAGGTAGTTCCCAGATAGAAGTTTGAATTCTGTAGAGCTTCTCTTGGACTTGTGCAGCTCTAACATTAACTCTGCAGTGGTGGGATATTTCTGAGAAACAATTTGGTCTTCAAGTGGGAGATTGTTGGGTTCAGTGAGGCCCAAATTATCCTTGTTTCTCCTTTAATTAGAAATGTTTTCTTACTTTGTAATTACTTCTATTGGCATGTGTTGGTCAATCTAGAAGTTGTATGTTTTGAATTGATTTTTCCAAATATTGGTTGGAGACTAATTTATAAATATTGTCTTCTCTGCCTCACCATGTTCATTATTTTCTGCCCTCCGATTTCCTTGTCGCTTCAAGCTGCAGCCGTTTTCTGTTTATGTTCTTCACAATTCTAATATCATTGCTGTCCTCTCACTGTAATGGAGCATGTGACGAACCTTTCAAATGTGGGATTTATAGTTTGCATTATCCTTTTGGACCGAAGAATAGCGGCTGTGGTGATCCTGCGCTTCAACTCGTCTGTGATCGCGACAATGGTATGCCCCTGCTTGATATTACGGGACACCAATACTACATACTAGAGCCAAAAATCTACTTTGAAGGGAACACTAGCCATACCATGACAATACTTGACAAGAACCTATGGAGATATCCATGCGAGCCATGGTGGAGTAATAACACAGCGCAGTTCTGGTCAGGCCGACAATTTCAAATAGGAGATTACTAGAAGAATATAACTCTATGGCAGTGCGACGAAGATATGATGTTACTCACTAACGCAACCAGTTTACTAAGTAACTATCAATGGTATTACATGCCCACTCCAAACTCGAGTTTGGCTGCGATGTATTGTATGTTACAAGTTTAGCTACCAGTGAGGATGAACCTGAACGCTGATGCTGGAATGCTGAATGCAATTATACAGCAAGGGCTTGAAATAAAGTGGAATTTCAGCGAAGGGTGCGAGGGTTGCGGGTTCTGTAAGTACAACAATACAACGATGCGGCCATTTTGCGAGATAACCCATAAGAACTGTAAGTGTCTCAATTCTGTTTCTTACAATTTCATTACATCCGAAAATTTTGATTTAATGACAGAAGAGTCGGAATCATTTAGCATTTGATTAGATGTATATTTTATTAATTCCAAAATAATTACTTCCAAACATTAATGATTCTTGTAATTCAAACGCTTTCAGTGAATCTGCCTTCACCGTCATTCTAGGTAAGCATTGTTTCCTTTTTACCATGTAATTTTTTAATATAAAAAAATTGAGAAAGAATATTATTTTCCCTTGAACGAACTGGAAAGATATCGCATGTGTATCTTCATTGTAAACCAGTTTGCTCAGAGGTAGGTGTCGCTCTCACAGCAGCGGTAGTATTGCTTTTTATTTATTATTGGAGGAAAAGAAAGCATGACAACCCACGGTCCATTTCCAAGGTAGAGATGTTTCTACACAAGTATGTTGATGAAATGCCAACCAGATATTCGTATTCAAGCCTCAAGAAGATAACCAACAACTTTGCACATAAGCTGGGTGAAGAAGGTTTTGGTGTGGTTTATAAAGGAACGCTTCCGAGAGGAAAACTTGTGGCAGTTAAGATGCTTGAGCAAACAAGGCAAAGAGGGAATCAGTTCATGAACGAAGTGGCAACCATCGGAACGATCCATCACATTCATTTGGTTCGTTTGTTGGGGTATTGCTTTGAAGGATATACAAGTGCACTCGTGTACGAGTACATGGCAAATGGATCTCTCGACAAATTTATACTTGCAACAAAAGAAGAAGATCAAATCCTGAATTGGGATCAGCTGTATTCAATTGCTTTGGGGGCTGCTCGCGGAATTGCGTGCCTTCATGACGAGTGTGTCAGCCGCATCATTCACTTCGACATCAAACCGCATAATATATTATTAGACGAGCGGTTTACAGCCAAAATAGCTGATTTTGGCCTGGCAAAACTGTGTTGAAGGGAAGACAACCACGTATCAATGACAGCAGCGAGGGGGATGCCAGGATATGTTGCGCCAGAGGTGTGGTCTAGAAATTTGGGGCCCGTAACAGACAAATTAGATGTTTACGGTTTTGGAATGATGTTATTGGAGATGGTGGGAGGAAGAAAGAACATTGATGTTCAGGTAAGCCGTTCAAGCCAATTTTACTTTCCAGACTGGGCAATTAAATTGGTGGAGAGAGGGGAACTTGTTGGAGAAAAAACGTGCCCAGAAGTCGCGCCCAGAACCAGCGCACCAAGCATACAGATCGCATGCCCAAAAAAGACTGCGTATCTCAAAGAATCTGGCAAGAAAAAATGACACGTTTTTTAGATGCGAATCACCCACGAAGTCTGCAACAACCAGATTCTTCTTTCAACCTCTACGAAATTCATGAAAAGACCAGAGAATAATGTTTTTTCTGCTCTGATACCATGTGGAAACAAATCAAATAACGCACAGAACACAGATGTACGTGGTTCGGCCGTAGACTACGTCCACTGGAGAAGGGAGAGAGGATATTGCATTCATGATTGTTACGAGAGATTACAAAAGCTCTACATATAGAGATACATCAGTCTTAATTAGAAGGATTAAGACGAATCCCACAAAGTATGCATTCTCCAGAAATAGCAACCAACGGATAGAAACAAATCTCCGTAAATCTCTCTTCTCCAACAGAACTCAAGACGAGGTTGAGGGAAAGAGAGTTGAGTGATGCCGAGGAGGCCAAGGCAAGGAGTTTGACAAAAGTGGGACCTTGGTGTATTCAGTACAAGTCGACAGATAGACCTTCAATGACGGAGGTGCTTCATGTCATACGGCTGAGGTGAGTGGGGCGCTCGAGGAGCATTGGAACCAGTCCGAGTGCGGTTCAGGTGAGCTGAACCCTTGGTATTGCAAGTTATGCGTGGTGCGAACGTCAATGTGTGAGCCAAGGCAAGTCGCAGTGGTGAGGCGAGTTGGACACAAGGAGTCTATTGGACATAGAGTCTAGGACTCGTCCTAGTCCACACCGAGTCGAGGAGCCATCCGGCGATCCGTTGGGCATTAGCTAAGCCATGAGGCGCAATCCAAGTCCGTCGTCTACGGAAGTAGGCCGAGTTGCATTGGAAGTTAGGTGCTTAATGTTAGTGTTGCAGAAGGTGTCGAGGCAAGTTGGGACAGTATGGTTCTAGCGTCAAGGCCGAGTTACTCATGGTAGCGTGGGCAGAATGTAGCATGGAGCATAAAGGAGTGCCGAGTCATGCCAAGTCATGGCGAGTTAAGGTAGGTTGTGCCAGTGTAGGGGTGCAACTCTACAAGGCGAGTTGGACTCGCCCAAGTGTTAGTCAGGCGATGAAGGTCTGCAGAGGTCATGCCGAGTCATGACATAAGAGTTAGTCAGACTAGTTAAAGAGTCTGCAATGCAAAAGTGAAAGACCCTATGGGCTATGAAGTAGTACAAGGATCTAAAGGCAGTAATTGGGGAGTTGGGATTCAGCTAAGTGGATCCCCACGTTCGATGGTATTAAGGAGGAAATTGGGGCCCTTGGCCATTCCTCGGTGTCATCCTACCGATGTCAGGGATTCGTACTAATAGCTTATATAGGGAGGTATGATCGTTCGAAAGAAGGAACATCATAGGGATGCAATCAAGTGCACCGAGAGTTCACGGCAGGATACCAAATGGTAAGGGTATCTCGTGCTCTTCCTTCCAGGAGCGAAAGAGAAGTAGCTCCCGCCTCGATTCAAGCAAGTGACTCAGGTGTCCATTATGGTTATTTGGGATGAGGTAAGATCTCGTTCCGCCGTTACCATGATGTGTGTGGTTGTGTGGTAAACTCAACGTCCCGAACCCGATGAAGCCAGTAACTGGGCCAGCATGAGATAGTTCTACGGTGTGCTACCGAAGGGAGCTGGATGTTGGAACTCATCCCACGAGATGAGGCAAAGCGAGACGCAAGGTTGGGCGAGCTACATATCCGAGTCAGGCAGTCTCATGTAAGCCTGGGGACACAAGAGCGAAAGCTAGTTCTCAGCATTGGGTGAGTAAAGTCGAGGAGTCGCACAATGGGAAGGTGTGCTCCCCGCAAAGAAGAGCTGGACCATGGGGTGCAGGGTACACATGGGCACCACGAGTAATATTGAGGGTTGGTGTAAGCTTGGGGAAGATCTCAGTCCTCCACAGTAGGACCAAGTGAGGTACTCAAGGGCCGGACTCATCTGTATGGTGTACAGCTGGTGCATGATCTCAGAAGGGTTGCGCAATGCAACGTGATGCCGTTTGAAAGGTGGAACCAGGTCAGACTTGGGAAGGAGCTTAGTAGGTATGTGAGATCAAAAGTCAATAATCATGGAGGCAGTGGACCGAGTGAGTCAGGGATCTCGGGCTCAATGCAGAAGGAGGAAGTCAAGTCCTCAAAGAGCTAAAAAGGAATTCATCAAGGAGTTTGGCGTTGGATCCAGGAGCGCTCAGAGGGCCAGTCTGTGTGAAGGGCGAACTCAGAGTTCAAGGTGGTCGGGCTAGTAATCAGTTGTCTTATGGGAGACGCAAAGGGTGAAGACTCGGTGGAATCACCAAGACTGCATAGGATGCAGCAGCCGTTCAAGGAAAGTGAACAAAGTTAGACATGGTCGGACCATGCAAAGCAGTTGAGCTCATAGTAGCTCGCAGGTGTATAATTCCGAGATGCACTTGTAGAAGTCGAGTGCCTTCCAGATGGAGGACTCGCATGCAGAAAGGCGTAATCTGAGAACTTGAAAGGGCTCATCCGCAAGGGAGTCACGAGTATAGTTGAGCAATGCCGCAGGTGGTTGACTTCTCAGTGAGAAAAGGGGCATTCGATCCGTGCTCTAGTCTAGCCCCCTGACAGTTGGTATCAGAGCAAATTAAGTTGCTCTCTTCTAATACCCGGAGTCGGTGTTGGAAGTGGTTTGAGTTTGGGTATTCTTGGAGGAGGTTGGTTCCCTCCCTCCGAGCCAGACAAAGTCAGCCGGTATGAGCTGAGTAAGGAACGACTTCATCGGAGACTAAGGAAGAGTCAGGCCAGGGTACATCCAGTAGGGATGTCGAAGTCGTGAAGCTAATGTGAATTCGAAGAACAGGTTTGCGTATGGATAAAGGAGTACCGATATGGGTCTCAGTCCAGTAGTGCAGTCAGGTGTGCGAGCAGATCGTGTAGGCCATCAGGGCGTGTTTCAAAAGTTAGTCACTGAGAGGTAAAGTCAGTGCAGAGCATCTTGAGGTGGGATGCAAGGCCAATCTAAGTAAAGAGATTAGGATACAGAGGTGATCCGTGGCCGAGTTTCAGTGCAGCACAGTATTTGAACCAAATTTGGGAGTCTGTGTATCCCTTTGGGATACCGGAAGAGGATTTATATGGGGACCTCTTTCATAGCGCGGGAGGGGGCAATGACGGAATCACGCCCCGGAGTTGTGCAGAACTTCTGCGGCAGACAAACATAGGCGGTTTGGTTGGTGTGTTGCAAGACTGGAGCGAATGAAGGAAATCTTGCATGCTAAAGGTCTTAGTAGCTCTGTTGCAGCGAATCAGACGAAGTGTAAGTAGTATTGGGACAGGAACCAATACTGGGATGGGTATTACCATAGAGATGTGGATACCAAGTTGACACAGTCAGTCAGCGCTAAAGTCGCATCACCAGGATGTGCATTGGGGCGGGCCGGGCTCGTATCCCTTAAAGTCGCACACCAGCAGGGTGTACGCCGGATAGAGACATGATCCGCAAACAAAGTGCAGTTAGTCAACCAAAGTAAGTGGTTGCAAGTGATCCTTAATGGTGGTAAGTGTTGCGGCGGTTTGGTGGATGTTCCCCTTAGCAGGAAAGGGGTACCTGAGTTAAGTTCAGAGTACAGGGTGTAGGATCCTGATAGAAAGGTCAGATCCGAGGAGAAATCGATGGGGGACCTGCACAAGGCAGTGTTCAGGGTGTAGGACCTTTGTCTGGGACATTGGATCCGAGGCGAAATCGAGTGGCGTCAAAGGTTGGAAAGATTCGGACAATCGAAGCAGGCCGAGTCACAAGGTGGCGAGTCAGGCTGGAAGATTCAGAATAAAGCAATCGAGTCACAAAATCTAAGTATGAAAAAGGATAAAGGCTTCAGAGCTGAGCATAGTCACAAAAGAAGATGTTGGTTGAGCTTTTGATGCAGCGTAATGGGCACAAGGTGGGTGTAAAGGTGTCAGATGATGGGCACGAAAGACATTCCATGGCAGCATTATAGGTACTCAGAAGAAACAAGGCGGACTCGAAAGGTGCACTCAGTGGGGATGAAGTATATAAAGCAAGGGTGTTGAGGCAACACCAAGGCAGACTCCGAGCAGTTTGCAGAAGTACACCATGTAAGGTGTAAAAAAGTACGACAGAGTATTGAAGGAATGCCAGACGCAAGACGTGTATCGGCAGACAGAAGTTGTTAAGTCTGGAGCTGCTATGACAGGCGAGAGACTCCAAGAGTCGAGTGGGTGCAGGGCACGCCACGAAGCCGTGCTCAATAGGTATACTGGTCGAAGGAGGCTATGGTACTGAAGGGGCATCATGGGCAGACAGGATGGCGCAGCGGATTGAAGCTACGAAGCCGAAAGTCGAAGGCAGGAATTCAAGAAAAAGTGTCAGAAGAGTGGTATTCTGGTTGAGGGAGGCTAGGTACTGAACCTGCACAACAGGGTTGTGGCAGTGAGCTTTCAGGGGATGCTGGAAGTGGCTGAGCAGTAAAGGTTGTCCAAGTATGGATGCAGTGTTCTCAGTAAGGAGGCAGCTCAGTAAGTTAGTCAAGGTAAGTCAAGACCTTGCAAAAGGGTTTGCAGTGTCTGGGACACTCAACCAGTGTTCACTTCATAAGAGTCAGATGTCTAAAGATCAACATTTGTCGATCTCAGTGATAGGTGCGTAAGTCTTCATCAGGAAGCAGTTATGGATGGTTCTCACGTCAGTATGTTCGGCGTCGGGGACGTCGCCTGTTTTTAAGTGGGGGAGAATGTCATACGGCTGAGGTGAGTGGGGCGCTCGAGGAGCATTGGAACCAGTCCGAGTGCGGTTCAGGTGAGCTGAACCCTTGGTATTGCAAGTTATGCGTGGTGCGAACGTCAATGTGTGAGCCAAGGCAAGTCGCAGTGGTGAGGCGAGTTGGACACAAGGAGTCTATTGGACATAGAGTCTAGGACTCGTCCTAGTCCACACCGAGTCGAGGAGCCATCCGGCGATCCGTTGGGCATTAGCTAAGCCATGAGGCGCAATCCAAGTCCGTCGTCTACGGAAGTAGGCCGAGTTGCATTGGAAGTTAGGTGCTTAATGTTAGTGTTGCAGAAGGTGTCGAGGCAAGTTGGGACAGTATGGTTCTAGCGTCAAGGCCGAGTTACTCATGGTAGCGTGGGCAGAATGTAGCATGGAGCATAAAGGAGTGCCGAGTCATGCCAAGTCATGGCGAGTTAAGGTAGGTTGTGCCAGTGTAGGGGTGCAACTCTACAAGGCGAGTTGGACTCGCCCAAGTGTTAGTCAGGCGATGAAGGTCTGCAGAGGTCATGCCGAGTCATGACATAAGAGTTAGTCAGACTAGTTAAAGAGTCTGCAATGCAAAAGTGAAAGACCCTATGGGCTATGAAGTAGTACAAGGATCTAAAGGCAGTAATTGGGGAGTTGGGATTCAGCTAAGTGGATCCCCACGTTCGATGGTATTAAGGAGGAAATTGGGGCCCTTGGCCATTCCTCGGTGTCATCCTACCGATGTCAGGGATTCGTACTAATAGCTTATATAGGGAGGTATGATCGTTCGAAAGAAAGAACATCATAGGGATGCAATCAAGTGCACCGAGAGTTCACGGCAGGATACCAAATGGTAAGGGTATCTCGTGCTCTTCCTTCCAGGAGCGAAAGAGAAGTAGCTCCCGCCTCGAGTCAAGCAAGTGACTCAGGTGTCCATTATGGTTATTAGGGACGAGGTAAGATCTCGTTCCGCCATAACTATGAAGAGAGTGGTTGTGTGGTAAACCCGACGTCCCGAACCCTGTGAAGCAAGTCACAGGGCCAGCATGAGAAGGCTCTACGGTGGCTACCGAAGGGAGCTGGATGTTGGAACTCATCCCACGAGATGAGGCAAAGCGAGACGCAAGGTTGGGCGAGCTACATATCCGAGTCAGGCAGTCTCATGTAAGCCTGGGGACACAAGAGCGAAAGCTAGTTCTCAGCATTGGGTGAGCAAAGTCGAGGAGTCGCACAATGGGAAGGTGTGCTCCCCGCAAAGAAGAGCTGGACCATGGGGTGCAGGGTACACATGGGCACCACGAGTAATATTGAGGGTTGGTGTAAGCTTGGGGAAGATCTCAGTCCTCCATAGTAGGACCAAGTGAGGTACTCAAGGGCCGGACTCATCTGTATGGTGTACAGCTGGTGCATGATCTCAGAAGGGTTGCGCAATGCAACGTGATGCCGTTTGAAAGGTGGAACCAGGTCAGACTTGGGAAGGAGCTTAGTAGGTATGTGAGATCAAAAGTCAATAATCATGGAGGCAGTGGACCGAGTGAGTCAGGGATCTCGGGCCCAATGCAGTAAGGAGGAAGTCAAGTCCTCAAAGAGCTAAAAAGGAATTCATCAAGGAGTTTGGCGTTGGATCCAGGAGCGCTCAGAGGGCCAGTCTGTGTGAAGGGCGAACTCAGAGTTCAAGGTGGTTGGGCTAGTAATCAGTTGTCTTATGGGAGACGCAAAGGGTGAAGACTCGGTGGAATCACCAAGACTGCATAGGATGCAGCAGCCGTTCAAGGAAAGTGAACAAAGTTAGACATGGTCGGACCATGCAAAGCAGTTGAGCTCATAGTAGCTCGCAGGTGTATAATTCCGCGATGCACTTGTAGAAGTCGAGTGCCTTCCAGATGGAGGACTCGCATGCAGAAAGGCGTAATCTGAGAACTTGAAAGGGCTCATCCGCAAGGGAGTCACGAGTATAGTTGAGCAGTGCCGCAGGTGGTTGACTTCTCAGTGAGAAAAGGGGCATTCGATCCGTGCTCTAGTCTAGCCCCCTGACACTTCACATGTTGGAAGGAGATGCCGACGACATTCCAGATCCTCCGACTCCGTTCAACGCTCACTAGAGGAACAATACGAAAAGAGAAATACGAGAGGAACAATAAATTGACATGACCCAAAAAATATAAAAAGTGCAATTGAAAAATTATATTATTGCACATTAATGTTATAATTAAATTAATGTTATATTTGTCTATAAAATATGATATTATTATAAATTTCAAATTTTAAAATAATATAACTCAAAATAAGTTTGCCTATATCATATTTGAATCTAAACTCCTAAATTATCATTTTTTATCTTTTGTGTTCATCTAATAAAATAAATATCAAATCTAATTATAGAAATTAGAATTTTAAATCAATAAAAATAATTTTGAACAATTAAAAATAGTATCAATTATATTATTAATTTTTAATACAATAGCCATTACGTTATAAAAATTTTTTATGAATACCAAATGTATTAAGAGGCACCCAAGGTGTTGGGATTTTTGAGTTCAATTGTATTAAAATTCATGTATAATTTTATTTTATTTTGATTATTAAAAATAGAACAAGTTATATTATTTTTTTATTTAAACAAAATATTTTTAATTTTATTTAAAAATATTAATCATATATAAAATTCTAGTTTCTATAATTATTATATTTAATTCATTTAATAATATTAAATGAACTAAATATTTAGTAATTTGAACATATAAATAATTATAGAAATTTAATAATATTATATAACAATCTATAAGTATTTAATATATCTATATAAATATTTGAGATAATATAAAATTCTTTTATCTTTAATTTATCAAATATCTTAATTATCAATTAATATTGTTAATGATATCTATTTAAACACTAACTTAAATTAAGAAAGAAAATTAAATTTGAAAAATGTTCAACACAAGAACACAAAGGGGAATTAGAAGTAAAGATAAATTTAAGAAGGGAGCAAATAGGAGAATAAAAAAGGAGAGATGGAGGAGTTGATGAATGAGAAGTAAGAACCAAATTCAAGATTGAAAATGAAAACAATAAAATAGGCACAATAAAAATTAAAAAGAATAATAAGTAAGCACAAAAGAAAGGAGAAAAAACTTCAAATGCACACTCAAGGTCGAAAATTATGAGTGAATTATGAGTCTTTTGTCGTATGCTTTTGACAATTCCTCGAGTGAATGCCGAGGACATTTCCTTTGATCATTTTCGTTAATTATGAGTCTTTTGTCGTATGCTTTTGACAATTCCGCGAGTGAATGCCGAGGACATTTCCTTTGATAGTTCGTGAGGGGTGTGGGCCTACGACACCTGTTTTCGTTAAGGAGGATCATCGTTACTTCGAGGCATATAGTATATTTCAACTTAGACAATTTTTCCTTTCCGACGATGCTCCCTTCTTCCACCAGATCCAATAAAATATTCCGTTTTCTCCTTCTGAAAATAATATTTGCTCGACTACAGTATAACGTCCTAGACAAGGAGAGTTAGTCTGTTTACCTCGGAAGTTTCGCCAATTTAAATGAAACAAAGTAGTCCTGTGTTTAGGTAACCAAAGACCTTTAAAGGTGGACAAAGCGTATCCAGTTAAAAAAAATATCAATTCAGTTTACCGTATAACGCACGAAAATTTGACTAGCGTGGATCGGCGGATGGTCGTAAGAAACAAGCAGTCAAAGTGTGTCGTTAGTTAAAAGCAGTCAAATTGCTTTTATGAACAGGCTTCTATTCTCATTTTCCAGTGGTTTGTCTTTCACGCTTGCAAAGCAAGTCATTTCCTCTCCACATGTTTTTCTGCCGTATTGTTGAGTTTAACCTTTGTCTGCTGGCTTAATTTTCTGTGGTTTCTCTTCCCCTATGCTTCCTTAAGGAAATGGAAGCTCCCCCTGGTCTCCCTCTGTCACTTCACCTGTCTTGTTTGTCTACTTTCCTACGTCATTTTTGTACGGCCTTTGCGCTTCTTCTGCCTGCTGTTGACAATTCCGATATCATGCCTCTCCTCTCACTGTGATGGAGCATGCGAGGAACCTTCACATGTATTTATAGTTTGGGTCACCCTTTTGGATCGAAGAACAACAAAGTGTTTCGTTCGTTAAAAGCAGTCAAAGTGCGTGTATTGACAGGCTTCCATTCTCATTTTCCAGTTGTTTGTCTTTCACGCTTGAAAAGCAAGTCATTTCCTCTCCACACGTTTTTCGGCCGTAGTGCTGAGTTTAATATTTGTCTACTTACTTAATTTTCTGTAGTTTCTCTTCCCCTATTCCTCCTTAAGGAAATGGAAGCTCTCCCTGGTCTCCCTCTGTCACTTCACCTGTCTTGTTTTCTACTTTCCTATGACATTTCTGTACGGCTTTTGAGCTTCTTCTGCCTTCTGTTGACAATTCTGATAACATGCCTCTCCTGTCACGGTCATGGAGCTTGCGAGGAACCTTTCACATGTGGTATTTATAGGGGAGAGGACCAGTAGTTGTGTGGGCTTCAATTATTGTTATAATAGTTGTGCTTATAGACCAGTAGTTGTGTGGGTTTCAATGATTGTTATAATAGTTGCGCTTATAATATTCAATCTTACCACATATTTATACTATATATTGTAAATAAATAGTTCACATGTAAAAAAAAAATTGGTCAAACTAGACTCATACTTGAACACGTATAAATCAATGAATGTCATATTAAAAAACATAAATACACTGATGAAGAAGTGAAATAATATTTTTTGTCTCAAATAAAATATCATAACTATCCACTATAAGTGTGTCATTTATAAAATAAAATGCTCATTTAATAAAATAAGACACATTTAAACAAGTATTGTTATTATAGTGAAAACATATTGTTCTTATATGTACAACTATTGGGGTAACAATATACAAGCATTGGAGTATTTCATATTAATATTTTGTCCTATCACAAATATTAAACATTGGCACAATAATTACCATGCATTTTCCTATTAAATGTGAAGGATTTTAAAAAAAAAAAATAGTGTTCAACTATTGGTTCATTTTTGTTTGATATAAGTTGTATTTTAAATAATTATATGTTGTGCTTTTATAACAACAAATATTTTTTTTGTGTTCAACTCTTGGTTCACAAATATTAAACATGAGCATAGTAAATACCATGTATTTTCCCATTAAATGAGAAACAAAGCAATGCATTTGCGATATCGAGCCACATGTGACAGACGAAGCAACGCATTTGTTCTGTCGTGACACATTTGACTAGTAATGTTTTTTGGTTATTTTTTGTGTCCTTGTTATTCTGGTTATTTTTATGTACTCTTCCTAGCATAGGTTTTTTGTGTTACTAATCAGGATTGCAGCATTTGGTGGTTACTTTCTGTCCCAAGTCAAAGGAAAACATTCAAACTACTAATGTGTGGCCTTGTAGGTTTGAACATCAAAGACTAAACATCAAAACAATGTGCCTGTCTTTTTTATTAGTATAATACACATTTCCTTTTGATGCAATTAAAATGAACATGTGTTTTTGCTATGTCTGAGTGTGTTTGCAAAATGGTAGGCGAGTATGCTCTCACCTTGTGAAAACTCGGTGATAAAAAAACTAGACCCATTTTTGTATGTCATTACCCTTACAACTTAGTAATCGAAGTATCCTCTCCCCTTGCACTGTTGAGTGATCCTGGGTGTAAGAAAAACGGTTACCAACTCTAGAAATTGGGCTTGCCTGGGGATTTCATCACCCCAACATGACTCAAACCAGCAATGGAGCTAAAGCCAAGCTACCCTCGACCAGTATATAAATGTGAATCTTAAGGGAAAACCTAAGATTACAAGTGTGGATGTGTCATACGAACAGAGTTGTACTCCCTTAAACCCTGTTGAGGTTAACCTCTTCAGGCTGGAGTGCCACCTAATTGGTGATTAATCTCTTGCCCCATGTATGGCCACTTGAACGGGGGTCTCGAACTAAACACCTTTGTGTAGTAAGCCAAAAACCTTCTATTTTCTAGCACAACACCAGTTGGTGTGAAGGCATCCACACTTTCGCATTTTGTAGTAGAGGTGATCAATCTGCCATGGGATTTTCATGGGGGTTGGAAGCTTGGTTTGAAAAGAGAGTGCACTATAAGGGGGAGCCCATGCAGCTAAGCTTTTGAATTCACACACTATAGATATGCAGTTGGGGAAGCCCATGTGGAATCTAGCGAATATTGTATTAGCCTAACCTAGGATTGTACTTATCTTATGTGTGCTTGGTTACATTCAAAACACTGTGCTTGTCAAGTGCTTTCTAGACTCACCACATTTAGGGGTTTGAACAAAACATTTACCATTAGACAAATCAAATCTTCATACAAAGTCAAATCTTGAGTCTACACCTTGTCAATCATTTGTTAAACATTGGTTCTAAGGATATTTTGTCAGAAACCAATTTTGAAATTGCTCAAATTTTTGACCTTTAGTTTACATTCTTGATAATTGATTTCATCCTTCATTTTTTGTTAGTTGCATACATTAGGTATTAGTTTGTCCCTAGGTGTTCCATCTTGCATACTTCGGATTAGGAAAATCTTAACACAATTAGCAACATCATTGCTTTTGAAACTAGGTTCTCTTGGAATTTATAATCAATCCATGTTTCAGTCATTGCCCCTTTTGTGAGACTTTTCCAACTCAACAATCTAGTTAGGAAAACTCACTAGTCATTTTGGCCTTGTCCTTGTCCTTTTCAACAAAGTCCTTTAGTAACCGAAATTGAAAACAAAGATTGAGCTTAGAAGTGCTTAGGTATCCTTATCTTAAGTTGCATGGTAAGTTTAGACATTGCATATTTTATTCCCAAAAATCCAAAAACATTGTTCATCCTAGTCATCATTTTAAACTTAGGTCTTGCTTAGTGTCATCCTTGCATTTAGCTGTCATTTTCCTTCAAGCAATCTCATTTTATGGTGGAAACTAGACTCCAAAAACAAAAATGGAAAATGGAAAATGCTAGACAAGACCCTACTTCCACTACCAACAACCCCACGTATGACACCAATTGGACTTTTGATGATCCATTCAGCAAAAATAATAATCAACCTCTCACAAAAATACCATCCTCATCAAATAGTCCATTTGAACCATTCTTACATAAGGATGAGTATGGTCAAATACTTAAGGAAAACCTAGAGGTAGTAGCACAAGATACAGAAGCCTCTCAATTTGTAGAATAAATGATCCTATATGACAGAGATAAATACTTAGTCATACTCCTAAGTCAAGGAGCTAAGTTAACTCAAGGATTCGACATTAACACGTTGAGATCAACATCTCCTAACTCTAACGTCCACGATGCACACAACATGACAAATAGTGGTCAAACTCCAAACGCTACGAGCAATACTTTCTTTGACACCACGAAGAGAGTGCATGCTACCTCCAACATTCCAAACAACTCCAACACAATAAATGCCACATCCATTGAAGGATCACGAGCTACCACAACAGTAATTACCACGAGGGCATCATCAAGTCACAACAATCCCCCCTGACAATCACACCTACTGCCATGAGCACACCTTTGACATATCCGCTCATTGGTATTTCACAAAATCCTTTGGAGGAAGCAAAAGATGTATCTTTATCCTAGGACAACAACAAAATGTTAATATGACAACACAGTCACATGTAATCGCCTCCCAAGGATCTTCTACAAACATTCCCCTTGGACAACCTCAACCATTGGGACAAGATGGCCAAATGAAAACCTATGGCATCATTAGTGCATCACAATATTCCCCAAGCAATGACACAAATGGTTGGGAGACACATCCCAACCTACTCATCTCGGATTCATACCCACCAACAACACACCAACCCGGACACATCATACATGTCACAATAGTCCATCCCTCCACAATATATCAATATTCACACACAAAAATGGGGACCTATGGTGTACCAAGCAATCCAACGTGCATAACCACAAATAACCCTTTCATGGAGGCCTTACAAACAATATTGATGGGCCTAGAGAAAACTATCCAAAACATACAAATATCAGGCAAGAAATTAGAAGTGTCATACAATCTAAACGTGTACCCATTTGACATGAGCCTATACATGCCTCCATTTCCTATGGGATATGTGTCACCCAATTTCACAAAATACAGAGGCAAGACAAACCCCATCAAACATGTTTGTGAATTTGCAACCAATTGTATGAATGTCGCCTATGAACAAATGTACTTGATGAGGCTCTTTTCCAAACATTTCACAGGTGCTGTCTTTCAGTGGTTCTCCACTCAAAAGGATATCCAAAAATGGGATGAGCTAAAACAAAAGTTCATAAAAAATTACACATACAACATTGACATGGACACCTCTATTGCTAGCTTGTGCAATCTCACACAGGAGGATGTTGGTGAGACATTCATCCCATTCTTTCAAAAATGGAGAAGTTTAGCTAGTCGATGTCATATTGACATACCTGAAAGGGAAAAGGTTGACATGTTTGTGCAAACACTCCTGGCACCCCTAAGATATGCATTGCAAGTACATTGTTGCACAAACTTCACGGACTTAGTTGAAAAGGGGGTCTAAATCGAGAAAGCCCTTATCGCAAAAGGAGAACTAAGGTATGGTCCCAAAAACGCAAATGCAAATCCTCTTGCCGACAAGAATAAATACTAGGTAAAAAATAAACATGTTACAAATGATGGCATTGTTGACGCCAAGACTGAAAACATTGTGGGTCTTGTACTGGCCCTAAAAGGGGTTCAATAGCAAAGGAAACCAACAACGACATTGACACCTACCAATGTTCCTTCAAAGAACCAGAAAAATTAGACTAATTAGGGACAATACTGTCAGATAAGACAATTTCCTAGGGGTCACACATACACTTCTTTGGGTGAACCCATTGAAGAAGTCCTCAAGAAATGCCTCCAGAATGGGCTCATCACACTTCAAGAACCCAAACCATACGACCTAGGACAATTCAAACCAACATGGTGGAATGATAATGCATTTTGCGAGTATCATCGGGCAAAAGGACATACAACTTCTAACTGTCGACAATTGAAAAACTTAATACAAGATCTTATCGAAAGTCACATGATTGAGGTAGGTGGATCACAATTTGCCTCCAATTCAGATCATACTATCCACAAGAATCCACTACAGGACCATGGTTCTCATAATGCTTCCACGTCAGGTCCAAAGATAAACAATAATCATGCCAATTTTTCCCAAGCCAAGTACGACTATTCTGGCGGACCTATTATAAATAATGTTTGAACTAATGGTGAATACATTAATACCATTACGATCAAGAGAGCACCTCAGTGTAATGTTACTACTCACAATGGCAAGGTCACCATAGTTGGTCTACCTCCCGCTAGACAACCCAAAATCACCATACCTGGCCCATCTGCTAAACAACCAAAACTTGTCTCGGCCACAAAGCAAGGGCAACCCAAAAGTTAGTTCAACCTTATCGACTAGCTAGGAAAAACTCCCACGCAAATCTCTATACTTGAGCTGCTTCGTATCTCTCTTGCACACAAGGATATTCTAGATAAAACCTTGCAAGATTCGTCAGTCCCCAAGGACATTGATGTCAATCAGTTTGAAACCATGGTGGGATATCTCACCACGCTTCACCATGTGACCTTCTCGGATCAAGACTACTCATTGGCCAAGACCAACCACAATGATGCATTGCACAGAAACTTTTGTCCATAAGCATAAACTTAGATGGGTTTTAGTAGATGGCAGAGCAGGATTGAACATATGCTCCCTCAAAGTGGTTAAGGCTCTAGGGTTCTCTGAGGCATGCGTAGACCCAACAAAGAGTATAGTGATAAAAGCATATGATGATGAAGAATGCTCCTCACATGGCATTATCTCTCTCCCCATCAGAGTGGGGCCAGTCATTGTGGACACAACTTGCCAAGTCCTAGATTTAGAACTACCATATAACATCTTGCTTGGTCGTCCATGGATTCATGCCTTAAAATCCATTCTATCCACATATCACCAATACCTAAATTTTGCATTTGACGGCACGTAATAACCATATATGAAGACCTCAACCCTTTCCAATATTGTACCAACCTAAGGGGTATTTCTCAAAACCGAGTGCATATTAACCAAGAAGCACCTGGCTCCTCGTCATCCAACTACATTGACCCATCCACACTCATATCATCTTCCACATCCACTCCACCCACGTCTTCTACTACATCACCACCTTCCATAAACCCTAAGGCTGAATCCATTGTCAAGATCCAGGACCTTGGCTATGGGCAGTTCAAACTACATATAGCATACAACATAACAACAATACCCAAGCCTCCAAAGGTATATGGTTAGCCATGTTTCAAAATGGAACTCAAGGAAACTCTCAAGGTTCCACCAAAAATAGTTTTTATCAAATGGGGAGATATGAGTAACAAGGACCTTGCTGATATAATAGGATGGATCTATAAGGATACTATCGTACTACCCCCATTACTAGTTCAAAAATATGGCAAGGGTTATGACATAATGAAGGCTAAAGGCTACGACGATACTAGTGGCCTAGGCAAAAATAAAGCTAGATGAAGAGAACCCATAGAACCTTTCCAAATTGCAAAGTATCTGGGATTAGGGTTCAGATCACCTGATAATGATGATCGACATACCATTGGACTTTCAAGTGAGCAAGTACATGCTTCAAAAAATGTCAAGGCCACTAAGGAAACCCCCATCGAAACTGACTCCCAAGAGTGTGAATTTGACTCAAAATGATCCTTAAGTGACTATTACCTTGATAATTTGTTTGTTGAAGCAGGGGAACCGACCTCTAAACAAAGATTTTGGAAAACATTTAAAATCGAGCAGGCACCAAATAGTCAAAGTCCCATTACCACTCCCCATGACATACAAGACCCACCATTTGAATCCCTCCAATTCAATCCATTTGAAATACTAGAAGATACTGACAACCAAGACTCTAAGTCCTTCAACCCTTATTTTGCTAATGAATATGAAACTAGTGAAGGGGAATATTGGATAGAGTCTG
Source organism: Sequoia sempervirens (assembly GCA_007258455.2). Lineage (NCBI taxonomy): Eukaryota > Viridiplantae > Streptophyta > Pinopsida > Cupressales > Cupressaceae > Sequoia > Sequoia sempervirens. Next base: position 297,924,260 of record VDFB02281492.1, read on the forward strand.
ATGTCGAGTTGGAAAATCATAATCTCATTTACAACATCATTGAATCTATCTGCATGCTTTCCACATCCTCCACTCAGTTCACTAACAATGATGATGGCATTTCCCTAGTTTATTTTCAGTTAGTCGATTGGGACCAACAAGGCCTGCCAGTCCTGGATACATTTCAGAATGATGAGGCAATTGCATAATTTATGGGATTTCATGAGGGCATACCCAATGGTTATCATAAGTTAGGATTTTTCATTGATTTAGATTGCACGGTACACTTCAGCAAGACTGCTTCGTCCTCCAATCACAAAAGTAAAAATAAATTTAAAATAAAAAATGAAATGTCTCTAGGTGAAAATTGAAAGGCACCTTTTGATGAAAAAATGGTAAAAACAAAGAACGTATATGTGGGTGAAAACCTCTCTGAGGTGCCCAAAGATGGAGGAATGGACTTTCTTCCCATGCAACAAGAGAAATCAGTTATTCTTATCGAAGACACTATAGAAGACAATAAAGCCACTGCAGAAGATCATAAAATGGTCCTTTTTGTTGCTTCACTGACTGAAGAAGAGAGATCAAAATTTCATAAGTTCTTTGCAGAACGTAAAACCAACTTTGCATGGTCCTATGCCAATATGCCAGGACTAGACCTAGAACTGATTTTACACCATTTACCATTATTGCCTAATACTAAACTAGTCAAATAGAAGTTGCGCAAAATGCATCCTCAGGGCGCTCTATTAGTCAAGGCCGAGTTGAAGAAACTTCTAGACACAAGATTCATATGGTCTATTGATTATACATAATGGATATCTAACTTGGTGCCAGTAACAAAGCCAAATGGAGTGATCCGTGTTTGTATGGATTTTAGAGACCTAAATAAGGCATGCCCAAAAGATGACTTTCCTTTACCAAATATTGATATCATAGTTGACCTCATAGCAGGATACAAGATGTTGTCCCTCATGGATGGTTTCTCTAGCTACAATCAGATTTGCATTTCCCCAGAAGACCAGCATAAAACACCATTCACTTGTCCTTGAGGAACATACTATTGGAATGTCATGCCATTTGGTCTAAAAAATATAAGTGCTACATATCAAAGAGCAATGACCACAATCTTCCATGACATGATGCATAAAATAATGGAAGATTATGTGGATGACCTTTTAACCAAATCACTAACAAGGAAAGATCATCTGAAGGTGTTAGATATAATCTTCAAGAGGCTATATGAATATAAGGTCAGATTGAATCCTAAGAAATGTTTCTTTGGTGTCACATCTGGGAAATTGTTGGGATACATAGTGTCTCGATGAGGCATTGCGTTTGATCTAGAAAAAGTCAAAGCCATCATAGACATGCCTCTGCCTAGAGGAATCAGTGAGCTCAAAACCCTACAGGGTAGAGTACAATCCATTCGACACTTCACAGCCCAATTGGCTGATAAATGTCAACCATTCCAATATCTCCTACGCAAGGGTATCCCCTTTGTGTGAACAAATAAATGTCAAGAAGTATTTCAACACATAAAATATTACTTATTGTCACCACCAGTCCTCATGCCGCCCATTCATAGGAAACCATTGTTCCTATACATTTCTGCCACTACTTCAGCACTGGTGGCATTGTTAGCACAAAACGACCATGAGGAAAAAGAAAGAGCTATATATTATATCAGTCAGACATTGGTCGGTTATGAATTGAAATACACACCAATTGAAAGAGCTTGTCTAGTTGTGGTCTTTGTAGCATAGAAGCTAAGACATTACATGTTAAGTCATCAAACACAATTGATAACAAAGATTGACCCCCTCAAATATCTATTAAGTCGGGCAGCATTAATAGGATGTCTGGAAAAATGGGTCATGATTATGAGTGAATATGACATTCAATATGTAGAAAGAAAGGAAATAAAAGGACAAGTCATAGTGGACCAACTGGCAGACACACCCTTACAAAGTGATCACCTGTTAGTGGCAGATTTTCCAGATGAGTTGATATTCCATACAGAACCAAAGGCACCTTAGCGACTCTATTTTGATGGATCACACACAAATCATGGATTGGGGGCAGGAATCCTATTCATCACCCCTCAAGGAGATTCCATTCATAAGTCTTTCTGCATTGCCTTCCCATGCACCAACAATGCGGCAGAATATGAGGCACTATATGTCTATAGGGATTCTCAACTCGTCATCAACCAGGTTAATGATGACTATGACATAAAAGATGGGAAGTTGATGCCCTACAAATGGATGGTGGACAGTTTCCAAACATACTTTCATATGGTAACTTTTGAACAAATTTTGAGAATGCAGAACAAGGCAGCAGATGCAATGGCTACAATAGGCTCCCTACTTGACATACCAAGCCACATGCCTTAGCTAGAATTCCTAATAGAATAATTGTTGGTCCCTGCCTATGACATTCTAGAGTCAGAGATGGTCTGCAAACTTGTTGGTCCTGACTCTCCCTAGTACCAAGATATTTATGACTACCTTAAGTCTCAAACCCTTCCATTAAACCTGTCCAATAACCAAAGGAAGTCTTTTATCTGAAAGGCCGCAAGGTATGCCATCGTCAGTGACACCCTTTATCAATGTAGCTTTGATGGCACCCTCCTTAGATGTCTCAATACCAATGAAGCACGTACAACCTTACGCAAAGTATATGATAGTATATGTGGGTCTCATTCGAGTGGTCCTATTCTAGCCAAGAAAGTAATGAGACTTGGGTACTATTGGCCGACCGTTGAAAAGGATGCAATAGAATATGTCAGGACTTGTCACAAATGTTAGATTCATAGTGATTTGATCCATGCTCTAGCACAGGAACTTCGGCCGATCACTTCTCCTTGGCCTTTCACTCAATGGGGATTCAACCTCATGGGTAAGATTCATCCGACCTCGTCCAATGGCCATAAATTCATCATCACCGCCACTGAATATTTTATGAAGTGGATTGAAGCCATCCCTTTGACATACATAACCAACAAACAAATATCCAAGTTCATCCTTAATTACATCATTTTCTGGTACAGCCTTCCACAATCCATCATCACTGATAACGGACGTCTGTTTAAAAATGAAGACATTCGAGAGTTATGTGAGCGATTTCATATCCAACATCATTTTTTGTCTCCATATTATCCACAAGGAAATGATCAAGCTGAGGCATCAAATAAAACCATTGTCAAAATCCTCAAAAAGACTGTCAGTGATGCTAGTTGTGACTGGCATATCATCCCTTGTACATTCATGACACACTACATTGACTGGGTCAGCCATAATGAACAAATAGATAGAAAAACATTATGTCGAATCACTTTACTCATACATTGATTAATGCAATAACAAAATACTTACCAATAAGGTAACATACATGCTTAACAACCTCTCACAAAGATCCACAACTCAAAATAATGATCTAGTGAGGTGTACAGATTGATATACTAACCAGATACCTTGTTCTTCATGTTCTCTGTTGGTAACACATTATACTTAACTTTAACTACTGGTATGACCATGTTCGGATCTGTGTACCACAATAGTGACTTTAGTTGCCATCAATGATAACACTAGAAGCCATACCAATAATATTCTTGAGCCATATGCCAACAAAAGGATGATTTGAGGTTGAATAATATTAACATCCCTTGGAAAATGAGAGTCTAACAAAGGCTATTCATTTCCTTTAAAAGGTATAATATTATTATCAATGTTATCTTTTCCTTTTTATGATGATATTCTCCCTAAAAGGAGAGTGTTTATGAGAACAAAAAACTTCATGTTCTTTACAATTAATGTTTAGTTTATCCAAAATAAATTCATCGCAACTAAGCCTGGAGTTATTAATGGTGGAATGTTTTGGATTATTGATAGTTGGGAGATTAGGGAAGACTCTATTTGATCATTCATTGTTTGTAATGTCTCATTCTCTTGTTCCATATTATCTACCCTACTAGGAGGGCTTGTAAGATGTTCACCTAAGGTTGAAATTTGAAAAGTAGTTGAACATCACAAGTAGGAAAGGCATCAAGAGAAGGACCATTGTGATTTTCAAATAGATCTTCCCATACAATAGGGAAATTAGGGAAGGTAGGGGAAATGCTATCATGATCTTGAATAGGTATATATTCTAACACCAACCTATCCTCTTTACATTGAGGAGGGATATTACAAGAAGAACAAGTTTTATTCTCATGATTATGGAGACTAGGTATGGTAATGTCTAGAAATATGCCTATGATCTCATCTTCGTGTTGTGTTGTGTGATGATCATAATTACTTTGTGTTATTTCCTCTTATTTATTAGTGTTATGTATAATAGGAGAGGTAAGGGGAGAGAAACAACTCAAATTCTCATAACTCTCATTGATGGGTTCTTCTAGCACTAAAATATTTGCTTCACAAGTGTGAGAGATAATAGAAGAAAAAATGTGATTTTTATGATCATCCAAGGTATCTTTCACTAGACTAACCTCATCCACAAAATGGGAACTAGGAGAGGGATCTATGAGGAACAAAAAGAGAGGGGAAAGGAACTCATATTCATATGCATTTAATAAAATTCTCTTACAACATGCAATAAGATCTAAAATTAGAACATGCAAGATGATAACAATAGAACTTTGCAATGAAAAAATGATGGAATGATTATTCTACAAACTTGAAATGTAACAATGCTAAAGCAAATATTCAAAAGAGGAATGGAATTTTTGAGATTTTAAAGATGACAATTGACTGATTATGATATGTAACAAGATGAGAATGCAAACTTCAAATTTAAACTATGCATGAAATGAGCTAATTTAGGCTAAATGTAATGAAATGTTTGCATAGAAAATCAACCAACTGATACAGTTAGGCAATGGCACCAATCAAAAGTTGAAAAATAGGCTTTGTAGTTATGTAAAGGGAAATTTTAGAGGTGAAAAGGGACCGATTCACCCAAGGTGGCGAATGAGTCCTAGTATGAACTTTTTTTAGAATTTTTAGAAAATTTTGAGGTTTTTTTGTGTTTTATAAGTGCTATAATGCAGAGCTAAGCTAAAAGTGCATAATTTTAGGAAATTTAAATGAATTTAGATTCCAACCATGCAACCTACATGCACTTTTTATGAATGGAAAAATTGAAACCTAGCATGTCAATTAACTAATGCAAACTCTAATGCAAAGTTAATGAAAAGCTAGATCTATGAAGAAGGACTCCAAATTAGAAAAGAGAAATATTTGAAAAGTAGGTTCACCAAAATTAACCATAGATTTTATGGTGGATGGAATGCTATGTCTCTTTTACCAATTAGGGTCTTTCACCTAATAAAAAGAGATAGATCCCACACCCAAAATCTAGGTGGTTCACTCAATATAATATATGTATGATGAAATTATGTCTAAATTCAATGATTGAAATATTTGAAACTAATGAAAGCTATTGATTATTGAATGGAAACTAGAGAAAAACAACTTGTTTGAAAACACATTGTGTAATGCAAAAACACTAGAAATGAATGTGAAACTAAAACATAAATGGATGAAACTGAAAGTGTGCAACTAAGATATGGAAGGATGTTGGAAATGAAATTTTAAATTCTAGTAATGCTATAAATTTGGTCTACTAGGACTCATTCACCATTCTAGGTGAATTAATCCTAGTTCTATGAAACTTAGTCATAACCTGTTTCAGACAAAAGGGTATCCAAAAATGCAAAAAAACTTGTTAAAGCCTAGAAATGGGACTCATTTGCCACTGATGGAAAATGATTCCACGTTTTAATTTCTGAAGATTTGAAAGAGGAAAAACGAGCTCTTAGTCTGCACTTTGGCTTTCTACACCTGTGTTTGCTTTTGAAACTCTAATTTTTTAACCTAAAAGTGACTTTTTTATTGATATTTTGCTTTGGAAAATGAAGAGAAGACCTAAAAAAAATTACAAATTGATTCTTAAAATGATTTTCAAGCTTCCAAGAGGCCTAAATCTACAAACACATAAGAAGAGAAGGAGAGATGTTGGATGTTAGGGTATGGGGGTTTGCCTTGGTCAAACCCTTTCTAGGTAATTAAACCAAAATGGAGAAAGAATGTAATGAAGCATGCAATACTTGAGTTATTACCTTGCCATGAAGATTGATCTTGAATATCTACAACAAAACATGAAGAATCTTCCCTTGAATTTTTGAAAATTGCTATCTTAATGACTTGAAATGATGAAACCCTAACTTGCTTGACTTGAGATGGAAGAATGATGGATGGATAATGAAGAATGGTTAAGAGAGATGTTTGAATGAATTAATGAATGTAAATTAGGGTTTAGAGACTCGAATTTATAGGAAATTCTCCTAATTAGCCCATAAATAGGATCACTAAGGCTAACATGTAAAAATAATAAACTTAAATTTTAGTTTTTCCCACTCAAATGTCAAAATTGGCCCAAATGGGACTCATTGGACACCCATGGTGAATGAGTCCCACCTAGATTGGACTTATTTTCTAGGGATGGTGAATGGCTCCCATAGGGGCCATTTTACTAGCTAAGATGCTAAGAAGTTAAAAAATAAGGTATATATGATGTCTATGTTGGGTATTTCATCAAATATTTCCTTGGGATGCACAATATGGGGTAATAAGGGCCTATAGAATTCAATGTGAAAGTGTGATTAAATACACTTTACAGCACTAAAATGAGGTTCGCTTAGCCTAGGAAGCCACAACATCCAATGTGAATGTGTATGACACAATACAACACTAGATTAACACTAAGTTTAATTCAAAAGCCTTCTAGATTAGTGTTATTAAACACATTTTATAATTTTTAATTAAGGTAAGATGGGTTCATTAAGTCTATAAAAGCATAAAATTCTTTTAAAACACTTTACAACACCTTTACAAGACATCAATAAATGCATTTGAAAGGGTCCAAGACCTAGTGTGGATGTGGAAAACAACTCTCAACACCAAATCAAGGTCTCATTAAGTCCAATTTATCATAAATTATTCTCCAAATCAATAAAATTTCCTTTTTCTATGGTACAATTTGTTGTGTTAAAAATGAGCTCGAAGTAGTTTTTTTGCTCTTAGTGAAAGAAAATTACCTTGATATACACAAGAAACTCTAGAAATCCCTTCAAAATTCCCTCATTTCTAGCAACAACAAAACTTTCATCTGTATTCCATCCATGGTGGCACCCAACAAACTTCTAGAATGTTCAAATGGAATGAAAATCAATGAGTGGCATGGTTTTTCCTTTAGGGTTTCAACCCTAGCACATGTCAATTAACTTAAGGTATTTTTTCCTTTTGATTAAAAATTTGCAATACAACTAATTTTTGCTTCATGGTATGTTATGCTAGTGTGTAGGAGTCATTAAGTATTTTATTTATTTACATTTGATTCTCATATGGTTGAGCTCTAACCTTTTATTTTGCATTAATCTCAAATGTGAAAAAATTTAATTAAGTGATAAAGTTATAAATCACTTAGTTATAAATCTTATTTTAAATGTAGAGTCAAGGTGTTATGATACATGTAAATTCCTTTAAAAGGATTTAGTTGTGCTTTTATGCTTTTGCAAGCATATAGGGAGGTTGAATAAGGTTTGCAAACATATGGAGAGAATATAGGAGTGTTTCATCACCTTTTGGAGGGAATAAGAGAGTTTGGAGTTGGTTTCTTGTGCCTTTATGGTAGACTTGGTCAAAGTTGACTTCTTCAACACATTGGAGTTCTTTTGGAGAGAATTCAATTCCTACTTTTTAGGCTTTTTGGGGGCATCCAACCCAACTCAATTTCTAGATCATTTTTTGGTGGATTTTTGGAGGGAGTTGGAGATATAGTTACCTTTTCACTCATTTGTACTTGGTTCCTACTGGTTCTTTCTCTACTTTGTGAATTTTGCAGTCCTTTTACAAATTTTTCACCATACTTTGTAGCTCTTTTGGACATGAATAACAACTTAAAGACCTTGGGTACCGTTGATTGGAGTATTTTTTCCTTCTTACTCTTTTGCTTCATTGTGTGCATCTTATTAATTGATAAAATTACTTGTGAAATCTTTTTTATTTCCTTGTAATGTTGTCTCATGCTAAGCACCTTTTTTGTAGAAATGTATGTTAACACAAGTTATAATCTATTCCAAGATGAAAATTGATCTTAGGTATGAAGTTACCTTCCTCCTAGGAGTTTGAACATTAGGACCTCCTTATAAAAAAGTTATGCAAAGATATATAGAAGTGAATTGTGTAAGTTTGATTTCAATCATTGTAATCAAGAGTTTGTAATTTTTGTTTTCGGTCCTAGTTTAGTTTGGTGTATCACCTCTTTATTTCCATTTTTAGTTTTCAATTTATGCATTTTCTCTCCCCCTTTTCCTTGGTTGAGTAGTAGATTAGTTTAGGTGATAACCATTTAGGAATCCAACCTTCTCTAGAGATGCATTCTCACTATAGGTTACCTACAACCTGAGAATGTTCCTATGTGTTAATAATTTAGTAAATAGGTTAAGTTCAATAGGGTGCAAATCTAATTGATAATAAGTATATGGTTGAAGGATTAGGTTGAGGTTCCAATGTATAGGATAGAGGGTATAGGGGTTGAGGGTTTAGAGTTTAAGGGTTGAGGGTTGAGGGATTAAGGGTTAAGGATTGATAATTGGGGGTTGATGGTTTAATGTATAGGGTAGAGGGTAGATGGTAGAGGGTTTAAGGTTGAGGGTAGAGGATTGAGGGTATAGGGTAGAGGGTATATGGGTTAAGGGATTAAGGTTTAATCATTGAGGGTTGAGGGTAGAGGGTAGAGGGTTTAAGGGTTGAGGGATTAGCGTAGAGATTTTACTTGTGTTTAAGGGTTTAAGGGTTGAGGGTAGAGCATAGAGGCTAGTTTAATGGTTTAGGGTTTAAGTGATGAGGGTTGAGGGTTGGGGGTTGAGGGTTTAGGTTTGAGTGTTTAAGGGTTTAAGGGTTGATGGTTTAGGGTTGATGGATTATGGTAGAGAGGGAGGGATGGATGGAGCAACAAATGGAGGGAGAAGTGAGATAGAGAGGAGAGAAGAGGAGGGAGTGATAGAGATATATGAGGGTTGAGGATCTAATGTATATGGTAGAGGTTTGAGAATTGAGGGTATAGAGTTGAGGAGCTATAGGGTTGATGGTTTAGGGTATTGAGTTGAGGGTATAGGGGGGTGTTGGTAAGAAGTTGAGTCCACTTTTTGGCCAAAAAGTGGAAGTGTTTTTCCTAATTTTTAGAATTTGACACATTTGACCTTAAAATTTGAAGCACTTAGAGATGGAATCTTAAAAAAATTCACTCATCATAAAATGTAGTACTCAGAGTCTAGTTTTCAAATATGTAATTTATTTCAATACCCAAATTGTACAAATTGAGTTTCAATAAGCCTTTCTAAAAACCACTATTTAAAAGTTACTTTTTTAGCCATACCATGCACATGTACAACATCCATATTTTGACCTAAATAATATTATTTTTCTAAATCCTTTTGGGAAAATATTTGTGACTCACTAAAGCTTGTTCTCAATATTTTTTTGTAATTTTTTATTGAATTATTTTTGTTAAATTTTTATTAAGCATATTTGTCATTTTGAAAAATCGTCATGTATAACACGCATTAGATGACCTGAACTTATCATTTTTTTATTTTTTTTAAATTGAAAAGAATTGTCTAAAGTTTTTTCTTGTGCAATCTGTTTGTCAAACTATTATGTTGATCAAAATTTATTAAAATATTAAAAAACCCTCATATTTAAAGTTTATGGACTAGTTTCATCATAAATTAATTGAAAAATAGAAAAAATAATCCAATTGTAAAAAAAATTATATATTTGGAATCTGCATACTCATATAAAATGGTTTTTAATTTCATCAAAAAAATTTGCAAAAAAATTCGTCAAACATGTCTAAACTTGGTATTTCTCTCTGACATTATTAAGACCTTCAATTTGCAGGTCAAACTAGGTTGAAGGCCTAGGTTCGGATCCCTAATGCTTTTCCCAAACCAAAATACAAGGAAAAAACCTAACCACAAAGCAAATTCAAATTCAACATTTTACAAAATGGGACCCCATTTTATAAAGCGGGATCCCATTTCCCAATAGTAAATGGCATAGCCATTGACAAGGAAATAGGATCCTCCTCTATAAATGGGATCCCATTCCTTTGTCAATGGTCCCCACATTAAATATTGGGAATGGGATCCCGATTATAAAACGGGATCTTGTTTGTTTTTAACCTTTTTATTTAAACTTACTATCAAAAATTACTGTGAAGTCTGCAACTTCACATGTACAACCAAGAGTAGTAAAATTGGGCTATTTTTCATCAACTATTATCTTTACAGGTTGTGAACTTGCATTTTTTATTTATTTTTTCAAAGGATGCATTTTTAAACCATTTTTGAAGTGGAATTGTGTTAGTTTTGTACTTGTTTGGAGGAACAAAAGGTCTTC